>JAVKLA010000042.1:14461260-14520275 GCA_034782735.1 Sagittarius serpentarius | reverse complement strand
TCTTTTATTTTCCCCCCGCCCCCCCCCCCCCCCCCAAGCATCAATACAATTCTTCATGGTAAAAAATTGGAGTGGTGTTAGGCATTTCCTTGGACAAGTCAGAGAAAAGAAACTGCAGCCCATTCATGATGTTGCACCATGCCAGCATTTTTCTTTTATATAGCTTTCCCTCCCCATGAAAATTGTTCTCTGCCAAGGCAATTGAATTGGACAAAAGGGATTTATGTAGGCTGTGTAGAGAGAAAAGGCTTTGTTAGGTTTCAGGGAAGACATGGAATGCTGAGGGTGAGAAACAGCTTGGCTGAGACATGGGGTATCACAATTCTGTCATTAAATCTCCATGCCTATGACCAGACGTGGCCTCACTTTGCATTTGCTGCTTGATTACCAAATCTATGAAGCTGTCCTCTGGAAACAAAAGGCAGTAAATCAAATCAGTGGGCATGTTTCAATGGGAACCAAAGAAGCTTGTGATGTCATATTCTCCTTTGGCTCATTGTCTGCATGTAGCAGATGCTAAAACCTGTCCACGCACATTTCTGCTTGCACATGGAAGTGCAAATATAACTCAGCTTTTTAACTCTTTATGTAATGTGTCATGGTCTAGGAGAAACTCCTCCTCGTGAAAAGAAATCTCCCTCTCTCCTCCCACATAACTTATCCATGGGAAAATCAACCCCTTCAACTCGTGGAGAATTTTATCTGACAGCATTTTTTTTTTTCCTTAAACCATCTTGGGCTGTAATAGGGAGAGTAAACAGGGAGTAGTGCTAGTTTGAAGCAGTCTAATTCAATATTCGGGAGAAACAACTGTGGTGACTATCACCTGACTTATGTGTGGACAAAAGCATTGGAGATATTTCTGATATTGCACTCTTTGTATTCATATTATTTGAAGTGGAACAACTCTGTCAAAGGGCCAGAGCTTAGTTACTGAATTAAATTTGAGAGCTTTATTGTATAGTCACTAGCTGTTTTAATGCGCTTTTCTTGGTATTTGAGAGATGGCTGAACTGTCTGTGAAGGAATAACCAAAATATTATAACAAATATAAACACACACACACACAGAATTGTAATATATATTTGAGAGAGAGTGTGTGTGTATATATATATATATATAATAACCAATAACACCTGTATGGGCTTTCTGGATAGAAAATATAAGCTGAAACCATAACATCTTTTGTCTTTGACATGTGTTGTGGAAACCTGGCATACATCATAGCTCCTAAACCCTTCGTAACATGGTATGTAATCCATATATATCATCACACTACATGTAGTGTGACACGTAACCCAGAGAGCGGTTCTGTATGTAGAAATATTCCTGCAGGTTTGGTAGAAGTTTCCCCTTTCTAACCCTCCACCAAAAATGGGCAGACATTTTTTCCTTTCCAGAAAGGTGTTTTGTTGTACCGCCAAGCTATGCGCTGGCGTGTCTCACAGGGAAAGTGCTTGCCAGTCTGGGCTCTGCCATGTGTCCCACCCACCTCAGGGATGTGCATATTCATTCAAGACCTTCCAACGCCTCTTTCTCCCACATAAAAGTGCTATCCATCTCTTCAGAAGACCTTTATCACTTCTGGACTTTTAAACAAGGAAACACTCCTGTTCTAAAGTCTGTGGCTGCTAGATTGCAGCTGTCCTACTTGTTGAATTCCTCTGGGCAACTACTGGGAAGTTCTGACAGAACTGACATTCAGGTCTGAACCGCTTCATGGCTTCCACAGGTGAGCTGTCGCAGTACTTACTTTATCCCACACGCAAATAGCCTGGAGATGGGCTGCTTCTCATTTCACTGATGTTCCTGGCAGATCCAGGGAATCTACAAAAGTCTCTTGCAAGTCTCAGCATTCCAGAAAGCCCCAAAAGTCTTGGATATGAGAACTTGAAGACTGTGCAGGAATGACTGTCTGGGTGTGTCTTTGCTGTCCTAAGAATGTGCCCAAGCAGCTGCCTGATTCCAACTGAGTAGAAATTTGTGAGAATTTCTATGAACTAAGGGGAACTGAGGCTTTCCAACGATTCATAACTTGGCTGAAGTTGGACAAGTCTCACTGGGAAGTGTAAGAGGCCCATCTCCCAGCCCTACTGAATCTAAATCTTCACTTGGAATTACTGGGAACAGGTTAGTGTCTATATAAATTATACAGAGGGGTGCTTTTTTAGCATTGGTAAAACAATGCATTTTCCTCAAAAAGTCTGCCCTATTTTGGTGGAAAGCTAAGCAGAAATCTAGTACAGAAATTGCCATAACAGCAGAAGGTGGACAATGTAATAAACAAATGAAACAGGGTCTTACAATGGACTTCAGGCAGCCTGAAGTATAGGCTCTGCTCTGGCACTGGGTAATGTGATGTATTGTCTTGTAAATCCCAGTTAACATTACATCAGCTGTCTATAGAGGTGGTATGTCTATGCTCCTGTATAAAACCTGAGACCTCTGGGACCTTGTCTGTTAAACAGTTTGTTGGCCCAATAAAACGGCTCACGTGGAAGTGCTCTATGTTAGAAATCAATACAGCTGCACTTTCCTTGTCCTAGCAGAAGGGAAAGCTCAAGGGACTGATTAAGTTCTCTTTGCTGAAAAAGTTGCTGCATCCTGAAACATTTTAAGTAAATGCTGTGTGTCTACAGGTAGTTCTGCATTTAATTCAGATTTTGTAAGAGGCTCGCTGTACACTAAATAAATGCATCGTGATTATAAATAGCTTATTCACTGTAAACATGCATCTTATTTCATAGATTTTAAATCTCATGATAATACTGTTTTTTAGTTAGTATGATGAGCTGTCACAATGAATTGTCATTAGCCAGATTTTCTTGATGTTGTAAGTGTCTAAGTTCTGTTATCCATTGACCATCACAGCCCCAGAAACAGTCATTTACTTATGGAGTGTTTTAATAAACCGGATAATGTAAATGCTCCTCGTCAATTGGCTTGACAGGCTCAACATTATTTTACTCTCTGTCCAAAGCCCTCAATGACATCAGCTGGTCAGATTCTTCCCTGGGGCTGGTGCTTTTAGGAAGGAGAATCTCGGCTGTCTCCCAGTCATCTCTGGAAAAGCACAAGTGATGTGGGTGTGGAGTATATTTGACAGATTAACAAATTTGTAGGTGGCCAAAGATTTTGGTGGTGAATGGGGGTTTTTAATAGGGACCAGCACTTCTTATTCTTTCGGACTTGTGGTACCTCTGGACACTACTGTTAACCAGGAGTCAGAATGAGGACTTGGAGAAATTTGGCTGCGGTTGTTCATGGGTTTTTGCGTGGTGGTATGTGTGCTGGTGATGGTAGTATGGGTACTTTCTGCCAGCCCTTGTGATAATGAATGCAGGTGACATGTCTGAGTCAGGTCTGTCCCTGAATGTCCCTTAAGAAATCAGGGCTAAAATATCACAGAGGACCTAGCTGGGAAGGGAACTAGAGCTGCCTCAGGGCCAACGTGGTTTTTTTTTTCTGTTCCAAGAACTAAACTGGAAGGTCATGCAGATGAGAATGCACTTGCACCCCCCCCACCTGCATGTCTATGCGCTCTAGTATTTTATGTGCATTTATTTCTCACTGAGCAACACCCACCCCCTCACCCCCAAGAAATGGAGAGAAAGAAAATCTGTTAATTTATGCTGCCCATTAAACTACTTAGGTGAAATTTTATGTGCATGAATGGTGTGATTCCCGATTACCATTCCCAGAGGAGGAGCAGAAGGAGGGAGAAAAGGGGAACCTGCCTTGTTGGTAAGATGGGAGTTAATAATCAGTTTAATTTGCAATCTCCAGCTCTTCAAAGGAGTTGCTAATAAGTGTTTGTCTTCTCTTTCCCTCCCACTTTTTTCCCCTAGGAGTTAGTGAGAGACCCAGACAGCACTGATCACAGAAGCAAAATTGTAAAGGAGAGAAGAAATCCCCAGTGGAAACTCTTTAATCTGCCTCTGGAAAGGGCAATTTGTGTTAATAGGACAAAACTGTAACGTTTAATATTAATTATAGGGATTTGGGGAGGAGCATGTGAAGGATGGAGGTAGAGAATAGACCGGAGGGAAGGAGAGATTCAATTGCAACAGTCTTTTGCTGCAGTAGGAAACAGAGCAGCCAGATGAGCCCTGTCTCCTCGTTCAGCGAGGGGCAGTTTATCTGGATCTTATACCAGTTGAATTCCGGTAGCAGAGAAGCTTCACGTATTGCAGACAGACCCAGTTTCTCTGTGTATTCCTGGTGGGGTTGCTGGAGATTGCAGAGTTCAGTCAGCAAATAATAGGGTGTGTGAAAGATGAGAAAAAGTATCTGGATTGGATTTCATGGCATGTAAGTCCTTGTTTACTTGGGCTCGAGAGTATCTCAACACATACAACCTTAGCACATTGGACACACTGTACTAAGTCCAACTTTAGCCTAGACTTCTGTCTCAAACAGGTGCCAATAGTGGATGCGGAGGCAGGGGAGTGTGAAGAGGGCAAGCAATTCAAGGTACTGCCTGAAATCTCCCGCAGGATTTCTGGAGAAACATGTGTGACAAGCCAAAGGGTGTAAGACGGAAATCCCAGTGCTCAAAGGGAGACCCGCTGTTGTCCCTTGGCCCCTTTTGTTGTGCTGCTTTCCACTGCTTCCTGCTGCTTTTCATTTGCATCAGGACACTCTGAATTGGGAGGCATCAATTTGCAGCTGCTACCACTACTGCTCTTTGTGGTCATGTTTACTCTTTGTCCGAGTGCTTTGTCTGTTTGAATGCTTCCAAAAATCCTAATTGCATTTAGGCCCAATTCCCATGCAAACACACCAAAGTGGATTTAATTACTATCAGCCATTCAAGCCTTTGCATGACAGCTGAGGATTTTCTCAGGTTATGGCCGACAGGTGACATTCAATTACTGTGCCCTGGGGCAAGATGAGCACACAGAACCTCACTGGCCTCTGGATGAGAAAAGGAAAGGTGGAATGAAGAGGGTCAGCTGGCTTGTCCAGACATGCAGGGAACCCAGCGTTGCACACGGATTGCCTCCAGATGTTCAAAAAAATGCAAATGGTGGGAACAAAACTAGGTTGAACAGTGCATGTGGTGGTGTTTAGGCTAACTGGATGTGGCTACGTTGCCACGTCCTTCTGAGTGGAAATGGCCTTCTTCAGCATGTTACTACCTCAGGGTTTCAGCAGGCTATTTGATAATGTTAGGCAAACACCCTGGAAGTGGCTGCCTTCCGACAGTCATGTCTTTCAGTTCTGTTCTGAAAATGGGGCACTGAGGGGGTAAAACACTCTGGTCCGACTTATTCAATGCCCTGGAGTGTCTCCTTTGAGTTTGGATCCCTTGGTGGCATCAGCTCACGCCTACCGTGAGAAGCCTATTTCTGCTGCAGTGCAAGCATCCTCTTCTTTGATATAGCTTACCCCATTGTGAAAAGGGTGGGGTTTTTTCACTTAATAACCTAATACATCACAGGTGTAAGAGAGACATATTTGGTTCCAAGGGCAATCTGTGTGGCTTGTGGGCCCAATGTCAAGCAAAGGGATGGTGTGGGCAGCTGAACTGGGCTAGCAAAGAGCATCATGAGCACAGAGCAAAGGGGGAGAAATGTGTCTGAGTGTAGCAGTATCATGCTTCTCTCTTGCATGCTTGAGTTAATGCAGCCCTATCAGTTTCAGCTCTTGCTTCTGCTGCTCATGTGAGTGCTGCATTTGGTTCCCATTTCTTTTCTCCAAAGTGTGATAAAAAGATGATAGGAGATTTAATTTCCAGAAAGAGACACCCAGGCGGGCAGCAGGATGCCAGCTGTTGGGCATATTAATGTGGGAAGGTTTCCTATCAGACATTTAGAGTCTCTGTTAGAGATAAGCAATTTTTCTTAAAAAAATAAAAATACATATAAATGCCCCTTTGCCGATGAAACATCTTGGTGATGTTCCATTATAAGGAGGATGATCAAGAGCTGGATTTCATCTGACCTTTAAATTACTTCCATTTTATCAGTTCCATTTTATCAGCAGCTCTTTAGAGAATGAGTCCCTACTTGGAATTAATAGATTCCTTCATTGCAGGAATCAAACACAGGCCTGTGAATAGCCCAGCCGGGGTGTGTTTTTCCAGAAGAGATCACATCTGGAGCAAAGGAGTACACTGACATGTAGGAAGGGTGCTCAGTAGGGTTGTTTTTGCCCTGATTTGCCTGTGTTCCTTATGGAAGAAAGTTCATCACAGGCGAACAGTGACATAAAATCCTAATTCTTTCTTCTCTCTGTACTGCAGACCTGTGGGTACAGAAGACGGACCATCTCTGTAGCATCCAAGAATGAAAGAAAATAACTTCCTATAGAGATCAAATAACTAGGTGTGTGAAGAGATTGGATCTGGGGATTGGTAGGGAATGATAATGGAGGTTTTTGTCTTCTGTGGTGCCAAGCATTGTCTGACTTCTGTTACACCCTACCAAGGCTGACTTTTGCACTAAAGGTGGCTGGATGTGGGAGGAAAGGCAAGCAGCCAAGTGCAGCCCTTGCAGTGAAGTGGTTTCCTGGAGAGGAGCATGGGGTGCATAGGGGTGCTCTCCCTCTCAAGCTTTGATCTCTCTCTTGTGGGCACCATTTCTGGGGCATAAACAGACACCAGGAAACATCGAGGCTTTGCCACTGCCATCATACACCAGATCAGATCCAAGACATCGTGGTAATTGCAATTTTAATTTCATGGAGAGGTTGTGTCCAGGGGATGAAACGATGCAGGTTTCCTCGTAAGGATCAAATCTGCTTGCCTGGCCACAGTAGAGCTGAGGATACATTCTGTGCTTGTGCCGATTTCAGTGGTCTGATAAGGAACGGCTCTTGGGACCTGTATGATACAAAGAGGGTATGAGAGGCTGGCATGGGTTTCCAGCAGAAAGTTGCTTCACATTTAGTTGCATGCTTTTCCTGACTGACCTTTTGTTGTGTGATTAATCACTGGTATATACATGGAGAGATGGTTTTTGTTATCTAGACTGTGCTTTGTCATATTAGTTCCTGTAAAGTAAAATATTTTTTTTTTAGTTGCACTATTAGAAAACTCCAGAGTGAATTATGGTCATAATGCTGTGTGTTTTCTTTCGCGGTCATTTTCAGATTGATCCATATATTTATATAGCAGGATGTCACCTCTCTGGTTGTCCCTCCCACCTTGGATTACCTTACGGCTGCTTTAAACAGTGCTACTCCTTCTGCTTTTAGTGAGAAAGACGGAGTTTTATAATGGAGAAATATCCTGTTGATAGTAGTTATCTCCTTGTTTTAAAAAAATAGGCCTATTTCATCATCTCATTTAATGATAAATTACAGTGATTCATCAGGGAAGGAGGGTTTATTAATAGGATAATAAATGGGCCGCAGAGAGATACGAGAAAATAGTTTTGTCAAATAAGGGGCTTAGGGGGAAAAAAATGCAGAGCGTGAAGTCAGAACTGAAATCTTCAGAATCGTTGTTATCTCTCTGTACCCCACACATCACCACAAGGACCTTCTCTCCTTGTCTCAGGCTTGCTACTTTAGGTTAGATTTATACTGTAAATGATCCAAGAAGAGAAATACCTAGGGATCCCCTGTATGGTCTTCAGGGCAGTGGGCATGTCTCCAGATCCAGAACAGGCATGAGAATATTCTGAGCGAGGGGAACTGAAACCATCCATGAATTTGGGGTGAATTTATGGAGTTGTTTCTGAAAAAACTTCCAACTATAAGTTGAAAAATACAAAATACTTAATTTTTCATATGGAAAATGGAATCTGGAATTCCAGGGTCTGGTATCCACTTTGTAGAGACAGTGCAAGCAGAGTCATCCATGTAGTAATTTCCCTCCAGTACCTTGAAGTGGGATTCTTCTTAGATTCAGGTTAATAGTAACTTGTCAAGTTTAACGTCTGTCCCTGCAAACGATTAAATTTGCTGGGGACAAAAACTGGGGGTGAGATTTTTGCAAAGTCACTGACAAAGTCCTTGTTAGGAAATTTTGCTTAGATGTGAAGATACAGCTCTTATTCCTCCAAAATGGAGGGGAAAAAAAAGAATCTGCATTTCCCCTTTTCTGGCAGGGCTTTTATTGAACAAGAGAAAGGCAGAAGCTGTTAATCTTTTGAGAATATCTACCCCTTCAAGTCCTTTGCTTCTCTCAGGAGAGACTGAGGTGGAACATTTTTCCTGTAGGCCACTTGAAAGATTTCATTTGGCAGATAAATGAGATGCTTTAAAGTATTGTTTTGGTGAACAAAAAAAGCTAAGTTTTGATAAGATTTGTGTGCTGTCTTTTCCCTGTTTGGGCCACCAGCTAAAATGGTTCCCCAGCACTCAACTGCTTTCCAAGCCCCAGTGCTGGTTCTGACCAGGCAGGCTGGTAGTAGCCCAGCATTTCTGTCTGCCACACTCGTGAACTGATGAGTGATCCTCCTGGTGCTAGTTAACAAACAGTTATTAATCATGCTCGCTTTCCGTCTCATTTGACAGAAGGAAGAGGTTGGGAGGTGCAGTACTCTGCCTCTCTTTCCCTTGGAGGAGGGGAGAAGATGGGTCAAGGAGAGGCATCACCTGCTGCGGCATGGTAAAGCTACTAATGTGTGCGATGCTATTTAAGGAAACATAGATTAGAAGAAGGGAGGGAGAGGGAAAATCCCTCTAACAAACTCATTAGTGCTGGGAAAAGTCAAACCAAATTGCTCTTCAGAAAAGTGCTGTCTAGCTGGATTTATTATTCTTTGTAATTAGGGCCAAACCAGGATGGAGTGTGGTACGAGAGAGAAAAAGTGGTCTATTCAAAGCCTAAATAATCAAGTTGAGAAGCGACATTTGCACCAAAGAGGGAGTACGATCACAATGCTATTACCTCACTTGAAGAGCCTGTGCTTTGCTTGCAGGCTGTCTGTAGATCAGAAACACTGGGAGGCAAAGGCTTAAAGGGATTTGAGCATGACAGATGAGAGGTAGGATGCCTGGAGGTGTTTGTACGCTGACACTTAGATTGCACCTGGACCTACGCTGGTGAGGTGCATATACTTCTTCATCGAGTCATATGGACCTAGCAGCAACACTAGCTCTAGAAACCATTTACAGGCTGGCAGAGGCCAGAGCTGGACATCCTTAGCGAAAAAAAGAGCCTTGTGTGGAAGTGATCCCAAGCCTAGGCTGCTGCTACTGTTGGGTATCCCATTGAACAGGGAGGCTCTTCTCTGTTGGACTTCAGTTGGGTGCATCGTGCCCTGCGGTAACTGCCCTGGTGCGAAGCAGCAAGGAGAGGAGCAGAACCTCCCCTGGTAGGGAACGTGCGTTTGGGCTTCATCTGCCCGAGCTGAGGAGTCCTGGCCGAGCTGCCAACGAAGCTCTCCTTTGCAGAAACTGATGCAGGAGAGAGGAAAAAAATGGGTTCCTCAGGGAAAACTGCCATTTAGTGGCGTGCCCACGAGAGCCTCTGAAGACTGCGCTAGTTACAAAAGGTTTTGTCTCTGCCTCTTCAAACACAGCCACCTGGAGGTTTTTCTTTGAAAGAGGCTTTTTGGCATGTTTCTTTCCAGTGGCAGGAGTTGTGTGTCTGTGCTGCCGGTGCCCGGCCTGGAGTCCGAGCGGAGCTGGTTGTAGGGGCTGGGTAAGTCGAAACTCCCTGAGTAGACAGGAAACATCAGAGACATTTACGGTTTGACTGCGCCAGGATGTGGCCCCAATTTCGAAACCATAGAGCAAATTTAAATTGCTTTCATCGAAAAAGTATAGGCCTCTCTGTGGAGATTCACAGCTGGCTTTAAAAGTTACTTTTATTTTAAAATATAAGTTATTGATCACAGTATAATCAGCGTAGTTTAGTTTAAGTTGTCTTGAGTTTAGCAGTGTCTGTTTAAAATATATTTAAAGCAAATAAGGTTATAAAAACTTAAGCTGGTATCATTCCTCTTCTCCTACACCTCCCATCAGTATGCAGTTGTACTCTTCATCTTGCAAATCTAGCTCACGCTGTCCTTCTGTGGAAATTTCTAACCGTCCCTTACATGTTTACATCTTTACTTCTCCGCAGAGCCTCAGCCCAATGGCCAGCCATGGGTATGGCAGCTGAAAAGCTCTGCAAGCTCTCCCTGTCCTGTCTGAACATCAGCAGCTGCCCTGAGACGGGTTTAAAATCCCCTGCAGAGCTCTGGTGCTTTCTGTTCCTTGGCTGATCCTACAGTCGTCGTTCTGAGCCAGAGAAAGGTCCAGCTATGAAATGCTGGTCTCCAACAGTATCAGAAATGGATGTTTGTGGGAGAGTTGGAAGAAGAGGACAAGGGTTCCTGCAGTTTGCAGCTCACCAGCCTCTTAAACCAGACATAATATCTCTGTCTTGATGGGACTTGTTCCCCTGAACTTGTCCAGCTGCTTTCTGATCCTGGTAAGAATTTGGCATCCTGAACCACCTGTGGCAAGCAGTTTCATGGCTTAAGAAAGGGCTATGCAGAGCTTCTCCTCTGGTCTGCTTTGAACCTGCCTCTTGCTACTCCATTTGATGCCGCCTCTGTACACTGGAAGAGATGGTGAACAGTTTTCCTCTTTGCATCGCTCAATGTTATAAATTCCATACTCTGGCTCAGCTGTCTCTTTTCGGCTCTTGAGTGCTAGGCTGCTTATATGTATTTCTTGTGCAAAGCCTCAGGGGACTTAGTAAGATTGCAGAAAGTGGGTTGGAAAACGAGGCTTGGCCAGGGCCAGCGTATACAGTGCTGTACAGGCTGGATGGGAGCTTTATTCTCTTACGTTTCCTTCTTTTCTTGGGCCCCCTCACCAGGAGGCAGCTGCTGTCTGAGCTGCAGAGAGCCTGTGTGGCAGTAACCGGCCCTGATGGAGTAGTCGGAAGGAATAGGGATAACTTCTGTCCAGATGTCACATTGATCTGCATGGAGGGGAGGGAAGGGAATTTCTCTGTTCAGCAAGATGAACAGAGTTCTCTCCCAACCCATTAAAGCTCGGTTTCTCATGAAGTGCCAGACACACGTACGCACTTGTTCAGTCACTCACTTGTGTTAGATGCCTGGAAAGGAGCAGAGTCCTCATGCTGCTCTCACTGGCGCTGTGACCTGATTTGACACCGTTGCGAAGGCTTGTGGGCCTTTATGGATAATATAAATATCCGTAAGGCGACTCAATTAGCTGTCTTCCACTTGTACAGCTCCCATTGCTGTCATAGCTGAATGCCTTCCACAGCATCTCACGGCAGGATCTAGCACAGCCCCCCACATTACTCACATTGTTCAGAGGAGCCCCACAGAGCCCTGGAGCCTGCGGCTAAGAGACTGGCTGGTACTACTGGAGGTGCAGTAGGCTTTGGCAGAAGTTACCTTTTTCACACAGTATTTTTCCAGGAGTGGGGAATATGCTTCTGGCATAAAAGATGTACTCTCTTCTACCTCACTTATTCAGGAGCATCAAGCCTCCCAAAGCCCAGCCTGGTAATTGGAGCCTTTGACAGCTCCACATGATGGAGATGTTCCTCATAGAGGTAAAGAAACTTTATGTTGGCAGGTGTCAACTTCACCAGAGATGTTGGTATGCAGCTGGGCTATCTCAGTGCCACTGAAATACTAGATTTTCTCAGCAGATAAATACGTGTGACAGGGAAACAAAGAGTTCATAAACCTTATTGCTCTTTCTAGTGTAGCTGGCTTCCTGGTCTCACATCCACTGAACCTGACTGTATGAAGCAGCACATACAGTTCAGTGCTTCTTCTATTGCATATTGTGCTTGGAGATACCGGCCTGTCTCCATGGAACTGAATTTGGAGGAAGTTGCTCTGTCAGTTGAACCTTAAGTGTGAATTGAAACTACTGTAGATATGGCCTCTTGGCAGGACTGGTAAGAAGCGAGTGGTTTGCAGAAATTTTTCTTGTATACCTCATTGTAGTCTTCTCCTGAGCTTATGGGTTTAAGGTGTTTCAGAGAGGAGCAGGGGTGTGTATATGGAAGAGAGGTTTGATGGAATTTCCCATGGTAACCTTGCTGAACTGCCATGTTTGAAGGCATGCTTTTTCCGCCATGACTGAGAGCACATTCATGGCATCTAAGTACCCAGACACCTTTACAGAGGGTTTGTGACACTGTCTGCTCTGTGTTTTGTCCTTCATCATCCTAGATCTGCAGTGTTTGATTTCACAAGCAATAGAGTCTTAGTGAGTGAATTGAGAGCTCTTGTTTGGGTCTGTTACCCTGTTGCATACCTGTTCTTGGTATGGCTTGCGGGTGCATAATATCCCTTGAAACTCTCAAACAGGGGTGTAGAGTGTTGACCTGACAGCTTCTCAGTGGCATTTTCCCTTTTTGTCCACTACAGAAGAGTCTCCACTAAAGGTGTGATGCTGATACTCTGCCAGCACTGGTTGCTCTTACTGGCCTTATTTCCCTGTCCTACTTGTGCATATAAAAACCTGGCTTGGCCACAGATGCTTCCTCTTGCTCCTTCCTCCTCCTCCGTTCGAAGGAAAGGAGAGGTTACATTTGAGCCAGAACCATCTGGTAGGCCAAAAGGGCTCCAGAGAAGTTGCAGTTAATGTGCAGGCTGCGGGTAAATGAGCAACATGCAGTCCCATACTTTGTTGCCCTCTTTTCAGTTGTTTGCTGAGTGTGTGAATTCTGCGCTTCAGGCCCAGTCCTGCGCAGCCACGGGACAGCTACTTCACCCTTCACTGTCCTCCTAGGTGCTGTCAATGCTGCGTACGTTTCCCTGTGGTGCCGTTTCTCTGGATCTGTCCGTGCTGCAGCATAGACAGCTTTAAATTAACTTGCTTGGATCTTTGTAGCTGTCAGACATTTTGCAGCAGTTTGGCGCGAGTCTCCGTGCTGCTGCGTTAACAGGACTGCTGCGTGCCAGCTTGGGTCTTTTGGTGCCTTTCTAAGTGTCCCTGCCCTATGGCAGATGATGGGACTGTAGCACAGGTTCACTGGCCGCCGGAGCACAAGCCTGTGGTGGGCAGGACCGAGTAACAAAACCGTGCAGATGTTACCCGAGTTCTTGTGGGTCTGCATAGCTAGCACGGTAATGGTAGCAATGAAGACCTCTCAAGCGGTGTGGATAGGTATTCCAGCGTCCTTTCAGAGCTGCCCTGTGCATGCTTGAATCTGTCCTCTCACAGCCCTCAGATGGGTTTAACCCTCTGGTGTGTAGGACAGAAAAGGTTGTGCCTGCAGCCTGGCAGTTGCCAATGAAGAAGTATGTCGCCCTCAAGGACGCTGCTGTGGAACAGTCTCTGTGCTAACCAGGTGGTGCTGGGGTGGAGAAAGCCTCTCACTTTGCACATCCCTGGTACTTCCAGGCTTGAGAGATCGGAACCCTTCCCTAGCACGTTGGTTAGCTCTAGTGTTAGTCCAGCACCTTGAACTTGCAGTTCAGCCCTCTTTCTCAGGGTGTCTTGTAGCTCAATGACTGTATAAGCGAGGAAAAGCTTTCTGTCTCTGCCTCTCAGCCATTTAACATTAAGAGGACCTGGTCAGATCTAGTTTGCATGGTGGTGGACGCCTCTTTCCATTTCGAGGTGTGTCTGCGCCGCAGGGAGCTGCCGGGCAGGAGGCTTGGCAGGGTGGACTGCTGCATTGTAGAGCTCACCTGGCGCTTTGCAGAGGCACGGCTGCTGGGGGTGGGTGCAGCAGTAGCCCAAATGTCCCCCTGTGTGGTCCCAGGAGAATCCTGCAGCTGCCTCCAGCCTCTCCCTGTCCCTTCTCTCCATCCTTGATTTAACACAAACCTCCTGCTTCTAATCAATTTTGCTTTCCAAAGTCATGTCTCTCTGCAGCACTGAGCTGTTTCCAGAGATGCTCTGAGAGCACAGTGAGGGGGAAGGGAGACCAGTTTCTTATTGATAATACCTATCCCAACCTCTGGAGATGTGCCTGAGCTGATGGAAAGATGCATTATGTTGGTCCAGTTCCTGTGCAACGCTTGAAAATTGCCAAGAGAGTAACGCAGAAAACGTCTTTCTTCTCTAGGAAAGCAGAGCATGACTGTGCTCTCTTGCATTTCCTTCAGGGAAAACAGGGTTAAGAGCTGATTTATAAAAAAAGAAAGGATGAGGAAGAAAAAAGGACCAGTGCAATACACACAAGGCTAAAGTCTTCACGTTATGAGATGGCTGCACAAACTAGTGGGCCTGAGGACGGAAGGAATGGGGTGCTGAACTTCTGTAGAGCTGAAAGTCTGTCAGGTAACTGTAATTTTTGTTTTTGCGCCTACTGGACTAAGCACCCAGAGAGGACATGTTACAGTAGTCAAGGGGCTTGTTCACCTTCTGGAAAGCACAGGTTTTGCAGCTAAAGACAGCAAGGCAGAAGCGAGAGAGGGTCAGCCAACACCTGGAGCCTTGCAGTAGTAGGGGCAAGAATTTTATGTAGCCACCACGCAAAGGAATCATCAGGGACAGAAGGGGACAGCAGGAAATTTATAGTGATGATGTGGTGATACTGTAGAGGGGGAGAAGGTGGTTGAGTTCTGAAACGTTTTGATTTTCTGTAGGATTAGATATGTCTTGTCTGCTTTGGCTGCCAGACAGGATCCTAAGTTAGAAACTTCTGCCAGGTACTGTGTGACAGTTGTTATTTTCTAATCAAGTTCCTACTGCAGCCCATCAGAGACTAATAAACACAGATTCTCTTCAGTCCCCATTCACGTGAACCATTAAATTGTACTTCTGGGAATTCAACAGCTAGCTAAGTGCTTTTTGTGGGAGGGGGACACTTGTGTACATAATAAAAGTAGGGATTAAATGGGTGCATAGAGTGAAATCATGACGACCTAAAGAATGAATTTAGTTCCTAAAATTTGTAGAGATAAGCACTTTTTGTTAGAAAAACTTTAGTGAATGTACCAAATTGTTACAATATGCCCTTAAATTTGTCACAGACCCCCAAATTATTTGCAAACTGTTCCCTTTCACCAGGTCTTGTGCTATCCATTATTCTTGGTGTTTGAGGGGCCATTTAAAGTCCACGGTATCTAGTGAATCTGGATGGGAAGAAATCCAGACTAAATTATGGCTGGACTATTACGAAGATGGTGAAAGAAATTACGCATTTCAGATGGCTTCATGCCAGCAGTGCTTCTGAAACTATCTTTCTGTTTGTGCATTTGTGAGCTCTTTGTTGTCTGTGGCAGGCTCTGTGCATGTTTGTGGATGCTGTTCAACAGCACAATGTATTTAGACAGGTCCCTGCTCTTATTCTTGCTTGTGAATGTTCCTTTTCTTTTTCCTCTTCTTTTTTTTTTTTCCTTGAACCTGTAATTTGAAGGGTTACTTGCAACACATATGCTAAAAGCTCCTTCCCCACTCCGTTGCAGTGGAAACACTCATTAATGGAATCATTAATAATCTCCAGCCGGACTTTACCCAGGGAGATCTATGTGCTCTGAGTTAACATGTCAGTGGCTACCTCTGCCAAGTGGACATCTATTATTTTCTCACCTCAGCCACAGAAATGGCTCCCCTGACAGAGGCACTTTCCTATACCACAATACCCAGAGATTGCTGAATATTCATTATGTCTGACTGCTGAAAGTGCTTCACCAGCATATGGTATTGGAGCCAAGATATTTTATTATCTCTTGCCTTTTGCTTTCCTCGGAGAAAGTGGTGTGGCTTACGTTGTCAGTTCAGTTAACTTTCTCACTGAGCTCCTTCACTTGTGCTTTGCTTTGAGAAGGGGAACAGAGGGAAAAACTCTGATTTAACCCTACTGGTTTGGTTCCATGAAAGTGAAATTTACAGCCCTGTTAGTCTGCTGGAAGATTGATTAAAGAAGACAAGCCTTTGAACTTTGTTTCAAACAAGAGGTGGTTGTAATAACTGTAATCTTCTGCTTTATATTTCCCCATGTGAGGGAGGGAGGGAGGGGGGGATTCCATTTACCTCTCTGTCATAGTGAAAATGAGGGATGTAGGTGGCCTGCACTCAAACAGCAGCAGCCACAGATTCTTTTTGTACCTCTAAAAATAGCATACGGCCATTTTATGTTGCTTACTGAGACTTAAAAGTAGCCCACATTGCTTTGTGGACTTCTAGCCTGACTAAGAGTGAGCAGCAGAAACGACCCTACAACTGTATTGCAGGATCATGGTCTATGAACTCTGTCTTCCAGCTAAAGTGAATATCAATTCCCTGATATTTCCCAGCCCACCATGGTTGCTGCTGATGTAAGAACATCAAAATGGCTATACAGAGACAGTCTGCAGGTCTGTCCATGCAGGGTATTGTCTGTGGTCAGCAGCAAACAGTTAAAAAAAAAAAAAAAAGAAAAAGTATATGAAACTGGATATATACATAGTGAGCTTTCCTCTGTTCTTTAGGAGCAAATGCCAAATCCTTGCGGCCAAATAGCTGTGTACTCTTACAAGCTTATGCAAATTTACAAAATCCCACTTTTGACAAAATCCTTTTATTCACTGTCATTGTAAGAAAAGGAAAAAAATTGAAATGCATCTTTGATTATTATGCAATTACTTGAGAATTTATCTTCATGGTTGTAGGAGATTACTTTAAAAAGCAGTTTTTCCTTGCAGCCCCCCACCTATGGTTTGGGAGACTTAAGTTCAATCCTTTCCTCTGGTTGAATGGGTCCAAACCTGCTTTAACTTTCACAGAAGACTTCCCTACCAATGAGGTTGTAGGCAGGGTTTTTGCGTGTGTGAATGAAGACAAGAACTCCTGCTTCAGTAGTTGTACTTCATGTGCAATACTTCAACATTCAGCAAGGGAAAGAGCATGTCTGTACCCTGTGTAGAGCAGTCCTGCATATTCTGAGCAGCCCAAATACCACACCTGGTGAGCCAGGGCACTGGGGAATTTGTGGCTTGCTTGGTAGTTTGACAGGTTCTTGAGAAACGTGAATTCAAATACCATTAGGTAGAAGAGGGAACTGAATCCCAGTCCTTTGCCTGCAGTCTGGGACATGAAAGAAAACAATGTTGTTTTGTTATTTTCTGATGTATGCAGTCTTTAATGCCTCCCTAAAGCATATGGCTCGAATCACTGACAACCTGATGGGCTGTGTCCTCCGTTGCGTTATTTCCTGTCTTTCATGAATTCTTTTTCAATTCAAGGGCGCGCCCAATGAATTTAGTATTTGCACTTGCCAAGATGCCGAGAAGTATTTAACTCTATGCAATTGTTAAGGCTCCATTGGATTGATCAAGGCATTTTTCACTGATTGCATAATGAGATTTGACTTTCTACTTTTCCTTGTTCTGCAACTGATATTTTTCCCTCCTCACAAGGAATTTAGAGTAACAAACACAGAAATGGAGTGACAAACGTCTTATTTCTTGGATGCTCTGCAGAGCATCCTTTCATGCAAGATTTTACATGCAAGCAATACAGACAGGAAGATGTACACAGAAAATACTGCCAGTGGTGGTAGTTATATGGAGCTCCTCTGTTTTAGCCTAGTTTAAACTGGGGGTCTCTAGTCAAACTCTCTTGACATTACTGTGCTAAGAAGTTAATGCAGAACAATTACGCCATATTTTAGTCTCTGTAGATCCTAGAGTCAAACTTCTTCCATTGAAGAAACCAACCATGTTCCCTAGTTTTCAGCTCAGTAGGTATGCCTTCATAGTTGGAAACAAAATTATCTAGGTTTTTAAAATGTTTTCCCACACTTAAAAACCACCTAACGGGTTGTTTATGGAAAATCTGTTCCAGCTATAGAAGCAGAATGGAATAAACTATCTGTGTGTCTGGCTACAGGCATCAGAAAATCCAGTTAAAGAACTGGATTTTCTAGTTACTTATTCAATGTTTGCCTTCACTGTATTTAGCCACACTTTGTAAAATAATAGGTTCATGTACTCTTTCTGCCAACAATATTAATATTTCAACATTACATAGCTAAAATACACTTCTTTATTTGTTTCAGTACTAATTCTCTGTATGCAGGTAAATACTGTCCTTAGCTTTGTGGTGCTTTGTGGAGTGCTTTATTTTGGCTTGGTTCAGATTTTGTCTCAGCTGAGTTGGTCAGTGGAGGGGGATTTATGTTTTTACTTCTCAATCATAGGCACATCACAAACACACCTTGGGTTGCAAGCAAACTACGGATTTGTCAAATGGACAACATGATAGTCCTCCTAAACTCAGATGGAGGAAGTATAACTGGAATAGACGATGTCCAAGTCTGCACGTAAATTTGCATGGTATTTGTGCACCCGTGATGATGAAAAAATATATTAAGATTTCTTTCCTTGCCTGTAGTTCTACTGGACGTTTTGCTGTGCAATTCTGTGATGTGTGGATGTGTTGAGTAGTTCTTTTAATGACTTTTGGCTGCATGAAACCTTCCTAGGAGATCCCAAAGCTCTTCTTAAAACAGTTAACTGTACATGAGAAATCCCACAGATACACATAAAGTAGAGCTGTGAAAGGGCTATCCCAGGGCATGATCTGCAAGATAATGGCACTTTCCTTGACTCCTGTGAAACATCAGTTATATCATTCTGCTTGCTTTACCCTTACTTACTGTGTTGCCAACCACTGAGCTGCTGCGCCTAAATATTCTCAACTTAGTGGTGCCCCCTTTCCCTCCCAATTACATCAGCTTGGTCTGGTGTCTTTGAAACCTTTTCCATGCCAGGTTTCTGTGTGTCATTCAGACGTGTCGAGTCCAATCCTTACAATGCCGACTCAGGAAACAAGGCTCAAAGTGGTGCAGCAGCCCTGAATAGCAGCGGAGCTCAGGAAGTTCAGGAGTCCTGCCTTACTTAAACGTGGGAGCAAGAGTAAGCTAGACACAGTGTGTTCAAATGAAACTCTGCCTGTCAGTCATTAGTGGTGGCATGCAAGGTAGAGCTTATAGAGCAGCTAGAGGCATTTGCAAATTCAGTAGGTAGTTGGTTTCACTTGTACATCAGAAGATGGATGCTGGAGACCTGCGTTTGTTGCCTCCTTCCACAATGGATTCAGATTATTTACCTTGTTAGTGTCTTTTTGTGAAAAAATTCTCCGTTTCCTTTGATGCAAGAAGCTACTAGTGAAGAGTTCTCTGTGTACTAAAAGGTTATTTCTGTTTCCCTGAGCATCCTGCCCGTGTTCTGTGCACATCAGTAAAGGCCAGGACACAGGTTTGACATAATGAGAATAGAAGCAGTTGCAGCCCCGCATTTGGGCAGGCTTGGTTACCAGCAGCAGGTCTCCTGCATGAAGCAAGATGCAGGGAAACAGCAACACTGTGTGAAGGCAGAAGCGTGTTCTTCATTACTGGACAAGATTGAACATGGAAACGGGCATGACTGATAAAAGCGGATAAGCCTCACTGTCAAAAAGAAAGACTGTGTCTGGGCTGCCCGGGGTCAGGTGATGGGAAATTTAGTCATATTTCAAGTTTCCATTTTAGACACTTTCCAGCATTGGAAACTTACTGCCATTATGTAACTCTAAAAATCCAAAATAATTTACAACTACCCTTGGGATCAAGATGTTCTTAGATTTTAATTTTTTTCCCTGGGACAAAAATATTTAACTTCTGAAGGAGCAATGCCAAGCTTGTACCTTTTATGAGTCAGTATATTTTTAGCTAAATCACAACAGCTATGCTATCTTTTTTTTTTTTCCTCCTCATGCCAAACACAGGATTTTCCCTTCAAAAAGAATTTTTGAATAAAAGCCATTTCCCTTTATCAGTAAGGAATTAAGCCCCTGTGGGGATCCTTTGATTTCTTCAATATACTAAAGGTAGGGCACGGGGGATTTTTAATTTCATGGTTTGTTTGGTATTTCAAAGGCAGTGAACACTAGTGGTTAGATCAGCTGATAGTGAATCAGAAGTCATGACATGTTGTGTAGCTTTTGTCAAGTCCTTTAAGTATTCTTTTGCCTTATTAACCCCTTCTAATAGGATGTTATTTATACCCTACTTGAAAATGGGGATAAATCCTCGCAAATGGAAAATTCACTAAAACTCAGCAAAAGATTATACATAATTTAAAGTACAAAAATGAAAGGGGATGGACAGGATTTCTTGATGCACTGGTGCTACTGAACCATTGCTCCAACTCCATCTTGTTCAAATCCACCCCAAGGATGGAGTTTTCTCTCTGAGGTTCGCGGGGGACACTCAAACCAGGCAGGTGCCTCCTCTTACGAGGAAAAGTGTCCTCTACAAAGTGGGACGTGTGGATACAGGGATGTTCTGGGACTGTGTGTTGTACTGGCATTTCCCGTGTCGCACTTGCTTGCGGATAGCTAGAAGAGGTCAGTTCCAGGCTGGCAATTTTCTTCTGTCCTAAAAATCACCTAAAAGGCCAACATGTTTGTGGTTGTTGGTTGTTTTGGTTCCCCCTGCCCCCTTTCCTCCAACCCCCCTCTTTGTGTGTGGTAGAATTGGAAAGGAAAGAATCGGAGAATAACGATCAGTCGTTAAAATCCCTTTCTTGCTGTATTTCTATAGCCCCCACACTGGAAGCTCTTGCTATCCATGATTCTGAAGTTACAGGGACAACAGTTTCATGACAGATGAAATTGTCTGTGATGCCATGGACTGCTTTTAAAAACAATCCACTCTTAGCTGGGATGATCATTCAAACCATCCTGACAGTGGTCTAGAGAAGGGGATTTTTAGATGCCATAAAATGTGTAAGTAGCACTAGTCAAAAGAGGGTCAACAATTTTATGAAGAACTTCAAACCTATTCTGAATTTTCAGAATTAGATTCTGGTGAAAACTTCTGCAAAATTTTGAGCAAAACAAATGCTACTTTAATGGGTTTTATTTTCAGAAATAAGGTGTACAAAACACCATTAATTCAAAACTGGAACTCTGAAAATGGTTTTGGCAAAAGTGTATAGAAATCCTAATGAAAAGAAAAAACAGAAAAATATAAAATGGGGGCAGTTTCCCAGAAGAAAATCATCATCCTTTAACAGAAAATACTTTACCCATTCTGATGCATACACTTATGTTTATAACTCAGAAATTATTTAGGCTTTTATTGTGCTCCATATTTTAATGATCAATTGACATTTAACTACCTTGTGATTACCAATACATTTAATTAAGCTTTCTATTCCTTCCTTAAACAAAGGAATTCTGGATAGAATAACAAAGCCATTTCATCTCCTTGTAGCAGGACCAAGTCTATTTCTGCTGTATATTGAAAATCAAGTTTATTCAGTGTTCCTAGGTGAAATGAAATACAGAATAAATATTTACTAGGTTTTAAAAAGGTAATTTAGAATCTTCTGCTGCTTCCATCAGCACTCAGGGGGTCTGATTTGTGTCTCACTGACTTCATGCCACTGATTTCAGAGGAATTGCTCCTCTTTCTGTCTACATGTGGGGAAAATAATATTGTGCTTGCTTGTGCTGGAGAAGACATCTTTAGATCTAGCCAGTAATGTTCGTTGCTTGTTCCCAGTCTGAACAAAGAAATGCTTCTGACTGATGGGGTGTAGTGTCCTGCACCATGTGTCCAAGGTGCTTTGGGCGCACTTTGCGCTGGAGCTATTCAGAGCCCAGTGCTCTGCCAGCTAATGGGGAGGTTTGCTTACCTCTATACCAGCCTTCTCGGCTCTAGCACGATAGTAATGATAACAATATTGGCTATTGAAAAAGGAGGACCTTCAAGCTTGCAGATCCCCCTGCATATGGAGGCTCAAACCTGGGCTCTTGCGCTGCAGAGTCTAACCTCTAGGCCATCCCTCTAGCAGTGTGATTGACAGGTAGCTAATAGAGGATTATAGTTCAAAATGAGACTAAGCAGTGGGAGCAGATGAGTGTTTAAATAAAAAAGAGTCTCTTTTTATGCAAATGTCCCAAGCAATAAAGAACAAAGAGAGGATCTCATCCCTTTCCTACCTTCTGAGAGTCTGGGAGGCGTAAGCAAATTGCTCCGACTTAGAAGGGGAGGGTTTTGTTCTCTTTCCTAGCAGCCGTTGTGTGTTCTGCAAGAAAAGCAGAGGAGAGATGGTGAACACAAGCCTTCCCTTGGGTCTGGATTGGATGGAGGAGAAGCAGATTAGGAGGCAAGGCTGGCGTGGGCAATCTAGTTCCTTCCAGCCTTCTCCCTCTCCCCCCTTCTTTGGTCAAAGTGGCACTTGATTTATTTGTTCGCTTGCTGTCTTGGTGAAGGCTTGCTTGCCTGCAGAATCGGAGGACTGTGTAACTGCAGCAAGAAACTTCCAAAGTCCATAGCACTAACGAAAGAATAGGAAACGGAAAAATTGGATTAAAAGGCATCTTCCACTGTGGGAGAGCACAGTGCAAAAGGAGGGTGAAAGCATTTGAGCGTCAGAACAGAGCACAAAACTCCATCAGCCTTCGTGTCTTTGACAAAGACTTTTGTGAAGAGTGCGGCTGGCTGGTGCCCATGCTCAGGGCACAGGGTTAATTACACCTGGTGTAGCACCCAGGTCATGTTGAGTGGGAGGGTCTGTGACGGAAGAGCAAAGCAAGCTGTCTGCAGACAAACTCGTTTATAAACCCGGAGCGCTCCAGACTATGAGGGGCACTGGCTCCCATGTTTCTTTTAGGACTGGTAGGAAATAAGTCTCTGAGGTAGCTAAAGCCTGGGCTGTTGCTGAAGATTTGAGCCAGGATCCATGCCTGTGAAAAATCTGTCTCAGCGGGGAATGTGCTGCTGGCCCCCCTCTCCCTCTCAGCATCCCTCCCTTCACTTCTGGCAGGAGGAATTTTCTTCTAGACTCTGCTCTCTCCACGGCCACTGGGTTTGGGGAAGGAGTGCTAAAGGGTCAGAATAAACACAAGGCAACAGCAAAACTTTCTCCACCTGACCTCCAGGCATCACTAGTTTGACACTGTTATTCCTCAAGGAAGCTTTTATTATAGCAAAGGACAGTGCTGTGAGTCACTGTCCCCCCCACACTGCTGCTCTTCATTAGAAAACCCTCCGTACCTCCACCTGATAGAAAATCTTATCTGGCTTGACAACAGCTGATTTATTTACCAGCTACAAAACAAACATCAACAATTCTGTTGATGGGGGAGAAGATACTGAACGAGGAAGGTGATAATCTAGAAAGGTGGTTTTCTGCATAGAGAATTTTGATTGAGGTTTGATTTTTGGAAAGGATCAGGAAGAAGTTACTTCCATAGTTGCAGAGGAAGGTGCTGTGAACAGGCTGCTGGAATTTGTGTGACTCTTCAAGCACTTCCAAATGGCAAATGTTCTGCATAGTGGTGGTGGAGAATTGTCCCTGCTCAAAGGTGTGTACCAGAAGCGCAGCAAAGTGGGGTTTTTTTGGAGTGGACGTTCTTATTTACTGTCTACTTGTAAAGTCTCTAGCACAATGGGATTCTCTGCCTAGCTGGCATGAAGATGTTATCTCTGTAAATATTCTTGCCATTCTGCATGCATGCACTTGAAATGTTGCTGGGGTGGGGGGAGAAACCAATCAGTCAGAGTTTCAGTAAAAGCCATAGGTGGAGAGCTTCAGTGCTGCCAGTTCCCATGGGCATCCAAATCCCGTAGGCATCTTTGGTAATCTCAGCTTGTAATTATTATCAGTAAACATTTTGCTGTTGGGAGCAGGTGAGTGTGACTAGGAGGAACTGGCATATATCCAAGGAATTTATATGCTGCCTTATTATCACAGTAACTGTATCGGGGAATAGACGGTGTGTTTTCTTATTGTGTTTCACAACC
Source organism: Sagittarius serpentarius (assembly GCA_034782735.1). Classification (NCBI taxonomy): domain Eukaryota; kingdom Metazoa; phylum Chordata; class Aves; order Accipitriformes; family Sagittariidae; genus Sagittarius; species Sagittarius serpentarius. Next base: position 14,496,664 of record JAVKLA010000042.1, on the reverse strand, counting down.
TTGGTGACTGAGACATAGAAAAGCCCATAGTCTAAGCAGAAATCTCTGTCCATTTGGGAATTTGAATAGAAATGTGCCATGTTCCAGGCCAGTACCCTAACATACACCTTTCCTCTCTGTTGTCATGCATCAAGGGAGAGATGGATGATTTCAGTGTCCTTTTCACAGGGAGTGTTGACATTTCATTATTCTTTCTCTCCAAATTCCTACAAAATAATTTCTAAATTTTTCCTCGTAGAAAATCAGGCATTTTGGAGTTTCATTCTTTTTTTAATCACATTTTCTTACCCTTTTTATATTAATCCATGCTATTTCCAAATGTCGATTTGTTTTGTTATAATTTTGATTTACAATATAAGTATTTTTAATCCAACCCCATGATTTGTCCCAAATGATCATCTTCAACAAAGTTTTATTTGTAATTGATCTCACGGTAGGTCCATGTAAAAACAGAAAAGTGGAAGTAATATAAATAAGTGAAATGTCAATGTTCCAAAGTAAAATAAAAAATCCCAAAGCACAAGTTCCGGAAAGATCCAGTGTTTTGGGTTTTTTTTCCACTGAAACTGATATAATATTACTGAAACATAGAAATCAGTTTTGTGCAAATAGCTTTCCCAAAGTGAATCTGTTGAGATGAAAAGGCTGTAGTCAATGTTGTCTGGGACCTGCTAAAACTAAACTCCCACAAAGCAGATATAAAAAAGTAGCAGTAATATTTTTATAGCAATAACCAGAAATTGTCATACAAAGCCCTTGGCATGCAAAAGTTTTGAAACAGAGTAAAGATGAACATTAAACAAGAAAACTGGTACTGGTGCTTTTCTTTACCTTGTTCTGCGATCCTCTCACCTTCTAAACCACTTCCATGAAACCTTCTGGTTTTGCAGCAATGAACCTGGTAGGAAAACAGAATGAAATATAATTTAATGTAACATGGGCAGTTGTGTCCCACTTCAATTCTTCCACTGTTCTCAGCATCGCAGTATCCGAGTGCCTTCCAGGAGTGCAGTGAACAGTGTGACTGGCATCTGGCACGTGTTTGTTCTCTCATTCCCTCCTTAGGGGAAATTATTTTCAGTTGAGTGATTTGTTAGGAATTCTTTTTAAATAAGGATGCTAAATATTGGCTAGGAAAAGGCCAGGCCAAATAAATTCCCCCTAGAACGGAGGAAAATGAAGTTTGTGAGGATTAGTATTTCTCATGAGAGTTAACGCAGTAGTGGTTAGGCAGAGCAGAGGAAAGTTGTTACCTACGCACACGAGACATGGCGTTGCTGACCACAGCTGCAGTGATCACTTCAGGGGGCTGTTCGGTAGCAGGGAGGTGTGTCACTGAACTTGAAGCCAAGGACTAAGACCCAGAGACTGATCTGTGCCCTCGGAGGGAGGAGAACTTGGACGTACTTGTGACGGCCCAGGAGCTGCTGCAGAGGGTTGGGATGCTTCGGTCACGATGGCAGCCAAGAACAATCAGCCTGGTCCCCTGCTGTCCTTGGAGCTCTTTGAGCCTCCTGCTGCCCACCTCGAGCCCTGAGGTCCCCTGTCCTCTGCTTCGCTCCGTTACTTCCTAATGGCATCAGGCCATTATAGCAAACGGTCGGCAATTTTTGCGTTAATCTTTTGACTGCGCTTTGAGCTCCGCCATTATATCCTGTCCTCCACGAACCATTTCCACACTGGCACTGCGCTGTTGGCAGATAGAGGTGGCTTTTCTGGGGTAATCCAAATGCTGGAATTAATGAGGTGCAGGTATTAGGATCTATTAATCTGATTTAAGCTCCACTTACCTGTACTAGCCTAGTGGTCCCTAGAATGGCATTGAAAGGCCCTACTTACTAAAGCTGTGTGTAGCTAGTAGGAAACACTGGGCTTGAGGACTTGAGGGGAATTTAGGCTGGTTTCAGGTGCCCTTAGTAGGATTCATGTTGTTAAAACAAAAACACCCCTGCATCCCCAATCCTTTAATTGGAATTACAGGTGAATTGCAATTATTCTGTAATTCCTCGATACTCCTTGAAGATGTTGAACTGAGGTCTAATTATACTCTCACCGAATTAAATTCATACCTACGCCAAGACTTTTGTTCCTATTAAAAGGAAAGCCTTTTCCACCCAGAGATCTTAATGGTATATTTCAAAAAAATGGGTGGGGAAAAAATTCTTCTTTGTTTAAAAAAAAATACACGATATATTTAAATGAAAATGTTTGCCCCTCACTGGCATGAGCTAGAGGAGCTCTGAAGCGGTGCCTTGGCTGGGAGGCAAATGTCACCCATGGAGCCTCACAGAAAAGGCAGGCTCCAGATATTTACGTTCTCAAACTGTTCCCAAGTTATCCAACACGCAAAGTACAATCAGGACTTGTTCCTTCTGAAATGCTTTTGTCTCGAGAGTGTTCTAGGGTAATGAACATGGTGTGTTTATTGCCCTGTGCAGATTTTTTTCTGTGTTAACATATGTAGAGCTTTGTCCCCGGCAGCCGGTGGCAGCCTGTCTCCATCTCAGGTGGCAGGAGTTGTCCTCTGCTCTCCCGCGGGACTCCTGGTTGTGCTCAGGGTGTCGTATCTCTGCCTCGCTGATTCTGCACCGGTACAGAGGCCCAGCCTCCCTGGGAAGAGTTCTCCTGTCTCCTTTCCATGCTTTCTCGAGAGGAAGCAAGGGAGTATAAGGGAGCACACAAACGCGAGATACGATGATGAGCATTTCGCTGCTCTGTGCCTCAGCATCCCTACCTGTAAAATGGAAAGAACATCTCCTTCACCGAACTTTGGTGGGGTTCAATTTGTGACGGTTCACAAGGGCAGAAGCTGCTGTAGAAACTGAATTTTTTTGAGTGGTTAGTTAATTAGTTGCTTTAAGAATTATCACTGCTCTGAACTCGGTTTCGCTCCACACTTGGGTTTTTTTTGTCCCTCATTCCTGTGGCAACTTGGTTTCCCCATCAGCACAACATTTACAGGCACTTTAACACTGCTTCCTTACACTAGTGTTTTAAGGGTAGAAACTGAGGAAATTGTTTCTGACAAAATAAGTACTTCAATCTGTTATAAGAGCTATGGTTCGGCTTAGTTAAACATTCATATGTAGTAGAGGTTTTTGTGGCTTGGGTAGCGGGTGTGGTCTTTGTTTATTTAGGCTACAAAACAGGTTGGGATGATAATTTTTACTGGCTCTAAATAAACTCGTATAGAGTTGACCCTCCTAGCAGTACAAGTTCTTCTCCAGAAAGCTTGTACCTGGACAGTGCGTACTTCTGTAACAGGACTCTTGCCTTTTATTCACCACCTGCTAGCTGCTGAGCATCCGTCTGGCACTCTGTACCATTCTGCCTCTGGTCCAGAGAGTTGCTCTCGGTTCCTGGGAGGGCTCTAGGCTCTGAAACACTGCTTGAGACTGCTGTGCTGGTTGAGTTGTTGTTCGTGGCATTGCTATAATGGAGCCTCTGATGCCTCCTTGTAGGGGAATTAAAAGTTCACAGGGAGCTCTTGGGAAGGGACAAGCAGCATGAAGGGATGGTACCGCTGTCCTTTCTGGGTTCTGTGAAACATCGGACACCCAACTTTAAAGTGATCTTGACTTTTGGGGGTTTTGCTCTAAAACAGGCTCTGTTCCCATCGGATACAAAGGGGACAAGTCATAGCGATATGCAGGATGCTGGCTGAGGCTGTTTCTTGTAAGGCTGAGCGGTTTCCAGGCACAAGGGAAAATGCTACTCCCCTTCCTTTGCTCTGCAACTTTCATGCATTCATACAGACACCTCTGTTCTCTATCCAGCTTTCCCAGCAACTGGAAATACGCTAGAGGGGAAACCGAAATCAGGAGCTTAACCTCAAATGCCCTGTCAATATGATACTTTTTGATAAAAGCTCTTATAGATGTTATGAACAATAATCTATCTTTCTTCAGGCTATTGACTTTCCTATAAAGAGCAATGCAGAGCAGTGTCCTTCCTTTAGAAATCTCAGAGGCAGTTTAAACCTCACCCTCTGGGAGGACCTTGTTCTCGTCTAAGCATGATGGTTTTCTGACTAATTTAAATTTATCCTTACTCAGCTTCATTGCTGTCAGGGCTGGTACTCAAAATAGAACTTTTCCGTAGGTGAAAGTCTCTAAATGCTGAACTGGCAAGAGGCAGATTTATGCCAGATTTTTAAAAATTCTCACTCTGTTTTAAAATTCCACTTTAAAATTCCACTTTAAAAACTAATATGGGTTAATTTCAAGATGATATTTCTACCTGAAGTGGCTCTTAGGCAAGGAGTTTCTTTTCTGCTTATGCTCTTCCCCCTTCTTCTGGATCATCCTGTGCAAGCACCCTTCAAAATTCAGTGTGGCTGGATAATATGCAGTCATTAACTCTATTTTCAGGTTCATGGGGATCTTCAGCACTGAGGTCGTGGTAGCCTCTCTGTAAGGGATCTAAAAGTAATTTATGACAGTTTAATGTGAGTAATTTTCTTTTCTTCAATATTTTTTTAAAGGATGGTTTCACAATTTTCTGGTATTTTCTTTATAGAGATATTTTCCTTTGTTTTGCCCTCTGAAGTTTATGATTTGCTGTATTAGAAAACATGATTTTTTGCAAAGAGGCTGGTTTGGTTAGATTCTAAACATGTCTGCTTCTAGTGACACTGAAGGTGTCAAAAAAAAAAAAAAAAAGATTCAGGATGTTAGGAGAACAGAGGTTATTTTCCTTGCACAACAAAGGTGGCATCTTGAGTGAATTCTGGGGTCTCTTGTGAACCCACCTTGAGCCCAGGGCACGGTGGCTTTCCTAGCCCTGTTAGTCTCCTTACCATTTGCTACCACCACTCGGTTGTTGCTCAGCTTGCCTTGCTGGTGACATCATATCCAGTTGCTGGTGAGCCAAGTGTGAAGTCAAGGGAAAAGAATAAAACTTGAATAAGTTGTATGATTTGCTTAAGCTATCCCCAGATAGCAAAGCTGTTATTTTCCTTCCTGGTAAAAGGGAGGAGGATGGAAGACAGAAGAAGTAGTGATAGCTGCAAAGCTGAGTGGGTTTCCAAAGGATTCCGTGAGAGATCAGTTGCTTTGAGTAAAGAAAGCAGAAGCCGAGAACAATTTTGCCTTAAAACTGACTTCGTTCTGAGCACTACCATGAAAAACTGGGATGTACTGTGATAAAAATTGTCATGCTTATTTCTCAGCGTGCTTGGCTAGTAATGCACTGTTGTCTGTCCAGTCTCTGTTGGCTTTGGGTTTTTTTGCATCATCATTCCCTTGTCAGTATATGACCTACAACGTCCATAAAATTTTCTGAAACAAATCGGGTATTAGCCTAGCTCAGGGAGCGTCTGGTTCAGTAGTGATGTGCACTGTGCAGTGAGAAGATGCTAGGAGCTGTCTTTCTGACGCATTGGTTGCCCAGGGAAGTGGTTGAGTCGCCATCCTTGGAGGTATTTAAAAGATGTGTAGATGTGGCACTTGGGGGCATGGTTTAGTGGTGGACTTGGCAGTGTTAGGTTTACGGCTGAACTTGCTGATCTTAAAGGTCTTTTTCAACCTAAATGATCCTATGATTCTACAATTGGTGTCCTGGGCTTGTCTTAAAACTCTGACTAAGCTTGATATATGGATCTAGCCCCACTTTTTTATTGCAGATTCTTAGATGGTGTTGTGGTTTAACCCCAGCCAGCAACTAAGCACCACGCAGCTGCTCGCTCACTCCCGCCCCGCACCCTGTGGGATATGGGAGAGAATTGGGGGTGGGGGGGAAGTAAAACTTGTGGGATGAGATAAAGGTGGTTTAACAGGACAGAAAGGAAGAAAATAATAATGATAATAATAAAAGAATTGGAATATACAAAACAAGTGATGCACAATGCAGTTGCTCACCACTCACCAACCGATGCACAGTTAGTTCCTGAGCAGTGCTCCTCCCCCAGCCAAGTGCCCCAGTTTATATACTGGGCATGACGTCCCATGGTGTGGAATAGTCCTTTGAGTGAGGAGAATTTGCTTTTTAAAAAATGAATCAAAAGAGCATGTTTTGATAAATTAAAAAATGCATGTCATAAAACTGCTGGTTTTGTGCCTGCCAAAGCCAAGAACTGTTCAGGCGTGGGAAAAGAGCAAAGAGGAAAAAAAAAAAAAAACCAACAAACAGAACTATCCAAGTCTAAAGGAAATATTAGGAAAGGAGATGAAACACAGCCACCTGGGATGCCCATGAAACAACTGGTTTTAATCCCCTGCTGTTGCTACATCTTTCCTTAGAAAGGGAATTTACAGGTACAGATTGCATGAATAATGTGCTTGGTCACTGTTTGTAACCCTCAGCTTGGGGCCAAAGGCTCTCCTTACACGTAAGAAACAGTGCTTTCTTGCAGATAGCAGGGATTCCCCTCTTTCACGTATCTCCTCTGCAGATTGGCTAGTGCTTCAGTGAAGGAGTCTTGGCCTCTGGTTTTACAGAAAGGAGGCAACGATCGCAGACAAACATGCACGAGGAAGTAGTGCAAGGGACTTGGGACCTGGGACCTGCTTAGTCTTTGGAAAAATGTTGTTGCTGAGAGAAATTTGTAACTGACTGGAAAGACTAGAAAGAGTTTGGAAATGGTAGCACTAGCTTCGTACTGCTGAGAATAGTTTGCAATACGGCAGGCTTATGAAAACCTTCAGGATTACAGCGTTTGTCCTTATGCAGCAGTATGAGAGGTTGGATGGTGGCCAGGATGCCATCTGCAAGTGTCCAACAAAAGTCCCAAACACTCTGTAGAATAGATATTGCTCTCTCCCCACTCCCCAACAACAACTCCAGCCAAGCGGGAATGGTGGAATTTTATAAGATTAGCAGGCTGCAGGCTACAAGCAGAGAGCTAACCTTGTCTGTCTTCAAAGCCAGGGGTATAATCTCTAAATTAAATTTACATGATTTATCACATCTAGGAAGATTGGTGACACAACCAGAAAAACCAGAGGAGAAGGGAGGCAAGGTGCTAGCCATTGGACTGGAGGGGTTTTCTCTCATCAGTGGTGAAATGCACGACTCAAACCACTGAAAAGGGATTAGTACTAGGTCCCCAAACCAAACTGTTCTGAAACACAGAGGTGTTTAATATATTACTATCAAAATGCAATATCTCAGGGCAGTGATCCATCTGTTATAACGGAGGAATCAGATGGAAAGTGCATTAGAAGCTGGAATTTGTCCCCACTGGGAGAACTGCACTGAGTCATGGTGATGTATGGGATCTGTGCAAAGGGAAGAGAGAAAATATTCTCCCTATGATTTATGTATTGCATAATCACCACCGCTTTCCACAGTATTTCTATTCTGTTGGCTGCAGACAACAGCAAAGAGAGGTTCCCTCTGGCTTCTTTGCAGCCTGATTATACTGGGGTTTTAGCAGTGGAGGAGCTCCGTTAGGACGGTGGAAATGTGTTTGAAAAGCAAGGAGAAACTAATACAAAAGACAAAGGCCAACAGAAGCTGACCTAAGAGAAGAAATAGCAGATCTGATGAATTTTATTCACTTGATGCCTTAATGTATAGAGTTGATACACAGAAAGATGATTTATTTTAAGCATTTCATGTATGTTTCTTCTTCACAGCCAGCTTTCATGGCATCCCATAAAAGGCATAGTGCAAATGTAAATCCATGGAGAACTAGCAGGGAGTTTGGGCTGCGCAAGACCAGGCTACTTTTGGAACAGCGCGGGTCTACAGCCAGGTTCAGTCCATGAGTCAGAGAGCTAAAGCCACCTTTATGTCTGTATAGCTAAAATAAGAACTAGACCCAGGACAGCTGAGTAAAACTAGTTTCCAGTAATGACAAATTCATAGGATATGGGAAAGCCTGAAAACACTTTATCCTTTGCTCCCAGCATGGTGCTGTCTAGTGGCAAAGCAGAGAGAGAATTTCTTCCCACTGACTCTGGACCCCGAAGCACGATGGTGATAATGCTTTTCCTTTCTACAACTGCTGAGCCTTTGGTGCTCACAACAAAGCTCACCCTGTCTTTCCTTCTGCGATCCCCTACACCATCACTTTCCACTGCTACTTAGCTATAGGGGCAGTTTGGCTTCATCCAGCTATATGCCTTACTCTGCTGATTCTTAAGTAACATCTACAGCTAAGACAGGAATAAAGCCACATCCTGAAAACATACCTCACACACTTTGCAAAGGGACTGATTAAAACTTTCTTGTTATCCCTAGGAAATCTGAGTACCTCCTAAGAAGTGCTATGAAATAGTTTCCCCTGTTAACTGCTGGGATCGTCTTAGAAATCCGATCATATTTCATTTTTATTATCTGTTACTAGAACTACCCAGGTGGCATATTGAACAATACTTGTCAAAAAATCTAGCATTGTTTGTTCTTTTATCAGGAATAAATGTAATTTATCTAATAACCCAGTCACTCCTTCTGAAATTACTGCAGATCTAGGCAAAGAGGAATTGAAGATAATGTATTTTCTTCACTTATTGCATTAGCATTCATCATCTTTCCTTGTATTTTTCCATCTTTTTTTTCAGTAAACACCCCCCACCCCCCCCACACCCCCCCGGTATTTAAAGGTTAGTAAAGACCATCTTGGTTTGGTTTGGTTTTGCTGAGTTTTGCTGGTTAGCTGAAGGTGGCATGTGGCCAGCCTCACATCCACACAGTCTCTCTTAAAACTTGTTGGTGGAGTGCCGCTCCAAGGAGACACCTCATTAAATTCATGTTGGCAAATGTTTGTCACCTTCTCAGGAGCTCCGCAGTGATTAAGGTTGGGATTTTCCTCACCTAACTTAATCTCTCCGAGCACGTTTGAGCCAGTTCACAGGTAGCTAGGATTACTTGCCCTCTAATATGTCTTTCTCTCTTTCTACTGTTGAGGGAGCCTGGATGATGAGCCTAGGTTACATACTTCATTTTTTGATGCTTAAAATGAGATGAATTCTATTCTCCAGTTCCTTCAAAGCTCTATTTACTTGATTTTTCTTCCCTGGCTGCCTCTGGCAAGAGGCTGTTTCAGATCAGTTCTCCTCTGTGCAAAGAGATTCTCACTCAATTCCTCCAAGGCTTGACCTTTCCCGAGATTTTTCATTTATGCCACCTGCTTTCCACTTTTGACATAGCCCTGAATAGTTTTGTACCGTCTCATCAATTCTCTTTAGAGTTATGTTTTACCTCTGTTACCTGCGTCTCCTCTCTCCCAACAAATACAGGTCATGTTTGCCCAATGCTTCCGTGTGAGGTGCCAAGCTGCTGAAACAGTCTTGTGTTGCCTAAACTCCTTCCTCACAGCAACATCTCTGGGGCAAAGCTATTGCTTTTTCAGAGTGTGAGAGTGAGGGAGAGGAAGGACACAAAGAAATTATTTTTCCTTGGCTGAGGGACTCGTGCTGGAAGAGCCTTGGTGCAGCCAAATGTCTCCAGAGATGCAAGGAGGTTGCTGAAGGCAGTACAGTAGCTCATTGAAGGAGGCTTTTGCCAGGATTTATATGTTGGGGGGTTCTGGGAAAATGGAATGGATTCATTGTTCTCTAATTTTTTTTTTCCCCAAAATAAACTTTTGGGAACCTCAGGCACGCTGGAAAGGAGCTTGGAGTTTTGGAGAGCAGCTTTCAGGCCACGTATGCATACTTCCCTCGTCTTTACTTCTTTTCCTACCCAGTTACCCTGAAATTCACTTTCCTATTGTCCGGGTTGTTTCTCTAGCTTGGAAATCAGAATAATGTGGAGGGAAAGGCCATAAAAGCAGAGCATGTCTCAAGATTACCTGAATGGCACTGTGATAATATGCTCTATAGTTTGTCCAGTTTGGGGCTGGCTTTGCATAATCACTTATCCAGCACTGTATATTTGCATGAAGTGGAGGACCTTGATCACAATCTCAGTTTACTGCTTGCTGAAAAGTAATCCTGTGCCTTTACATACTCTGAGGAGCTTTTAGCTTAGGTACCCACTGAGCCTTGGGACAGCAGTGTAAGGAAAGCTGCTATGAAAGAGGTAAAGAGGGTTTTTTTGGAGGAAAGGGGCTGACGAAGAAACTGGGGAGAGGAGAAGCCGATTAATATCCTGGGCTTGCTCAGATGCATAGAGAGAAATCAGTCTTCCCTCTGGTATGAGGGATGGGCTAGGCCCTTCCTCTCCCACTCCAGCTTGTCCTTTCGCTGTCCTAGCCTGTTCCTGAGACCACTGGGCTGAGGTCTGTACTGCAGCCACCTCTTCAGCTCTGTCTCTGCTGCTGGAGGAATCACAGGACGTGTCTGCCAGAGCTAGGTGATCTTGCCCTGAGAGGGGAAAAATATTCACTGTAAACCTCACCCAGAACATCACCGATCTGGAAGAACAACTTTCAGGTAGCAGGTGAACGAATGATTTATCACAAGGTAGTCTTGACCCTTGCCAGCATCCTATTAAACACCTTCTTTCTTTATGGCTGACTGTGCATAGCATTGAGAGACTGGTCACAAGGCACTGATAAACATTTTTCCCCATCTTGCTCTCCATTACCTGAGCCGTAGCGAAAGAGTTTCAGTCTTTGAAAATGTATTGGGGAAAGCCTGAGAGGAAAGCAAATACGCAGTCAGAAAGACGGTGTGCTCTGCTGGTGCGGTGCGCGCTAGGTGGTTTGTGCCAGTTAATGGAAAATATTTGTTTGGACTGTTTTATTTACTTACGGGGCTGATGCAGCTGTGGAGAGTCTGCCGGTCCCTCACCAGCAATGGATCTGTATGTAGACAAGTTCTGGTTAGTTGCCATAAAGAGACGTAAAATACAATAATTTTTAACTGGGGGAGTCATTAGCTGCTGCTCCTCAGGGGCAGGACAGATTCCCTGCTCTGTGGAAACTTCACATCAAAAGCCAATGGCTCACACCCCAGGGTCAGCCCACCAAACTCTGGTCCCGAAGCACCTATGTTAGCCTCCAAACAATCTCCCCTTTCAGTCTGGAGAGTGCGAAAGGCACCTGCGCAGGGCTGAGACCTCAGTGGAGTAAATCGTCCTTTGGAGACCTCTCTCTGCCCTAGTGAGGGCCCAGGGTAACTAGTTACTATTTCCGATTTCAGCAACCCAGTTAAATGCCTCCAGTCCTGTGGGGGCAAGCTGTGTCTGCTCTGCCAGTTAAACTGCCGGTGTTTAATGAAGCATGTGGGCTTTCCAGTCTTTTGCTGCCATGGGCGGGAAGAACGAACCTTATAATCTCCTCCTCAAGAGGGTGGTGTCCCTTGTCCTGTGTTATCAAAGTGACAGCAACCTTTGTGCCGTAAGGGCTTTAACTTCATGGTGGGAAAGTAAGAAAACACTAGATTTTTGTCTAAAGGAAAGCTTTGAATCTGCCAAATACTTGTGAGGCCACAAAAAAATTTGTAAAGAGCCTGGAATGGGTCTGATTTACAGCTGCTTTGTGGGTGTAATTTTCTCTGCTTACTGGTCCTAAGCTTTATTTGCTTTGGGAGAATACCACTGTGTGTGTTTCGGTGTGACATTTACAGTTTTCTTCATGCAAATTGGCCCAGCAGCAGCCCAGGGACAGCAGACCATGAACTTTGAAGGGCTGGCTCGGAGAGTGTGCAGCGAGGTCAATGCCGGGGGTGTGATTTCTCCTCCCTGCAAGGAGGGAACTGGATCAGTTGCTGTGGAGGGATGCTCTGGAGAGCTGATGCAGAATTACTTTCTTTTTGCTTCAGTTGCCCTTTTTCTCAGCAAAATCAAACTAGTATTTTAGGGCCATGCTGCCCAGTTTCAAGCCTCAAGGCATTTTTTTCACTGAATGATGCTATATTTGTCTGTTTGGCTATTTTTAAGAAAAATTGTGAGAATATGTATTGTTCCTCCCTTCTCGTTCCCCAGACCCTTTCACAAATTTGAAAATCATCTGATATAATTTTGTCTGAAAGAAGAAAGGAAGAGAAAACTCTTTTTGGAGCAAAATTTGAGTGTCTATCTAGAAACAGAATATTTTGGAAGGAGTGAAAAAGAGGTTCTATAATTGGAATTGGTTTTTAAGGTTCACCATAGTTTGCTCTCCAGTCCCCATGGCAGTGCAGGGCAAGAAGATGCAAAATAGGAACGATGATACAATGGTACCAGGCACTGTAGAACCTGCTGGGTGGCTGCGGTGGTGTTACAAGGAACAAATGCACAGTGTGAACGCATGGCGCAGTGTAAGGTGAGATACTGCAACTGTCTGAAGAGATGGAGATGCTAGTTCTGCTAATATCTTGGAGTAAGGTAAACTACGCAGCAAGAGCTGGCACAGCCTTTGTATTTGGCTAGATATGGCACTGATTTATATCAGGAAGGAGTTTCATGCAGTGGGGCACTGTAGGATGACAGTTGCTTGTGATTTACTCATTGTGCCAAACTTGCTTTGAGTTTTATTTTTAAAAATCCTGTGTAGTCTTTTTCCTGCCTCCCTCTCCTGCCCTGAGCAGCACTAAATGCTGTTTGCCACTGAGGACATTTAAACTAATTTTCCAAAAGCGCTGATGAAGCAGGACACACTTTTATTGCTGTCATAATATCTCTCAAGCTTGCTTCCTTGATTGCGTTAGTAAAACACCGACCTTAATAAGTTCAAACCCCAAGGAACGGATGGTGCAGACGGTAGCCCCTGAATGACAGCCCATCTGCTTGCGTGTCTTGCACGCCAAAATGACTTCATTACAAGGCAGTATTAAGCTGAGTGCAGAGGCTGGCAGGAATGCTCAGCTTTGCTGTATCTACCGCTGTGCTCTTGCCCCATTTGATCCCATGGTGCGTGCCAAGGTAATTGGCACGCAAGTTCTGTTCCTCCTGCTGGGAGCCTCTCATTACGCAGCGTGTCTCCTGCGAGCGGGGAAACATGCGCTTCGCATGTCAGCATATTAACACGCTGGTGTAGGACAGAGCTGGACGGCTGCCTTCTGACAAAGGGTACACAGAGTTAGCTAAAAATTTTAGATGGCAAGAGAAGAAGGGGGGCAGGGCATGGTGAACAGACTACTGAATACAAGGAGACTGCTGTTCCTGAAGCCCATCTTTACCTGCCTAGGAAGCTTTAAAAAGAGTCCTCAGCTAGCTGCCCTCAGTGCTATGGCAAGCTGGAAGTTTACTGGGCCCAGAGTGGGGTCCTCAATTGTACACTATGAGTCTGGAAGACTCCCGATGCATGTAGATCAACATCTATATGTTACCCAACAGTGAATGCACACACATCCTGGTATCCAGCAGTTCAGGCTGCCAGGGGCTGGAAACAGCCAGCTGACCCCCGCCCAAGGCAGTCCGAATCAGAAGGACTGTCAGGTCTGCCTCTTCTGAAAGGAAGGCAATTCCATAGTCAGGCTTGAAACTATAGCATTTAGTCTACTGTCACAGGCAAGAAAGATTTTTTTTTTTTTTCTCCCCTTAGCTGAAAAGGGCTTGAGCCAGGTTCTCGGTGTGCTTTGGTCTCCTGTTCAATTGTGCAAATACGCCTCAGCTCCAGCCTCTTGCACCTGCAAGTCTAAGCCAGTCTGCAGCTCCGTTACTGTCTTCTGGGTTTGACCTGCAGGTAACAGTGCTTCTGACTTCTTTGGCTCTCCTGAAATGATACGGTCTGTTTATTCTCAGATTCCTCTCCTTCTCCCTCTTCCACCCTGGATGCCTCTTGCCCTCACAGTCCTGCCATTGCACCTATCTCCTATTTAAAAACCTTCTCTGGAAGCAGAGATCCCTCTGACCAGGCTGCTGGAGTCGTTCATCTCGCTTCTCGGCTGCAGCAGCCTCCCCGTGCACATATACAACAGCAGCACGCTCCCCCAGCCAGAGGCCCTGCTATTTCTGTCCTGGCCTTGGTCTGGGAAGATGGCGGTAGCAGATTACGTTGTAATTCTGTAATAATGTTAAAAGGTTGGGTATGCACGGAGCTGTGTATGCTTATAGCTGACTTAACAGTAGCTAATTAATTTTCCCAGCGTTGTGATTCGCTGGGGCAGCATTTTCTCCATCTGTGGCTAAAACCCTCTCCAAAGCTTTGTCCTGCCAAAGTCACTGACATGGGATGATATCAGACACACGTGTTCTTGCCCCATGCTTATACCCTCTTATTGCTCTTTCCTGTTCCTTGGTATACTTCTGGGGGTCCAAATAACTACGGAAGTTACCTCTGAATGAAAAGAATTGACTGTACTAAGTCTTGCTGAGGTTTTTGTGTGAAATATTTGCTGGCTTGTGTGCTGCCTCTCCCTCTCACTGCATCTTGGTTACGATGTTGTGCCTACAAATCATATCTTGGTGAGAATCAGATCGGGTACTGGGTCCTGTCCAGGGAAGCAGTAGCTGGGGGTAGTGATTGAAGCTTTTTGGTAATTTATTTTCAAATGTCTTGGCAACAGGAGTAATTTAGATCTAATGAAATACATGTAGAAGATGAAATACATGTAGAAGAGAGAGGAGGTCGCCTCTCGGGCCAGAAAAAGAAGCTTATGTCATTTACTTAACACTAGCTTTAAGACCATCCAGTTGTCCCAGAGCATAAAATCCTGTGGGTTTCTTCTCCCTTTTCTTTCTTTGATGTTGGCACTCACTTGGGAAACATGGGCTGCTAGAGGTGTTGAGGTGTATCTGAGCTCTCAGGCTGAGCAGGGCTCTGCTGGGGCTGCATAAGTGAGGATGAAAAAATTGGTGGCACAGACCATCTTTCTTTGCCATTGAAAAAACAGCAAGACAGTAAAAACCACGTATTTGTCTGCAGAGTCATTGCGCTATGTGTATGTGACTCACTATTGTGCGAAGTACTTTAAAGTGCCTCTAGATGTTAAAGATCTGGTTCTTCCCTGGTATGACTCACTTTCCCCTCTTTTGTGCTACATGCAGCGAGGTGTCAAACATCTACACGTCGCAGTAATAGCGGTCAACCTAACAGCCTATGTGTGAGCAATCCCCAGCCTTTGTCTGGAGGAGAGGGAGCAGTGGATGACCTGTCTGAGCTTTCTCCATCCTCCCCAGAGCTCAACTGGTGCAGTGTTTCCAATCTTATTTGGCTAAGGAAGCACAGGATCAATGTTTTTGACTTGTCAATATTCTTGTCCAGCTTCTTTTTTTATCCTGCTCACATTATTGCTTTCCCCATTGCAGGTGTTTTATTTTTGCTTCTCTTGATTTCCACCTCTGCTCCTTTGTGGCACAACCTTTCCACATCTTTAAGTTCATGGCCCTTGTTCTGTGTGTCTGACACAGTTTTAAGTAGCTTTGTAGTTTCTTTTCCCTCCTCAGTCCCTTCAGAATTGATATCATTCAGTCAGGTCACAATTTTTTTCCTTCTGTGGATTCTAGATCCACTTCTCTATCCTGCTCTTGTAACTAAGGTGTCTCAGGCCCAGACTAACTCGCTGCATCCTTGTCACAGCTTCTGCATGTCTTTGTACTGATCCTTTGTTAGACTGCTGTCAGCAGCTAAATGCATTTTCAAATATTCTCCCTCTCTCTCTGCTGTTGCTGCAGCTTTGTTGGTGAATTCAACCTCATGCCCTGGACCTCTGAGCAAGAACAGGGACATTCTCATCCCTATCTCTGACCCCAGGGAAATGGCTTAGTGAGAAACGGAGATGGGAATTAGGCACTGATTTCTCCAGTGTCAGTGCCATGATCATGAGATAGTCTCTGCTGCTGCATGTGATATTGCTTTAGAAGGAGGCAAGAGCCACAGGAGGTGCTCATTTACTCTATTTCGGTTTGTGCCCTTTGCCTCTTGTCCTGACTCTGGGCACCACTGAGAAGAGTTTGGCCCTGTGGTTTTTACTTCCTCCATCCAGGTATCGATACACACTGATAAGGTCTCCCTGAGTGTTCTCTGCTCCAGGCGAAACAATCCCAGCTCTCCCAGCCTTTCCTTGTACATCAGGTGCTCCAGTCCCTTCATCATCTTCGGGGCCCTTTGCTGGACTCCCGCCAATATATCCGTGTCTCTCTTGTTCTGGGGAGCCCAGCGCAGGACACAGGACTCCAGGTGTTTCTCACCAGCGCTGAGTAGAAGGGAGCGACCGCAACTCCCTCGACCTGCTGGCAATCCTCTGCCTCGCACAGCCTATGGTGCTGCCGGCCTGCTTTGCTATGGGGACACATCGCTGGCCATGTTCAACCAGGACAGTGATGTGCACTGCATGCTTCAGCGTCTCTCCATTTAATTTTTGTCATTAGTGTTTCTTCTGGCTGCTGGAGCCATTTCTGTTTATATCAGTGTTTCAGTTTGTACTGAGTATTAGCAGATTGCAATTTGATGCGAAATGGGCAAAAGCTGATTGAAGGTCCAAGGTAATTCTCTCCCTCATCATCTTCCAGAATAAGCACTGCTGTTGTAAGCTCCAAAAACACCTGTGAATGAAAGAATGTTCTTAAATTCTTGGATGACTTCCAGCATCTATCTGTGGGGAGGATAATCTTTCTGTGAAGAAAGGATGGAAGCCTGTGTATATACAAGGGTGACATTAAATTGAGCTACCCTTCCACTCACATTTGTTAATAATCCATTGCATGTGTTTTGGAGACTTAAAGGCCCAGTGTGAATTTCTTCTTGGGAAAAGGAGCCTTGTACAATATGGTTTTCTGGGCCCTAGAGATGAGCAAATCTTCCTCAAATATTTTGAATCATTGATGGGTATTTTTTCCCAGCTTTAATCATTCCTGTCATACCAGCCTCATTTTCACCCAGGTGACTGTTTCTTGTGGCAGGAGAGTGAGACAGTGGCACATTCACACCAGAACGGAGATGTCTCAGCACAGCTGGGCATCCCCAGAGCTTGCCTGGGAGCAACTTGGATGCTCTGCACAGTGACAGGATCATAGGAGAGTCTGCCTCTGAAGCAGCAAAAAGGGCTTCCCAAGCTCCTTCAGAGGCTGTTCATTCAGATTTCCTCATTGAATGTGGCAATCGTTTCCCTGAGCAAAATTTCAGAGAACTGCAGCCTCTTCATCAAGCCCTTCTCTCTCCTGTTGTTATTGATAACTGGCTGTGCAGCAGATGTGGAAAAAAACGCCCAACCTTTTTCCTCTGCCTGTGGCAATCCTTATATCCCCCTTTCCCAGCACCACCAGAAAAAGCCTATGTTGTTCTCAAATGAAAAAATCCCACCCAGCAACATAAAAGTTTCTTTGCTGTGGAGGGTCAGCAGTAGGTGGATTACACCCTGAAAATCCCTGGGCAGTTCTTGAAAAATAGGATTTAGGTCTTTATACAAAGGCAACTTTTATTAAGCCAACTGCTATCCAGGTGGCTCTCTGGAGTGCTGAGCTAGGTGAATTTAGGAAGCTTTTAGCCAGGAAACTGGAGGGACATGGTTATCTGTCACTGACTTAAAAATGCTGCCAGTGCCCCCAGGGATGATGCTTCGATACAGATGCAGGAAAAAAAATCCATGTGTAGTCAAAGCAGTGAGGAGAGGAGAGTGGCTACCAGGTGATAACATTTCCATTTAAAATCAAAAGGAAAGTCCCCAATTTATTGTGAGTTTCTTGGATGGTCAACTAAGAGAACCTGAGGCCTTTAAACACTACAACTTTATGTATTTACCTATATGGTGGTTTTGTTTGTGGTGATTGCTTTCCAGAAAGTTGACAGTAACGTATTGCTGGTAGGTTTAAGAATGAAATGGGCAACAGCCTTGCTGCTGAGGGCCGAAGCGAAGAAGGTATGGCCAATACTTTGAGAAAAACTCTGTGTGTGTGCATGCGCATCGCATATTATAGAACAAATGCCTGTGGCTGAGATGCACATTGCTGCTCAGGAGGACCTTGTGAACATGGCCTTTGGGCTTAGTCTGCACTGGCTGTATTCCTCAGGGTAATGTAAAAAGCCTGAAAGTTGTTGTCTTCTGCCAGCTGCCAATAGCTTCAGTGGCCTAGCTGGAGACCTGACAACTCTAGGGTATGGCACACTTGACCCCTTTTTTGTGGTCATGTTTGCCTGTGCTGGCTGCCTAGACTGTGGCATTAAGATCTGCTGCGTTGGCATAAATCTAATCAGAGATGCTCTTCTATGGTTGTGTTTCTCTAACGGAGCTGGGAGCTGCTTGCAAAGTTGACTAGTAGTGATCTGGCCCTGGAAAGCTTGAATGTCATGGGTAAAGTCAGCAGAGAGCTGGGACTTCCAGAGAATTGGAGCCCAAGTCCAGACAAAGACCATCTGAGTTCAGAGAGATAAATCTTAGTTGCGGGAATAAAATAGGCTCTTGCTCCTGACTAAACCTGATTTTTTATTTTTTTTAAATTTTTTTTTCTCTTGTGGTATCTGGGCCTCTCTGCCCTTGTCCAGAGGGAAGTGTGCCACCGAGAGATGGATGACGACTGATATGCCTGCTTCACTGCATGGGCATGTGGGGCTGGTGAGGAGTAGTGGACAACATTGATGCAACAGCAGCCTTGCAGTCACCTCCCTTCTGTGTAATGGGAGCAGACAGGGACCAAATGGGTCATAAACGTGCCCCTAAGCTGCAGAGGAGGTGCACCCTGTGATGCACCCTGAGGGCTTTGTCCTCAGATCATCTGGACAGGGGGACCTGTTGGACATCTGATATGGAGTCAGGGAACGGCTTAGACAGACAAACTTGTATCTGGCTGCTGAGGAATGCCTTTGGGTCTCACAGCTAAGACACAGCCAGTGACACCCCTGTCTCCTCTCATCCTCGTGGAGAGACGAGCCTCAGCAGAGCCACACGGGGCACAGCCTGTTTTGATTTCTCTGCTTGCCATGCTGGACCCTGCTGCGCAGCCCCCACGGCTCCCCCAGGCCATTACTGCTTGCAATCAATAACTGCACATTAACATCTCCCTGCAGAGGTGCAGCGAAGCTGGATGTTGCCCTTAGTGTATGGAGAAGATGAGTAGCAGGTGATTTTTGAGTTAATGAGACCTTTCAGAAACAAAGCTCTTTTAGCAAAGATAATATACTCCCCTCCTTACTTTCTCCTCCTCTTCCCCCAGTGCTCCCTTATTCCTATTCCAGGTGCTTCTGCTTCTGGAAAGACATTTATCATTTCTCCATCTTTGACAGTAGATTCCCCACCCCCCCCTTGCTCTCTCATTTTATCTTGCCCAAGGGGTCTGTGTTACCTTTTATTAGCTGACACTTCACTTTTGCAGATGGAAATGACACTAATGGAATGTGGCTGAGGCTTTATTACAGAAAAGCTGTTCGCCCTGCAGAAGCAAACCTCCAAATAATCCCGCAGGAAAAGGATAAACCTTAAAGGCAGGTGCAGGAGCTGCAGATGAAAAAGACGACAGGAGGAAGGACTGATGAGTTAAGGAAGGAGAAAGAAATGGGGTAGAGGAAGAAACAAGCTATAGCATATCCCTCTGTGTCCAAAAAGAGAGCAAAGGAACTAGCTGCGTTTTATGTCCAGGTTACTAGCAGAGGTTTCTAGGTGAGAAGATGGGGCAGTGGCAGGCCTCTGCCTGGCTGGCACTCCTGTCATCACCCCAGCCACTTGCTTAAAAGCTGTGCCAGTACAATAACTGTTAAGGCTGGTGGATGCTGTTCCGGAAGCTTTGGTGTTGCTTCTGTGAGTGAGCAGAGGGCTTTCAAGCCAAAGGGATGTCTCACCAAACATGGCTGTGCTAACCCAAGCTGACAGGCATGGGCTTTTTTGCTTTTCCTGAACATGAAAACCCCCTTGTGACATACTGAGAGGTAAACATCACTGTGTCCCTGCGATCTGGCCCCTTCTCTTCCGAACTTTAGCGAGGCCAGAGCATCCCTCTGCACTGTAAGAAGGAGATGTTAGCACTTGCAAAGGAACCCTGAGGAGCCACTCTTGAATCTCACCCCTTGGCTGCTGTCAACTCTAAACCCCAGGGCATAATGAAAACCAAATGATTGCAGAGATGAAGCGCTAGAAGAGAGTCAGAGAATAAGCATCTGGGAAGGAAGGAGGGCAGCTGGCTGGGAAGACTCAGAGGATGTGAGGGAGGTGACATTCACTTCACAGCAGCCTCTGTGGCTGTTTTTCTGTGTTATTGATGCTTGCTTTTCCCTCCCTCTTTTATTTTCATGGTGTGTCTGTTACATCTATGGCTCATTAGGCAACAAGACGCTAATACTGTCTGTAAAGCTGCAGGATAGATACCCTCCCCCTTCTCTATTCTTCTCTGTGGTTTTTTTTTAATTGAATATTTATTTTAGCTTTGTTTTGTTTCCCCTCCATGTCATCACCTTCCCCTGACTCCCTTCATTCATAGTGTAGCTCAAAGGAGAATAATTTCAAGAGTTGAAAACTTTTCTCTCTCTCTCTCTCTCCTCCGGTAGGAATTCCTCCCACCTCTTAAGCCAGTTAACTCTATTTTAAAAAACAGTTGGTGACATGTTGAGAGATGTTACTATGGGGAATGATTCTAGCAGGACTAGCCTGTGTATTGACCAGTCTGAATGGGCAGAAGCCCCAGATGAGGGACAAACGTAGTTAACCCAGTGAACGAAAAACTCAAAGATGCCATGGAAACAGAAACATTTATGTCAATCCACAGCAGAAAAGACAACATGGACAGCGTGTTTGTAGCTGGTGTTCCCCATTCACTTGTTGGCTTCCAGTCTGGTTGGCTTTTGGACTGATGCGAAAGAAGTTTTGTGGGAAGAAGAGTTTTTGGGCTGGCTGACCAAGGGAGCTGCCAGATCAAATGAACATTTTGGAGATCATCAAACACTGCTGTGCTTCGCCTTCCCTGAAGATCCCTTCTCACTGGCTAAGAGGCCAGTTCTGTATGGGAGCACAATCAAATTACTCCCTTGCTTTGAAAAAGAAAATGGGTGGGGAGATGTGACAGCAGTCTTCAAACACATGAACAGGAGCTGCAGAGAGGAAAGTGGTCACTGTTCCTCATTTTTGCTAGGTACAGGACAATTGGAAATGGGCTGAAATGACAGCAAGGAAGGTAGTACTTAGTAGGAAAACCAGTATTGTAAGACTAGTGCTGGAACAGAGCATCCCACACGGCTGTGTCACCATCCCTGCAAGTCTTTAAGGTCACTTTAAAGAAGCATCTGCCACAGTATTGAGTCTTGTCTTGCAACAGTGCTGTGGGTGTTAATTTGCCTTCAGTGGTCTTTCTGGCTCTAGTCCAGAGGATGCTATGTAGGTTTTTAGGCGGGAATCCCCCTAGTAAGTAACTTATTGTGGAAGTAAGCCACTGCCAAATACCCTCATCTTTACAGTGACCCTGGTTCTTTCCAGAGCAGCTACCACCCAATGGAGGAATTGCCTGTAGGTACATGTGTGCAGTCACCCCCACACATCCATCATTTATGTGCCTTTGATCGTAGATGAGAATTTTATTTATAGCACAACCTTTCTTTCTTCCTTCACCAAAGCACTTAAGGGTGTTGTACATCATCATAATAAAACCCATTACAATAAAATATTACCTCTACAATCTTTGAAAATGAAAGCCAGGTAGAGGAAGTCCAGCGTAGGTGGGAAAACACTGGGGCCGGAGGAGAGAATGGGCAGTTTACACATTTGAGGTGCCAGAATGGCCATACTGCAGCTAGAGTTTGGGGAGCATATAAAGGTCTTGAGACTCTTTGCAGAAATGGGGTGAGACAGAAGCAGACAACGCTTTGACAAAAGTGGAGGGGATGACAGGGATTGGTTAGCTGTATTAATGCACTCCATATCTGGGAACAGTTTGGTGGCACGGCTGGTGCTCAGAGAGAGACTGTACCTCTTCCCCAACCTCCTTCCCACCTTTATCCAGTAAATTCTTCCCTGTGGGAGGGGCTGGGGTGAGTTTGAGGAGGGAGCTTGCATCTTTTTCATGCTCAAGAGCTTGCCACAATAGAACTGGTTGTAGATCTGGGCTACGGTGGTGGGATGCACGAACAGACGGGGACTAGACCTGGCCTAAACCATCTTTCTCATTTTCCCCCCCTATTCTTTTTTCCTACATTCCCCCCGTTTCTTGAAATCTTTTGTCGATGAAAGAAATCTTTTCATTTTCTGTTCTTAGAGCTATTCTTTGGTGTAGTTAAGGCTCTTTTGCGCATCTCCCTAGAGCAACGTCTCTTTGTCCTTCTTGTTTAGGCTCAAAGACACACAGGCAGCTTAGTCTCCCTTGTCCTCTTCTCCTGTTCTATCCAGATATGTTTATCCCCGAAGCCTAGCACTATTCTCTTGATCATTTTGGGCAGACAAAGTTTGGTTGTCCTGTGGGAGGGCTGTATATCTACAACTGGACTCTACCCACTGCAGAGGCAGTGCTTGTTCATTGTGCAGTCGTGAAGAGACATCAGGGAATATGCTGACCTTGTTATAATTAATGGATAGTGGGGTAATGGTTCTGTGTGACGCATTAGATACAGAAACAGGATCCAACACTTCTACATTTAGGGTAATTGAAATTCTGAGACATTTATTATTTTGGGCACACTACAATAACTTGGGTCTTTAAATCTTAAATTAATTATTTCAGACACTTACAGGAAGAAAACAAGAGACTGGAGAATAAGGGAGACTCAAGCAGTCTGCTGAGTGGTCACCTCAAAGAAGGGCTTTACTAATATGCGCTATTCCCGGTCTGAAGGTGAGAGAGAGACCTGGGGAACTAGTGCTGGATCAGCAAACCATGGATCTTTCTTGAGTGTTGGGGTGTGCTGGTCAAAGGCTCCTCAATCTGTAAAACGTTCTGCAGGACAATGTCTGAGGAGAAGGTGCATCAAAAAAATACATGGGCTGAGGGTGCAACCGCTGTTCTTGCCAGATCCCAGAGCTGTAACTCAGACGACTGCGTTAAAGTCTTTCTTGAGCATGCACAGCTAGAGGAGAGCAGATGTCATGGGCCATGTGGTGGTAAAGGTGCTGGACTACAGCTGAGAGTTTTCCACAGCTTAAACCTGATACTGTGACCTGGGGTAGGTCATTTCCCCCTCTGTTCCACTTTGCCAGAGATGAGAGCCTCTTTTGGGGCAGGATTGTCCCTCGCAGCTCAAACGTCACCGTCAGCATCAGTATCTGCTGCGATGCCAAGAGCAATCCCTGACGCGGCTGCTGCACCCCATGCACAGAGCACACAGCCTGGCTGATGCTTCTCCCCGAGCGCCTCGGAGGCCTCGTAGGGTTTACTCAGGTGAGCAGAGACAATTTTCTGTGAGAATCACTTTGCCAGTCGAGTGCTCTGGACTGTAACAACCTGTCATTATGGGCCTCACCTGTTATTTGTCTATATAGCAGCTTGCACAATTAAGGGGATAGATATGTAATAACCAGCCAGCTAAGTAAAGGGATTGGAAACCAGGCTAATAAAATCCATTTCCCTCAGCTGCTCTGTTATAGTGGTGCCCCAGCCGGAGCTTTTGCTTCACAAACAAGGAACCACATTCATTTTCACTGTATTATTTTGAAACAAGCAGACAAACAACTGCTTGCTTCAGCCACCTCCTCCTCCCACTCACATGTGAGCGTGGGAGAGGGGTGGCACAGAGTGGTACCAAATAAAACAAATGGGCACAGGGGAAAAAAGAGAAATCCAGAGGAAATACGGAAGAGAGCTAGAAAACTTGAAATCCCTATGAAAGTTATTTTTCCATGCTCTGCTTCATTCCCTGCCCTAGGAGCCTTCCAGTAAAAGACAGCAGCTTCCCACAGCATATGGCTTCTGCTCTTTTTTGATGTGATGACTTCTATGTCCCCACATGGAAGAGATCCACAGGCTTGAATAGAGAACGAGTGCTTTGCTGTTGAGTTGTGGAACCCACTTGTAGATGATCATGAGAAGCATATTACTTCCTGGTGCTGTTTAGGTTGGTTTCACTAATGCTATGGAGGAGAAGGTGTTGGCTGGAGTTTTGGAGACACCTCTATGCAGTGTCAACTTATTTTGGGTCCAGAGGGTCATAGGGCTGTGCTGGCTGTGCCTCTGGGGGTTCATGGGGGTGGCCTGTAAGAGGTCAGGGAAAGGGGGATACAAGAAAGGAGAGAAAATAAAGAGCTATAGAAGAGAGAGTATAGTGATATTTTCTCCTGACCTTCCCATAGTTTGCCAGGTACAATGGGCTCCTGATGAGAGTAAGGTGAGTTTTCTTGGGTGGGAGAAAATTTAATGGTGGGAGCAGGGAGAATTCAAATACCTAACTTTAGAGAGTGAAACAGTATGGCTAAGCCAGGAGCCTAGGCTTCGAGCCTAGTTGTACTGATCTTGAGATGTGTCTCTCTCCATTAGCAATAGAGGGAAGCAAAGGTTATTGCTTATAACCCCTGAGTGCGCAGAGAAGTCCTACCAAAGTTTCTTATTTAACTTTTCTTTTGTCTGCCCTTTTTTTTTTTTCTTTCAATCCTTTAAAGTGTTATCAAGGGATTATTTTATTCTCCTCTGGATGGTGTGTTTCATTTCTAATTAGATACTTTTATGCTTTCAGCTGCCACAGACCAGATTAAAAATCTCAGATTTGAAATGAAAGTGGCGGTAACAGTGGTGGTGCGTGGTCAGAGATGTGTGCACACTGCTGTTCAGGCTGGGTGGAAAAGTCAGAGGGAAAATAAATATAAATAGCAGCATTGTGGTGTCCTTGACTGGCCATGTGCAGGAGAGAGCCTTGGCCAGAGCCATTGGCACAGTGGTGTGGCAAGAACAAGGTTTGCTCCTTCAGTTCCTTCCCATTTCATTCACAATTTCCAAGTGGGACTCCTAAATACTTCCTAAAACCAAGACATTCTGGTATTTCATAGTCAGTTTTGCCTCAAAACGAGACTGACAGTCATTTTAACTCTTCTGCAATGCTAGCCTCTATTAAATTAGTGTCATTATTCCTAAGGGCCAGACTTGCTTTTTCTGCTCTGATAAAATCCTTGCTAAAGTCAGCGTGTGCATCTAAAATTTCACAGGCACTTATTCAGCAATTTCTCTCAAAAATATTTACAGGTTTATTAAAGAAAGGAAAAAGTACTATTTCCTTTCAGCTGTAATCTGCCTCTCTCAGAGCACATGATAAGAAGTCAAGGACAAATAGACAGGCTCAATCAGTGCATCTGTACTAAGTGTTCCCGTGCCTGCCTGGGAATGACAGTCCAATTTCATGAATCCAAAGTCCGACACCTCCCACTGGCACTACATCACTTGTTTCTTTCCTTTTGATTTCTCTTTGAACATCCCAGTTCATTTCATGGTCAGAGAACCCCCTCCTCAGTCCGCTCTGTTCATCGGAGCCCTTCATAACCTGGCATGAGATGAAAGGACTGTATAGATAATTTATGGGAAATCGGTAATTGAATCTTGGCTGTTCTCATAAATCATATCGCCCAGCTATCAAACAGCTATGGGTAGTGTAACATATTCCGAAACCTGCATAACTGATGACTCCCTTGCAATAGCCCAGCGTACATGACTGGTGACTGGCTTTTTTCTTCTTCCCAACAACGTTTTGAAGTTTCCAGTGAGGAAAGCTCAGCTCTCTGGTATCTGAGCAGACTTGTAAACTGATTGGCCAAAGTCATTAAGGAAAAGATGCTGATAAAAGGAGAATGTAGTCCAAACTGATGGGTAAAAATGAATCCTTCATGCTCTTTCTTAAAGGGAGTGGGAATGATAAAAGTACCTGAGGAAGGAAGCTTTATCTCTGAGACTGGTTTACGGGCTGTGTTTATGCAATAGAGAAGTGCTTACGAAAACAGGACTGTTGTAAGGAAAGCGAGTTACATGCAGGCTCCTGCCAACAGCAAACACACCCCAATGTGTATCAGTTGCCTCAAGGCTCTTGCTGAAACCATCCCCTTAGCAAATCCTGAAAGCAGATCCTCACCAGTTGTTGGCTGAGGTCAAGTGCCAGTGAAGTGCTTTAAATTTATTTCATCCAGGTCCTGATGGGGATCTGAACACTGGTGACTGTAAAGGCAGCTCGTGTGTGTTTGCCACATGCTATTTTCCCTCTCCATCCCAGCCACTGCAGGAGTTCTGGTGAGCTGATGAGGCCAGGAAGGCTGACAAAACCATGCCCGAATGTCCTGCAGTGGGCAGACAGAAACTTGGGCTTTTTGATACTATCCCCCTGGTTGTGATCCTGCTGTGAAAGTAACTCCTGACTTTGCCTGCTTTGGGTTCTGGGGCTCACCCCGCAGGCTGGACGGCCGCACGCTGTCAGGCAAACAAGCTGTTACAGTGAGAGGCTTTTCTGCTCTTTGCTAGCAAGGGAGAAAAGAGGTTTTGTACCCTAGCTAACCCTGCGTCTACAGCCCAGGGCTGTGTTCTTTATCACTGAGCCTGTAACAGTGTCTGCAGCTGTCATAAAAACCTGCAGGCTGTCTTGTGCACTAGAGCTGCTGTAGAAAATGATGCTCTGTTTTGGCAGAAAAGGGGTCCTGCAAGCCAGGACGAAAGCGCATCATCAGTGATGTGTGACTTTTCCCATCCATTTAACAAAGGTGTTTGCTGAGGCCTGTTGGAAATGTATGGCAGATTTACAAAATCCAGAGAGACACGGTAATATGCTGTTTGGTGTGCGCTGCTGCTGCTGCTGACTGGATATTTGCTTAAGTCCACAGCAGTGCTGCTTAAACACAGAGAAACCTGCATAAATTACCCCATTTTTCCTGAAGGAAAAATGATTTTGCTTTTCGCTCATTCCAGTTTGGAGTTCACAGGCTCTTCAGTATAGGAGACCAAGAGACCTGAGGCCAATTTATTTTGAAAAAGTCCTTTCAGGGTGTCCATTTGTTAATGTTTTAGTTTGGTCTAAGGGGCATGCTTCGAAGGGACTCTCTTGATCGTCCCCTCCTGTGTGCTTTGTTTGCATTGGGGAGTGGTGTGTGAGGGGCAGGGGAAGCAATGGCATTCTGGAAAAAGACAGAGCTTTATCCCAGTGAATCAAGGCCCTGCCCAGCTGCTTGTTTGTAAATGCGACACAATGGCCCTTGGAACTGAACTGCAGCATACAGGTACTCTGTTAGCTGAGTTAGAGATGCAAACTTTTTCAAAGATCAGCTTAAAAAAAAATTGGCTACTGTTTTTATGAGGTACTAACCAAAAAGTTGTTCCCAACCCAAAGAGATTAACAGTTGCCTGTACTTAGCCGTAATTCAGCCTAGAGTGATGCGCGGTTTCAGTACGCTGTGGACTCTTGGATCAGGATGCAACTGGAGCGTCTCTGTTCTGCACGTCTGCCGTGGTCCAGGACGCTTGCTCGAAAGTGTGTCCTTTTATCTGGTGTTTGCCCATTCTTCATGTGGGTGCTCTGTTCACTGGCACTGTTGTCAAAGGGAAAATCAGAAAGATGCTCTGAGGTTTGAGGCTCTGTCCCAAGATTTAATTGAAATGATTTTGCTAAATTTGTTTGCCTGTGTCTAAAATGAGAAAAGTCCCCTGAAGGGAATAAGACTTTTAAATTCTACCGCTGCTGAAGAATTTACATGCTCTGAATTTTAAGTTCTGGGTTTAGTTGCTTGCTTTATTTGCAGTGGAGTCATACACAGATTTTGTTTCTCAGGGCCATCAGAAAGCACTGGCTTCACTGTCCCCCGCAAGTACTGCTGCAGAGCTGTCTCATCGTGACTTTGTATTTCCAGAGAAGTTTTCATAAATTCACTCCTATCTTCTGTGCTTCCTGCGGCTTTCTCCAGGGAGGAACCCTGTGACCTGTCCTAACCTCTCCTCTGAGCAGTGCACAAATGCAGGATGCCAGCCTTAGAAAAGAGACCACAAAACTTTGTTAAACAAGGTGACTCAACAGAAGCAAATGAAGTGGAAAACACCAAGTGACGTGCCATAGGCTGCTTGCACATGTCATTGGGAATTTCAGTAGTTTTAGTATCAGCCTATAATGCTTTCCTGGGGAGAGGTGGCGAGAGTTTGAACTGCAGCTACCAAAAATCATGAGGGGGAACACCACATTGCCAAGGAAAAGAAGGAAGAGGGAATCCAGAGGTACCCACATCATCCAAGGCAAGGAGCAGCACTGTGAGGTGCTCCCCACAGCCGCGGTTGTAGCCCAGGTCACCCACGAGTGAACACTGCAGCCTGCTCTCCTCTGCAGCGGGGCTGTGGTTGCAGAGCTCGCAGGGAGGCTGCGATAGAAGGAAAGCGGCAATGAGCCAGGCTGCCTTTCATATCTCAGACCCTCCCAGAAAAGTTAGCTGGAGTCTCGTGCTAGCTTATTGAATTATTATAATTAGATAGAAAATCATTAATAACCTGGTTTAATTACAACTGGTTTTCTTCAATTGCAGTCTAATGTAAGAATTCCAATTAAGGCTCATTACATGGAAAATCTGTGGAGTCTGTTATTTCACTCTTAAGATCACCCAGAACAAAGAGAAGACATACAGATGCTAAGTTTCTTTTAAGAGCTGTATTTTAATTAATTTCAGCTTGTGAAACAATTAATGGATTTACTTGTAGTATCTCAGGAAATTCATGCTCATCTCTAGAGAGCCAGTGCTGTGAGCTCAGGGAAGACAGGCTGCATTTCTTATGTATTACTGGGAACCAAAATCTTGTCTTGAGTACAGTGTGGAGCTCAGCTTGGGAATTTTGGCCTGAAACTTCTTCCAGGGTAAAGCAGGTGAGTCCCTGGTACTACCACAAGCAAGTATCTCTTAAAAATGCTGGGAGCTTCCCATCCCCCTGGGTTCAGCAGGAGGGGAGGGTGCTTGGTGTGGTGGCAGAGTGACAGGGAACATGTGCCACCATGCTGCCATAGGGACCAATCCAGCACTTGAGATGCAGAAGCCATTTGCTTCCTCCAGCCTACTACAGCCTCCAGCAATGAAAGCATGATACCGGTTGATTAGCCCTCCCAAAAGGAGTCCTTCCCTCACCTTCAGGAGAATCTTGGCACCTTTTCCCACCCTCCTTGCTTGTTGAGCAGCCGGTTGTTTGCAGCTCTGCCACGGTGAAGTGTGCCGGGTCCCTCTCCAGCAGGGAGGCAGAGGGTTGTCTCCTGGTTCTCACGCTGCGGTGCTGAGCAGATGGGAGTTCTCTGCTGCACGGCAGGCCTCCCGTAACGCCTCGGGCAGATTACTTAATCTCTCTTTGTGCCTTCTCCCCTTCAATGGAAATTGCTCTTTCTCTCGGCAAAATGTGGAGAGAGCTTCAGAGAGCAAAGTCTTACTGATCATTCGCCTTGCTGAGGCTGTGATGCCAAGTGCTGTATGGATACAGGTACAAAGGGAGGAGGCAGATTAATTTGCTTTGTATAATGAGGAAAGACAGATGCTTCCATCGCTCTTACGGGAAAGTTTCTGGTTTACCTTGTTTTCAGCATCATCGACAGCAGACTCTTCTGAGAAACCAAATCCATAACCTGGCAGTTTTCCCTTTTCAAGTTGCTGAGTAGATTAACCACACACTAAGGCTTGAGACGGGTGGTTTCTCAGCCTGCTGTTGATAATACCCTAAATAGATAACATCTGTGGGTTGAGGGATGAGGCGAAAGGGTTTCATTACTTGTTTCAAAATGTTGTAATATTTCATATGATTTGTATCATGGCTTGCTGGACACTGTAGGAATGCCTGTACTTTGTTGCTTGGGGTGTAATATTTTGCACTAATATTCCTCCTCGTTAGGAGGTTTGTAAAACTTGGCTGTTGTGTTTTCTGTTGTGTGCTGTGGAGCAAAATGCAGTAGTTTATGGCCATTTGCTTGACCTTGTGTCAAATTAGGGGAGGAGATAAAGGGTTGATGCAACTCCTCCATGGGAAGGAAGAAATTTAGCCTGGTGTTCCCAACCCAAGGACCAGATCGGCATTCTCAATAGAGCCCTGTAATATTTGCATGTGTGTGGGGGTGCCTGTTCTGGACCCAGTCTGGGATCAGTGAATGGTCCCAGGACAAGATCTGAGGCTGGATTTAGGGCTTAAATAGAAATCTTGAAGCTGCTGCTCTAGTGACTCAGTTTGAAAGTCAGATGATGCTTTGTGATAGCAATTAGGATCTGTTTACAGCCTAGGAAATAACTGGAAATTGCGCTCTAAAGAACCATGCTAAGTGATGTAAATCCTAGATGACTAGAAAGCCAAGTGATTGGGAAAAACCCAAGCACCCTTACAAACAGGGTTTGCTGAATTTTCCATAGCAGCAGCTGCCTCTAGGCTCGTATCGAGTTGTATTAACAGGGAGCTGCAGGTAGTCACGGAGAAGCACCGCAGAGGAAGGCTGCCTGCTGGATGTGCCTTAGGAGAGTGGCCTGCGCCGTGAGAGCAGGGTGCTGAGTAACTCCACGACGTTTTCTGTTCTGCTACAGTGCAGCAAGCGTGCTCCAGGGTACTGGCAGGAGAAGGAGCGTGTCGGGATGGAAGCCGGGCTGATTGGCTGTAGCGCTTTGCAAGGGGACAGAGCAAGCGCCTGCAGTGCAACAGCGTGTCCTTTGGCAGCTGGGCTGGAGTGGGTTTTTACCACAAGAAAATGTGAGCACCCCATTCCTCCTAAAGCTGGAAAGAATCCCTGAGCAAGGCTTCAGCTGTCTGGGGAAAAAATGAGCTATGCCCTCTCCAAGCAGCAATGCAGTCAGGTGCTGAAGTATTATAAAGCCAGACGAAGAATAGATTGTTTCCCTTTTTAGCCTACTTTTCCCTCCTCAAATTTATCCTGTGCAGTGATCCTCCTCTCAGCCTGCAAGAAGCCTCACCTGTTGGCAGTAGTCTGCGTGGCTACACTGGCCTGTGGCACGGCACCTGTACGGCACGTTCTCCAGGGGTTGTAGCTTAACTGCCAGCCCCAACTCACTTGATTTTCCACAACACTTAAACACGGGTTTGAACTCCAGCTTTAGTCCAAACCAAGCCTATCTGCTTTTCAGCCTGGCAGGGGCTGGCTTGCACTCAGTTCCTGCTATACAGGTCTTGGTGACCCAAGCCACTCGGTTTAAGTCCAGCTACCAAAAATGTAATAAATGCAGATTTCTGGTCTCTGAGCTGTTCTCTGGCCCTCTGCTTTCCCCTCCTTTACAACCTCGTTTGCTCCCTTCCTGGCACCACTTGGTTTCCAGCCCCTCTCTCTAGGTCTCTATTTCTGCTTCTTGCAGGGATTCCCTATTTTGTCTTGTCATACACCTACAAAATTCTCCCACTCAGAAGCCTTCCAACTTCTGTTTCCTTCCTTCCGTCTCCCCTGCGTGTTGTTCTCAAAAACAAAAGGGAAAGAAATTAAAACTGTTAAGAAAGTCTCTTTGGGTATAGGCTGGCATTTTCAAAAGCACCTCTGGCAGTGAGACGGCTGCATCTCATGGGTCCAGTAAAGGATTTTCCCACCTAGTTCTGTTACCTGTGAAAAAGCATTACACGTTTAAAGGGGCAGTATCTGCTCCCAAGCAGAAATGCTTCAGCCGGTGTCCTACACAGGGAACACAGCAACGCTTGAGCGGAGATTAAGCTGGCTCCCAACAGAAACAAGGAGCCTGGATATTGCCTTAATAGCATGTCAGGGTTATTTTGTCACTGGTCTTTTCCCGTTCCATTACAATGCAGTGCTCTGTAGCTGCCTCACAGTGCAAGCAGCAGCCCATGTTCATCGCTATCTGGTTTGATTTCTCTCCTCTCCTCCAAAGGGTGCAGGATTTAACCGTAATTTGGAGGGCAGACCTGCTGCCAAGCTGGCTGGAGGAAATGCTGGAGAGGGTGACTCTGGCTGGGATCCTCCCCACTCAGAACAGTTTGTCTATGAAAGCCTCAGGGAGTGCTGCAGGTGATGGACAAGGCATGAGTTGGCAGAGGTTGAGCTCTCCTGTGCTCCTTCTCTCAGCTTTCCTAGTTCACTCATTTACTAAAGGCATCAAATCTGTGCCCGGGCTTGGTGGTAGAGTCAGAGCAGAGCTTTGCCTCAGCATGTGCAGCCATGCCCTGTGTGAGGTTAACTTGATTTTCTTCTATATACATCCTACCGTCAGGTAAACTAGGAGCATTTCCAACTTGAATCAAAGGGCAGCATGTTGCTTGGAAGTCTGTGAATAGAAGGTATTTGTGGTGTGCAGGCTCTGTTGTCCATGAAGCATTGTGGTGGCCTGGGAGGTGTGGTGGCTCCCCAGGAGAATGGCAGAATAATAAGAAACAGGTGCTCTCTGACTTGAATTTGGGAGACAGCAAATGCCGGAGATGAGATCCAACTGGAATTTTCTTGCAATCTGGAGTCAGACAAGAGTCCACTGTTTGGGGAGTCCTAGTGCAACTGTATGCAGACAAAGTTAATGTTATTTTATAGTTCATTTCCTTAAGTTACTTTGGTTATTGCACCCACTCTGAGTATTATGGTATTAGAGAACATCAAGGCAGATTCTCTTTTATCCCTGTCTTCTCTTTGCTCTGTCTTAATAGTAACTCTTTGTACTGGACTCCTGAATACGCCTGATTTTGGCCTCTTTTGTAGCGGTTTCATGTTACTGTAGCCACAATGACATTAGTAATATTCCTCCAAATTTATCAAAACATACTGTAAGAATGGGGTCTCAGCTTTATATCTAGTGATACATATTTATGTTCCGCAAAAATGTCTTGCCGTAGGATACCCAATCCAAGATGAATTGCGAGTCTCTTCTTCCCTACTCAGGAAATTACCATCTACAAGGGCACCCTGTCAAAAGGAGGGAGAGAGTTTACAGTGATACGCAAGTTACATTTAAGAAGAACTGAAAATCTCAGCCAGCATAAGGCAAACTCTAGAATAAGCTGTCAGAACAGAGCAACCTTTAATATTCATACATCTATTCAAGATGCATTGCTGCATAATGTGTATTGCAGTCATCAGATACACATGTTCAGCACCTAGAAACAGTAAAAGGACTTGTTAAAGCTAAAATGGAAATTATGGGATTGATTTACCTGTGCACTTCTAGTTGCTTTATGCCAGACTGGTGATACGAAGGAGGCATAAACCTCATATAACTGGCTGAGTAAATTAGATTAATGTCTTGTTCTCCTTTTTGGAAAGGTCTAAAGCAGACAAAATGTA
Source organism: Sagittarius serpentarius (assembly GCA_034782735.1). Taxonomy (NCBI): domain Eukaryota; kingdom Metazoa; phylum Chordata; class Aves; order Accipitriformes; family Sagittariidae; genus Sagittarius; species Sagittarius serpentarius. The sequence goes on along the minus strand of JAVKLA010000042.1, from coordinate 14,463,825 downwards.
CCCTGAGCCTGTACAAACTCCTTTTCTTGTATGTCTGCTGCAGCCTTCCCCTGCGGCAGTTTTTATGATCTTTCTGGTCTTAAAATGCATCTTTTAGTGCTAGTTTGTCCCCCTTTGCTGAAGAAAAGCTGCTAGTTGTTGACTGCCATGAAAAGCCCACCCTCATACATAGTGCACGCACTGCAGGCTCTGCTTGGCCCAGCTTTTACACCCTTGTGGGTAAGTCTGTTTAAACCCCCTGTGAGGACAATGTTCGACAGATTTCCCATTCATTCCTGCTCTCCATCTGCTGTCGCACAGCGGCTCTAGGAGCACAGGTCTCCCAAGGGCAGCAGTCTGTGCTGCTCTAGCAACACCATTCCCTCCTTCCTCCTCTGCGAAGGCAACAGAGCATGTAAAACAATTTTGGCAGCTAAATATGGCCCGTGGGCTTGCAGTTGGGCAATGGCGTTACATGCTCAGGTAGGGTTTCCATGATATGATATGTTTGTTTTATGTAGCTCTCTGTGTAGAACTGTTTTACTCCATATATAAAAATACATATCCTCATGTATATTTTCATCTGTAAGTACTCTTTCTGAGAAGGAAAAGATGGAGTTTGTGCAATTTACTGTGATTGCACTTAGCTGCGCTTCATTATAATCCATTGAATGGTTTCTTTGATTTTTCTTTTCCTAACACTACTGAAATTCCCATTCTGGGAAAAAAAATCCTCAGTTTTAAGAGACTTTGCTAAGAGAAAATTGTTCATGTCACATCTTGGTCTCCTCAGCATGATGTTGTCTTTATAAAACCTCAGTGTATGTTTGATGGGTGTTACTGGTTCATATAGACAGTTAGCTGAAACTCACATTGGCAGACCTATAGGCAGGGAATTTACCCAGGCCCTGGTGATACACGTGCCTGTGGACAAAGGCAAAGGACCAGGAAACTGAGGGCTGAAGGTGAATCCATATGAAGGAGAGTCAGCTCTGGGCTGGGTTATGTCGAATGCACATGGTAGATCGTACTGTTGCCAGGGAAGGAAGCTGGGAGAGGAGCATGTCCAGCTGTGGGTGATCCTGACCCTGGTTCCAACCAGCCCGGTCCATCTCCCCCCCTCCCTGTTCCCCATGACGTTCATTCCTTCATACAACTAGCGAGTGCTGGTACCAAAACCGGGCAGACTTTTCTTTTACTACTGTATCTTTTGAAGCTATAGACCATGCACCCAAAATGTAATTGGAAAAGGATCAGGTATCTGCTTTACCAGCTCTCTGAGTTGTGGTGGAAACATGTCTGGGTTGGATCCAGCTGTGCAATTAATGAGTAGGCAGGAGTGTGAATTCCCAAGAACATTTACAGCTGTTGAGCCTCTTTTGTTGGAAACAGTTGTGCCCTGAAGCATTTGTTAAATTTAGTTGGACCAGAGGATCTGAGCAAGTGCATTGTGGCAGGGAGAAAAGCAATGCCATTGGGCATGTTCCTACTCCAACACAGTCCTTCTTGATGGAGATATGGGGGCTCTTTTTGGCAGGCAGGTTGGGAAGATAGGGATGAAGTGAAATTGGATGATTATATTAAGTGAGATGATCATGCCTTTTAGGGCTCAGCATAAGTCTGAGATGATTCTGGCCATCATCATTATGCCAATTCACATGGCGCTTACTGAAGTAAAGCCATCAAAATGGCTCATCAATGGGAGATGTCAGCTGCTACCATACAAAGCAGCTGGACTGTTAGAGCTCATGATCCAGAAATGCAGCCTTTGATTGAAAACTGCGGTTGCAGGGAGCATAAAGGATGCTGTGGTCTCATTTGCTGGGAGACAGTCATCTGCGAAATCTGACCTTACCTCTCTCCTTTCTGCAGCACCCTGAGAAAATTAACAAGGCATAACAGCCCATAATACTCTCACTTTAGCTGCAATCACAAATCTAGACTGTCCTCATCTTCATAGTATTGCGGTCTTTATCATAATTGCATCAAGGGCTTATTTCTGGCTGGACATGTACTGATCAGACCAAGAGGCTGCTGAAGGCGGTCGTTTCCCACGGCTGGTTAATAGCCACATCCCACGAGGAGCCCGCCCTGGGCAGGGAAGCTGGTAGGAGTCACTTCAGAGGGGCTGCAGCCCCAGCACTGCCCTTGCGGCAGTGTTTTAAGTAGCATAAATTAATTAAAATTTAATAAGCAGTCAGAACTTTTGCACAGCATTGCACTGCCATTTTTTAACAACAAATTAATATCTTTATTCTAGAATTTCCTCTTTAAAAGCAATTTACATTAAGGTTATATGGTTTCGAGTCAAACTCTACACATTTGTATTAGCCAGTTTTGGCTCAGGAGGATTACAGGAGCACACAGATATGTGCCTGTCTGTTTGAACCAAACATTTAATCTTTCAGTGGCTTGTCCAGGTTTAGATATACCCAAGAGAATCATAAAATCATAGAATCATAGAATTGCCTAGATTGGAAAAGACCTATAAAATCAGCTAGTCCAATCATTAACCTAGCACTGACAAGTCCCCCGCTAAACCATGTCCCTAAGCACTACATCTACATGACTTTTAAAAACATCCAG
>JAVKLA010000042.1:14397699-14461160 GCA_034782735.1 Sagittarius serpentarius | reverse complement strand
CCTAATATCCAATCTAAACCTCCCCTGGATCAACTTGAGGCCGTTTCCTCTTGTCCTATTGCTTGTTACTTGGGAGAGGAAGAAAGACATGCTGACATATCTGGCTCTTGTTTGAAACCGAAAGGCAAAATCCTGATCCCAATTAATTTAATTTCAAAATTCCCAGCAACCTCAACAGGGCTAGGCTTTCATGGAAAAAAATAATCTCATTTTATGTGTCTCTCTCCAACCTTTCCATCCACTGCACCCTAATGAAAGCCAATATGGAAAAGCCAATATTGACAAAAAGATCCAAGCATGTCTGTCTTAGGTCATTTCACTTTTTGGCCTCTTCAGTTTCCCATGGCCCTGAGGATAAACAGAAGTTCACTCATCGCTAGAAATAACATCAATGCGCTTCAGCTGGTTGTGGCTACTGGCCAGTAATGTTGGCTTTTCAAACAGCACTGTTTCACTTGTGAGTACATCCGAATGACACACTCGGTTGATTTGCAGTGTTCCTGCCAGCAGCTGGGTACGTTAGGTGGCCTGTCTTCACTATAAATTGAATGGGGCAAGATGCTCAGAGTGGAGTGACAGGCTTTCAGACAGCAAGATCTTTAGAGAAATCAGTTGTTATTACACAAACAGCATCAAGAAGGCACCTATGTAGGGCAACGTTGAGGAACAGAGGTAAAGCAGTTTGAAAGGGACAATGGAAAGAGAAAAAGGTTAAATGGAGCAGTTGTGCACAAAATCTGTGCATTATTTATAAACCTTCCAGATGCGCAGGACCTTTCTTTGGTTAACATGCTTGCAATTTTCCAAACCTTTGGCCAAAAACTCCAGCAGGTACAGAACTGCTGTCCACTTGCCTAAACAAAATATGTCATCCAGAAAGTTGGACAGGTTTGCCCCCGTGCTTTCCAGAAAGCTTTGCCATTAGTTTGCTAGAGAGATGCAAACAGATACTAAATACCCCATTGAGGCTTAGTGAGCAAATGCCAAGGTTTACGGTAGCTCGGTGGCCAGGGGAGTCCTGCAGAACCCATGGGATTTGCAGTGGATTTGGCAGAAGAGGGTCTGCTGTTCAGTGAAAAATGTTTCCAAAATGCTTCCCAGTAGTATGAGAATTAGCAATGAGCTTGCGAAGCTTGTTCTGCTGTAAACTGCATGCCAAAAGGAGGTTTTGTTTTCCTCAGTCATATTCAATAATTTTTCCCTTCTCTTTCTGTTTCTGCATCTCTTTCTTTTTTCTGGTTGTTGTCCCTCAGGGGAAACATCCTTCTGAGCCAGAACAAAAGACTGGGTGGATTATGAATTTTTGTTATCAGGATCTTAAAGGCTTTTTCTCTTAGAATTTCCATCTCTTCCCTCATATTTCATGTCCTTCATTTCCCTGCGTAAGCCTTCGTCCGAGAGAACCACCAGGGCTGTACATCTTTTTCTCCTTTCATTCCATGCAAAATCCTGTTCAGAGTTATTTAGTGCCTGCCTGGAGGTGAAGAAACATGGGGTGAGTTGGAGGAAACCCTTTCATCTCCCAGTGAAAATCCTTGAACTGGATTTTTCCTTATGGTTGGCATCCCAGGGGATTACGGTACAATAATGTGGTGGTAGTGATTTTGTTTGAGAAGGCAGCACTTTAGATTAGTCAGGGAGTTTTGATGTCTGAATAATCCAACAGAAAGGCAACATCAGAGCTTGTGGTGTATTTCCAGCTCCATCTACCAGGACCGGAATGTGATTTGAAGCAAACATTCAGTGGAGGCTCAGTCTTCAGGGTCCTACAAGGTGCTGGCACTGTGGTCCTGATGTAGTAAAGCACACTCAAGTTGGTAGTCCCCTGTGATCACTCAGAATGGTTAAAAATAACCACGTGCTTATGTGAACTGATGGATGAGGAGTCAGAGAACTCTACTCCTTACAGGCTTTGGCACTTACAGTTTAAATAATATTGCAGCAGGGAACTTTGGTTGGCAGGACAGGGTTGCTCGGGAGGGGAAGAAACTGTTTCTGTGATTTCAGTGAGACTTTCTTGCTAATATTTTGCAAGACCCTAGATCTCTGTCTTCCTGTAGGTGAAAGCTTTCAGCCATGATTTATCCATGAACAGCCACGTTGCCCTTATGATTATTTGTGCTTGATGTAGTTTGCAAACTGTTTACTGTTTTCGTACTAGAGTCTGCCTCATTGTATACTTAGTGCTGAAAATATTAGGCTGCGCTCCTGGTGGCTCAGCTCGCACAGCACTGCTTCTGTTCTCTAATGGAATGCATACAACTCTTGAAATAAAATTTCTGCTGCAGATGTTTCTGCTGACAAGTTCAGAAAGCGCTGTCTGGAAGCTTTCTTTGCTCGCTGTCTGAAAGGTATCTGTCCTAAAAACATGCCCACCTGTAAGTTTTTGACTTAGAGTACCCTTAAATATGACAGGACGCAAAAAGGATTTAAACAAATTCATTAAAAAAAAAAAGAAAAGAAAGAAAAAGCATTTCCTGCCATGGTTTAGGTGGTTTAATAACAGAAACTGCAGACTGATGCTGCTGTTTCTCTTCATGTTATACAGACACTTTTCACCTATATCAGTGCTGGATTTTGGTCTCCAGCATGTTTTTTCAAAATTCTTAACTCAAAAAAAAAAAAAAAAAAGAAAGAAAGAAAGAAATGTTAAGGGGTGTCTGTGTGTGTGTTCCTAATATAGACCTGTTACTTGTCCTTAATGCCTAAGTCCTTAGGTTTATTCCACTATTTTTTGTGTGATTTCTGAAATAATGCATTTGTTATTTCACATAGCTAGCAAAAATAAAATCTGACAGTTGGTACTTTGATTCCTCTGTCAGGTTTATATTGCTTCCTTACAACAGGCAATCCTTAACCTGGTGCTTATTTTGTGTTATGTATAGGAATTAATTCCTCCCTGGTACCCAAAGAAATCAAATGCTCTCCTTTGTATTATATTTTTCTGATTCAGAACAATTTACTCCTGAGGATTTACAGTGGGTCACTATATCTAGGTGCACAGTAGCTCAGTAGAAGCAAGGTAAGTCAAAGTACAAAAGCTTTATGTCTGTATTTCAAAGCTGAGGGAAGAGGCAAGGTGCATGGACTGGGCTGCACACTGCAGAGAGAAATCATCTTGTAATGTTTCAGACTCAGTTGCAAGAGGAGGGAAAGGAAGAATCTATTTCTCTAGCAAAGCAGGAGTCCTCTGCTTGTGTTTATCAGCACTTACAACACATCTCTAACTGTAATTTCCAGCATGCCAAATGATATTCCTACCAATCACTCACTGTTGCTATTAGTGCTGTTAAAAATGTAATTTATTCAACTTATGTGCTCCAACAGAAATATGTAATAGGGAAGATATAAAAACTGTTCCCTGGAAAGATACATACAGTAAAAATTGGCTAATTATACAGGAGCTGATTCATAAAACTGGAGACACCAAAGGCCAGCCTTCCTGAACTGGCTGCCGCAACTGAGCCTTGCAGGATTTCTACACGCAAGCTTGTCGTGCTCAGAAGTGAGCTACTGATTCAGAGACACCATTAACCGAATGGCTTAGAAGGTCCCCTGTGAGAGGGACGCATAACCCATGCCGATGGGTTACAAATCTCCAGTTCTCTCCTCCAGGTGCCCTTAATTGCCATCTTTCCTGCGGTCATGTGATTTTGCCCAGTTCAATCCCACTGGATGAAATCGTGCATGATCTGCAGGTTCAACGTCACAGTAGCACTGATAAGCTTTGTCTGTATAACCCTGTCTAATCCAAAAAGATCAGGAAATTACATTGGATTATTTGTACACGATAGCAAGGACCTCAAAAGGTTTAGAGCCACGCGATTATATACGCGTCATGAGGCAAAACTAGGCATCGACTCTTCCCATGTCTTCGGTTTTTGTTGCTAAGTGTAAGGCTCGTTACAGTGACAGGCTTATTTTGTACTTGTGGACTCTTGAACGTTTGGCCCTCAACGTATTTCCCAATTATTTATCACTGCTGCTAACATCTGCTCTTCTACCCTTTGTCCTTATTTAAAATGTGTTCTTCAGCCACTGAAACAGCTCTGTTTGAACCTCCTAGAGGGAGGCACCTGAGCTATGTTGCAGCCCATAGGTTTTATCTGAGCTCTGAAGCGGTCAGCACTGGAAGAGTTGGAGGAGAGTGAGATTTTGCAGCTTTAAGGATCTCTATACACGGACGCTTACTGGAAGAAAATCAGCATTTTATGTGTCCTGTGGTTCATCTATCACTAGTAATTCATTCTACAATGCATTAGCTGACCTAAGTCTATTCTTACTGTGCAAGAGACTATCCTTCTTTCTTGCCTTCATTTCCCTATAGTGTGTCAAGGACCTTAACTTGTTCTTATTGGATTTTTATTTTCTCTTGTTTAGAAACTGAGTGTTTAAGGGCTAGTTTTCACAGCAGCAGAGCATATGCAGCAATAAACATCTTCTCCAGTTGATTAAGCACCACAGCTGAGTTGTTCAGCTTCCACAGAAGCTGTTCATTGAAAGTATCCTCCAGCTCTGAGGACATCATTTTAATTATGTTGCATGAGAAGGAGCCAAAACAATAAGCCAGAACGTTAGAAAAAATTAAAAGATACAGTTTTCCTTCCCTGAGAGGAAGTTTTCAGTGAAGGTCAGATTAGATTGTAGGTGTTTGTGTAGCTGGGAAGTGTTTTTGAAAGCCCATTTCCCAGTACGTAGTTCTTTTCAGACGCTGCAGAAGACATTAAGGATAGGATAAGCCATTTCGACTGATCTTCTGAGGCCAGATTGTGAATCATGCTGGTGATTTCGGAGAAACGTATTGCGCAAGCTCACTATTTTTCAGTGCAAATGATGTGTTTCCAGCTTGACCAGTGGAGAGTCTAGCCTTGACAGGGTGATGCTAATGGAAGTAGCTTGCTTAGTTTTACTTCCTATCCTCTCTGAAAGATGTGAAAACATTAATTTCTATTGCTGCTGTTCTGAACCTTTTCACTAGCTCCAGATATTAGTCTGGATATTTGTCTTTCCTACCATTTGTTTGAGAGAGGCAGTGAATAACTGTTTTTAAAAAAAACAAAATTAAAAAAAAAAGGCAGTAGCAGGACAGGCACAGGGTCAAAATGAGACTTCTGAAGCACATCAGCCTCTTCTTTCAGACACACGCCTTGCCAGGTAAGCCCCAGCACGGCTAACGTCTGTGGGTTTCTTGACTGAATGAGGTTGTTGATGTTTGGCCCAGTATCTTCACTTGTCTGGCTCTGAGGAAACCATCTGTGTTACCTCAGAGGGTAACTTTTTTCTTTTTCTGATTCTTATGATTATCTTCTCTTTTGGTAAACAATTAGTTTAACTGCCAATTAAATACTGCCTTAAATTAAACACTGCCAGTTAAACACTGGCTAATCTTCTATGAACTACAGCAGTGAGGGCAATGGCAGTTTCTGCAGTGGAAGCCTGACCTAAGGGCAGGCTTGTCAGGTTATTTGTGCAAGGCTTGTTGAAAGGTTTGTGAACTTTCCAGCAAACCTAGTTTTGAACAAATCTGGGCTGTGTTAGCCAGGTAAAACACTGGCTTCACACACCACTATTCCTGCCTCCCGCCCCTTCCTGCCCAACGTGCTCTGAACCAGATAATCCCTGACAATTTTCGAGGGGGTTTCGAAGGTTACTGATGCTGTGGCCCTGCAGGGGTGGCGAGGGGGCTGGCGTGCATGAGGTGAGACAACAGATCCAGTTTGGCACGATCTTCTTTTGAACAAGTTTTTTACCCAGCTCTAGTACAAATGACTGGGAGGAAGACAAGACGGGCTGTGGGGCAGGATATGTCAGTGAGGAGAGTGTCTTCCAGCAGTGCCTGCTCCTATGACCAGACCATGAGAACCACCTTCCTTGTCCTCCCCCCACCTCCCCATTGCATTTTAATTGATACCTTCCTTACCTGCTTTCATACAAAAGCACTCTCTGCAAACACACACAAATGTACACCACTACTATATTTTCAGTCCCCTTTAAAGATCCCCTTTATTGCAAATGTTGTTCCGTACAAAGCTGGTGGACACCTCTGAATTTGCTCCTCCTGAGACAGAGCGCTCCTAAAGCAAGAAGAATCCAATGTTTTTTGGGGGGCTGTGATCGTCCTTCTTATGTGCTGGTAAGGGCTCCACAGAGAAAGAGCCTGCTGTGTGATCATACACCAATACAAATAAAAACCAGCGTACTGTCACATTACTGAACACTAGGAATTTTTGCTACTTCTATAAATCTGTCATCTTCCACTAGCAGCTAAATGACACTGGCGTTAACAACATTATTTACTCCTTGATGTTTGAAGAGTTGCTCATTCTCTAGCCACTGGTGCAAACATTTTGAGAACTGAGTGCTAATTTAGAGACAAGTAGAAAAGGAAACTCTGCCTCCCCAAGTAATGCACAGTCCAGTTGTGACTTATTGCAAAGATGTGAAGACCCTGCAGGATACAGCTTGCTGTTCAGATTCCCACCCCAAATACTGCAGACTTTCCCAGTTTGTGGGAATTGCTAGAAGAACTGGAAGGATTTCTAAACTCATCGCCAAATGTATTGAATAAGATGATGTTGAATAAAACTGGCCCTAGCTCTGATCCTTGTGGATTTACGGCTCACACTCCTCCACTAGATGTGCCCAGTATCCCTAAGTGCTCATTTTACGCCTTTGCCACCAAATTGCCCCTCTGATTTGCTAGTTGGTTCTCAGTTTTTGATATGTCTAAAGAACATCAGATATGCTGGCATATTGCTATATGTAAAATAGTTATGGGAAAACAGCTTATAGTGAAAGCAAAAGAAAGTTTGTGGTCACTGAGGAGTCCTCATGATTTTTCCTCCAAGGTGGAGGAAAGTAGCAAAGCAGCAGCTTGTCTATGCAGAAAAACTCCAAAGCAAAAAGCAATAACGTAGCAGAAAACTGCAGTGCGGTGACTTTGAGATGCCACTGTCTTCTCGGTGATGGTTTGTGGCTCAGATGACTCTAGCCACCTAGAAAACACGAAGGCAGCAAAACCTGTAATGCAGAGAGTCTGGGAATCACGTATTTTAAGGCTGGAAGGTGATCATGAGCCATTTCATCTTAACTCTCTCGTCTTGCCAGCTTACAGAGTGCAGACTTGCGCTCCATTACATCTGCACAAGGCCTATAACCTTTGTCTGATCATCGTACCTTGGTTTAAAGACTTTGAGTGAAAGAGATCCCCACAAAGCCGTAGACAAATTGTTTTAGTGGGTAATTGCTCTTGTAAGAAGCAAATCTGACACTTGTTGTATGTACTACTTTAGCTTTTTCTTCTCTCTTTGAATATATTTATAGCCCCAGGCAGTGACCCCCTTTCAAATTATTGTTTGACTCTTTTCTTTTTTTTTCCTCATTTGGAATATGTAAAGAAGTCTTGATATAGAACGTATCACTTCAGATTCTTTAGAACAAAGTTAGTGTTTCCTAGTTAACAAAAAACTTGCTGCAACTATTTTTTTCGAACAAGTTCTTCCTTCTCTTAATTTAAATAAACCCATGCGTATATGCCTATACAGAGCTAGGACAGTTGTACGCTTCCCCACTGTTTCCTGTGGGAAACTGCTGGCCACGAAGCACTTCCCTAAGTTGGCTTTGGCTTGACCCATATGGCCATTCTTCTTTTCATGATAAGAATATTAGTTTACAGTTTCTGTCTTCTCTGGTAATTTTCTCTCTTCTTTTAAAAAAATTCTTTCCATCTTTCACTAGAGCAAGTGGTGCTCTGAAGACATGTAGGAACCGTGAAATCCTTACCCTCGAGTGTTTGGATGCATTTTCAGGCTGAATGAATTTTTCTGATCGTCTCCCTACAGTCTCATTATTGTCAAATTTTAACGCAAAAGTTTTGATTTTTAGCATTCACACAATGAAACACCTTTTTACTGCCATTTATCACAATTTCATGATGTTATTCAAAGTCTCATTTAAATGTTGTAGAGAATCTGCTGAAATGGCAGTATTATTGTCTGTATTGCTCTCTTGTTCCTGTTTGCAGCAAGTTCAGTGAAAATTTACTGACGCTCCTCATCTTATCGCAGCTACGTTGTTTTCGGTGTATGCTACTGCCAAGAACAATCCTATAGCACTTAATAACAGAATTCTGTCATAGTCTTCATCTCCGGAAACTATTCCAGTTTATCATTTTAATAGCAAATGGAGTGTTTTACACAGTTGCCTGACAAAAGTTCTCATAAGCCTCTCTTTTTTTAATTCTAGTTTTCTCTCTCTCTTCAGTTATAGATTTCAGGAACATTTACTTCCCCCTCATCTTCGTAAGGCCAAGGTCAAGCTTATTGAAAGGTGCTGTGGGACACCTCATGTGTCAGACATGTAACACAGTGCTTTCAGGCAAAACAATAAAGCAGTGTACAAAGGGACCACAAAAAACCAACAATGTCACGGTGATGAAGAATGAAAAAGTGAGGAGGAACCTGCTATGTTAGGATGTACAAAATGCATTAATATTAGTAATGAACGTATGGATTAAGTGTTTCCAGCAACAAAATCTACCCAGATGAAAACGTCGGCACTGATTTTTTAGGTTTTGTGAAGGGTGTGCGTTCAGATGAGTCGGAAATGCTTGTAATTAATGTCATCAAAAGTGTGACATTTAATTAACTTGATAACACGTTGAGCCTAATGATAACACATTTTGATTCACCACAGGCAGCAATGAGCTCTCCTGAGCAACTCCAAAGGTGGGAAGGAGGAGACCTGTAGTACACACGAGCACACTTTTTGCTGAAGAAAGGCAGAGTGGCGAGAGAGCTGATTATGTCGTTGATCCCCAGCTCACATCAGAGAGACACTTATGAGTTCAGAATACCTGCTATCAGATATTTATAACAATGATCTGTTCTTCCAGTCTTAATTTTTTATAACAGTCCTTTGCCACTGAAAGGAATAACAACAGAATGCATTAGTTTCGTATCTTGAGTCAGAACTGGTCAATGAGATGATGCATTTTTGACATTGAAACCTATTACAAACATTTTCTAAAACTGGATCAGCAAATGATTTTTTTTCTATTTGAAATGGAAATTTCTGATGTGTCATTCAGCTGATCGATAAGAAGTTATCCAGAAGAAGTAATACAAATGGGAGGGGGAGAGAGTCGTACCTCTGTTATGCTGTTATTGCTGGTTTTGCTAGCATGTAACTGATTAGTCAGGTAGCGGCATGCAATTTTCTTCTCCACAATATTTATGTAAATTTAAGTGCTTTTCAGAGACATGTTATTTAGTTAAAATAAATAAAAAGAACTAAGATGAACAGGGACTGTGCTTAAGTATCCTGAAGATATTTGATCATGCAGGATGCTTCTGCCTCTCAGAAATACAATGAAAATAGGCCATTGGACTTTTTTAACCCTTGTAGGACTGAATTTCACTGACTTTCCCTTCCTGAATATAGGACATGAGTTCTTAAGAAATCTCAGAAATGAAAAAGGTAATTTGTTCTGCATGCAACCTGCCCAACTGGACGAGGTGAAGAAGCTCACAAGCGCAAGGGAAGTTTTATGAAGGTGTTTTTGATGACTCGCCCTTCATTGCAGGAAGGCTACAGGCAGGAATGAAGCTTGCGGCTCAAGTATATTCCAGATAGGAGATGGGATGGGAGAAGTGGTCCAAGAGACCCAAGGGCAGAGTGGGGAGAGGTGGCAGCTAGGAGAAAAGTTCAGTAGAAGCAGAAGGGCGAGCACCAAGTTCACAGATGATGTGCCTTTCAGGTGTGTTTATGGCAATCAATCCATGCCCTTTGAGACTCAAGTCTGGCAATCTTTCCCTGACTAAAACTCAACCTCCCTGAGTTTCTGTTGGTATCAGTTAGGAGTGGCTTCAGACTTGAGGTGGGATTTTAGGCTGTCAATCAGGGCACTGTTGTTCCCACCGTGTGAGTGGGTACTGAGTGTCAAGGGTTCGAGGGTGAATGGGGTGAGGAGGATAAGGCTGGGTCCCACTGCAGGATCTGACCCTAGCAGCCGGTCCAAGCCATGGGCTCTATCATGTGGGGTAGACGATGACTTCTTGCTCTCTCCAGGAATTTTATTTGCCTAGTAACAGGCAGAGGAGGACTGCAGTGTCCCTGCAGCAACACCATCATCACAATGTACTGCCGGGGTTACATTTCCATAGCGAAAGCATGCATATTAAAAAGGGTGTGTGTGTATGGGGACGGGGATCGATGGACACGTTCCAGCATTTGTGAAATGGGTTGAAGGATCGGAAACAATGGAGCCAAGGTCCCTTCTCTGAAGATGTATGAGGGGGCGTTGGACGCCTGGAATCTCATTGTCATGGGGCTGGGGGGGGGGGGGTGTTGTTCCTTCTTTTTCCTTTTTTCCTTTCATGCGAGCGAGGAAGGGGGCGGGGAGGGGAGGGAAGTAGTCGCTCCGCTGCTGTGCTGGGTGCCAGGCTTGCTACTGCAGTATCGTACTCAATATTCTGATCACCTTGCAAGTCAAGGAGCCTTGTGGAGCCTGCAGTGGTGTCAGGGTGAAAAACGAGCAACGCCATCACGCTTGGCCAGGCGGTGGCTGCCTGCCCGCAGCGAGTGCTGGTCTGCAGTGTCTTCCTTTGATAGAAACCCACTTTGAGCCGGGCGGTGGGCTGGTGGCTTGCTTTTTGTTTTGATATGTGCGTATAAGACTATATCCCACTACGTTTAAATATGAGGTTTGATTGCAGTGGTTCACAATACCGGAGGCTTGAACTCCTTGCCTTAGGGTCTTGGATTCCTCCCGTGATTTCTCAGTCATTTGCAGAGATGCAGGAAGGAGTGGGCTTGGTTGAATGTGGGTTTGGATGGGTTTTCCTCTCTCCCTGTCTTGCTCTTTTACATGGCGAGTGAGCTGGAGGAGGCAGTTTCCCGCAGTGAAAGACAGGAGGAATGCACTGGCACTTGTGCGTGCGTGTGCGTGTGTGTGTGTGTATGTGTAAACGTTGTCGAGGGAGGAGCAGGCTTTTCAGGAGGGAGGTATTGCTGTGGCGAGTGCAATACAGACCCCTGGATGCTGCTAACCCAAACTGTTGTCTTTTATTTTATTTATTGTTCGTGGCAAAGGCATTGCCTAGGCAACCATGGTGCTTCTCCACTCTTGACTGGCGCATTCTGCGTCATCTGGGTGGGACACAGCAAAAGCAGCAGAAGGAGCAAGACAAGTGCTGTTTGGCTCAAGACGCTCAGAGACTGCTAGTGCTAGTTAGAGGCAACTAGACATCTGGGAAATCCTGCGTGGGGTTTTTCCCATGCTGCTCTGTCTGGTCGCTCAGAAGAGGTTTGCAGCATCCCCTTGTCATTGCAGGGCTGATCTTCCACTCGTGGCTTGGCTGAGGCACTTTGGTTGCAGCCCGCTGTTCCTCCTGGCAGTTTGGCTGTGACATCTAATCTCTGCAGTGTTAATACACACCATTCTTCACTTGCAGCAGCCTCTGCTCTGCCAAGATGACTTTGTGCCATCCCCAGGGGGAGAGACAGAGGGAGTGGCTGGTTGCCTGTTAGGTTACATGTTCAGTTACTAAAGCCTTTGCTCTCAGTGCAGATGCAGCCCAGATTTGTTAGAGTAAAAATCATTCCTTCCCTCCCGGCTGGAGAACTGCCTGGTTATGAAGGCTTGTGATGGTAACTTCAGGGCTGACCCACAAAGAAAATAATGCAGTGACTCAGCCCACCCTGGAGAACAAGCAAATAATGCCCTCCTGGAGCTGCATTAACACCAGCGTGACCACCCTGCGTGGAGATTCTCCTTTACGTCTGTGCGCTCAGTTTAGGGTAAGGTTCCCAGTTCATTGGGAGGGAAGAAGCCCTTAACAAAACTCATTTCCATCACGACTAGATCAGTGCAAGAGTGTCTGTCTACACAAGGCACAGACACAATTATATCCCAAATACAGGAGCCATCTACCAGCTTCTGATGAGACCTGCTTTGAACTGCCATATTGCAAGAAAAAATAGGAAAGAATATCCCAGTCACCAGGCTGGACATCTGTCTGTCTGTCATTTAGAGAGAAAAAGAAAGAGAGAGAAAGACAGACAAAAAAGGAGGAGAAACCTATTATTTTCTCTTTAACTGCAGGTGCCTGGAAATCACTCTGCAGATTAGTTTATTACAACTTGGTCAGACTAATGGAACTGTGATGATGTATAGTCATGAGGACAGGAATTATTTTATTAAAAGTGGTGGCAGATATAGCTAACAACTTAAGCTTGCTAGCCGTTCCTGTCTTGGGATAAAACACACAATGAAAGGTGGCGTAAAAGTTTTACTGCTCTGTGTACAGGTCACATACAAATCAGCATTCTGGCAAAAGAACATAAAATGTTCCACAATGCAAAATTGCTCTCGTGGGGGTGTTCTGAATGTCCGATTCAGATGCATTTCTTCTTAGAAAATCCCCTTGGGTCCAAGCATATAGCTGAAATGTTTTGAATTTTTAAAGCTTTTGTACAGCTTTTTCCTGTGATTTTTTCCTGCTTTTTTTTTTCTGCCATTATTTCCTTTTTTTTTTTTCATTGCACACTCCCTATTTTTCTACCAGCCTGTGGTGGTATCAGCTCACAGAGTCTTCCTGCAGGCTTGTCTCAAACCTTTTCTTGTTCTCCAGACTGGTGTGCTACCAACAAATTCATGCCTCTTCTAAGTCAGCATTGTATTCTAGGGAAGTGGGAAGAGAGAATAATATCTAACAAGAAGTGGTTAAAAAGGACGGATTTTTGGTTTTGAATGAGAAGAATCAAGAAGAAACTTATGCTGATAAGAATTTTTTTGGAGGTGACAGTGAAACCCCTTCATAAATACTCAGTTTGGTCTATCTGAAACATTTTATATCAACCAAAATGAAAGGCTATGCTTTATTTTAGGTAATTTAATTAAAATTTAATTTTTAATAACACTCCCATCCTCTTGTTCCAAAATAAAATCAAATCTATATATAACGTTGAATTGAAAGGTACCAGAGATTCCTAAACTATATTTTTTTGGGGGGGGAGTTAAATAGCAAATTAAAATATTTCAACAGCAGATAAATAAATCACTTTTTTTTCCATTCCCTGAAAATCATTCCCTGAGTTTGCCAGGAAAAGTCAGCAGTTGTCTTTCCCGCCCCCCCCCGCCCCCATCTGCTTTCAGGAAAGGAGAGTTTGTATTGTCATCTCCACGGTTAGCTGAAATGTTTATGCACCGAGGGCGGCGGGGAGCGAGGCAGGAGCAGGGGCTCCTGCGTCTGAGCCAGAGTCAGCGGCAGGTTAGCCCTGAGCCGGAGCACCGCTGGCGCTGGGCACGCAGCGCTCCAAATGATCTTGTCACAGCAGGCTGCTCAAAATTTGTTGTGATGAGAATTTTCTGGAGGAGACAGTAGGCCCTCGGGGGGGGACGGGAGTACAACTGGAAGAGCGCCAGGTAGGCACTGCCTTCTCAGGTGGATAGAAGCCTGTCCTCCCCAGATGGCTACCAATACTGGCTGTTTTTCTGACCCTAAGTATAGCCCTGGTGCTGGGCTTAAGGCTAAAGGAATACTCGTAGCTACTAGAAAGTGTGGTCCCCCTCTCCCCACCTGTGTTTGTACATGGGAAGAGAACAGGTGATTCTTTTTGTTCCAGGAAGATGTACGGTCAGAGGATGTCCCACTCCTGCTTGCGCTCCGTCCAGCACCAAGTAAAAAAATATTCCTTTCTAGGTTTGTTTTTCTTCTGTTTTTCAGTCTCCCCCCGACGGCAAATGAGTGAAGTGAACTGGAGAGACAAGTCCAAATTAGTGACAGGCTGCGAGCGTGCCCACGGGCAGCAAACACCCGAGGGGCTGGGGGAGGGAATGTCAGGCAGTGGGTGCAGGAGCCCAGCTCCCAAGGTGGAGTTGCCCTCCTGAATGCAGGCGGGTTGTGTGGGAGATCCACACCTCCTCCCTGATGGGAGTCCTGTGCTTCAGTCTTGCTCTGGCCCCGCTTTTCACCCTTTTGCTTCACTGGGTCGTAGGGCTGATGGGAGGGAGGTAAAGCTGATGAGGAATGCAACTGTCCGATACGTTGTGAAGAAGACTGCTCCAACACCGCCAAATATACCCAGTTTCCTCTGTCTCTGTAGCTCTCTGGACACTTTCTCACTTAATTGCTCCTCTCTGGCAGGTACAGGGCCCCCCTGTAGAGACAAATGGTTTACTGACTCACGTGACTTGTATTTAATACGTAAGTTCAGACTGTAGCCTCAGCTCCATCTCCTTGGCACTGCTCCAGCGATGCAAGGAGGAGACACAGCTGATCTGAAGAGTTAAATAGATGTCGTCTTGCATAAATGAGCAGAAAGCTGGAAGGGAATGTCCAGGCCAGTTTGCAGTCCAATAAATCTGAATATCGAAATCACAAAAAGCAGCTTTTCAGCAGCACAAATCACAACAGCCTGATACTCTAGGATGACGGGCAGAGGGGTGGAAAGGGTGCAAAGATGACCCAGGTATCACTGTAGAACACCTTTCCCATTCAAGGTGTCTTTAAAAAGCATTGTATTTTGTTGTTGTATCAGGACCTTCACCCCCAATTGCCTCCCTGCTTCAGCCCTGACCCTTCAGAAGTAGGGAGAACTGGTAGCTCTGGTGCAATTGTACTAACGGGGAGATCCCGTAGACTTGCGAAGTGAATAGTATCCTGTTCACTTCTGAACCATCCCACGGCAGGACATAGATCATTAGATGAGGAAGGTGGCTCCAGAGGACTTTTGGAAAGGTTATACATGTGCCCTCTTGACAAAAACTAGCAGAGAGACACTCCAGAAACTAGTCTAGTTGGGAAAAACAGCACCAGCATTTGGTTGCGTTGTTTTTAGCAGGCGGCGATGGGATACAAGCATCGTTCATGCTACTTTATTGTGAAACCCGCATCTGAGCTGTGGTATTGCTTTATCCCGCTCTCCTCTTGAAAGACCAGGCAAACACCAGGCTGCTGTCAGACTGCCATGGGCTGGCGTGATACATCTCCAGCACATCCATGCGGCTGACTGCAGGGAACCGTGCTTCCAAATCTACCCATAAAACCGGCGTGGCTGCTGCCGTCATGACCGACAGCAACAGTGCACACTGGCTCGGAGCTGAGGAGACTTCTGGGACAGACGCTGCCCTGACTCCAGTGATTCATGCCTGAATAATGTCCTCTCACTTCCAGAGAGAGCCAGCGTGACAGGCGCATGCTCTATCTGTTCTGACAGGGAACCTCTACATCAGCTGTGCAAGGGAATTTGAGCAGATCGGGGGCTCCAGTTTCATTCCAAATGTGACAGGGTTGTGTAAATAAATAATCCCAATCTACATAATTATCTCTTTTTCGGAAAGTCATCACATAAATGGGGCTGATATCAAGGGATGCTGCATGTGGAATTCAGGCATCTAAAGCTGGGTTCTTCCTGGCCTCGCTGCCTGGGCACTTTGAGAAGGGGTACGATTTTGTGCGCTCTTGAACATCACAGATTTTCTTCTGAGGAAGATCAAATGCTTATATCATTTTCACCAGAAAAATACCATCAACGGCAGACTTCCAGTGGTGACTGAGAGTGTGAATTCTCATGCAAACTGATTCTTTTGCATACAGTCATCTGGGAAACGGGCCTTTGATTTTCATTTATTATTCTCCCTGGCAGCGTGTTCAGTCAGTATGCAGATTTCCTCCTTCATTCAATTTTCAGTGGGCAGGAAGACTACAATTAGTTATATTATCATCAGTGTGAATAAAAGGGAAACACTGAACTGGATCTTTATGAGGCTGCAGTTGCAGTGGAAAGATGCAGATTCATTACACACTAGTAGGGTATGAAAAAAAGCTTCAGGCCAACTGAATTCAGCTTCTTGTCATCTTCCTCCTTTGAGGAACTTTTTGTCTTTTGCTGTTATTCCAGATCTTCTCTCCAAGTCAGCCTAGACAGGGAAATCACTGGATGGGACAGAGCTGCATCTTGAAAGACTGACAAGGACACACAAATTAACACAGGTGAAAGCTGGCTGGAGAAGCAGCCAAAAGGCATGCTGAGGAGAGACTACTGCAAGCTGGGCTTAAGTGTGTTTTCAAAGATGCCTCCCATCTGAGCATAGCTGACGTGGGACCTGCATGCTGAAGTACACAGCTAAGAAGCTGGCTGTGCTGCAAGACAGGAGATAAGCACACCAGGCAAAGTGATACTCCTCTGTTTCACCAGGAGGATGAATGTATTCATTTTACAAGTAGGTTTTTTAGGGATGGGGTAAGGAGCTACCCTTTCTTTTCTCAGGAACTTAGTTTGGAGGGTTTGGATTGGATTAGCTGTGTTGAGAGGAGGATTTGGATTGGTGGAGTCTGTTTATGTGCTCCCTTGCATGCTATCAAAGGTAATTTAGGTGTTAAGTGCACTTGCTTTGCTCTGAAGCTGTTGGAATCTCTAGGCCACACATACACATGCTAGAACTGATTCTGACACTTCCCTGGGTTAGAAAAAAAACGTAGTTTCCCTGATATATAAGAAGAATGGGGATTTGGGAGTTGACCGGTAGTGTTGTGCCATGCTTATGTTTCCACGCTGTTAATAAATCAGTGAGAAAAAGAAATTACAGACAGACATTTTCTGTTGCCCTTACGCTGGAACGTTATTAATTCACCAGGAAAAACTCATTTGGGAGAACCTGGTAATTTCTTCAGCTTCATATGTTGACACTTCCATGGCTTAGTAAGTCCTCTGGCAGAAGCATGCTATGACTTCTCATATTGTTGAGGATTCCCAAGGTGCAGATTAGCTGAGTCTCTTAGCCCCTGCATGAGGCCACAGGGATGCAGCGTAACTTCACAGAAATCATAGTAAAGAAAACTATTGTTCCACAAGCAACCAGGCACCACGAGTCAAACATCTTGTATGGCTTCTCTGAAGACTAATAAGGACTATCTGAGGGCTGCACGCTCAGTAACCCCACTGCAACCCAGCTCCCAGAACATCCCTTTCTTCCTGTTTTTGCAAAACACAATGGGATGCCCACATCTTTGAGACCGTGCCACTGTGTAGAATTGGGTTGAAACGGGCAGGGCAGACAGACAGACAGACACACACACACACACACAGCATAACTGTCATTTCCTTAGGAAACCAGGCAAGATGAGAAAGCTTACTTCCAGCAGGAAAATGCTGCAGTGGGCTGTGTGTGCTTTGACTTCCAGCTGTTCTTGTTACGTGGACTTCTCTCTTTTTCCTCATCAGGATGCTCTCCCAAGCTCCCCTTTGTTTTTCCTCTTCTCGTTCTACATTTTGGCCTCTGTTGCAATTGCCTGGTGTGATGCTTATTACAGTAATGAATTGAGGGAGTCACATGGCTGGTGGCATGTATTGACCCTCCTGTCATCGCACTGCTGCTGTCCCCCAACCTGACAACCCTGCTGTTCTGGCTGACAATCTGCATGCCTGACACTGATGCTTCACCTCATTTTGGCTCTGTAGTGTGTTTTTGCTACTCTAATTTGGCTGTTCTTCACCACCATCCCTGATGAATTCTATGAAATTTGGAGTGCTATCTCATTAAAGTATAGGTTTTAATCACTAGCTTCTTCACCCCTCCCTTTTGCCTTAGCTGGTGATACTGTAAGCTATTTAAGCAGTGCAATTGCAGAGCTATTTTTTGAAACTCTAGGTGTTCCAATTAATTAATGTGAACAGAAATTATACTGACTAATCACACCCAGTCCAGTGCTAGGGTATTTGAATGTATCAGGAGACCTTTCATGGTATATTTTCTAATTTCATGTTTGGATATGTAACAGGCCCCAGATCAAGTCTCTGAAGATGGGCCCTAGAGAAGCCTGCATGTCTGGGTGTGTGTTATGTTTAACCTGTTCTTCTGGCCCATGGAGGAATTGCATTTCTACTCCTCAGCTAATGGGGGGGAAATCTATTTTCACTCCTGATGCTTGTCTAGTGCTTCCCAGATTTGGTCACTTGCACCTTCTGTTACTCTGACGTACCAAATAATTTCCTGAGAGTAAGTTTATAAGTAAGTAAATAAGACGGGGCATTTTTTCCATCAGATTCCTTTGACCAGGCCACGCCAAGTCTCATGATGAAGTGGTGTGAGCAATCTTTCCCTTTCATTACTGAATTTGTCCAAGATAGAGCATGTCATCAGCACTGATCCATGGCATCCGCACTCTCTCATCTACACTTGCTGTTTTCCATTTCTCCTTTCTTCTTGCGGATGGGGAATATTTTGCTGGGAGAGGCTTTTTACTCTCACAGCGCTGTGTGAACACTGGCCAATGATCAGACCTCTAATGCAGATAAGTGCTGATACTTTCTATTTTCAGAGACGAGAGACATAAAGGGAACAGCAGACAGCCATTTACTAAGCCAGTGGCTGAAGGAAACAAGTTCAGGATCCTCTGGTGTTGAAAAATTTAGACCTGTACTCATGCACAGGTGCATCTTTTAATCCCATGGTCCGAGTCCTGGGCCTGCCTGCTCCCTCCTCCCCATCCCATCTTCCACTTCTCATCTTCAGTCTCTTCCCTGCTGCCAATCAACTGTCCCTAAGTTCATCAGAGCTCTTGCAGCAGCAGGGTGCCACGTGCCAGGAAAGATTATTCTTGACGGTTGCCAAGTCTCTTGCTCTTTCTCTGGCACGTAGATAAAATGTTAATAGGGCTGAATGTATTTGACACAAAGGGTGAAACTGCGTGTTCCAGGCACGGAGCCTCTTGCCATCCATTTAGGCACAGGCTGGATCCTTCCAGTTCATTTTTGCTTGCTAAAGAGGAGCCGACCAGGGACTTCCAGGTTTGACAGAACCTGGACAAGGATTACACCTGCCTTGTGGCAAGCAGCTTAAGCAATGCCGTCTTCTTGCTGATGGGTACATAAAGAGAAGATTTTCTAAGGAAAAGTCTGGAATTCTTCTTTTGCTGGAGGATTATGACGTGAGAGTGGGAAGGTCTCGGTGAGAGCATCGCAGTAGGTTCAAACGTGGTCTGCGTTTCATTCTGATCATTGCCGCAAGTGATGAGGCTTCCCAGCAGGACGAGTGTTGGCTGAGGTCAGTCAGCCCAAGTGCAGGAGGACATGTCAGTATTCACCGTTCCTCACAGCGTAGTTGGGGCAGGAAGAAGCTACTGCTCAGGTTCAGCCAGCCAAGTCTCTCCAGGTCTTGCCAAAGGAGAAGGTCAGAACTTACTACAGCTGATGTGGCCAGCAAAACAGGAGGAGAGCTTTCTTAATTGAGCCCTTGCAAGACAGTATCTCTGCACCTCTACTGATAGGATTGGTTTGCTTCATTTTTTTTTCTCTTAAGGGGAATTCCAGCCTGAAACTCTCCTGGGTGAAAACTGTTTCCTTTTAAAGTCCGTAATGGAGAACTTCCTCTGTAAGTTCCAGATGTGGATTATATCTTGCCTCTGGCAAGTTCCTTTGTTTAGTCGGGGATGGTCTCACTCAAACCACAGGAGCAGATATGTATGGAGAGGGCATGTAAACAAGGCGCTGCCATTTAAGCAAGGGAAAGTCAGGGACGGCTGAACTGATTATCTACCTTCACAACTTCTAGTAGAAGCTAGCTTGTCTAGCTTCACAGTGGTATCATAACATCATCATCCATGCAGAGTATCGGTTTCCACTGGTGTAGCGGAAGGAGGAATCAAACCCCCAAGACGTGGGGCTGATTGCAGCTGGACAGAAGTATGCTATGACATGTCTAGCTGGACCCATGTGCTACAGGCATGGTGATGCCAGATGACCAAAGCTGTAATCAGGTGCAGAAATACAAGCCCAGTAACAGGTTTTTTTTCTGCAGAGTAGCAAATAATTTTGTTCCACAGAAGCACACGCTTGACCAGTTTTCACTGATAATTGTTATGCTCTTGAGGGAAGGGTATTTTTAATGGGAAGTGCATGTTTTCTCAGACTGTGTGCAGTTTCTCTCTTCCCTCTCCCTCCGCAGTATGCGATAAACTCATCATAAGATTTTTTAACAAACTCTCACAGTGATTTCCCTGCGTACTTTATTTAGCTGGAAATTACTCTATGGGCTGGACCCTGTATACGCGGAAACTGGTGGAAAATTTCCATCTATTTCAACAAGCTCTAGGTAAGACCTGTGCTTCATTAGGGAAAAACAAGAGCTCAGATAGTGCCATGGGCTGGGAGACAATCACTGTTCAAGCATGGGGAGGGGAGAAGCTTGGAGATTATTTGTTATTTGCACCGTGATCTCCCAGAGGATCCTCTGTCCTGGATCAGGCACAGTGCAATCACAGAACAAAAACCCTGAAGAGCTTCGATCTTAGCTTAAAGCAGGCAGATATGTGATGATCGCAGCCTGGCTTATAATAACTGGAGTGGGTAGGAATCTTCCATGGGAATACTGTAATTGAAATATTTCTCATTTGGTTCAGGCAAGAAAGAGGCAATATTTAACATGTTAACCTATTAGCAGCTGCTTAAGCATTGTTAAGGGACAGTGCCAGAACTCTGAGCTCTTAAAATGCTGCCCAGGTTGCTTCTGAGCTTTCAGGTCTGGTCTGAAAAGGTTGTCAGAAGTGAATCTCTAACGCTTGCTGCAATTAAAAAGCGTCATCTTTCTGGGATGCAGGGAGAATTAGAATGATGTATATGATCAGAAATGAGCTTCAGGAGGTGATGGGAAAGGCAAGTAAGAGCTGTAGGTGGCAGTAGTCTTTGTTCTAAAAAATCCTTTCCTCTCTTTCCCCCTCTGTTTTATTCAGCCACAGACCATGTTTGAAGAAATTACTTGCTGAACATGTATTAACCATACGATTTCGTTACTTGAATCCTGGGAGGATGATAAGCAATACTTTTGCAAGTGTGAATGTTTTGAGCCTTCTTGGGTTCCTGTGTTAAGGGTTTCATCTGCGCTGTGGTTGCGTGATATCCAGGCACGTCTCGTGTGAGTTGATGCCGTCGGTCACCCTGGGGAGCATGGCGCAAACTCTTCTGGTTTTGGAGCAGTAAAGCTGCAGACACGGGGCTTGACTGCTTCTGTAGTCGAGCTGCAATGTGCATACAGTGCTGGACCTGCCAAGGTGGGTGGGTGCTAGTTTGTCACTCTTAGTGCTGCCACGCACTGAACACGTGCTAGCTGTCTTGCTCTGCTGCTTCTCTGGAGCCACCATATTGCTTCTTTTTAGTCTTCAAGGCCTCCTGACTCCTCACCGTGCTTTTTGCCCTGGTGACTTTTGGATCCCTTTGACATTAAATGAATGTCTCGCTTTCAGAGGTCTTCAAGTGATGATCAGTGGAGGAAGATCAGCAGCCCACCAATATGGTGGGAGGAAGGGCATGTCTGCTTTTGCACAGCCCTACTCCTTGGAAGTTCTCCAGATCTGTTTTTGATATAAACTGTTGGGGGAAGGTGTTTATAGGGAAGCCAATTCCCCCTAGAACCTATACAGGATTATTGCTACTTTATCACCCACAATACATATGTGTCATGGTAATTACTTCAAAGTGTAATCACTGAGTAATCGAGAGATAACATAATTAGTACCTGGATGCAGAATATGTAATTACTGTGTTATGTAGTGATATGGTATTTGCCAAGCATATCTTTCTTAGTTACCAAGTAATTTAAGAGAATTTACATGGTATTTGTGTCTGAGAGACAGAAAAATATGACCCAGCTGGGATCTCTGCAGAGGACTAGAAACTTTCTGCCAGAAGGATTTGAAAGCTTTTCCAGGACAAGAAATATTGGAGGAATTTGCTTTCTGCTTTTCTCTTTCTTTACAATATGAAAGTTCTCTGCCTGCACAGCATTACCAGAGGAAGTGTAATCATTACTTTTTAATTAACCACATATTCAGGATCCTTAGGAGGTGAAAAGTTTTCCTTTACTTCCTGCCATGTGGAACATGTATGGCAGCCATGAGAGCAGATTCATCTAGAAAAGAGATAAATGAAGAGAGAACCATTCATTTAATGAGAAAAAAACCCAAGACAAAATAGTTTCCAGGCTTTGAAATGTCAGAGCAAACTGCCCCATCTCCACCAGAGCGTGGGCACTGAACATCTCACCGGGGCTGAGCACACGGGACCTCGGGCAGGAGAAGCGGAGGGTGCAGCTCCAGCCCCTGTGTCACTAAGTGCAAAGGTGGAAAGCGAGGCTTTGCAGGGTCCCCGCTGCGTCGTGAGGATGCCTTTTGTCCAAAATGTCGTGAGCTCAAAGGACGGTTTCAGCAAGACTTCTGCTCTACGAGTGAGAGCCGTACCGCAGCGGTAGCAGGAGGGAACAACAAAATTTATGGTTGTACCTATGCTAATGACCTGCAGTAGCAAAGCAGCCATTTGTTTCACATAGCCTCTGTTAAAGCACAGCAGCATCTTTCCCCTTTCTCTCGGTAGGAGAGCGAATGGTGTTTACTAACTGTCCTTCTTTCTGCTTTTGGAAATACCCTGCTATGGCAAATCATAGAAGGCAGCCTGTTAGAGCTGTGTCCTCATTTACACAGAGACCAGAGGGAGGCGGGGGCAGTATCCGACAACATACATCATTGAGGTAGCTCTTTTCATCACTGCGCTTGGCCTTAATTACATTATATCGCCCTCTCAAGAGAAACCTCCAACTCGTCGGGCTTTCATAAAGTAATACTTTATCTTCTTTTTCATTAAATAGTAACTACCTGTTAAGGCAATTTAACACTCTGCTTTTCCTTCACCTTGTAATGAAGTTGTGCTCTTGCACATTCTGAGTATAAACAGACCAAGGTTTTGGTATTTTAGCTATTGAGAATCTGAGGGCTTCACCTAACAAAAGCAATTAATCCCCCCAAACCAAATAGCAGTTACACTCTCTTCTGATAGCTTTTGTTTTTGTTTTGCAGCATTCACTTTTGGGTGAGTTGCTCTTTTTTAATGATACCTTGCAGACAGTGCTAAAAAAGGTAAACCACAGCCACCACATTTTCTGCACAATGAACTTGGCTAATCCTTTGCATTTAAACCAGCCCTCACCTCTCTGTTGATAAGTACACCTTATGCTCTAGTCCCAGTGAATGCAAATACTGTTTGCAGAAATAGTGCTGTCCTGGCTACTTCTCATTATCATGCTTTTATTGCCAAGGATCCTGGAGCTTTTTAGTAGCTACCAAATCAATAATGCTGTGACATTCGTACATTGCTCAATGCTGCTGTGCATGGTACAGCGTGAAAGTGTGTGCTTCTCAGGGGCTATACTTGATACTGATACTTGTGTACTCATATAATCCTTTTTGTCTATAGTTTACAGATCTTAATTAAGATTTACAATGCTGCTGTGAAGTGGATCTTTATGTCTGGGCAAACCGAGATGGCCAGATGTTAGAGGGGAGGTTTTCAGAAGAGCCCAGGCTTTTTGTCAAATGCTTTCGGCTCCCAAAGCAGGAACTCTGTGGCAGCCAGGCTGCTGCGCAGGGAAAAGCTACCTTGCTCTGAAGTCACTGTGGGAGCCAAGTCCTGACACCCACCTTTGGTGGTGTTACCTTCTCCTCTTGTTCCATTTTTGGGACATTTCCTAAAAATATTTTATTTTAGAGGATCTGTTGCGCTCAAGCCTGTAGCTTCCCTCCCCCTCTCAAATCTGGGGAGATTTCCCTTACAGACTTCAAAAATAACTAAGTAAGTAGTTACTTACTAAACAGCAAAAATAACTAAATAAATACAATCAGTTTGATTCACTCTAGCTTCCGGAAACGCTATGCTGGAGACAAGGAGGCTTCCAATTTCCTACATGAGTCACCATGTTCTTGGATTCAACCTGTCAAACTATATCAGCAAATCATATTATATAATGTAATATAACAAGACATAACTGCCTGTGTTTAACCTAGAAAAGATTAAAAAACATGACCTATCACGGTCATTGGGCTGTCCTGGCAAAATTGTCATTCTCTTTTGCATCCAGCTGCCCACCCCTGGTGCCCTCCCCCACCTGGTATGCTGGAAGAAAATGTGTCATTTTTAGGAACGGAGATCTGCGCAGGTCTGTTAACAGGGAAGCAAATCCTGCTTGTGCCACTTCTCTGTTTTGGAGGCTGACTGCTCTAGGGTCATGTCCAGGGTTTTATGTTTTATAATTATGCAGAACCAATTTCCCTTGGTTGAAAACTGATGCACTAACTGTGGCATGGGTGGGAAGACTCTTGACCTGCTAGTGCTGCCTTGTTCTCAGCTGGTATGTGAAGTAGAAAAAAAGAGACAGGAAGAGGTGATAAAAAGTCATTCTTTTCTTCTTCAGCTGCACAGAATGAGGGGAGTTGGAGTCTTTTAGCTCTGTTTCTGGGTCTTGCATTTGCCTGGTGCAAAGCACAATTCAGGAGCGGCCAGGGGAATTGCTGGGAGGGGTTGAACTGGGACGTACCACAGCAATATGCTCCTTTCTCCTTAGCTCTGGCCTCTGGGGATGCAGGAGAGGCTCCATGCCAGAGTTACAGAGAGCCCTGCAGTGGGGCAGGGAAGCAAAAAGATGTACGTGAGTGCCGATGACTTCAGTATGGGGACATGCAGCCACCTTTGGTCAGCCTGAGGCCGCATCCCATCTGGCCTTGATCCTGGGACAAGGAGGAGAAAACCATCCGTGTTCATTATTCCCCTTGTAGCCTGGTATCTGCACCCCTCTACCTGAAAAACCTACTGCAAAAGGATTATCCATTCACTCGAGCAACTCAGCTGTGGGGCTTTTTACTGACTGATGGCTGGTGCCAACCAGGAACTTTTCATGGTGTTTTTGAGAGAGGAAAGCTGTGAATAAGGTGCAGCTCCCAGAGCCCTGGCAGTTTCCTTTTGCCATCGCAGGCCTGGCTGCTGGGGCTGCGTCTGTTCACGCAGCCTCTGAGGCTGTGGGAACCGTGGGAGGAACAGGTTTCAGGCTCTGGGCTTTCTCATTTCCCCTGGAGACTTCCCCCTTTTGTCTTCCAGGACTCAGCGAGCAGCAGCCCAGAAACCTTTTGTGTCTCAGGTGTTGGCTTCAGCAGTGAAAAACATCACAGTTTGTTTGAGGGGCAGAGATTAAGCAGGAGGAAGAGGAGAGGAGCAAGGCTTAAGTTTTAAGGGTGATTGTGCCTTAGGAATAACAGTCCAAGGGACAAATGTTACTGAGCAGCAGGGGCATTAGTGAAATGCATGATCTGGCAGGGCTAGAAGGGAATCAATGGAAGGAGCTTGTCCAGGCTTCTTTTAAGCAAGCATTACAATGATGCACCTCTCCGCAAAGCCATTACGGAGAAATGTCTCAAGGGAGGAGGTTTTAATGTCTTTCAGCATGAGGTAAATGATCCCATGCTGACAGAGGCTGGCACCCTCTCTTTGCCAGCATCCTCCATGAGCAGACAGTCCTCGAGCAAAGCCATAGCTAGTCCTTTATGACACGCAGCAAGGAAGCTGGCTTTAATACTGCTTTGCTACCAGTTACATTTAAAAAAAAAATAAAAAATCCAAAACTACCAAACAAGTCCCAAGAACAACAGCAGCAGCAAAATCCTCAAGCTGTGCTGGAACAGAAAGTAATTAAGAAATATTTCATATCTCCAAGCGGCCCTGAAATTTTTATTCCTGTGCATCAAGCTCCATAGGCTCCTCATGGGCGGCTGCTGCTGCTGCTGCATTTCAGTGCAATAAATCCTGTTGCCTTTGGAGCCTGACAGTCAGTCCGGGATGTGATCAGAAAACCAACGGGTGCTCTCTGTAAGGTTTGGTCCTTGCCTGCATCAAGTCTGCTTATATCAACCAAGCCAGGCTGTGCTCCAGCAGCAAACCAGTAAGGCAAAACACTGACCTTTCTTGGGATGATAAAGATCAGAAAAGGTGGGGAGTGGGGTGAAGAGGAGGGATGGGGAGAGTGGGAATTTGGACAAATAAGCTCCCAGCTGCAATATTCCCATCCCAAACCCAGAAGACTCACTCAGCCTAAGTCCAGCCCTGCGAGTATTTACGGTCCTGTCAAGGTTGACGGGTCCAGAATTGAACTTACCTGGAAATAAACAACGGTATGCTTTAATCCCACTGCCAGCGAGCTGTCCCAGTGCCTCCCCCAGCACGGTGCAGTCAGGCGGGAGGTGGCTCGGGGCTGCGCCTGGCACAGGGCTGCAGGAGCTGGGGCTCGGGCTCGGGGTCCCTGGGCGTACCCGCAAGGCAGCAGCGAGTGGCTGTCACCCACCTGTGTAAGCTTAGCTGAGACCAAATGTCCTGCACGGTTGGCAGCTGCTCTGGAAGGGAGACAGAAGCGAGCAGTCTGTTTTTCTTGCTCCTACTGTTAATCATAAAGGAAAGCATTTCTAAAACTGTGACCCAAATTGTTTCTAAAACTATTAACTGCAAGAAAACCTCTGGTTATACCTGTGAATTTAGTTCGTTGTCTACAGGCTTAATTCTTCCAGGTCTCAGTCCTGGGGAATCCTATTACCCTCCTCCTTCTCGTCAATCTTATTCTCCACAAAATTCAGAGGACCACTGGGCTCATCCTACACCATCTTAAAGAAGCCCAACAGAGCAAGATCTATCCAGCTAACAGCCAGAGCAGTAACAGTTATTAGCAGCTAAACCCTTTGGTAGCACACACACAGGGCAGGGACAAGACTTCTCTGGTTCCTCACCCCGCGGGTGATGGGGATGTGACTTTCTCTGAGCCAGGCAGGCTCCACCGAGCTCTTGGTCATGAGTCAGCCTGCAGACTGTGAGTTCAACTTTCTTGCTTTTCCTCACATTTGCCATCAGGTGAAGCAGGATGGATAGGATGTTTTGGGGGGGGGGTGACTCCATCCACTTTTTTGTGTTTCAGAAGAAAAGTTATGATTCTGTATTGGTTTTGGATAAGAGCAAACAAAAACTTCACTGCTTTTAAACAAAGGCTTCATTTTGACTGGAGCTTTATGCTCTTTTTTTTTTTTCCAGCTTTCACTTTTGTAGCCTGGTATAGCTAAAATTTTCAAAAGGAAAAGTTATTTTAAGGTGAAAACCCCATCTTTTTTATTTAGAGCTAATCAAATTGGATATTTAACTTCACTAATTATTTTTTTTACTAGGGAAACTTTGTCAAAACTGAGAGTTTTTCTTTAAGCACTTTCCTGGGTCTCAAAGACTCTGCATTTTTTTCTAAAGATCTTGAACTGGAGGGTACCCACGTACGTTCACTCTGTGGATGATTTTGTTCCTCTTCAAGTGTACATAGCGCAAATGAAGCAATTTGTTGGACCTTGAAAGTTTCCTCATGAGGTTTTCACTTGAAGAAAAGCAAAGCTCCAAAACCTTGTGGGAGGTACCGATTGAAGAGTGGTTCTCCTGTGTGTGCTGAAACCTCAGCTTCTTCCTGCTGTCCCAGCTGCATTGCCTAAACTGCAGCAGCTGCCAACCAACTGGCATGGTCAGAGCTCCCTGGGGAATGCAGGCAGCTGCCATGCTTAAAGTCTTCCTCCTTCTATCCCTCAGAGCACTGTTTCAGAGAAACCAATTAAGTCCATCTCTGTACTGCTGTTTCTTTTCCCCTCTTCTGTTTTCCTCCTCCTTTTTCTCTTTATGTTTTCTTACTCCTTTTTCTCTTTATGTTTTCTTTCCCCTCCTCCTTCCATGCATGAACTAATTGACGTCTGATCTATTCAGAGTTTTGGCCCTAAAAAGTAACCTTCAGTTAACTGCTCACATAACTTGCCTGTCACTTTTGATAACGGTCAGGGCATCATTTTTGCAAGTGTTCAACAGTAAAATTACTGCTTTGCTCTTGTCAAGCAAATGAGCCCTGAGGCTTGTGTGAGAACCATTAATGATGATGCCACGGTGGGATTGGTGCACTGGGCAGCCTGCAGAAGCACCGTTTCTTAATTCACTGTGCCCCTGCCGAGCAGTTTAGGTTTAATTAACCTGCATTAATGCCTGCTGGGATAGCATTTTCTGTGCCTCCTTTTTCAGGGGGTCAAGTGGAGCTGGAGACAGCTGCTGGTGTCTCAGGTGCCCTATGTACGTGGCTGGGATCCTGGAAATGTTTATGTCTGTGGTGTGGAAATAAACTCTGCTTATTATGCTCATAAAAACCAGTGGCTATAGCCTTGGGCTTTGCCAGACTCGCTGAGCTGCTGGAGAGAATTATTGACAGAACATAAAAATGCTACAGCCCATGGTGCTGGGGTGCATGACTGTGATCTGTGATGTGTGTTTGTAGGGACAGCGGGCTGCAGCACTTCTGGAGGGTTCTGCAGAGAGTGTGGGGTATTTCAGTTCTCCAGAAGTTACATTCTTTTGTGTGTATCTATGCAGTAAACTAACAGAGTTTACTTTTTAATGGCAAAGAACTCTGAGAATGGGATTTGTCTTGCTGAGCCAGCACCCAGCCATTATCAGAAGTGTGAGCACCTACCACAAGGATAGTAGTACCTAAAGTCAAGAGGTCGCTACTATTGGGATTTTACTGATGAGTAAAAGGCAGAGGCAGGCGACATCTCCACATCTGGGACTGGATTTCAAGCAGGCTGTGAGATCTTGAAGGCAACTGGCGATTTATAGAAGTGGGGCTCACCTGCAGGTATTGTGGGTGCCCCACTACACTGTGGCTTTGGACAAGAGCTGGGGTGTGGCAGCCCTGGAGGCAGGTGAGGAGAGCTTGTTTGTGGGTCTACTGTGGCAGATGTCAAAGTAGGCACCCAAGTCCCTCTTATGCCCCACATGTGGTGCTCCCGGCCCAGTCGGCAGTGATTTCTCAGAGGCTTCCCCAGGGAAAACCGCCAAGGAAGGAAGGGAAGTCGGGGTCAAGCCCTGCTCTGGTCAGTGAGATTTTGGTTTTTATCCTGATGGGTTCTAACACATTGTCACTAATTTTTATTTTTTTTTCCAACCAGAGTCTTAATTCAGCTTGCGACTTTTCATACTATTTGCCACCCTTTTTGAGGCTATTTCCCTGCTGTTATGTGTTCCTAGCTTTCCCTTCCCAACCATTCCCCTCCGAGGCTAGTATTTTCCAAGTTCTGCTGGTGCTCAAGTAATTAAAGAAGAAAAATCCCTTCACTGCAGCCCTGCATCAACAATGTGATAGGAGTGAAGTCAAGGAAAACTATTACGGCTTCCTAGTTCTGGGAACCCTCTGCGCTGCTTCACAGACACTGTTGCTGCTGCCCTCTTCACGCACCGTCTGCTCATGCTTACTTGGCAAGGACTAGGGAGGAGAACAGACTTGTCCACAGAAGAACTTGTCCCTCCTTGTTTCAGCATCACAGTGCACAGGCAGGCAACCAACCAACCCCTGCTTCACCGCGGTGCAGATTGACAGACCAGAACAACAAGAAGATGGTTAACAGCAACAGCAGTGGCTGGAATGGCCATGAGAAGTTTTTCAGTGTTGTAGCATCAGCAAGTTGCTGAGTTTACCTTTCAGAAATTGCTCACAGAGACAAGTGTAGGATGGCTGTCCCTTCAATGGTGTTACTCTGCCACTGGCTTCCTGCATTTTCCTTCCAGGCTGGAGGGGCCTGATCACCAAAGACATGCTTTTTTTGAACAGTGCTTGCACGTGTCTTCATGTGGCTTGATGAGCGAATGAAAGGAATTACTAGTAAAGTGGTCATTAGCACATATTTACATAGGTTAATTGCATGGGGTAATGAAAGATCAATTTGATTTTCAGTGGGGCTACTGATAGAGACATCTTCCTGACAGTACTTCGTGACACCTTTCCTTGACATTGAATTGTATTTTTCAGGCCTCAGCAGGCTGTAGCTAAGGATTCAGCAAGATCTCTGGGTCATGTCAAACCTTGCTTTTGTAGTTCTGGGTATTGGATTTAGGTGTGCCATGCACATTTGGGTGCATTTATTCAGTTTACCATCACAGTCCAGTGAGGAGGTTTCTAAGAAGGGGACCTACCATCATTCACACATATAACCACTGTTCTGTGTCCCTGGTGAATCACTGTTGCAAATTTTCATCAACAAAGATGAAGAATAGATGGGTTTAGGGCATTTGAGTACTTAAAGCCTATTTGTAATAGCCATAGCTTCATTATGGCTAGCAAAGGTCCATGGTCATCCTATTGCCTGAGCTAAGCATGAATGGTTGTAATTTATCCTGCTTTTCCTGGGCTAAGCACCATGTTACTCTCGGTAAACCACTAGTGCTACCCGAGCAAGCTAGCTTAGAGCTGGTTCTGTCATGTCTACATTAGTCTGCCATCTGCCACCTACACCAAACCTCCCCTTGGCTGCAGTCCAGGGCTCTTGCAGGCTTTGCAGATGCTCAGGCACCCCACTGGCTGCAGGATGGGGGTTTAAATAAAACAGAGCATTGATGTGGAGATGAAATTAATTAATGTCCCTGCTATTAAATTACTGTCTCTAAGGGAAGACTTTTATTTTGCCTCTAAGGTGACAGTGTTTCGTTAGAAAAAGAAGAAGATTTGGAGAGCTCAAGCTCTGAAACACTTCATCAGGTTTATTTATAATAGGTAACAGTTGCATCATTTTTCTTGTGATCTTAGTAGAATACAGTTTTGACCCTCTACCTTTTGGTAAGAGAACTGCTATGAAAAACCTGCTCTTGTGAACTCCTCGGTTGCAACACACTCCTATGCATTTTTTAAGGATCAGTCCCTGACTGCTTCCACAAATCAGCAGCTGAACACCTCGGTGGGGCAGCCATTCTTTTATCTATTCCTTTATTTCCAGAAATGTATGGGCAAAGCTGCACACACCTTTCAGAGCATGTGTCAGCTGTGGGCTGGTGATGAGTGACTCTAGTGGCAGATAAACTGCTGTCTGGGGGGATCCTTTCCTGTGTTCTAGCCTTGCCCTGCTTCAGATGAGAAGCAAATTGCTTTGATTTTGTGTCACTGGAGGTTTGCATAATCCTTATTTATGGATATACTGAGAAGCGGAGCAAGTAAATGAGAAGTAAGGCAGTATTTAGAAAAAAACGCTGGAATACGAGTTGGGAGCCCTAAGGGAGAGCTGCAGCCATTTATACCCAGAAAGAAATGGGTCCACAGTTTTTGCTGTGTGCCTGCTACCCACTGACCATCCTGCTGACACTGGCAAACTTCTTTGGTTTGGCATTACTGAACCAAATTGAACAACAGCCTTTTGCGGGAGTGGAAAGGTCAGGGTAGAGGTGCTACGGTCAGGAAGTTTGTACAGCAACTGCCCATATGACCGCTAACTGCAGCCAGAGCTGTCATTTTCTCACTGTCAGAAGCATTAAATTAAATTAAAATAAATAAATAACCTCCCCTAACCCCACAGTAGACACCTCTATTATATGAAATAGGCAAAAAAATGAACCTGGAGGGTACACATAATTTATTTAGAGAAATAGGAATGGCAAATATCTGCAGATGATGAAAAAATTCCCCAGTCCTTGGGGTTATTTGATCTGCTAATTATCCATACTTCAGAACCCATTATTCATACTTTTCTGCTTTCCTCCAAGAAATCTATTTGGCAGACATCTATATATATTTTTATAGTTTTCTGTGAGATCAGCAGGAACAAAAGCAAAGAAAAATTCGAGTTGTAAACTACTAATAAAATGCAAACACACAACAGTCATTTTTCTTTGATGTTTGCCAGTAAGCAGATCGAGACAGAGATTTCTGCTATGATCGTATCTTGAATCACTGAAAAAAAAAGTTTTGCGAACTTGCCTTTGCCCAGCTAAACAACCAAGGGCAAACTGCAGCTTCATTTGGAAGCATGTTTGGCACAGACAGCAGTGGTGACTCATGTATATTAACAGCAGCAGGGTTTTGGATCTCCTGCACCTTGTTACTATAATGCCAAGCTATTCATCAGCACAAACACTGTCCTGCACACTCTCCTCCAGAAAAAAGCCAAACTAAGGAGGCCTTGGGAGCTTTAATTTACGCCGGGCTTGATCCAAAGCTTGCTGGAAAGATTACCTTTGACTGAAATGGGCTGTGAAACTACCGAAAATGGCCCAGTGCAGGTAGAAATCGGACCCCAATCAAAGTATCACATTTTACACCCTGAATATTTTGCAGCATCATGAAGAAGTTCACCCTCGTGACACAAAACTGCTGGCGAAACAAGACAGTGCTACTTCCTGAGAGAGAGCTGATAGCCATGGAGGGGGTTTATAAGGATGGAGGCTTGCTGGCTAAGAGGGAGGGGTTTTATATATGTCCCAGTTACTTTTTTAGCTGCATTGTTGGGCAGATTTTTTTTTTTTTGTCACTAATGAATTCATGTAGAGATGGCTTCTTTGGCATTGTAATACACCTACCCTAATTGTGCCTTGACCGTCTTATGGACGTGGCTGCTCTCAGTTTTCTGCTGGGTACCTCCAGCCACGACATGGTTGGAGCTGTATTCGTGTAACCAAAATGAAGGAAAAGCCCTTGATATCCTCCAGAAAGGAGCATGATTCTCGCTCTGCTGTCACCAGCTCATGCTGGAGATTGTAACTGAAGTAAACGGTCAGATACGCAGGGGAAAGCTGAGAGAGTTTGATGTTTGAGGCACTGTCTCATCCTCCTGTGGGTCTGTCCCTCCACCTGCACATCTCTGCCCCACCTCCTCCAGTGCTGCGGGTCTGCAGACATCCTTGGATTCCTGCAGGAGCAGGAATTAGCCAAGAAAGGGGCAGATTTACCTTATTTGGTGCCCACTCAGTGAGGGCCTAGAGCAGGGTGTCGCTCATCTTGCCCCGATTATGG
The DNA here is from genome assembly GCA_034782735.1 of Sagittarius serpentarius. Classification (NCBI taxonomy): domain Eukaryota; kingdom Metazoa; phylum Chordata; class Aves; order Accipitriformes; family Sagittariidae; genus Sagittarius; species Sagittarius serpentarius. Next base: position 14,428,513 of record JAVKLA010000042.1, on the reverse strand, counting down.
TTGTGTCGTCGGGAATGTGTTAAAAATGCAGCAGCTACTATTTGTTCTTGAAAAACACAGGGATCTTCTATCCGGATAAACATTTCCAAAAGCGCATGGCCTCTGTGACAGCTACAGGCCTAAGAAGGACATAAACGATATACATAGAGCTAGAACTGACCTTCCCCAGACTGGATTTCACTCTCTGAGCTAGAGAACAGTTTGTTAAAATGGGGTTTCTATTGCTTCTTTCAATACGCTTGCAAATATATCTTGCCTGCTTGAATCTATATTTTCTGAGTGTATCATTTAAACTCTGAACTCTGGAGGCAGATGAGCACAGGAGTCTGGTGATATTTGCAAAAAGAACTTCATATCCCATAGCTGGCAAGAGGAGACTAATAGAGCTTTAGTTGGCTCTGGGTACGCAATCGGGTGACATTTTCAGAGTCCGTCTCTGCAAATACGGTTGTATTTTATGTCACGTCTTCTGCAGGACAAAAGACCAGTTAGACGTGACTTTCATAGGCACCAAGTGAGAATAAAACAGAAACACGTTTTGAGGGACATGGAAGAAAATGCTCCACAGCTAGAGATTACGGACACACGTGCATTTAAAGGATCATGCTGAAAAATTACAGTTCAAGAAGGTCCACCCCAGATTGTAGAATTTTATTTTTAATACACTTGAGCTGAATGTTAGTGCTCTTTCAGGAACAGGTCAATATGATGGGGGCAGGTGTACATTTCGATGGGGCAGGTTTGTCATCCCCCAAGGCAGCAAATCTGTCAAGGCTCCAATGACAGGCTGTCAGGCCACTGAGCAGTCAGACAACATTTGAGCTGGGTTGAATGTGGTGAGTTGAATTGCATACCTCAGACATAAGTTGCACCCGAGAAGGGGGGAGCTAGCCTGGGGAGCATGAGGGATTTGAACAACAAAGGTAGGGAAGTGCACATCCGAGTTGTGTTATGTTGCGGATGGGACTTCCCACATGTCAGTGATCTGAGTGCGAGTCCACTGAGGTCTGCTTATTTCAAAACCAAGACAGACCGCCAAAACATCCCACGGTCTCCCTGGGCTTCCCAAGTCTACCTGCAGTTCATGCAGGAGGGAGCAGGAGACAAAAGGAACGTTCTGACTCTGGAGGATGATATTGTGTTGTTTATTCTAATGTAGGTCAGAAAGTCACGTTACAGCTGTGGTAGGGTCTAGCACTTTGCACGAGGTCACGATGTAGACCAGTGAACAACTGACCCCAAACTGTTTGTCTCCATTCATGCCAGCTGGCCAGGGCATGTCCGCCTAGCTGCAACTCTGCTCACACCCTCATAAAACAGTGGCTAAGCTCCACCACCAGCATAAACTGACCTTTCTATAAACCTGCTGTGCTGCTTTACATCAGTTGAGCCTCTGGCCCAATCATTTTTAAATGCCACTGTTTGCCAGGCTTGCATTGTTCCTGCAAACCAACTGAGTGTGTTAAGAGAGGATAATTAGGGAGAACACAGTAATTAATACTGCTGATAATAACCCAGAGGTGTAATTTAGCTGCCTGACTTAACGCTGAATTCCCTGGGCTGGCGGAGGAGTGGAGGAGGAAAAGGCACCTGCTAAGTCCTTCATAGCAGCTTAGCTCTCTGCAGGAGGCAATCGCACACCGAGCCAACAGACGCCCCGAGGTCTCTCCTGAGCTGCTAATGATTGCCTTGCAGTCAGTGATGGCACGTCAGTATTGATTATTTTCCTATTATAAACTCCTTCCTCTTGTCCCTTTTTGCCATGATCTGTTGGGTAAACACAGGAAACAAGCGCAGCTGAGGTTTGTGGTTATGAAGTGTTTGGAGGAGGAGGAGGAGGGGAAGCACCGATTCAGCTGGCAGTTAGTTCTTATTCTGAGAAAGTGGCTACAGCTAAAAGAAAGTCCAAAGGGACATGGTGGTGTAAGGTTAAAAAGCATCCTTCAGGTCTGTGCGGGCTTTTCTACATTGGCATTGTAAGAGGTTTTTTTTTAACACTGACTGCTGTCTTGAGCACAGCTGCAGTTGGCAATTTATGTGCAAGCCCATGGTCAGGATTATTTGTTTTTCATAATGCAGTCACTCCAAATGTTTCATGACCTTCCTTTTCCCAGAGGTCCTTGGAAGCTCCCTTAGGTTCCTTATGTGTCCTGTGGTGCCCTGTTGGCTGTGGCAGGGTGGAACGTGGGAGAGATGAAACTTGTTTCCCACCTTCTGGTCACTACTGTCTTCCTGTATGGAAGTCCCACATCACTGGACGCCCCCAGATTGGTGTCCAGCTGCTGCTCGCAGTATTTTTTCGAAGTATTTCCCATCACTTAGTCCAGAGCCAGCATTAATGTCACGCAGTGCAAAGTCCTTCTGTTCCCTGTAGCTTTTGCCCCTGTTCTAGTTAGACTGCAGTGTATTTACGTTAGGTTTGGTTAGGTAATGTGGTCGTTGATACCGTCCTGTGCCTCGGGTTTTTGTTAACACAAGCAGCTATTGAAAATCCACAGGATTGTGTTTTCCTACTACTAATACTCTCCAAAGCCTGGGAGAACTGGTGTGCTTCTGCTCACGTAAATGAAACTGTGGTTAAACACGTGCCAATGTGAGGTCATGCTTTTTCTTCTGGTTTTGTGTTTGTTTTTTGGGTTTTTTTTTGCATGTGGCATTTTGACTGTCATTTCCTAAACCTTACTCCTTGCGTGATAAATGAATATGTTTTATTCAGGACATTGGAGTGCACTCGGGAGACACGAGCAGTTCTAGTGACCTTCTCTGGGACCTTGAACAACTGTTTTCTCTCCCTGGGTCTGCTCCTTTCCAGAGGTTTTAAAACCAAGTAATTGTCACTGATGTCTATTATCAGCTCTTAGTCTTTGGACCTATCCCTGCTTGTGTCATGACAGTAGTACATCTTACCCTGGAGCTGTGTAGAAGTTGGACATCTAGTCTATATTAATTGTCTAATCTCCAACGAATGATTTAGTCCATCCCAAAATAGCTTTCTAAAGAAGGTATGGTGAATCATTCTCCTGACTTGCCCTTTCTCTGTTCACTGAGTATAGTAGAAGCTGGGATTGCTAATGAGACTAGATATCTAATTTTTAAAAGATGTAAGTTTAGGTAAGAGGGAATGCACCCATAAAGTCACAAAATGCAGATGTGGGAGATTTGTCAGTAAAATTTCTTCCTTTTCTCTTTATTGTGGATTGTTGGGTTTTTAAAATGATTTTTAGTTTTTTGTCTTTGTGTGATATGCATCTTTGTTCGGCAGGAATTAATAAAGCTGCGCAGCTTTCCTGATGCAAAGGTGCTGGGTTCTGTAAGTGAACATGACAGAGAAAAGGAATGGAGGAAGATTGTGAGAGGAGAAAGGCAATAAAAAAATTAGAAAATGAACCTGATGTGATTATGTTACAAAGTGCTATCAGTATTTAGCAGGGAAATAAGACAACAATCATCGGGTCCTCCTAGGATAAGTAACCTTATTCCTGCCTGATTAGTGCTGTTTTTTTGTGGGGAGGTTGTTCATGCTTGATTTGTCAGTAAGCGTATTATACTAACTCTTGTTGTCCTCTATAATGGTTAGAAAGGGTTTAGAGATTTGTTTTTCTTTTTTTTTTTCTTTCTTGTTTTCCCTTCCTCTACTGGCTGTCAGGGTGAATTTGTATCTTCTGGCAATGTTGGGGAGGTGGGAAAGACGTCAAAAAGAGGATGTAAAATGCATTTTAAAGTGAGCTGTTAGGAATTGGTTTGACATTTCTGACAAAGAGAAAGGTTACTGCACACAGCTTTTCAGCTCCTATCTTCTTATTCCTTTTCTTGCCAATCACAACTGGAACCAGAGGAATTCCTCACCATGACTGGCTTGTCCCATGCACACAGTTAATCCGGCAGGTAGGCTTGACTCGGCATACAGGCACTACTCACACTCTGCAGGACATGTCTAGCACTTGGGTACATCTGTTCTTACCAGTGTCCCCTCGGCTTCTGGGAAGTGGGCTGACCAGTTCAGAGGTAGCCCTGGTCTCTCTCCCCACGATATCTTCCCTTCTTTTTTGTAAAGAGTGAGAAAATACCTATTCATTCCCACTTGTGTCCTGGAAGGAGACCTTGACCCTGAAGTGAACTTTATTGACAGGCTTGCTCCAGAAATTTAAGATTACAGATTTGGAGCCATCCGCATAATATAGCGAACCTTTGCTGTTGATAGTAAACCAGTAACACTGATGCCCAGTTTGGTACCCAGGGACATTTGGCCTGGCTCCCTCTTTGGTCACTTGCTTGGGGAGAAAGAAGGACAAATTTAGATACATAGACACTAAGTTTAAAGACAGCCCACAAATGGGCATGCCAGAACAGAAGGGAGATGTGTTCAAGAAGGAGCTTTGCTGGTGAAGAGATACGGCTTTTAAGTGCAGAAATGTTTTACTGTTGATGCTTTAAATTGCAAATGAGCTGAGCTTGAGACAAGGGAAATCAACATGCATGAGCATATACTTTAACTAATAGGTGCTTACATCTTGTTTGATTCCTGGATAACTCAGGAACAGGAAAAAATAAAAGAATTTTTGCCAGTTCAGTTCATTACCAAGAGCAATAACTAGTTCTAAATAGCCCTTTATTTCTTCTCAAATCTTATTATAGGACTGGCTTAATAGCTTCAGTCTCCTGGATTGTAATATGAAAGAGTCAAGCCCTTTCAATATTTTGGTAAAAATATGCAATCTTGATTGTTTTTCCAAGGGCAACTGCAAACAAACTTATTTGAGGAAATTCTCAAGTGTCTTTTCTTTAGCTGAGCATTAACATTTTCTGATGCAGATGCAGCAGACAAGTTTCATTAATTCTTTTTCTTCTAGCCAATGCTTACTGGTTACGTGGGTTTCATGTGGGTGGGAAGAGGGCAAACCTCCTTAGCGTTTTCTCTCTTCTTCTGATTTGCAGCTCTTGGTTTTGCCTTGTGTCTTTCTGGACTAAAACCAAAGACAACATTTCTAGAGGCCTTGAGAAGCCTTTAGTGTCAGAGCTTTTCTTGGCAGGCAGAAGAGCACAATTGCAAAGCAGAAAAGAAGTACCTTATTTAGCAAGTGGTTGTTGCTCTCCAAGTTGCTGAAACAATTAGCTGGAGATGATGCCCTGTTGCCATTCTGCTCTTTTAATAGCACCACAGTGCTCCTTTGCCAGGACAAGCCTCTGTAGCTGTAATAAACCAGGTGAAACCACACACAACTTTCCTCACATTGGACTCTCCGAGCCTCATAGAGGGAAGATTTAGCTGGAAAAGAGGAGTGTGTTCCTCCTGAAGGAGGAAACCAATCTACCAACAAGAATACTCTCTGCCTTTTAGAGCAATTAATAAAACCTGGAGCAAATCCCCTCTTAAAAATGGCTCTAGCAGCCAGAAAGGAGATAATGTGGCAGACACCGGCCTTATTCCCCCATGCTGGTACAAGCTATGTAGTATGTTGTCTGGTGAGCACAGGGGTGAGAGCTGCTCTGATCCACACAAGAGTGACAGTTTTCCATACACCTGACAGCCACTGTTAAGCCATGCACAGATAACACCTCTGCAAAATGGTGTTGCTGCAGATCAGACCAGTTCAAGCAGCTGTTGGGTTAGAGCACCATCCTTTATTTATTTCCTAGTGACTCCTTTCCACTACTTCTTCTGGAAGCAAATAGTGTTGTTTGCCTGGCTGCAAGCTGAGCTTGATGCTAAATCTACTGGAAACACTGAGCAGCAGATGCCTCTTTACCTTTCATGCAGTTGCATATGGATTGGTTCCTGCAAGAGTTTCTAATAAACATTTTGATAGCCCTGTTTTATCAGCCACATAGGAAGGCGATCATAAAAAGGAAAAAAAAACCAACCCAACCAAGACCCAGAGGAAAGCGGAAGGGGGATTAAAATTAACAATGATCTCAATTCCCTGCGTTTCAGTTAAACAACCTCATTAATACTGTCTGCAGTGCATGTACTATGTCTGTGCTCCTCTCTCTGACAGGTCCCCAAATCACATTCACTGCCATTCATTATGTGCAATGGAATAAAACATTTATTCAAAGTCATGTTTTATTCCTGGGAAAATATCTATTTCTGCAAGCTCCAGACATCTTTTCAGCTATTAGCACTTTCTTCGTGGCCCTGGGCTCCCTGCCCAGAAGGTGAGTCCTGCTGGTCTTGATGGGACCATGCCACCACGCAGCGTGACCCTAGTGGGACAGACACAGGCTTCACAGTGTCTCATGGCTGCAGCTAACACAGCCTGGTTTCAAAAATGTAACTCTTCTGGAACGTTCTTGATGTTCCTTGTAAGCCCTCTCTGTGTCCGTGTGGCAGGGACTTTGTCAGCCAGCGTAAGGAGGGGTACGTTGTATTTTGCTGAAGTCCATAGAGTTTTCTTTTTTAATTTAGTGAGATTTTGGTCAGCACTTGAATTTTAATTTAGGAATAGCAATAATGAAAATGCAGCACCTCTTTTCTGGGATGCCCGCTGTCCTTCTGTGAGCAGGGCACACTGGGACTGACCCTTTTTTTGTAAGTGAGGAAGCTATGGCCCAAAGGTGCATCTGATTATTTAATGGGCAGCAGGAAACTGGACGTTCTGACTCCAGCTCTTCCCTGCTTGCTTGACCAAGCTGCCTTTTTAACTCCTGTTAACTTAACCCAGCTGTGTGCAGTATGTGAAAATGAGCATCCTCTGATTTACCCTGTGCGGTTAAAGCAGCAGGGCTCATTTCCAGTAGCCCTTTGCCCCTGAAAGCCAGCTAAAACCTGAACTCATTGAAGATGAAACTGAGTGCTGAAGGCGGAGGGGAGTGCAAACACACAGGAAATTCAGGTTTTGAACTTTACAGCCGGTCCCCAGCCCACTTCTGTTATTGACACATTCAATAAATCAGGTCAGCAAAAGGTGCAAGCCGAGGAAGATTCACTGCAGCTCAATGACAGCTTTGCTGTTCAGAGCCTACAAATCACCCAGGGAGCCTTGTTACCTGCCTGCAGGTGCCACTCAGGGCTCTGCAGCGTGCAGTGCCTCTCGCGCTACGTGGCTAGCACAAGGAAGATCCGCTTCAGCCCTCTGCTTGCTTGTGTCTCTGCAAGAGAATGGCATTTCGTTCCTGTGTCAATGGCTGTTTGTAAAGGGAACGTCGTGAAGTCACGGCTATAACACAGCTGTTTAAAAACAGGACATTCAAGAAGCAGCGGGTCCGATATAGCCTAGATTTCTATGTTTTCCCTTTTGCATCTAGGACCCAACCCCACAGTGGCCTAGCTGTCGTCTTCTTGCTTCATGTCCCGTGTGATGTGCCCACCACAGAAGAGAGAGGACCAAGACACAGTTGCCCGGAGCGCTCAACCAGCAGCCGGCTCTTAAAATAAGCAAGAGCGGAGTTTGGCTCTGGCTCTTCACAAAACCTGTGAGAACATTATAAGCATCGAGACTCTGAGCGCTGCAACAAATTTGGCTGAAAATGGCCAATGCATTTAGGAGTTACTAGGAGGGATAGTCTGTATGCTCTGTTAAGCCTTGTTTCCTGAGGAGTCCAGGCTAAAATATCGCTCAGACCTCTTAAGGCAGTTATGCCCAAGTGCACACACTACTTTAAATCAGGAAGCATGAAAGCAAATTAAGGTTTTAAATCACCACAGGTCAACTACCAAGTGGCTACCGCAACCTGTTATCTTTGCTGAACTACTGTGCAGGCATGAACATCTAAATCAGTGCTGTTTAACCCAGAGCTCTCAAAACGGGACTTATTCAGTGCTGCTGAATCTCACCACTCTGCAATCATCTTGCTTTCAAATTGCCGTAGGAACAATAAAAAAAAAAAGAAGAGCGCTCTCTTTGTTAGAAAGGTTCAAGTGTCCTTGTAGCTCTTAACCATCCTCAGTCACCCAAGTAGTAGGCCCAACCTTACTCAAATTTCTTTGAAGTGTTCAATGAGTTGCTTCAATTCTCAGGATACTCTGTGTATTTTAACTCTTCCAGCATCTCTAATTCAGAATATCTTCAAAATATCTTTGCCACCTTTCATCCCAGCTGCTTTCATAACAGGAATTATTTCTTCCTTTCTTGAAAACCAGCTATCCCTGGTCTGAACTAGGGTACTAGCCTAATTGTGTTTAGGGTCCTATCTAGACTAGAGTTGCAATGAAGTCAGAGTAGAAGCTTGATTACTTATAATCTGATTATGAAGCAGTTGAATTTCACAAGGCAGATGGGACCTTAAATTTCTGTTTTCATAACCCCAGATAGGAGAATATATGGCTTTGGGCTTTTCTAATCTACAGTGGAACATTGTTCCAATAACTAGAAATGTCTCAATTTAGTTCCTAAAGGGAAGAATCCATCCAAAATGAATATTGTCAGCAGTAAAATAGCTAACTTTTGGGAAGAAGATAGCACATGCTATAAAAAACACGACCCCACAAACACAATTTTCCCCTATAGACTGATAATGACTCATTTCAGTGTTGAAAACGTAATTGAATTGCTCCTTGCAGCAATTAGGAGAGTCTGTTGATGTGCAACTACTTAATTGTGTTCTGATGCTGCGGACTCTCTGTGGCAAGCTGAAAGCACCATTTTGATGGTGAAATTAGTTGGTCTTTCCTGCTTATTTTTTCCTATACTCCATCCTCAAGACCAGAATTCAGAGAGATGGGAAAGTGGTGGAGATTTCAGGGACTACAGGTCTGGGTCTTTCTCAACTGGCTGAAACGGTCTCTGCCCCAGTGGTTTGTTAAACCTTTAGCAGCTCATGGTGTTGAACTGTGATTGCTCCCCGTCCACACCATTCAAGGTGAGGATGGTTAGCAAACGGGTCTGGGTTAAACTGCTTGCGCTAATCCATTTGTTGTGTCTGAAGGGGATTAGGGAGCAAAGACCTACACAGCTTTTGTAAAACTCCGGCACCTTAAGAGAAGGGGAAGTGATATATATCTGGGTGGAAGGTACCATCTGAAGATGGCCTGGGCTCACCGTCTGGGTCAAAGCAAATAAGGTGGCTAGAAAATAAATAGAAATATTACCTTCTGTCCATCCCTAACAGCCAAATGGATAGGCACCCTCAATAAGGCTCACTCCCCATGCAAGCTGGTGCATGTGCCTGGCTTGGATGGTTTAAGCAAACTCACAAGCCCTAAAAGGGCCAGATGCTAAAATAGCAAGGACAGAATTCACCTTGTCAGAGTGGCCTGGAATTGCCTCTCCAGTCCAGGCAAATTTCTGTTTAATGATGTTTTCTTACGTGCTCATCGCAAGAGAGAAAAGAAGAAAAAAGGTTGGTTGTTTCTCTACTAAGGGGAGTCTCAGGGAAAATCAGAGCGACTGCTGGATGGTGTGAGGCACCCAGGGAAAGAAAGCTGTGGCCAGGAACATCAGGATTCCTTGTTAAGGGATTGTGTGGGGAAAAGCCAGCACGTCTCTCTGCTGCTCTGGCTGCCTGCCACGCTTTGAAGTATGAGCCAGCTCTGTCTGGGCAGCTGGATCTGCTTGAGGACTCTGCCAATGACAAGGCAGCCAACTTGTGAGAGTGAGAGGTGGTCAAGCTGTCAGAAACCATCTCTTACTTGGAGCTATTATGAAGGAGATACAAATGCAGAACCAGCTCCTTCACTCTGCGAGCACCCAGAGCGCCCTCCAGCATCCTGGGCAAAGAGTCATCTCGCATCTCTACCTGCCCATCAGCCTTTGTGATTTAATACGGGCAAGTGGATGCAGAGCTTGATCCTAGAATCCGGTGTTTTGGGAAGGCTTCAGTTTTTTAATTGTATTTTATCTAGCGTGCCTTCACTTCAGAGCTGCAAAATTATCCTTTTATCTCGAGTCCTATTGCTAGCCAGCTGCAATAGTCACAGGCAGCAGTTATGTTAGCATAGTCAACCTGTGGCGTCCCAGTTGAGTGCATTACAAAACCATCAAATGATTTGATTCAGCTGCTGAAACATCCCAGAGGACAAGCTGTGCTCTCCAACCCAGCAGATTGGAGCTAGATCAGAGTGTCTTCAAAGCCCAAAGAGAGTTCAGATCCAGGGCGGCTCTCAGACCTGAATGATTCACGGCAGGCTCTAGGATGTGTCTCTGAAACTTCTGCCATGAACAAAGATGAGTCAACCTAGTCATTTTTGCAACCGATATCTTGTCTGAGTCATGAGTTAGCACATTGTGTTAATAAAATACTGAGTTTCACATACGATATACCAGTATTTTTGCGAGGATTTTTTTGTTGTCATAAAAAAGAATGTAATTCTAGTCAAAATGGGAAGACTCGTCTGGTCTTGGCTGATGAGCATTGATAAGTGTATTTGGAGAATTGAGAGCAGTTAGGAATTTCTACTGTCTGGCAACTTCGTATTAATTTTGAAAGTCTAGCAGGAGTTTCAGTCATGCTGCTTTACACTTGGAAACTGTTTAGCTCAGCTCGAGACAGTGTGGGAACAGTCACAGATGCCAGAAAATGTGCCTGTGATACCACCAGGCAGACTGGTTTCAGGGGCGCTAATAAGCGCTGGGAGGCAGATGAGCCCATAAAATAGCTCAACGGAAGTCAAAAGAGGTATCCCTCTCCCTTTTAACGGGTAAAAAGAGAAGGAGGACAGTCCAGCTGGGTCATAACACAAGACAAACGGGAATGTTTGAAGGATGTGTTTTGGGGAACCCAAGAGGTGTCAGGTGCTGTTTAAAGCTGCGGGAACTGCCTTTAGTGACTGCTGCAGCCGAGGACTGGTGCATTGGAGGGATCTGGGTTCACCGGGGTTGTTGGATGTCAGAGAGCACGTCGGGTGCTCCCTCATGCCTGCACGGATTGACTGGCATGTTCCCCGGGGGCAGTTGTGTTACATGTCATCGTGTGTCATGCTTCAGCCGGGCTGTCGGTGCCTGTTGGGAGGGGTCACGGGCTGTGTTTCTCTTCTGGCTGCGTAAATCCGATTTCTGAATGAAACGCTATCCAAAGGTATTTCCTCACAACCAAAGGGACCAATAAACTACTCGGGCTTTCTGCAAAATGAGGAAGGAAAAAAAAAAGTATCATGGAAGAGAGTAGGTATTTCCCATAGAAGTATTTTGTTTTCCTCACTGTGCTGTAGAGATCAATAGTGCATCTGAGCATGGGAAGCAGCTGAGCACTCTCTCTCCATCCTGGTCTGAATGAAAAGAAAAAGGAAAAAACCAAACCCAAAGGCTGTGGGTTTTTTTGCTTTCCTCACTTACATTAAAAAACCCCCAACCAACCCCCCAAAACACTGAAGTAATTTATTTTGGCAAACGTACCAATTTCACCATTTGGGAATGAAAATCTGAAATAGCTTGGGTTTAAAGTGGTAAAATAAGTCCAGTTAGCATTTAATGAATTTTCTTTAGCTGAAACTATTCCTGCCACACTCCTGAAGAGCTTCTGCTCCTGCACCCGTGGAAGCTGGGAGCTGGATTAGAAGTAAACTGTTTAACTGCATAAAAACACTTACTCCACATTCACCTGATCTAATTCTAGGCCTTTGTATCTTTTGGCTCTGTTTCTCATGGTAAGCATGCTATTGGTGGAACTGGACAAAAAAAAAAAAGAGGACTTTTTTTTTTCACAGTTTCAGACAAAGACCTGAAATAAAATGTCATGCTTTGCCTCAGGGAGCTGTGTTCATTGACGGTCGATTTTCAAACTTGTCAGTGAACTAAACGCTGGGCTGTTAACAGAGCACTAAGAGCTATTCATCAGCACAGACGGGGAAACTGAGGCACAAATGGTCTTCCCCTCTCTAAAGTTTGGTGGCAGAGCTGGCGATGGGACCTGGTTCCCTTTGGTACGGCTCCCTGTCTACCGGGCGCCTCAGCCTTTCCTTTTGCAATTGCCACAGAGACCAGATATTACCTTTTACGTGTGCTGTTAAGGTACGAGCGAGCACAGGGTCCAAAATCTCTGGACACAGCTTTGAAACTGCCCAAGGAAAAAAAAAAAGAAAAAGAAGAGAAACAAAGCTTGCAGGGAAGCAGGAATAGCAGCTGAGCAAGGTTCAGCAGGTCCAACCTGTCTCTGAGTCCTGCCCGTAGCATCCGGGTCCTCGCCCAGGTGCGTGGGTTTGGGCAGGAGGACCCCGTTACAGCGGTGGGACGCTGATTCCTTTTGCGTTGCTGAATCCCTGGCGGCATGGGTTGATTGAATGGACATATTTCATTAAACAAAGCCTTCACCATCTGTTCCATCCCAATTATAAATGCAGAAAAGAGCATATTTCTCCATTACAATGGCAGAGACGGGGCGGGGCAGGGGGGAAGATATCAGTGGTTTCAAATCCTGTAGAGTTTTTCTGTAAGACAGCCTCACAGCTGGGAACTTTAGTTCCCTTCTTCGGCCCACTCTCCCAGACCACTAATTTCCCTCCCAGAAACAACAGTTTGGCTGGGCTAAGAGACGGGAACTTCTGCAGAGAGTTGTCCCTGGGTGGTGTCACATGGCCCAGGAAGGGGACAGGAGGGCTGTTTGCTCTGCTCACGCCTAGGACCAAGGCAATGGGGAAAGAGCTCCCTACGAGCTGTTATACTGTTTTACCGTCCTGGTGATGGAATTCCCACATTGATGCTATGCTGAGTCCCCATCTCTTCCTGAGGGAAAGCATCTTCCAAGCTGAACTGAGGTACCGAGTAAAAGATCTTAGTTTTTTTATTGCAAATAACGGTGATACACAGACAGGCAAAAGCTGTCCTCTGAAATTAGAGAGCCAGTGGTGTAAATCACTGTTTCTGGTCATGTCTTGCGTGTCTAGCCAGGACTGTGTTTAGTTACTGCTCCATCCACTTGCTTGGGATGTTGGGAATCAGCAGCCATCAGCTAGGAGAGGCAAGAGGTGGATGCAGAAGCAAATGCCTGATGTTGTCCTAGAAGATGATTTCCAAATCAGGAGGCAGGTTTGTTCTGACCTTTAGGAGGCAGAGCTGATTTGTTTTGTTCCTGTGCTGTGTTTTTTCTTTATGTTCCCATTAATCATTTTCATTCAAATGGAACCTGCAAGCATGCAATGTGCAGAACTCATTTCATCAAGCTTGTGTGTGTGTGTGATTGTGTGTCTTTAAAAAAATACCGCAGCCAATTCTGTTAAATTATTAGTCCTGTATTTCTCAAATTTGCTGTCACCCCCAGGTAAAATTGCTGCTGCAACTAAATAAAACCTCTGGAAATGAATTCTAGCTCCTGACAACCCTTAAGCCCTTGAGGCATTTAAATTCTGGATTTAGCAGCAGGATTATTACTTCAGTGCGGCAGTTAACCATGTCTTTAAGCAGAGTTGCCTGTAATAGTCAGTCCCGATTCCACAAAACGCTTATACAATAGCCCCTTTTGTTACGTACTTCTAGTATAAGTCTTGGGATCAAGCATCCCACCCTGGTTAAAAGCCCTACTTTAAAGTTGCAGCCTGAATTACTTTGCATCTGGCTCCTGCTGCACTGTGTATGTGTATGCACCTCATTTCCCAACTAGGGCCTTCTTGGCAAAAATGTCAATGCACTTTTCTGTTTGTTTGCTGGTGTTGTTGCTTTCCTAATGGCAGTCGCACTGCAGGGGGCTTCATTTTGCTCTCGCCGCTTTTTAATGGTTTCAAACTATCTTTATTGCTGAAGCCAGCTTGTCCATCTGCGCCGGTTCAGGAGATGCTAATGGAGCCTTGCATGGCTCAGCTAACACGGTTGTGGCTGTGGCCACGGAGCCAACAGTGCGCTGGGGGTGGCAGAGGGAGCTGAGGGGGGCTGGTGGGTCAGGTCCTGCTTCCAGATACCAGCAAACAGAGAGATGCTGGAGCAGGAAAGAAGAGTGAAACAAGCCAAGGAGGTTGAAGCTGCGCAGAGTGTCAGCAGGGATATGTCCTTTTCTTCTTTACTCATGTTCATGCTGTAGTAACAGCCTAGGCTATATCCTCTGCCTCTCCTTTTGGGACTTACATCTTGGGCTACCATCCTTTTGCAAAGACAGTGTCAAAGCATTTCATCTGCCATTGCACCGGAGAGGAGGGAGCACAACCTGGGTGACAGTGCCTGAGGCGTGGTGGTGAGCCTGGGGAAGGAGGTCCAAGCTTGGGGAACCAGAGGCAGTACAGCTAGCCAGAAGGTACTGTGCTAATTTACCGCTGGAGATAAATATGCCATGGGGCAAATGGTGGAAAGAGTTATTGAGAGTATCCGAGGCCTTGGCAGGCAATTCTGGGATCTGATGTTTAGTAGAAGGTCACTAGTAGAAAGACAGGAGACAAACATCACCATGCTCTTTATTTTGTAATATCTCTGAAGATCTTAACTCCACGTTAGTCTTAGTCCTGGTTAAGTACCTTGTGTGAATACTGATGAATTAATGAGCGCCTGAAATCTTGAGAAAGCTTCTGGACAGCTTCTGCTGTTCTCACCATAGGACAGGGTTAGTCATGATGTCTGAGCAGTTTGAGTATTCAAAGGTCAGGATGATCCCTTTCTCCCTCCCACCCACATCCCAGCTTTCACAGATTTGAGGACACCGTCAGCCTTTGGAAGAAGGAAAACCAAGTCTGACTCTATCCAGAGCCAGTTGCTTCAGTAAAGAGCCCAAACAGATTTCTTTTGCTTGCTATTTGTGCTCAGCTCCTGATCAGTGCAGCTGCAAGACATTTATAAACAGACCTAAAATACGTCTGTGGTAATTGCTGACAACTTTGCTTGAGGACCAAACCCTGAAGTAGACCAAAAAGGTGATAGTCCCCAAGCTTCTTAGAAGATGCCTATTTCTCAGCTCACAAGCAATCTTGGTCAAGTCCCTAATGGAGAATCCGTAGTTCAGATACTTAGCAGTGAGACACTAAATTACTGAATCCTGTGGGACTTTTGTAGCTCCCAGCTTGTCCCTCACCCAGGTTCCCAGAGCAGAGGATGCAGAGGCAGGCAGTGTAGAGGGGCTGTTAGGGTGAGGGATGGGGCCAGCCCTTGTCCAGCTAGAGTGATGAGCATGGCTTTGCAGCAGCCCCGGTGACTCTGCCAGCTCAGCGGGCAGCCGCAGCATCAGGCGCGTCTGAGACGGAGGTGGCCGCAGCTCTCCGACCAGCCCTGGGCGGAGGGAGGGGCACTAGCAGGAGCAGGTAGTGCCAGAGGGGAGCAGGGGACTGCAGCACTGTCTCTGCTCCATGTGCCTTGGCGCTCTGGAAAGGTTTATGAGCTGGAGACCAGGGCTGCAGGAGAGTCAGCCAGGATTTAGTGCGGTGTCCAGGCTAATTATGCCCAGGGATCCTGTGCTGAGTAACGCCGCAGCACTGAGTCCATGCACACAGATGTCTCTACCTCTCACTCCACTGAGCCGCGTAATGGAGAGTTGGCTGTTTGTGACAATTTAGGGCAGTGCTCCGGCTGGAAGGTCAGTGTAAATTAGTGAGGACATAACTGATGGGCTGAGCATTTTCTAGCTAGGAATAAACAAATTCCCAAGCATCAGAAATCTACAATGGGCAAAAAGCATTCAGCCCTCTCCTCATTGTGTTTGTGTGTCCACTGATAGGCACCAACACAATGATAGAGGGCAGCCAAAATAGCTTTTACAAACCTTATGTGCAGAGCAGCGCTCAGACACTCTTCTCTGCTTTCAGGCACATCTTGGGTCTAGGGCAAAATGTGTGCCTGCCTTAGGAGAAGGTATGTCCTGCTGTGGAAGGCATACAGACTGTGTACTTCAGCTGCAATACTGAAGAATAGGGTCCTGTTAATGTCCAGTGGCCTCACAGAGCCAAAACAGTCTTGTCAACTGCAGGCAGTTCAGTCCTGCCCCTCGTACAGCACTGAGCACGTCTGCATTCCAGGTCTGGACAAAGCTTCTGGGGGCCAATGTCGAAAGAAATTGTTTCCTGGGACTCAGATAGACATGGTTGTTCGACCAGCTTCTATGGAGAGCGCACAGCAGGATGCAAAGAGAATCTGTCACAGTGTCAAGCCATGCCGCCCAGGAGGAGGAGGGAAGGAAGCCCTGGCACGTAGGACCTTCATGGTTGTTGGACAGGAGCTGGGCACAGCTGGCGTTGTGCTCTGGGATGGGTTCAGAGTTTGCTGCTGCAGATCTGGGCTGCGATTACATTGTAGAGCTGAGATTGATGGCTAATTAATCTGCTGAGTGATGGAGACGGGGCAATCGTGCCCCTCCTGGGCCCGATTCCAGCCACAAGCACTACAAGGCCCTGCTCTTCGCAAATGCAAAATTGCATAAACAGTTAGCATGCCACCGAATCTCTGCTCAGGACTGAAAAGCTGTGAGCAGCTTTCCCCTCCTCTCCCGGTGTGGTTAAACAGAGGAAGGGGGTACCCTTTCCCCTCCTATTTTCCTTCCCCTCTTCCCAAGCTTAAAATCTAGATAGCTGCTACACAGGCAGTGAAGAAAATAGTTCTTATGGTTGTATTCCTTTCCAGAGAAGTAAATTGTGTGTGTATGCGTGTATGTGCGCACACACACACAAATGATGCATTTTAATTATCCTCATAAATGATGAGGAACGTGCATCTGGGCATGACTGTGAGCCAGGAACAACGCATTCATTTGCTCACCATTGCTTTATCCCTTTTGACCTTAATTTGAATCCCTCCAAGCTGGATGGTTGCATCTGTCAAGGCGGCTGTACCTTAACCTGCTGGGACCAAAAGCCTGACGCAGGGAAACTCTGTGCCATCCGTCTCTGCCTGCGGCCTCGCGTTACCTGATGTTCTCCCAGTTCCTCCCTTGTTGCCCCCACCCTCCCGTGCTTCACGCATTCAATCTGCATTTGCTCCGATTACCTCAAGCAGAGGCTGAGCCTGGGCAGTGCTGTCCGCTGCCCCTCTCGGGGCAGCAGAGCCACGGTTCTCAGCTGCTGGGGGAAGGACTGGCTGCTGGGGCCATCGTGGTAGGCAGGGAGGCTGTGCAGCGAAATGAGAAAGGTGCCATTAATTCCACCACCATCATTTCCCTGCCACGCAGCGTGGCTGATGAGCTTGTCAGCCATCAGATGACAGCAAGACAGAAGGTCAGTTATTGCTAACAATGGCCAAGGAGCCTGATCTAAATAGCATGACCAGGCTATTGTAGAGGGGCTCTGACTCAGTCTGTTCCTTTGCATAGCTTTGCTGCAAAACTTTTCCATCCTAGAGCTCGTCTCCTGCAGATCTTCCCAGCCTAATCTGCAAAATGATCCCCCCCCCCCCCTTTCAGCGAGTGTCATTTCAGCTGTTAGTCACAGTCTGAGGCTCTGCAGGCTGTTTTTCTTTGGGTAGAAAAGAAGAGGATGGAAAGGGATTGGGGTCGGGGGGAGCTGTCTGTTTGTGAGGTGTGAGCAGAGGGTTGGTTCCTGAACCCCGCTTCTAAGGGACATCTACACGGGGTTTTTTGTAAACAGCTCCAGGCAAGTGCTCTCAGTGCCTGAAGGCAACTAGAGACCCTAGAACTGTATTAGGGAGTTTGTGAGCCTGGGTTTACAGAGGCCTGATGCGATGCGGGGTGATGGTGCCCATACGCCAGCAACATCACCGTGTCTGTGATACCCACATTAAGAACTGTGAAATTGGGCTTAGACTCTACTTAGTGTTTGCCCTCACAGTCTGGTCTCTTCAGCCTTGCCTAAGCTCAGTGCTTTTCTGCATCTGCTCTTCCCTTGTCTCCATCTTTCCTTGCTCTCCTGTCCCTCTCTCCAGAGCAGGGCTATGGTTAGCATCTCCTCCTTGGTGATGGGGAGGGGGAAGAGCTGGATGTTGTGTCCCAGCCCTCCCTGCTCCGCAGAGCTGCTTTTCATTCTCGGCTGATTGGAATTAGAAGGCCCCAAACTGGAGCATGTCCCCACCTGAGGGAAGGCAGTCCTGGGGTTTACCAAAACCCACTCTAAGAAGAGATTCTCCGAAGTGCCATGCAGCTTTCCAAGTGGCCACGGTTTATCCTTTCTGCAGCCTGGTGCTGCCACGAGGATAATACTTTGCAGCACCCTCGCTCCTTCCCCATAGCGCTCGCTGCAAAGCCCCGGCAGGGATGGCTTTCTCAGGTTAGACGGGCCCTGGCATTTTTCTGGCTCTTTCCAACCAGCGCATGCGTGCCGACCTTGCCAGGCTGCATCAGAACAAAACAGCGGCGGCTTTTCTCGCTCCCTTGTTATTTATCTATTTTGAGGCGAGTGGCGGGGAGCCTGGCGGTATTTGGCTTCCTCCTTGGGAGGCAGGGTTAGCAGAAGGTCTGCTCAGATGGTGCGTCGGGCAGATGGCTCGAGGTAACCCCCAGGGCAACGCTGACTAAAGAGCGCAAACTGCGCTGGGACGTGGCCAAGCGGGGCTCTGCGTGGGAAAGCAGAGAGCAGCACCGACCCCGGCCGCGGTGCTCACGCCAGCAGATTCCTGCTTTGCCCACGGCGTGGTCCGTAGTGGTGCTGGGGGGGCCGCAGGCACCATCCGGCCAGCGCTGCTGCCTTCCTTAGCAGGAGGAGGTCTGGGAGCGGTGGCTGGGGCTGCTGGTAGGCTGTGAGCCGCTGCTCTGCGTGCCCTGGCTGGCTCAGCACGCGAGCTGAGCTGGAAAAGCCACGAATGCCTCAGTGCTGGGAAGGGAGTGAATCATAACAAGGATGAAAATCGGGTGGTGGTTCCCTCTGGAAGCTGGGGGCCAGAGGTGGCTGCATCGTAGCGAAAATTATCTGGAATTGAGAGCTGGGTGTTTTTTTCTCTGTAGCTGATTTGTGATTAATAGAGCTGCTTTTATGAAGTTAAATTCCTCAGCTTGAACCTTACCTTCTGCATCCAGATGCTGCAATACGGCTGTGAATATAGTCCAACAAAAGTTACCCTTATCCACTTTGTCTTTTGTATTGGTTTCACAGGAATGCAGAGTGTGAAAACACTGTACCAGCAAACCTAGATACAACAGGTACTGTTGCTCAGTATCCCAGTCTCTGCTAACATTGCATGTTTGAAGTATATTTTTCAGCGAAAAGGTGGCTCTGCATGATGCATAAGAAGTCTCACTTCCGTCAGTATACCCGGCCAACAAGGGCTGAGCTGGACTTTGAACTGAGTGGGAGCTCACTCCCTTTTACCTCTCATTTGCTATTTTAAAGGTTATTTTTCCTTTTCTTTTCTTTTTTTTTTTCTTAAAAGGGCTTGTGACTGTCTTTTTGGAAAAGACACAGTGTAAGGACTGGGGAAAGAACAGTGGTTGAAAATACCTAATTGAGCTATAGGAAAATATAATTTATGAAAGGAAAAATAACTATCCTAGTCAGTGCATTAACTCATGTCATGACTTCTTAATGGCAGTGTTATAGGTTAATTAATATCTGTGCTGCCCTTGTGCCTACCAGAGTTATTCACAAGGGATCATGGTCTCATTAGGTAGGACTCCCATAAAGACAATCCTTCTGTAAGTGGTTTAATATCTGTGTGCGTGCACGGAAATTTTTCGCTCTTATCAGCAGAAAAAGTCAGATACTAAAGGGACCAGAAATGGAAATACTTTAGAGTGACACAAAGCCTGCACACTACTGAGATTCTGATTAGGTGCTTAAAGGGGAATTATTTTCTCTTATATTTTCCTACACATTGGCTTTCTCAACCTGTTTTAGGACTGAATTCAGGCACTGAGAGTTGCAAAGCGTATCCCTCTGGAAGACCCTGCTTGCACTCCTAGCTCTTGTGCGTTAGAGGTAACAGCCAGAATGGCAATGATCCACCTCCTCTGAGCATCACCGGGTGCACGGTGGTAAAACTGGATTAATGTAGCATGGGCCTGTCAGCCTGCGCTGGCTGAACGCAGCAAATATCAAAGGTGATGCAATGTTCCTCCTTAGTATAGAGAGGGAAAAAAGGCAGAATGACCTTTTATCTGTGCAGGTGAATGGAAATGGGAGTGTCTGTGTCTAGAAACCAAGAGGCAGAGGGGTCTTGCTGAAATGATACCCCTGGCTGAATCTCCTGGTGTAAAACAAAAGGAAAGGCTGAGAAGAGCCATGATTTTTGTGCCTCCGTCGCTGTGCATGTCACACACCTTTGACTTGCACATCCCCTCTCTTTCCTTCTTCTCTCTTTGCTTCCCTGTGGCTCAGAATTGCCTTGTTCTCCAGTGGGTGGGCTGTCACAGCAGAAAATCTTGGTTTCTGCTGGAGCTTCCAGACTGATGGTGGTCTCCACCATGCTGGTGTAAGGATCTCTGCCCTGTTGCCCAGCAGGTCTGGTTCCCAGAGGGTTTTGCAACTTGAAAAGAGCTTCCCACATAAAAAAAGTGGGTACTGCCACCTTGGATCACATATCTTTGAGAGAATTTGTAGCAACACACACAGATAATTAAGGGGATTGTGTCTGAAAGCTTCTGTGATGGAACTTGTGTGACCAGTGCCAGAGGGGTAAGTAACCACAGTCCAGCGGACAGCTATGCATCCTCATGAACCCTCTACCAACCAGGCACCTGGAGAAGCCAAGGGTGGATGAGTCTGGACAGTCACCTGCCTCTCATCCCCCAGGTCTCATCTGTCCAGGGCAGGGATGAAGTTTACCTTGCAGGATGTTAGTGTTCCCCAGGCATGCCTGCCCTCTGCCTTTGCCAGGAACCAGGAGGCAGCACCAGGCTACGTGTGATGGAATGATTTCTGGACTAGAGCTAACCCATATTTAGCCAGTCTCTGCAGGTGGAGTGAGAATATGTAATGACTTTGCAGAGAGATGGTAAGAAAACTTGGTTTATTGTTGATCCTACTAGACTCAGGCTAGGGTAAAAAGCCTTAAACGTTAAAGCTATTTGTCAGCTTGCTTTCCTTGGAACAGTATAGATATTTCTGAAAGGAAAAAAAAATTGCAGGGAAGTTTATTTTTTTGACTACTGCAGTCTGCTTCATAGAAGATCTCTTAGGACAAAGAATCCATGAGATTTATAAAAAACACTAGCAAAATCTGCTTTTACTGTGCTTTCCCCAGGAAGGAATAGTTTCCAAGTTGACAGAGACTATAGCTGCATCTTCTTTTGAATCTTGAAAAGCAGATCACAGGCAAGACTAAAGGAAATAGTGACCACCTGGTTCCTGGAGAGAAGCCCAATTGCTTCATTAAAAAAGAGGTGTCACATGCTTGTTTCATAAATCCTGCTAAATACCTGCTTAGCAGCATTATTGACAGGCTTTTCTCATGAACATTGAGCTGTTAAGCTTCTCCTGGTTTACAGCAAGAGGTTAAAGGATTTCTCAAAGCTCCCCATGAAAGCCTTACTAACTGGATTAACTGCTAACATGGATTTAGGCTTTGAGTCAGATTAACCCCCATTGCTCAAAGTAGGCTCTTCTTGTTCATCTTTTTTTCTCTTTTGCCTCCCAGCTTTTCCCTTTTTGTTTGTCAGGGATAAGGGAAAAAATAAGCCTCTGTGCTTGTGTTTGAGCAGTGGGACAACACCGTGTGCTCAGGGGCCTGGGAGGAAGGAGGCTGCTGCTCCTGGGATGTGACCTGCGTGCGAAGCAGCAGCGGAGACTCGGCCCGTTGGGCTGGGCTGTGCAGTTGCCTGGCCCCTTCGGATCTGACTCTTTCTGCAGGGCCTTTAGAAAAAGGGGGTAGCTGTGATAAGAATAAGGAGAGTTATTAATTGGTCTACAGATTTGGCTTCTGCTTGCCTTTGCTGTTCTCTTCCTTGGATTTCGTCAGCAGCATGAGAATCACAAACTCTTTTATAAAGTGATTTAACTATTTACACACCTGGCTGGGCAGTTAGCAGAGAAAGTAGCTCAAACAGGGTAACCCATGGTCTGCATAGCACCAAAGACCTGAAGTTAATCTAGTTTAGGCTGTAGCTAAATGTGTATTACTTCAGTATCTTGGGAGAACTTAAGCACCAACTGCACTCCTGTTTTTGGCTGATTCTTTCTGCCGTTGCACTGGTTTCTGAGCTAGTGCATGCATTTGTAAGCAGGCCTACAGTCAAACTACCTACTGCCCAATTTAGAGGCATTTTCCTCTCTCCTCTGTATAGTAACGTGCCCACCCGCAAGCAGTCTAGATCCCTGATGAAGGGGTGAAATCGGCAGCCCCACTCACTGCTGTGTGAATGCCATGGTCCTGGAGCTGGTCTCTCAAAGTGAGGATCTGCTCCGGCCCATTTCACAGGACCTGCAGTGCAAGAATCAGCAAATGCTAAAGGATGGCAGGGGAAAGCAAACAGAGATGTAGGCTGGAAGGAGCCGGGGTGCAGCAATGTGGCTGCTCTTGCCTGACCAGACTGGCATATGAGTTGATTCCTAGCCCAGAAAAGAGATCAAGGAGTCGAGCCAACACTTTTTCTGTTTCTCTGTCATCTGCTTACTGCACAATTCAGACCTCTCAATTACCTTTTTTCCCAGTGGATGACACGTGATGTTCAACACACCAGGGGCACGGCACTCTCTGGCCCGCTGCAAGGAGTTGCAGCTCTTGGCTGCCCCTGGGGAGTGGGTCTTGCCCCACCTCGGGGTGGTGGCATCTCCTCAGGGATGGAGCTTGTCTCTCTCATTTAGCTCTGTCTGTTGTGCTGGCGCGGATCAAAATCCAGCTGGCCAGGACCATGTTGCTGAACAGAGACTGAGATGTAAGAAACTCCTGCACAGTTTGCACTCCATTTAATATCGCCTACAATTGTGTCCAGTGCCTGGCAGCCCTGGGTGCAGCTGGGTCTCACATTATCACTGGGTTTCTGTGCTTTTCAAACAGTGCTCTTTCTAAGCTTGCTGTCTGATGATCCCAGTGGGTACTCAGGAGGTCTAGCAGTCCCCCTGCCTTTCTCTGGTCCCCTTGGGGTTTTGTGCATGTCTGTTCTGCTTTGTGGCCACCCCCCCTCTCAAACTGTTCAGATTCTGCTCCTCTAAAAGACATCGACAGGATCCAGATGACCCTGCTTTCTCATTTCCCTTGGAACACTGATCAGCTCTCCCATGCAATTCTTAATCTTGTGTTCTTTGAGTCCCTCCCAGCTGCCTTTATCCCCATCTAATCCATTTTATCTGAATTGCTAGCCTCCATTTCTGGTTTCCCCTCCACCTTCCTTCCCCCACCCCGCCACATGTCTCTTTAATCTCCCATCTCACCATCTCCCCTTCTCCCTGGAGAGCAGCTCCTCCTTCTCTGTCTTCCAGCACATCAGGCTTCTCTGCTGTCTCCCTGGTTTGCACCAAACCTCCCCCAGCTGCTCAGCATCAGCCTGTTCCTGCCTCATCACTGCCAGGGGATTCTCTCACAGATTTCCTTTACTAATTTCTTCCCACACCTTGCTACATATCCCTTAGGGGAAACCAGGTCACTGCAAATGCCAATTTCTTCAAGGCATTCGCTCCAGGTGTGTGACACAGCTAATGCTGTCACCCCGAGGCAATGGTTCTCTGCAAGACCTCTGACAAAGGTTTCAGGTGGTGGCATTGCCTGTCTGTCCGCTGGCAGGTCTTGCTCTCAACACATGCAGGGACCTCCGGAAACCTCGCAAGCTTGGACAGAGCCACATTTCTCTCTCTGCAGTGCTGGTGGACTTAGACATGCACTTGGGAGCCATCCATATCCTGCCTCCCTCCTTTGGACATCTGAACAGTTATTTGTGGAATTCCTTACGGTTTGACACTTGGCATTTTACAGCACGGGCCTGTCATATCCCTTTTATATCAGATGATAAAAATAATGCTTCCTAGCCCTACGGCCTGCAATGAGACTGGCCAAAGAAAAGGCGGGGGGAGGAATAAAATTAAAATCCATCAAACAAAAAAGCTGGAAGCAAGTGGGCTGGTTATGGGGCATGAGGGAAGGTCACCCCCTATGATTCAGTGCAGTGATTGGAAAGGGTTATGGGTAGATGATTGGGAATGTGGCAAGATACTGCCATAACTCTTAACTTAGCATTTTCCTCTCGGGGTACAAATTCACCAGCCCTGTGACAGGCATGAGAAGAGAGATACTGTAACCTGGATCTTCCTTTTTGTTCTTACAGATGCCCCAGAGCTCTTCTGAGCTCTGTGCAAGTTGAAACAACATTAAGTTTCTCCAGGTCATTCTCTCTATTCCTTTAATTCCCCTTGAGCCGAGGGAAGAAAACCCTTTGACACATTGACAAGACTTTGCTTCCCACTGTCTGACATTCAAATGCCCCTTTACTGAAAATGCACGGACTCTGTCTGGGGAAGAGCCCTGCCTTCAATTGCACAGCAGTCGGGAGGCCCCCTGCCCTGCCGATCTTCTTAAGGGGCTGTTTTTGAAGCCGTTCCTCATAGCAACTGTGGCATAAAAGCACTTGAGTGTGACTAAGTATTCGCCTTGATGGATTTCCTAGGTCTAATCCCAGGCGCATTATCCCTGTGTTGGCATTACAAGAAGAATGATGCATTTTAACAGCAAATCAGAGACTTCCTCGTGGTCACATTCCCTCTCTGAGGGAGGCAACAGGCAAAGCTACCAGCTGTGAGCTCTGAAATGGGCTGTGGCCATCTCTGCTGTTGTGGACAGCATAAGGGTGTGAGTCAAGTACTTGTTTGTGTAAGAAGAGGTTCCATTTGAGTCGTCAGCCTGTTAAGCCTGAATGTCTCTGCCTTATGTCCCAGTGGGTTTGTTATGGGACAACCTTCTGGCAACCCTGCCTGTTAATAACAGGAGCAGCTTCTCCTGAAGATGAATTCTCTCCCACCAGCCAGATAGAAATGCAGATGAGGTGGCATGTCAAAGCTGTTGGGACTTTTCCCTACCACCTCCCAGTGCTGGGAGATCCATCATGCTCCCAGGACTCCATTGTGCCCATAGGAAGTAACCTAATAATTTCATCCTTGGAACATGACTGACTAGCTTGTGGGGCCAATTTCCGTGTAGTGTGCTCCCCCAACACTGATTTACATGAGTGCTTTATATTAGTAAAGTGTGCAATTTGTGATATTTCATAGTTAAGAAATGTCTGCCAGGTGTTATTGGTTTGGTTTTTGGCATGTAATAGCCAGGGTAGCAAGCACTAATAGATGGTTCTCTCTGATCATTTTCAACAGTCACCTTGCCTGCTTCTTGCTGACACAGTTCTTACGGTAATTAATGAGCTGGCACATTCCTAAGAGCCTTGTCAATGAATTAATCTCTGCACAGAGGGAACAGCTGAACACAGGTTCCTCTTGTTGTCTCTGGCAAACAGGGGAGATGCAGAACCTGGAGGCAGGCAGGGACTGGTCTGTGTAAGGAGTCCCTGCTTCAGGGGTGGCTGAAATTATGCATATTGCAAATATTTTGTATGCATCTGTTTTTATCCTCTTGAGCTTTCATGTGTCTGATTACAGTTTCTTATGTGGTTACTTTGCCTGGTGAGGGAGTGCAGTTCATTATTAACTTGATGCTACAGGACCAGAGAAGAGGTTCAGCTTCACCACTTACATGAAGGCGTCTATACGGAAGCGTTTTGTCCAAGTAAGCGAAGAAAAGTGAGCTCTAGAATGATGATCAACCCAAGGAGCTTGTTCTTGATAAATTGTATTTCATGTTTGGTCACACTCTGAGGCAGAGGCTGGAAGTGAAACAATGAGGGAAAACAGTACCTCCCTGTAGGGCTCCAGACATACGCTCTGTCACGGCTGGAGGAAAGGTGTCCTTACAGGCAGCGAAGGAACATGCCCTTCCTCCTCCCAAGCTCAGCAGATTATAGGGAGCCCTATGGCCTTGCACTGCCACCCTTCTCTTCTGTGTCTCATTATACTCAGAGACTCAACAAACTTGAAAGAGCCTGTCCAGGCAGCTCCTGACTAAATCACCCCAAGGACCACATGTCACAGCTGACCTTGTGCTGCTCCCATTCTGCAATTTTTTTCTTAAACATTGGTCAAAGCCCCTCAATGAATTATCACTAAGGGGTGGGGAAAGATGAATGAGTCGTGGTCTCTGAAGTTGTCTCCAGTGTGAATAAAGCAGAAAACATGAATGTGAAGAATTTGTGGCTAAACCCACAGAGCTCTACCTTGAGATTTCATTGGGGTCTGAGTCTCTGTTGCCTTCCTTGAGCCATCTCATGGTAGGTGCATCAGTGGACCATTGTAAATCCTGTTAAATGTTCAGGAATCTCTCCTGAAGAAGAGGAGAAATCTCTCCTCCTCCAGTGTGACTCTTCTGGAGGAGAAGGTTTTGCACTTCTGCAGTAGAGATGGAAACGAGTTGATAATGTGGGTCAGGGCAAGCCCAGGATTTGATACTACTTTGTGGTCAGTTTTTCTTAATTCAATACTTGAAAAGCTGTTGAGAGAGGGAGAGGAACAGCTTCTGAGAGGAAACCAGCTCTGTATTGGAGTATGTTTTGATCTTATATGGCTAAATAAGAGCCAATGATTTCAAACGTTAACAGATGTTGTTTAATCTTCATTAGAGTTTGAAGTAACTCTGAAACGTTGTGGTGGTGCATTTCTTCCCCCTCTCCAGGCTGATTTACAAACTCGGGAAGTCTCGCTAGGCCTTAGCGGGAGTGTAATGAGTCGGGCGGTTACGCGTCCCTTGACCGTACCAGGAACTCTTACACGGCTGACCATCTCAAGGACTCCTGCTGCCTGGCTGAGGCAGGGGATGGGAGCAGAGATAACTAGTTCTCTCTTATAACAACCTTGAGACATATCCCAGTCCTCCCCTGATAACCTCGGAGCATCCTGTATCTGAATCTTAAGTCATTCTCTGACAGCCTTGGACCCTTCCTTATCTGAATCGTAACTCACATGAAATAGTACCAGCGCAGCTGGAATTCCAGTAATTTGCTGATGGCTAAAGCCATCTTGCGAACCTATAAACAGGGGTACTAAGTGAGGCCCTTTGAGCTCTCCTGGACCCCAGTGGTCTGTGACCAGCACCTCCCTCTGAGTGGGATGCCTCTCAGAGCTCTCAAACTCTTCAGTTTGCAAAGATCAGAGGTCTGTCACTGAAAAGCCGACAAGACTTGGGCTCCTGCTCTTTGCTCCTTGAGGCTGAACTCTTTGCCCATTGAGAAAGATGCCGAAGCATTTGACATGACTATTCTTACTGAACTCGAGGGGAATTTTTAACAGGTGTACCTCTTTGACTCACTTATATGTATATCTCTTAGTGTCTTTATGCGTGTGTGTGTACTAACCTGAATATTCTATAGCAAGTAATATTGTAAGTTATTTCTTTCTGAATCTATGCTTAAATCACTGTTGTGAACTTTGTTCAACCGTGAATGAATCTCAGGCTGTTATTGTACTCATAATCCCTTTAGATATAAACCGTTGACCAAGTCTGGGACTAGGAGTTCATCCAGCTGCACCTAGACTCCGACAGGAGTTTAGAAAGCAAGGGTGTCTTCTCTGAACCCCGTGACTCAATGGGAGGGTCTCCCCTACCTTTTTCACATTTCCAGTCTCTGTACCAATCACGAGAAATCAATTCTAACGCGGTATTTCTTTGTATATTTCTCTTTTACCCTATTGCATTTTCAGCCTTTGTATACATAATTTTAGTCTGATTCTAATTTACTTTTCCCATGTACATTTCATCCATGTATTAAGTAATAGAGTGAACCTTGCCATTGAATTCTGTGGAGTCGCGCTTTTATATAAATTCCTTTTAAATCATTTTTATTAATACCATTAATATTGGTAATATTAATATTACCATTAATATTGGAGGTGATTCGTCAAGCACTCCAAACCACTCCTTTTTGTGACAAACATCCAGCACTGGGTCTTTGGTTGTGAATCACCTGGGCAGAAGGATATTTAATTTTTAAGTTTAGGAGCAGTTCCCAGAGTACTAGGCTAATAACCTGGTTATACAGTCAGTGTTGTATTAGAAGTCCCAGGGCTGCTGGTATTGATCCCAGTATTGGCCTGAAGTAACTCATGCCTCTGTTAGGGAAGAAAATGGTATATTTGCTTGAGGGACAAGGTGATCGGTGAGAGCTAAGAAACAGATGTTTCCTTAGAGCGTCTAGGAGTAAGACATGGAATTTATCATCTGGTTTAGTATTTACTTGCTCTTTCCTCTCTAGTTGCTAATCCCAACCAGCCGTGGGGAAAACTCTTAAAGCTATGGCACATCTCTGCTTATTTAATTGTCCGAGAGATTGGAAAATGGTCTAAACCAAGGTCAAGTCCATCCGCAGGTAATGAGGGGATCAACTTAGGTAAGGAAAGAACGGAAACTGGCTACGGTTCTGCACTGAAGCCACTGACCAAGCTCTCGGGAGGCAAGTTTGATTATTGCCTGTCTGTGGGATACTGGCTGTCCCCAGGACTGTGTGTGTTTTGCTTTCATCATCGCCAAAGACATCTTACTGTCAAACAAACAAAAGAAAAGTAACATGACTGGTTTTTATAAAAATATATTTCCCATTTTGGTTGGAAAGGGAATCCCCCAGGCCTTTACTTTTCTAAAATCATACAGGTGCATCAGAGCATTTCCAAGCCAATTTGTCATCATTTCGAGGACTGACTGCCTGTAGTAACAGAGAGGACAGTGCAATTGGGTGCTAACCCTTTGATGTACAGGTCTGTTTGACCCAGCTCCAACCCACAGTATCAGAAGGACTTTCACAGTGTTTCTTCAGCTTCAGTGGATTAGACTGAGCTGGATTCTGCACTGGTATTTCAGTCGTGCTTCTATTAATGTAGAATTACACTAAAAATGTCAGCTGAAAGAACACATGAATACTGCACTTACACCTAAGGACATTATTATGGTCAGTGATGCAGCTAACACACACATGTCCAGTCCAGCATAGACACAGTGACTGTCTTGCTCTGTTGAACTGCTAAACTATTTTTGGTTCACATAAGTGATTTGAAACTGCAATGATAAACAGACCAGAAATTTCTACAGAGAGCTGAAACATTTACCTACCTCTGCCTTGATATTGCAGCATCCCTAGAGGTTTATGGTAAATTGATCTCATTTGTGACCCCTAAGAAAGAGGTAGATACATCCCAGTTCAATGGCTGAATGAAGTTCCTCTAATGTGTTTGCTTCTTTCTGGGAGTATTCACAGCACAGGCTGTTACCCAGGTAATTTAGATGGCAAAGCTGATCAATGGCAAGAGAGAGGCTCCCTCTGTAGTCCTCAGTGTGAGAGTGGTGTTTCCAGAGGAAAACTCTGAGCTGAGAGGTGGCTCAGCTCTTTCAGATTAAACTTCCCACAGAGATCTGTTGTGTGGCTGTGAGTTAGCAAACCAAGGTTCGTCTTCATGATGAAAGGAAGGAAACTTGCCAAAAAAAAGCAAGATGAGCCAATAAAATAAAAATGTTCTGGCATCCCTCATGCTGGAAACCACATTGTGTGCCACTTATATTAAATACCCTTTCTAGGTTACAGAAGGCTATAGCTGGTTGCCTCAGTTGTATCACACAGCACAGAGTTCCAGTGGTTATTTTTGCTTAAATGTTTAAAACTGTTTTCTTTATAGATCTTCTAAGCAATTTCTAGTTTAATTGTGCAGATTGTCCCAAACTGCTTTCTCAAATGTCAGTGAAAAAGCAGAAGTGCCAAATATGGTATTTTATGTTTGTGGCCATGCCTGTGCTGTGTCATCTCATTCATCTTTCTGATTTCTATTCAATAGCCATCATCTTTATAGCTTCTCTCCACGGAGAAAAATCTCTATTATCCTTACAATCCTTTTTGAAATTGTGTTCATTTTTTACCATTTCCTCTTGGGTTTATGACACAGATCTGATCACAGCACTCACCAAGGAAATTACTTGTGGTTTCTGTAGTGCACAGCACATTGGCGTTTTCTGTTTCCCAATATTTTGACTCTGCAGCAGACGTTTAAACACCACAGATGTTTTGAGCAGATGCGTCAGAGTGTTTGATCACGCTGAGCTGATTGCAATGACCTTTGTGTTCTCAGGCCTTCTTTCCCTCACCAAATGTTACAGTGAGTTTAGATCCTTTCAGGCCAACTGTCCCAACCCTAGCCATTCTCTACAGCAGACGTTGTCTGAAGCTGTGCTGACCAGTTCTCTCATATTTGTAGTCTTTCTGAAATGCCTCATGAGATCTTTCAAGTCCTGTTTAATTCTCTATTTCCCTGTAGATTTTTCCATCTCATTGTTCATTCTTTTGCTTCCAGAGACTAATAGATATCTCCAGACCTTGCACTGACCATAAGGCTTTTATGGTTCTCTTTTTCTTCTACCTTGAAGGCTGACCATACGAAATCCAGGCAAACTCAGTGTGGCTCTTTGTCTCCCTCAAGTGACTAGCACAAATACCAACCTCTGTGCAACTGTAACATCCCCCTGTGAATTAAACCCTAAGGTGTGCTGTTCCCCTTGAAGAAGCTCATCTGTGTTTTTTCTCTTATTTCTTTGGAAACATAAATCTGCAGGTTTTTAAAAAGAGGCTTTATTCCTTGCCTGGAAAGGTCAGGATGAGAGGATGATGGCCTCAGACTCTCCTGTGACATTGCTGCTCGGGTAGATAAAAGATACGAGACGGCTGCTCCAGACCCAGTCTTTTCCAGGACATCACCTCTAACCCATCTTACTTCCTAGCAGCCTGAAAAATTCCACATTTAAAATTTATGCCCAGATCTGTCTCAATAGCTGTGAGAGGTGGTGAGAGCAGACCTTGCTGAACTAGGTTGGGGGAAGCGAAGGTGGCTGTGCTGCTTCCAACCCAACCTGCTGTGTCCCCATAGGGCTGTGTGGCACTGGGTGGTCTCCTTGGCCTGGCAATCTCTGCCCAGAGCTCGCTACACATTGTTAATATAATTGTGTTGAGGAGATCAGAGCCAAGGTTGCTTCCCGATACCTTAACTCAAGCTCAGGACATAGCACAATTGTCCTTCGGTTCCTTCCTCATATATACCTGTCTTTTGTCACTGTATCCTTTAGATCTTTGTATACGAAGACAGTTTTTCCAA
>JAVKLA010000042.1:14343376-14397599 GCA_034782735.1 Sagittarius serpentarius | reverse complement strand
CCAATGTCACCAGACACAGCTCGAGTCAGGGCAGTGGCATGTGTATAAGCAACATGGGGGACATTTGAAAAGATGGAGTCCCAACTGGCTGTCTCCATTCTCAGCAGCAGTGATTAGCCCAGCTCTGAATGACAGAGTGCAATAAAACTGAGACAGCTCTGCCCTTGATGCATAATAAGTGAAAGACTAGTGGGAAATATCTCAGAAAAACTTTCCTACATTTAGACTGGATGAGTGAGCACAACCCTTTTCTGTCTTTCTTTCTCTTGACTCAGTTGCAGCAGCAGCCTAGAGCTGAGCCTTTGGTGTCTTTGCCCTTCTCTTTTCTACCTCCTTTTGCAGCTCCTAGGATGAAAAAATAATGTGGCTTTTCTAGCGTCCTAACCCCATTCTGTCATTCCTGCTGCACTTCTGTGAAATGCGCGTTATACTACAATAAAGCTGGTGTGCAGCCAGCATGGAAATGGTATTGGCAAAGCTGTAATGGAGGCGGCAATTTATGACTGCAGCCAGGTGGAGTTCTGAGGGATTGTACCTGAGCTAACATTACCTTGCTGTGAGCCGCTGAATTCAGGTCTATCGTTTTGGGCAGGTAAATCTATTGGTGCTATTCAAGTGTGGCTACCACAGTACTATCCCTTTTCTTTGGGGGAAAAAAAAAAATTACTTTTAATTGGAATGAATGCCAGTCACTTGTCTCACATTTAAGAAGAGCTAATGAGAGGCAAGTAAAAAGAGAGGAAAATAGATGGTTCAAAATGAAAAATATTTTGTTGTGGTTAATTCTTAAATATGCACATTTTTAGGTCATTAATACCTGGAATTAGGCCAAGTGGAGCTGACCAGTCAAGAAGAAAGTTTGTGGCTGCCTGACCTTGGAGCTTATAACCACTTGGGCCAGAGAGGCAGGGGGACATGTACCCCTCCAGGCACAAATGATTACCTCTCCCTTCCTCTGCCTTCAGATCCCAGTGCTTGGTCTCAAGCAGCTGCCCTGCTTGCTCACTCACCCCTGTGCCACAGCTGATGCGCCCTGAATCCTAAGTCTGTTGAGATAAGGCTGCAGAGTTTTTGAGGGTGGTGCTTTGGGAAGTCATGGATTGCTTTCAGACTCCAATTTTCCTTTCCTATCCCATCTGCTGTCCCTTAAGAAGTGGGTACATCCCTCAATGCAGGACTGGCCTAGGCACAGCTGGAGACAGTGCGTGTCCTGACGCAGGCTTGGGATCAGGCTTGGGGGAGTTCTTAACCTTGGATTGAACCTCATGACCCTGATGTCCCTTTCCTTTCTCCCTTTTCTCTACCCTCATCATCTTTGCTGAGGCTGGATGAAACACAAAGGTAAAGAAGTCCACAGATTCAGGGGCTGGAAAAAAAGGGGAGTTAGGAGCTCCCTCTGTTTCAGCCACTCCAGTGCAATTGGGTTTATGTTCCCAGAATGGGTTAAACATAGCTCTCTTGAATTTCCCCTTGCCTGCTCTGTCAGCACCATGGATCACACCCCAAATTTCACCTCGGATGGGAATTCACTTAACAGTTCTTGCTGCAGAATTATGCAAGAAAGGAAATTCAGAGAAAAGCATGCAGCTAAAGAAGAAAAATCTCTGAGTTATAGCTGTGGGTTAGGTAAAAATCAGAGTGAAGATAATATGTATTTTCCCATCTATTTCCCACCTTCCCCCACCCCGTTCAGAGCAATGCTGCTAAAAAGCTGGTGCACCCTTCATGCCTTTAATATCTTCATGTAAATAGTTTTATCATCCCTCTTAGCCAAGGTATCTGTCAACTGCTAAAGGCATCATTTTCTGTTTATCTTCTTATAAGCTGCTGCTCCAGCGGAGCTGCAAAATTAACATTGTGCTCAGCAAAATGGTCTATGTAAAACAAGGGCAATTTATACAGAAATATCCATAATCCTTCGCATTAGAATTTGGCTGTTAAAATTCTGGCACCTCTCAGAGGTCACTCTAACCTAGTTAAGTTCTGTTAAGAAAAGCTGTTATTATGACTCACAGCTTTTTTTCCTACAATATTGTCTCCTTCGGCTTGTGTGCTTCAGCCCTCACCTCTACTTCCCCTACCCTGCTGTCTGCATCTCCTGATTTAAATTGCATTACTTTCTGTCATAGGTTATTGAAGATGAAGCTTAACTACCTGGACACCAATAAAAGTACTCAATAGCGGGGTTAAAGTTCCTGCAGTATTTTCTTTTCTTGTTTCTTCTTTTCCCTCTTTGGGCTTTTGACCATAAATGAAGCACGTTGAGGGAGGCTGCTTGTAGAAAAGGTGCTGAGCTGGAACACAACAGATGTGAATTCAGTTCCCTACTGTGACATGGGTTTTCTGAGTGTCCTTGGATATATCATTTCATTTCTCTCTTCTTTTCTCTCTCTTATTCTGCCTCGTTCCCCCCCTCACTCCTTTGCACACGATAATATTTACTTTCACTGTCTAGCATATCTCAAAGTGTTTTTTCTCCCAGAGCAAATCATATTAACCAATGTGTACACAGTACTGTGAAGAGCAGGATTTCAGTCTTTGGACCTCAAATTTGATAATACCACGCAAATAAATAAATGAAATAAATACCTCTCCTTCCAGCTCACTCAGCATTACTATCCACTGTTTGAAACAGAATGATGCTAAGGTTAAGCTTGATCTCTCTTGCCTGAGGCTTTTAATGAAGTGAAAAGGAGACGATTTCATTCCAATATTAGTGTGGCAAGTCTATGACCTGCTGAATTTATCTGGGGGGTAAGCACACAACTATATAAATATTTAGAGCCGCTGGCTTCCTGGTACTTCCTAGTGCAATATTCCCTCTCATGTACTAAATGGTGAAACCTGGATCACCAGCTGTCCTGCTTCCATGGCAGAGGTCTCACAAGCACTTCGGGGTGTGTGGCAGGTCTGGGCTTCTTATAGGACAGGTTCCAAGGAAACACTTGCAGAAAAAAGAATGGTGCTTTTCACTTCAAAACAGGAGAATTCCCCTAGCAGGCACGGGGAAAACATCTCCCTTGCAAAGGAATATAATCGGGTGTTTTCCGGAACCCTGACATGATGACAGATGAGCTTTCAGGTCCTAAGTGCCACTGCAAAGTAGAAAAATGCTTATGCCAGTGTAAATGGGCAAACCAAGGGTGACGCACAGTGACTGGTCAAAGAAACCTCGGGGCGTACTCCATAGGGACGTCCTGTCTCCTGGCAAGCAGATAAAGCAAACTGTGTTTCTCCTTTGTAGGCGGCAGCATGGAGTGGCAAGAAGTTCACTCTAAAGATGTGCTTGGCACAACTCGTAGTAAAGTCCACATTCCTCATAATATAGATAAAAGTGACTAAATCAAGGCTGCAGACAACAGCCCCCTTGAATGAAAGGAAATCTCTTCCCCAATACGGAAAGGAAAGTAATTACATTCAGAGGACCCCAGAGAGCTCCCATCTCTACTACTGATAGGAAGAAACAGACTGAGAAAGATCAGTCTGACAAACAATAATATATTTATACTGCAGTAATCAAAAGGGCACAGGCACTGGACCTTGGGAATGTTGCCTTTCCCATTTAGGGCCCTTATCTGATAATGGCAGGACTGTTCCCTCGTGTGTTAGATTATGAAGCTACTCCAGGATATAGAAACTTCTATACTGCAAAGTTTTGCGTTGACAGAGGAGCGTATTTCAGTGGCCCAGGACAGGGTGCTGTAGTTTGATTCAGCAAGGACACACCTAACCTTCACCACGCAGGTAGTTTTGGAGGTGTTAGTGAAACTAATTGCATTAATGAAAACTAGTCCACTGTTTAAACATCATGTAAAATAAAGTGGCAGCAGTTCACTTGCCACCTTGCTATAACACACTGCAGGTTATTCTAGACGGCCCCCTGGTTTGTTGAGAAGTTTGTAAGGACTCTGCAATTTCACTGCAGGAGGCTTTGTTATAGCTGGTTTTGACCATGTCCTTGGGATTTTGAGTGGGCTAGGGTCTCTTTAGTAGCTTTATAGGATCAGAGAAAAAAACAGGGAGAACGGGCTTTAAGAGGTTTCTTTATCCATTTCCCCCCCCCTTTAGCAGGGATCAGCTACCTATATATATCATTTCTGATGGATGTTTATTCTTTAAAAGCCTCCAACAGTGAGACTCTGCCATGCGCCAGGCAATCCACTCCCGTCCCCTACTCCCCTCACTGTTAGGAAGCTTTTCCTGATGTCTAACCCTCATATCTCTTGCTGCCACTTAAACACGTTATTTCTTGTGCTAGCCATCCTGGTCATGGCAAACAGATCATTTCCATTCCCTTTCCAGCAACTTTTATACAACTGATGGCTCTTGTGCTCTCTCCATTGTTTTTCTCTTCTCTGTCTGAACCACCAGCTCCCCCATTGCTC
The DNA here is from genome assembly GCA_034782735.1 of Sagittarius serpentarius. Taxonomy (NCBI): domain Eukaryota; kingdom Metazoa; phylum Chordata; class Aves; order Accipitriformes; family Sagittariidae; genus Sagittarius; species Sagittarius serpentarius. Next base: position 14,393,214 of record JAVKLA010000042.1, on the reverse strand, counting down.
CCTTATAGATCATGGTCTTTGATCTTTGACAGTTCACATTTCTCTTCTCTGGAATTTCTGCAATTGTTCCACTTCTTTTTTTTTTTGAGGTCCAGTGCCCAAAAGTGGATGAAACTGAGGTTTTACTGATATAGGTTGAGGGAGAGAAATCAGTTACCTTCAGTTACAACTCATGACATATTCTCATCCTCACCATATACTTGTACGAAGATGATTTTTAACTAAGAAATCAGTGGAAAATTATTTTTTTATTGTGCCAGTTTAGACTTATCTGATGCCTTTCAGATGATGCTATTAAGTTTTATTACAATTCAGGTTCTTTCTTCAAATCATTAAATCTCTAGGACAGCTAGTACTGATAAGGTGACTGTACTTACATCAGTCTTTGCTTTGAGTGTTGACATTTGGGTGGGTGCTGATAGCTGTTCCCAAGGAATCAGTGTTGCACTATGATTACCTAGTCTCACAGACCCTGACTTTGAAATTAGAGTGTTTGGAGGTGGATTTGTGCTGGGTTTGTCCCCTAGAGACAAAGAGATGGCTGATATTGGGAATGTGCTTCCAGTCGAGCAAATAGGAGCCAGCTGACCGCTTTTCTCACCTTTTCCTATTGTAACTTCCTTTCAGAGATCCTTTCATGGGCTTTGAAGAAAAGCCAGGCTAGCAGACTTATCTCTGCACTGATACAGCATAGGGACAATTTCTTCCCGTTACTGATAACAGACTGTTACCCAAACACAGAGACAATGAAAGAAGAAAGGTCAGTGTGACTTCACCTGCCTGAAGGACACCTGTGTTGGATCCCGCTCTGAAGCTGACATAAATGTGATAATGAGACACCCACAGAAATGAGGAGAAAGAGCAATCCAAGTCTGAGTCCCAATAGTAGTCCTGATGGCAGAGGATCACGTTTCATACCATCTTCTTGGCTCTGATGAGCACATGAGAGAGACATTTTTATTATTAGGGAAGAATGGTGGATACGGTAAAACAAGGACAGAGATGAAACTTCTTTCCTCCAAGGAAGTTCCTGACTGTGGCCTTTGACTTCAAAGGAAGGCTTGTAAGGAACAGCTGATGTTGAGAGAAGATGGGAAGCTTTGAAAAATTTTGGTGTGTTTTGGGTTAAACCTTCCTTGTTTCTTCCCTTTCCTGTTGTGGCCATGTGCAAGCCCTCCTCCATGTTTGTATCTCTGTGTTCACTTCCCTGGGTAGGAGCCTCAAAGGCTCAGAGATCGTCAAAGAACCTGTAATGAAAACAGGTCAATTTTCCATAGCTTTTGAGTCTAGATTGAACTTTTCTGCTAAAACAAAAAAATTCAAAGAAGAGCGTTGCATTATTATCAAAGAAGAGAGGAGTCAGGCCTGTTTTTCCTATTTTTGGGGCTTTGCATCTGACTCCAACAGGCGACACGTTCCTAGCTCTGAAGGTCTTCAATAAAATCCAAATTCAATCTGTTGAGGTCGAGGTCTCTCCTTCTATATTGTCATTTTTTAGATACAAGGGCTTCCTCTCATTGCACTGTGGGAATCCTATTTAAAAAGGACCCCCTGACAGTGATGCTCTTTAAAGTAGGCCATTAGTCTTGTGACAGTGTACCAGGGGATTAATAGTGAGTTAGTGAAGCTAACTTCACATTGCCTTGCTCAGGTTCTTCCCCTAAGAAACGTAACTTGGTCTAAGGAAATCAGAAAGGGGACACTATGGATGGGACAGTAAAGCATCTGCAGGGCTTTCAGCCCTGCATCTAGTCAGAATCTTTGGTTTAGCACAAATCTGCTGGTGTGACCCTCTAAGAAAAGCCCCATGGCCTGAGATTCACTCAATGAAAGCATAGCCATCAGAAAGACAGGTCTGAATCTAGGGAGAGATTCATCTAGGGAGAGATTCAGGTACCTAGACTTCTAAGGCTACTATGGATTCCTAAGAGTATGAGAGACATCCACATTGGGTTTTTTTGAGACCTGGCACTTTCAGAAGTCAGGTGGGAGACCCTCGGTTATCTGAAGTGGTACCAAATACCTGTGCTTAGGAACCTGAACTGATCCCATAAATGGCCCTTGAAGAGCTCTAGAATAGCTTGGAGAGCTCTAGAATATCCAAGGACAATTCAGCCCATCCAAGTGTATCTGTAGAAAGCAGAAGTGTGAGGATTTGTTCTTGGATTTGCCGATTATTGCAAATTTACAACTCGGTCCTCGCATGGGGTAGACCCAGTACCTTCTAACTTTAGGCTCTGAACCTGCTGGTGAACTGGTGCAAGTGATGATACAAAACAAGGACCGTAACAGTGTTGTGCTAAGGAGAAAAAATGGGGCACTTTTGAAATCACTGTAAAAGAAAATGAGAAGAAACACAGAAACATTGAATTCACTTTTAATTGTGCAGATGTAGTCACATGGTAAAATAAATGAAGAGGGAAGATTTTTAACTCCCCCAGTATTCAGGACATATTTCCACCCTAATATGCTGTGATTCAGATTTGCTACAAAACCTCAGGCTGCAATAGAGAAGAACCTGTTTTGTTACATTTTTCTCTCGGGTTTTCTTGCTCATAGCTATAAACACCTGGAAATCCTAACAGCATCAGCAAAGCACTATGCTGTCCTCATGCTCGAGAGAATATAAGAGAAGCTGACTGAAGATTGTGTTGACTGGACCACAACAGCCCCAGCACATTTAACTTCAAGATATGGTCAAATGCTTTGTCAGCTCCCCTGCATACTGTGAGCTACAATATGTACTAGCTGGCAGTTGTGCTTCTTGAAAGCGTGCTACAGGGAAGCAACATCGTTGCTACATGTGGTGGTCATGCTAATTAGCCCATGACCAATGCTCCCACCCTTCCCTGTCCCATAGATCTGCTGCTGTTTCATATCCTGCCATTCAGAGGTATGATAAAAGGCATTAAAGGCAGAGGTTTTTTTCTTATCTCTTTGAATTCCCTTGCTTTGTGGGTTGCATTTCAATTCCAAATTTTATCTGGATTCAGCCTTGTGGGGGTTTCATTAGATCTACAGAAAGAATGGAACACTGAAAAATACAGAGAGAGGCAGGAGGAAGACCAGCTTTACAGTTGCATTTGACCTAAGGACTGAGTTAACATATTCTTGGTGGTTCAGGTTTTGGATATTATAGAGTTCTCACATAGGACAGGTTTGTTGTCTCTTTTCCTCAGTGTACATGATGAGGTTATATATTTATTTTAGAAAAACACTTAGCCAGAAGGAAGACAACATGTAGCGAAAGATAAATTATGCAGATAATGTTCTATTATGTGCACAGAGTAAAAAGTACAAGGGACATGAATTTCCCCAGGGAGACACCTCTGAGAGGGGAGGCTGGGACAACACACAAAATAAAATAAAGAAGACAATGAAGGAAAAAAATGAATTGGAAGTAGTCAGTTCTGGCAGATTTTGCCTGAAGGAGAAAGAAGACTCAATGAGAAAAGATTGTACTGGGGGCAATCTCTTCCAAAGAAAGGACTTCGTATTGGCTGTGTCACTTATCAAGGTCACTACTCCAACTCCTGAGGACAGTGTTTTGACCCTGCAGGTATTTATGGAGCTTGGAGTGAGTGACTGGGAAGTGTGAAGAATCATTGTAGAAAACAACTGGCAGCATCTCTTCCCTCCAGGCTCTCCCTTTGCTCTGAGGTGGGGAATGCACTGGCTTTTTATAGTTCTGGTCTGTGCTATATGGCCCGTTGAGGTCTGGCAGGATCAATTCCTGTGGGTTCTGTGGCAATGCAAGATCAGATACAGCAGGAAAAGCAGCCCCTGGTCTTATCAGAAATAAGCACAAACGCACTGCTGAGGGTGGAGTAATAAATTGTACTTGAACAGCAGAACACAGAGAGAATCTCAGCGGGCAGTAACACTTCCATTTCCTCAGAAACAGCAAGAAGATGCTTCTCTAAAGTCTCTCTTGTTTCACCCCTAGAGCCGTACCTTGTAACAGCAGGTCTCAAAGCTGGCGTTTTGGATCAGTCCCTGTAACTGCTTGCGCTGATGCTCAGCTCCACTGCAGCGGTCCTTCTGATCTATCTGTGCTTCTCCTGCCCAGTGCAGTGGGCTGAATTGCGCTCAAGTGAACAAAATGAGGGAATAAACTAGCTTGGGGTTTTTCCAGCCCTTGAGATAGGTCCGTAAGGTGGTAAGTCCCCTCCTGTGACTCAGCGCACACAGGTTTTCCTCAGTGTGTTCAGCCTCAGACGCTCTGACCTGGCTTTTGGAGTCCTTGAGATGAAGTACTGAAGGGATACAGTATTTCACAGGGTGTGCTGCAGCCATTGGCGGAAACATCAGTGGCTCTTCCCATGTGGCTGCCATCGCAAGATTCGCTGCAGATAAAAAATGAGAAAACCAATCCAAGTGCTGGAACCCCTGTGGCTCTACCTTCGCATGTATGTTTGAGGGGACCACTCTGCTATGTGCTGACCTCCTGCAGGCAGCCGCTGTAAGAATCACTCCCATTCTCTGTGCTCATCTTACTACAGCCCCACGTGAAGAAAACAAGCCTAGCAGTCTTTTGGGTTTGTGTTGACACCTGCAGGTTGAGAGACATTTTGTTTGTTTTCCTTACTCTCCTCAGTGCATAATTGGCCAGATTGCATTCATGTTTTCTCTCCCTTACAGCTTTCTGCCAGGCATTAATCACCACTGGAGACTGGACTAATTTGCTGATGTTGTACAAGGAATAATCGCTCCTGGAGACCTGGCTGACGTGATCTGAACTCACAAATGGTATCTGACCAAAGGTCCGTTCAGGCAAGTGGTTCTCTGTTTATTTTGGCTCAGGTCATTGCGGCTCCCCTTTCCTTGTCATGTTTTCCACCTCTCTTGCTACGTACATCTTTTTTCCTCTGTCTTTTGAGCTGCTGGCTCCTTGCCCTCAGATCTAGGATGACATGCCTTTCACAGCATCAGCATCACAGATTTGAGGGATACCGGAGAAGAGGGTCCAACATATTGCTTGTAGCTAATATGCTGTCACGCCTTGCTTTCTTTTTCTGCTGCCTCCTTTCCACAACAGCTACACCTTGGAGGCCAAGCAAAGAAACAACTCCAGGTGGCTTGCTTTCTGCTCACCCTCCCTTTCCGGTTAAAGATATTGTGAGTGGTTGCATGTGGACTTTTGTTTCTCAAAGCCACTGGTGGTTCCACCACCTGTGAATTTGTCTAATCCCAATAGAATTTATTGGCCTTGACTTAAAATTATTCCCTGTTCCCTTTGTAATAGCTGCTGACAAAGCTGCTCTTCTCCTGATGGATTTTGTTGGGGCTCAGTTTGATAGCTTACTTATGACAAAGGCCAGCAGTCTGTTAAAACGGTATCATCTCTGCATTTAATACTTCTCTGCCCCCAGCTCTCATTTAATCTAAGTATTAAACATTCACAATGTAGCAAAAAGCAGTTGCTGTTTGCAGTATTAGGAAGAAAAAGTTAGGGAATAATGGATAAAAAGTTAAGTACTAAACATCAGCATCTTTGGTTGTTGTATATTGATAAAGGATAAAATGACTGCTGTCTCTTACTCTCCTCTGGAAGTTTTCCCTTCTTGACGGTGGCATATACAATGGTGAATGTCTCTCTGTTATCAGCATCCTATCTGTGGACTCACAGATTTCTTGTATTTGTGCTGTTATTTACAAGTAAAATATTTCCAAGTTTTATTGTTGGCCTTTCCTTGTATTGCCCGTAAGTATATCTGCTTCTGTCAGTATCTTCTTCTGTCATTTAGCAGTACTTTCGAAAACAGCTGGTGCCCCCAGGGTAAACGTTTAAACAATGTCCTACTCTGACAAAATTCTGCTTTATCAGCAAACCGTGTTGTGACTTTTTCTCTCATTGTTTTGCAAATTGCAATTACAAAGTGCTTTTGCGTTTAAACAGGATCTCTCTGACCTAAGAGATAGTGAAAATTATGTTACAGAGGGCACAGTAACTTGACGCTTTGACCTACCCTAAATAGCTGGGCTTGTTTCACTTGGGCAAATTATGTATTTATAACGATCCATTATGTCATCAGAATACTTCAGCAGAGATGCTGCAGCTCCAACCTACATGAATATTCTTTTGAAGGGCTAATCAGAAGAGATATACCGTCAAGACTGTGTGCTTTAAAAATACAGTTCTAAACATCACTGTCCAAACTAGGCAACAATAATGAATCAGTTCTGATTAATCAGATCATATAGATCCTTGCTGCTCACCAGTTCTCCATGATCTTAGTTCAGATGAAAGCTTAGGCTGGTGAGATTCATTCCGTGCCAGTGTTTGAAAATCAAAAACCTTTATCCAGATCACATAAAATTGATGCTCATGAGGTGCCTTACTTGAAAGCACCAGGGTATATATGTACTTCAGGATGTCAGCTTAAGTTGCTGCTTTAAGTACCTTCCCCAGGTCCTTTCTGCTTTTGCTTACCCATGTGTAGCTAACAAGCTATGTAAGAACAGTATCTCATTCTCATTTAAGTCGTCTTTATGCTACAGGGATCAGCTGGTGGTCCTCAAACATCCAGGAGACTAACCAAATAGAAGATTTTGAAAATAAAACTAGCTCCTTGCGCTACAGCCAGAGGAGAAGTCAAGGGCAGTGTATGATGATTGCTGTGCTGAGTTACCCCTCTGTCTCTTCATTGAGCAAGAGGCTAGCAGAAATTCTTTGATGGGCTGGAAGTGGAGGTTCAGGGACAGCGTACAGTGTCAGGAAACAAGCAGATCCAGCGCAAGCCGTCTTGTTGGGTGAAGGTGTGGGAGGTTGTAGGAACGGCATGTTGCACATAACTAGACAGAGAATGTTAATTTCCAGGAGGGTTTATTCAGATACTTTCATGGCTGTTGAGATAAAATGTAAATCATGAGAACAGATGACTTAGAAGAAAATAAAATATTTTTTAAACCAGAGATGCTCCTCAATGCTTTTCAAGGGAAACGCCTGGTGATGCATTCCACAGTAGTGCAGCAACTGTAGGCATTACTCTGTTTATAGCTTCTGCTCTAGAAGAGCAGATACGTGCTGAAGAAATTGGACAGGAGTGTGTATGCCAGTGTGTCTGCATGCTAAATATCTTCTGATCTTGTCTTCTGATCTTGCGGTTAGTACATGAGGAAACTCCCCTTCAGTGGGACTTCTGTCTGGAGAAGGCACATATGCAATGAAATACATTTATTTGTCTGTCCACTCAGTCAAATGGGGCTAGGGCCGTTGCTGTTTTGAATCTCTTTGCTTCGTTCCTTTGTACTTTTGGAAAGCAAGGGGAGAAATGGCTTTAATTCCTGTTTCTTTTTTTCCTAAAGCCATGTTTCTGTGACCAAATTTGCAATCAGAGCCCAGTGTTTCCAGCTGTCCTTTGATAACTTAGCAGAACAGCATAGTGCAAAATTTTACCTTTCCTTCCTTTTCCCTTTGAACAGACTTTAGTGCCTCACTGTACCTTAGGAGCCTCTCTCATTACGATTAAAGTAAGTTGCTTTCCTCTGTCTGGTTTGGATATGAACATGGCGCTTCCTGAACCTCAACTGTTCTTCTTGTGCAATTCTGCTAATGAAATCTGGTCATAGGAGGAGATGGTTTGTACTTGTAAGTCCATGGCACAGGGAGGATATTGCAGTATTGCTTCCCATCTGCTGTCACTGAGGTCACTGTTCTGGCACAGAGTGAAACATGAACAGCTGCAGAAATCCGGTGATGGCCCTGCTGTTGCTTTCTGGAGGGATGAATGTGGAAATAAGTGTCAGGACAAGGAAATTGCCAGCCATGCTCTCTGTCCTGGCCACTTGCTTGTGGGAAAGGGTTAGCAGGTGGCTCCTGTTTCTTCCACAGAGGATGGGATTTTCTTTTTTTTTTCCTATCTGCTAGGCCTCTGCTCAGACAAAACTCCTATAAAACACGTGCACACATGATTATTGACCTCACCCCCAGTTCAGGTCTGACCTTTATCCCACTCCATGGTGCTGATTTTGAGGACTTTCTCCAGAAGCTGCACTCAGAAACCATTTCTTCTCCTTTTGCTAGGGAGTGAAGGCTGTGCTTTGCAAACCAGGACAGCGAGGACTAACCATCCCACCTAGTCCCAATGATGCTCCGTGTTCACTTTGAACTAAACGCATGTTCTAACGTTCATATAATGTAGAGGAGTTATGAATGTAAGGGACAGGGGTTGTTCATGACCTGAGAAACTATATACATGTGTGAGTGGATTTGTTATTGTGTGGACTCGCTGTGCGGGGCACTGACTCTCTGGTAAACTTCTGCTGGCAAAATGGTCTTCAAAGAGCAGTTAAAAGTTAGCACGTTATGACAGGCTTCATGGAGAGGATGAAGGTGACTGCCCATCACCAGCTGTTCTGAGTGGAAATCTAGCACGGCAGAAAGCTGGGGCCAGGAGGGACAGCACTTGCATAGTGCCTGTTGGCCACTGGAAAGACTGATTTTTCAAAGCTGTGTCTTCACACCTTTACAATCCAAGTAAAGTAAAGAAATAAATCACTGTGCACAGTTGTCATCTTTCCCCTCCAAGCGCCAGCCAAAGAGTTTAAATATAGCTAAACTACTGTATTTCCTCGGAATAAACACTCAAATACTCAAATTGCTAGGTCCTGGTATCACAGGGAAGATTTATAAACCAGTTATACTGGGAATTTTATTCTCCATTGTAGCTTTGATAGATTGTGGGTCAATTAGGGTCAATATGGGTTTTAATCATGTAGGAACACATCCTCATTCTACCATAAAATGTCTGGACTTGGCACACTGGAATTTGTTCTGTCCGTCTCGCAAAACAACTCCAGTTTGTGGCAAAACTATGAGAACCATTCTGCCAAGGGACAGGTCTGTAATTTTTATACTGTTTTGTCTCTGTTTACTGCTGAGGGCATTAACAAGAACACAGAGAGTTTCTTCCTGCTAAATAATCTTTCTTCACCCAGTCCTGTCCTCTTCTGTCTTCTGATCAGTCTTGGGATGCACAGATAATGTTCATGGTGCAGCTGAGTCTGTAAATAATTAGCCATTGAGGAATGGATATCTTTGAGCCTTCAGAGCAGCTTGACAGCATCGGTAATGGGGCTGAGGGGCAGCAGCTATGGATTGTCCGTAAAGAAGAATATCTATAAATAGTCAGTGGATGGAAATCATAGGAACGTGAGATTAGCAATACTGGTTCAGACCATCTAGGACAGTACCTGTCTCCAGCAGGGGCCATAAGCAGACACCTGGTGAAGAACAAGAATTGGACAATTATGCTTAATTTTCCTCCGTAACATTTTCTGCTCTCTGAGTATATTCAGCTCAGAACTTCCCAAGATTTATGTGATTCTCAGTAAGCCACGCTGGGTTTCTCTTGCAGCTGCTTGTCCAATCTGTCCTTGAACATCAACAATTCCAGCATCATTCTGAACCAGGCACATTATCTTTTAGAGCGAAACCTGTTATCCTCTACAATGGTGCAAAACCACAGTTACTCTAAAGCATTTAGCTGAGTCATTTTTTTATTGGTGAAATGTGAACAAAGATGAGAATTCAACCAAGACAGTTAATAAGAGAGAAGATTCAGGGGAAATGAGTTTTATGATTATGACTCTAAAGTCTTGCACGACTTTAGCAAGACAAATTGATTAGTGCATTTTAATTCTCTTGTTAAAACAGACTTTTCCACTCCTGTGTGTTATTTATGTCAACATAAGCCAGAAAGGGAATCCAGCCCAAGGTTTTTGTATCATCATTGAATCTTCTCCTCCTGCTTTTTTGCAAATTAGAGTAACAACGTCACAGTCTTGAATAACATTATATTTTTCTGCTCCTGTAAGCTACAGTCATCTTCTCTAGCCATAGTGAGACTGAAGCTGAAAGGGAAACAAAATCCAATCCCAGTCGCATTTCTACAGTGGTGAAGTAAGACCCCAGGCAGGTGGTTTTGGTATTCTGACTCCCAGCCTTTTTCATTTCCTGGATGTGGCTCTTAGCATCCTGGAGTTGTTTGCATTAAGTGGTATACATTGAGCACGGCTTTTCCTCAGAATGCCTGACTCTCCTTGTTGCTTCTCTCCCTACGTTTTGATTATCTAACATACGAATACAACAAGCACTGCAAAAATTAGGACATCATATGGCATTCACAAAATATTATAGAGCAATTCCAGCATTGGTGGAATGGATGAGTAGTCAGAAAGAATAAAATAAGCAACGCTACTGGTGTGAGCTGAAGATGACCGAAGTCTGTGTACTCACATAACAAATAAACACTGAGTAAGTTAAGTGTGTGTACAAGCTGGACCTAGGGAACTTTTTAGCTTTGTTCTCATTCTGGATAAAATAGCACCATGAGTTAGAAGGGTGCAATGAACTAATTTACAGAGATGAATGCCCTTCGTGGCGTATTTCTCTGAAGATGATCTTTATTATATTTGTCTTCCCTCAGTTGGGTGAGAAGTTCTCTAACAGTTGCCTGCCTGTTATTGTATCGCCATTTACTAGTTGTAATGAGTATTTAGTGTTTTCAATTATTTGCTGCTTCATTGAAAACACAACAGTCATTGAAGCCATTAAGGGATTCTTAGTCAATCCACTAAATAATAAAAAGAATCAGAGAGCATGTATAAAGTATGAGTTTTTGCTGGCCTGGCTGTCAGCTGGGAATGTGAGCAAATCACACCCACTAGCCATCATAGTCATGCTAACAAAAGCTTTGTGGCACATGCAAAAATGAGGATAGTCAAATGTTCTTGGGTTGCGTCTCTGGAGAAATATTATAGCTGGGCTTGGAGAAGAGTCTTCTGGTGATGTAAACTGCATGTCCTTTATGAATGGTTGCTCATATATGCAGAGTGTCAAGAATTTTAGTGTAGAAACCCCCATTCAGTCTTTTCTCCCTGATAACACGTTTCCTTCCAACTAAAATACTTCAGCTACTTGGATGAAAATTGTCTTTCAAACTAAACAGCTGGCTTTGTATTTTCACTAAACTTTTTTTAATGATGTGGAAAGGGCACGATGGAGGCCACAGAAGGAAGAACAAGTTATGCAGGGAAGGTTAGGGGGTGACCTCCCAGGATGTCAGCTTCTCCACAAGAAGCCCCAGGACACCCTTTTCTTTGTTTCTATAGAGCAGATGCAAAGCAACCAACCCCTTTTTTTCCTGAGGACAAATCGCTTCCAAGTACATCTGGAGGAGCATGAAGAATGAGAATATGAATACAGACAATTATGATGGAGTAGAGGCCTTGTAAATTTATACCCAAACTTACCCCCTGGTAACTCATTCATCTGTGTGTCTTGACAGGATGCATGTGAAATAGTGGGACAATAAAAGCTTTTGTTATGCTGAAAGATGTTAATAGTTGGCCTCAGGGTGAGCTGGGTTTCCAAGACAATCACAGATAGCACAGACAGCACAGCGGAAACTCGGAGGATCAGGAGAATGAACACTCAAGCCTTTATTTTGTAAAATAAAGAGACATGGGCTATCTCAGAGTGAGGGTTGTCTAAAGGTATAGGCTTTACAGGATCTTACTTGTATGGAAATGTACTTCGTGGGACAGCGGGGTACCTGAACTGCTGGTTACACACGTGGAAATATCCAGCAAACATAATTATAGACGACTATGCCTCAGCGAATGAAGGTCTAAAGAGGTGTCAGAGGGCATTGGGTATTGGCCCCTTCTGCACCCTTGGCAGTGCAGCGTTCAGCCCATCTGCCAGGCTGCAGCACCACGCTGGCAACAAAAGGAGATGCTTGACAAAGAAATATGGAGTGTAACTGCTTTGGATGGCAGTCTTGGATGGTTAGAGAAGTTCCAAAAAAGCTTTCTTAAAATTCCGTCTTTCAGAAAGGGAGGTTGTAATACAGATCTGTCCTCACCAAGGAACTGCTGTGCAGTGAAGCTCCTTTCTGTCTCCTTTCTGTCTCTTTTCACTGTGGTCTCTACACAACCTGTTGTCTCACAGGGAAGACACTATCATAATCACAGGACTAGCTGGGAGCGTATGTTCTCAGGGCTGCGGATGTTTTCTGATAGTTCCTGAGGCTAAATCTGGATCAGCTTGGTTCTGACTGAAACTAGTGTCCTTTCCAAGTAGATGCTTTTGTGAAAAGACTCAGGAACAAACAACTAGAATGGATCCACTCCTCTGTACATAGGCAAACATACAAAGATGTTTTGAGTGTATTCCACCTAGTCTAAACGTAACTGCCTAAAAGTTAGTTTCTGGTCTAAACAAGTGCACAGATTTGCTCTGCAGTTAGTAGGAACAGAATGATACTTTCAGAAAGTGATCCCGTTTCTCTTGGACAATCATCTTGGGATGAGACAAATGGTCCTTGGGAGGTGCTTCTCTCTGCAGTGACTACAGCAGAAACTGAGACATCTTGCATCTTGCTGCCCAAGCTCAGCTGAGAAAAATCCCATCCAGAGTTCAGCAGCACTGACAGAAGATTTGCTCCATGTGCCCCTGTATACTACAAGCTAAAAAAACCTTTCCAGAGCCTACATCACAGCTGTAAAGCACAAACCCCACAACTGTTCTCTGCCAGAGGAAGAAAGCAAGGATATCCTGAGGGAAAATGCACAGAGGATCCTAGGAAGTGTTTACTTGCACCTCAGTTTGGTTGTGACTAGTGGCAAAATGACAGGTGAGCAAGCAAGAAACTTTAACTTTCTAAGGCAGTGCTAGTTGTCATAGCTGAGACCCACTGATGTGACAAGGCAAACTGGTAACAACATATCAGAAACTTTGATGGGATAAACAAACTGCAGAAATGCCAGTCCCAAAAGTTGCACGAGTGACTAACAAATGTGGAACTGCACATTTTGGTCTTGGCACCCATGATAAAAGTACAGCCATTTATTTATTTTAGCTTTCATGTTCTTCCTGCCCTTCTGTCCTTAAAAGAGATAGCTTAGATCAAGTCATGCTGAAACAAAATGTACCTTTGTGATTAATACCTATGAAAACTCAGACTGACATGGTAATAAAACTGTAAGGGTTCGGGTTCCTTCAGGGAAATCCAGTTGCACTCACTTTGTTGTCAGAATAATGAGGTCTCTCTTTTGCAGTCATAGAGTTAATGCATTTGATGCAGGTAGAATGATTTTCGAGTCATGGGGACCTCTTTGGAAGGAGGCAAGAAGTAAAACTTTTTAAAAATTGCTGTTTCTTACATACCCACATGACACCATTATGGATTAAGTGTCCATAAAACGTTGATGCTCTGTAATCCCATACTATGCTTGAGAGAGAGCAAACTATTCCATGGCGCAGCCCTAAGCCTGTTGTTCCTTTATAAGTACCCGGGATAGTGCATGCAATTTTCTGTAACATCGGTTCAGACAACAGTTGAGTGCCTAGGTTCTTTGAATTGTTGATCCCATTGGGGTTAATAGGTACATAATTAGTGATGTCTAACGTCAAGTGTTTGGGTTTTATATATTTGGTGATTTTGGCTTCAGTTTTCATTATGTCTGATGCATATGGACAGATGCAAATGCTATTTGTCATGAAATACCAGCAATATTTTAGCCGATGTAGGTATCAGAGAAAGCTTTCACTCTCCTTATCATTTCACTTTTCGTCCGTACTGAGAATATTACGTCACCATGCCAGATACATTGTATTGACTGATTCCTGATGGTGAGTTGCTGGGACTGGCTGTTACTGCTTTGGAAGAGAATGCATTAGCATTTTTGGACACAGCACTGATGAAGCTGGATAAACACAAATGTACTGAGGGCTGATGTTTCAGATCAGGTGAAGGATTTCAGGAAATTCACTGTATGTTCCTTGTGCTACAGTTCACCTAGGAGGGAAACTTAAGCAAAAAGTAGCAGTCACACTGAGAAACAGATGCCAGCTTTTGGAGCAGGGCAAGAAAAGGACAACAAATACAAAATTATGTGAGACGGAGAGCATCTAATGGGTGATGGACAGTTGCTTTCAAGATGGTCGAGTGTGCAGTGTTTCTAAAGTAGTGCTTTGTCACCAGCCCTCTCTTCCCTTTACTGAGCAAAGTGAGCATTAGCGCTGCCATGTTCTGCCATCCAAGGAAGGAGACGTTATAATATTCACCCATCTCAAACAACAAACATGAGGTGCATTGCAACATCAGTGAGTCAAGTCAGATTGCTGAATATGCAGCAACTTACACTGTACAGTGAAGTGCTGTTGTATCCCCCTATATAAGCTGAGGAAAGGTAGGTCCCTGTGGCAAAATTGGGGGCCCTTTAGTTCATTCCCACCCTGACCCTCCGCTTCCTCCTTCCCTGAGCACTTATTGTCAGATCTGAAGCAATGAGGACTTTCCACGGGAGTTAGGAGAGGGGTACACCTCATGACAGGCACTAGGAGAATCATGGTAGGAACTGCAGAAGGAAGGGAGGGGGGTAAGATTTGTGGAGCCCACTAAGGAGAGATTGACACATATGAAGAGACTGCAGAATTTAAGATTATACTGAAAACAACAGTGGTGAGATTGATCTCACCTCGCTTCAGGTGTCTAATCATATGTCCTGATTTAGATTTTTACTTCAGGATAAGATGAATCATAGTCTAGAAGCATCCCTTTCTCTCCACTGACTATAGTCAGTGTCTGGTGCGGATGAAGTTGTCTGAGCTGTAGCTACCTGTGTCTGGTGAGCTGGATCTGGCCCCATATGAGTGAGAGTAAATTTGGCTGTGCAAATCCCAGTTTGAGCATTTGAGTATTGCTTCCTCTTTCAGTGCAACCTGCCTGCACAGCCATTCTGTATTCCCAGCAGACTAATTATTACAAAAATTCTCTGTCATTGCTTTGCAACGGTCCATAGCTTAACTAATTTAAAAATGCAAATGAATGCTAAATTGCAGTCGAATCTGAACCATCTCCTTCTCCCTCTCCCTCTTTCTCTTTCTTTCTTTCTTTCTTTCTTTTTTTTTTTTTTTTTTTCCTTTTGTCTATGCTGGGGAAAGAAAGATAGACCAGACATTAAATGCTGATGGTGAAAATCAATCTTTCAGATTTGAGGTAATTTTGAATTAGGTCCCAGTGCCAGGGATAATGACATCATCAGAGTTGCTCAATTGATCCATGATTTGAGGAGAAACGGCTTGGACTTGATCCTCCCTTTGTCCTTACAGAGAGACATAAATGTTGCAGTCTTCAGCTCTTTTCACCGTTAAACTTTCATGCTGAAATGATCTCAAATTTTAGGAAGAGGCATTCAGGAAGAACGTAAGCAAATGCATGAAATAAACCACTTCCCTCTGTACTGCCACTGTCCTGATATGTGAAGCTAGAGCTCTGTTTTGCAGTCCTGTGTGGGTGATGTGCCCAGATGGTTATGAAGAATCAGCTGAAGGGGTGTTAGCTTTTTAGCCTCTGTAACTAGCTGGTTAACACTAGTTAACCTGTTCACACATTTAGACTCTATAGCACCTATCAAGGTTGTCTCATCATCTCATGATCCCCATCTATCTTTACCTAAGGACACTAACGTTTCTCTGAGATAGTAACTCTTTGAGGAAGAGGCTGTGCCATAGCTACGCTTTTGAGGGGGACATGAACAACAGCTAGCACCACGATTTGTGGTCTTCAGCTGCAGGATCATGTACATAATAGTAATAACCATTCATAGGCAGCCTTGTTGCTTTCCTAATGCCAGCACTGCACTGTAACATCATCACTGAGATTGAATGCTCAGAAATGGGGCTCTTGAGTATTTAGAGAGCCACTTATAGGCTCAAAGTTAGGCATTGAGACTGCTTCCCTCCATGGACAGCACATGGCATGAGAGTCTGGTAACCCAAACTGCTTACCTCTCCTTTGACCGTACATCTCCTTGCGGTGTAGCTGAGTTAGGTACTCAGAGGAGAATACCTGAAACTCCAGTCCTCACTGTGTCCATCGGTCTTGTACAGTCCCATGACGTTTGCTGAGCTGATGTGTGACGGGAGGTAAACATGGTTCTTTGGAGCTGTGAACCCCCCTGTTGCCCCAAAGCGGATGCTCACAGACACACACATCTGCCCTCCCAGATCCCAGACCAGCACAGTGTGTGTGGGAGGGACTGGTTTTCAATTAGGATTCAAACATCACAGTGATAGAGTCCTCCTAATCCTTCTACAAAGGTGCGTGTGGTTAATCAAATTGTAATCCGCAGGCTCCGGGTAGTTTTGTTTACTATCAGCTTAGTGCCAGGTCTCCTGGGACGTGTTCACCGGTTCAGGACGTGCAGTGTGCTTCCAGCCCTTGCAGGGCGGGGATGGCTGCTCTTGGCTGTAAGGCAGATGTAGCTGTTGTGTTGCCTCATGTGGCCTCTTAATAGCTGATGGAAGGAAGAGGAGCCCTTGGCCTTCTCTTCCATGTGGAAAAGCATTAAGCATATTGGTCCAGGTGCAAATGTGTTTTTGAGAAAGCACAGATAATTTTCTGTGTGGACCAACTGCATTCAAAAAGGGAGCTAGAGGGGAAGGGGAACAAGAAAGAGTTTTTCTTTCCTGCTTTCGCCCAGAGGGATGATGTTCTTCCACCCTGGGTTACCCTGGGCGATTGTAGCTAGATGTTAGCTGTGCCAGCCCAAGGTTTGCTGGCTCTGTGTTTCCTGGGAGCGTGGCAGCCCACATGTACAAAAAAGATTGTCTAGTTGGGTTTTGTTTTAGCAGTGCTCCATTTTCCTGTGTTCTTAAGGGAGAGGAGTAGTAGTTGTTGAAAAGCCTGGGTCTCTAGCAACAGGCTGGCAGTTTTTGTAAACTAAGCAAGAACCTTTTAGAGGTTTTTCTATGTATGCCTATTAAAGCCCTCAGGAGTATTGTGGCAACTAGGGATCACCAGGACGTAGTGAAGGCATGGTCTTGAGAATTTTCCCAGACATCCCTCTGGCCTCATGTCCAGATGTAAGGTGACAGAGGAGCTGTTATCCAGGCTGCAGAAGTCCTAATGGCCAGTCATGCTTGTTGCACTAGAGATTTGCATTATCGGTGATGCTTTCATAAGAGCCTTAATAGCCACATATGGCAGTCTTAATTTTGGATGCATATACAAGGTCAAATCCTGATCTTGGTGACACCAGTGTAAAACTGAAATTTATTATTATATTCATTTCAAAGTAAGCTCTAGGCTGTAGTAATGGGAACAGAATCTGACCAAACATCCCCCAGATCCTTCTGGATGAAAGGGAGAAAATGTACCCTTCACAGTGCAAGGGTATGAGGAGGAAAACCTTGTGTCTTACCGCAGTCCCTCAGCGTATGGCCCAGAGTGCTGCAGGTCTGCGTGTGTCTTCTCCACATGTGCTTATGTTTGCGCTTGCGAGAGGCAGTCTGTCTCCATGAGTCGCAACAACTCCTCGCGACATGCACGGCTCTTGTCTTTTCAGTCTAGATAGATAGCTGTGCCTAAAGCTGTCTGCGCGTGTGCCTGTGTGTGGATCACAGCAATCCATCAGCACGCACGGAATCCATCCCTTGAGCATAACAGCTTATGTCCCTTGTGCCTCAGAGTCTGTTTGGGGGAGAAAGACTGAAACTGAATCTCCTCTGTGGGCATGTGTCAGAACCCCATATACATGTGTGTGCATAAACGCACACATATATATTATACACACGTGTGTTTCCACATTAACTGAGGGTGGTTTTTTCTGTGATTCTGTGCTAGTAGGCCCAAAAGCAGTACTGAATATTAATTCCATTTAATTTTAGCTATAAAGAACATTGCAGTCACAAGAGGTTTGCCATCAGAGTTGGAGGACATTAAGTATTTGGGGTCTTTTTTCGTTGCAGGATGATGATGTTCTGGTGTAAATGTTTTATAATTATCTCATGAATTATTCACAGTTAACTTGATAACCCGACATTTTATGGGATATGGTCTCTAGAGAGCAAGGAGGGAGGGAAAATTTAAAAATAAATAAATGTGAAGACAGGACCCAGCTGCAACAATGAGAAAGCACTGATTTATTTTCTGTCTGCACTGAAGGGTCATTTCATTCTTTTATTTATATTTTTGTGGTGATGAGCCACAGAATGTGAGTAAGTAGATGAGGTTATTTTCTATATATATATATAGAAGGAAAAGAAAAACTGGGAAAGAAATCAAACTCCCTTCACTGGTTTTTAATCTGAAAGTGGTGCTTGAATTATTTCACCTATTGTTCTGGAGCTCAGAGGTTCTATTATTGCTGATGCCATTTCCATCTGGTGAAGCATTAGTGAAAACCAGCGTAGATTTTTCATTATGCATATATCTGGGCCTTTTTCTCCCTTTACCTTTCCTTCTTCTTTCCCCTTTCCCTTATCCTTATCCTCTCTTCTTTCATCTTTATTCCCATTCCATTTCTTTATTAATTTTCCTTTCCCCCCCACCCCTTTCCTTTTCAGTTCCTGTCTCTCTTCCTCTGGGCTTGTCTTTTTTCCCCTCACTTCTCTCTGATTCTTTCACCACTTCTCATCTTTCAATGTTTTCTTCTGTCTACAATTCCCTCTTTGTTCTCTCTATTGCTAACAGGATCTTAATGCTATCTGCTGAAGTCCGTGAGCCTTAACCCAAATCAGCTGAAGAAAGAATCAGACCCAAAGAAGAAAGAGTTCCTGCAATTTAATGAAATACGGTGACAGCTTCTGGAAGAAGAGTGTTGAAACTCATACCTGGACATCCAGTCTGAATGTCTATCAGGCCCTGATAACCAAAATGAACTGGAAAGAAATGCAGTAACTTCCTTGCCATACCCCAGAGATCCATGCCACAAAATTCCCAGCAAGGGCCTGGTGAAGTCTCCCAGTTTGCCAGATATCCATGAATCCAAATGGAAAAGAGAACATGGCACGTGACATTTAATCCCAGTGTGAGCAAAGGCTGCCCTCATACCCAGAGAAACAACCGATAGCTAATATAGGAGTGAGACCTCCTGGCAGCTGTCCAGGAGCAATGTCTCCTCTGTGAAAGACAAAAGCTTGGGACAAACTCCAGGGTCTTCTCTGCATGAGCGGTGGGAAGGGAACAGTGTAATGTCTGGGTTCAGTTGAGCTAGCTGGCATCCAGGTGCTTAGCTGTGTTGAAGTTTATTGCACTGGAGTTTCCATAAAGAATTTTCATCAATCAGGAATGCATGTGCTTTTTCAGAGAAAATCAGGGGGTCTGCAGAGCCTGATGGTTGTGCTTATAAATTTCAAAGTGGCAATTTGGAGGGTAGCACATGAGCCATTGTAGAAAGATGAATTCACAGGCAGGACTTTTTAGAGAATGAATTTGAGAATGAAAGACTGATTTCACCAGCCTGCTTCATTCATTTATTTAAATTTATGCTATACAATGAACAGCAGAGGAAAGCCAAAACTTGCACTGATGATTTTTCTTCTTTTTCCCAACCTTCTTTTATTTATTAAACTGCTCTGGATACACCTTTCAAAGAACCCCTTTTTTTTTTTTTTTGGCTCACTGTTTACTATAGCTTCATCAGCCTTGAAACGGGAGCTGTGGGCAGCTTGATAAATGGAATGAAAAGCTGCTTCTGCCAGAATCAAACTAACACCCCCCCCCCCCAATATCCATAAACCCTTTTGGTTTAGCATTTCTAAAGCAAGCACTATTTCCCTCAGAGCATCATTGAAGAGTGATGCACCAGTATCCCTCAGTGTTTCAGCAAAGGTATTTCTTTATCCAGTCATGCCCAAGGCAGAAGTTGGTCACTGGGTCGTGAACAGGACTCAGCCTGCAGCACTGGAGAGCAAGGGCAGCTGGGGTATGGTAGAGGGATAGAGAGAGAGAGACGGTCCTGGGAAGGCTGAGCAAATCTTGACTCTGAAATGTATTGGGCAGATCAACAGAGTAAATGAGCCAAGACGTATGAAGTTGGGTCCTACTTACAGAGATTAGCAGCTGTCCTGCTTCCATACAGCTATTTTTTACCTAGTTACTTTCTAAATTCTCCCTTTCCTTCCAATCCTTCTTTAAATATGGACAGCTAAATATATCCCTGGTTCAAACCTTTTGTCTTCAGCGCATTTACTGAGTTCCACAGTTGGTCCAGCCTGACAGTAAACCAGGGCTTTAGTTACTGTGATTTATTGATAGAGGTAAGTGGTTCAGTCCCATCTGTGAAGGTACGAAATGTTCATAAGAAAATAAATACCCCATAAGAAAGTGGTGATGGACCATCAGTTGCAAAGCTTCCAAACAGCCAGGGGAAAACATACTACATTTCCTGCTGCTGTAGTAAATATCACAGATGTTACAGCAAAGGGGGGAGATGGAGGGGATGTGACGGGGACCCCAACACCCCCCCACCAAAACAAACAAAAAAAGGAATGAAAATATCTGGATTCTGAGAGGAAGGACCAGTGGTGAATCCTGAGTGCAAAATGAGAGAGCGTTGTGTTCCTTTCCTCACTAACCTCGTTTCACCTGTACACGCGAAGCTGATGAATACGCAAAGCAAAGGATGTGAATGTCCCCTTGGCCTAAGCTCATTGGTATGTAATTTGCCAATATGGATCATACTGAGAACAGTGCACCCTATGCTCCTGACACAGTTTCCAATATGCAGCAAGATGGCAGCACCCAAGGGCTGTTGCAAGGATGTCTGATATAAAAATGGGCTCTGCCAAAAGCAACAGTCTTCTTGTCTCTGTTCCTACCCATTGCTTGCCTGGTTTCTGACTGACTCTGTCATCACTGGGCTGCCAAGGTCCTGGGCTGGTTAGGGTCACGTCTTCCAAGTAATGACTCCAGTGCCATGGCCAAACTGTGGGCTTGTTTCCAAATTACGGAGAGCCAATATTACTGAGTTACTGCAGTGGCCCTACCCTGTCTCTTTTTTTCCCATCTGCTCCAGTCCTTCTTAAGAACTGTTTGGCTTCAGAAGGAACTTTGCTGTTCCTTGAGGCAGCAGTGAGTTTGAACGGAGAAGGACAGCGGGATGGCGACTGCCTTTCTCTTGCTGGAAAGATGTGGCGTGCACAGGGCCATGCAGACAGGAATACTAATGGGAAGAAGAGGTAAGAGATCTGAAGGTACCTTGACCCTTGGGATTCTCTGCTTGTTTAGAATGCATAATTGCAATTTGTTTAACACCAAAGGATAACTCATCATTCACAGGAAAGAAGCCAATGGTGGGGATCAATATTTCTATTGCTGTGCTAGAAAAATAGCAGAAAAGGGGTGGCTCTCTATCTACTACAGCAAACCAGAAGAAATATATGCTTAAGGCTTCTTATAGAAGGGGCCAACAGAGGGTTTGCTCAATGCTGGCTGTCATTTCAGTCTTGAGTTTCAGTGAATGTGTGGGGGTGACGTGTATCCTGCACTTCAGATGGGGCCTGACTGGAGACAGGGTAGAGGACAGCTCTGCCTTCCTTGATCCAGAGAGAAACATTAAACCACCATGAAGGTGAAATAAGGAATAGCTGGGCCACAGACTGATGTGTAGAATAGTAACCTGAGGAGATCACAACTGAGCACTTCAAACTCCACTTTCTGTATAGGCCATACTGATGTATATTTTTTATGGAGATGTAGGAGTTACCAAGAGCTGACTACACGTGGTAGAGCCAGAGCTGAATTTGCAATGGTGCCTGTGGGATCCTGCATAAAAGCATAGGTTGTTTGCTTTTTTTATGGAGGAAAAATCTGTTTTATCAAAATGCTTAGCTGAAGGATTTTGTTTCCCATCAAATATTTGTTGAGCCCTTTCTGGAGTGTCTCACAGAAGGAGTGGGAGAAGGTGACCCTTTGATAGGGGTTCAGTGTAGAAAATCTTAATTATTGGCACTGGCAAGGAATATGGCTCTGAATTAGGTATATCTGGCCTTGTACATGTGTTGGTTGTGCATCAATATCCTGAGCTTTCATCCACAGGGTGCAATCTATATATAATTATGATGCCACTTCCCTGTGAAACAAAACCAAAAGAGTAAGAATTGCCCTGAAACGAGAGTATTTTTCAGGTCAGCTTGGATGAGGAGGCCAAGCCTGACTCACCAGCTATATGGTGCCACTGCATATGTTTGCTTGGATCTGAGGAGCATCCTGGTTTTTCTGCGATCCTGCACTGCACTGATTGAACAGCATATGCATCTCCCATGTTGAGCTTATTCAGCAACAGACCACTGGGTATTTTTGAGCAAGGGAAAAAATCTCGAAATCATAAATCAACACTGAGGGAGCTGGAACAGATTCTCTCTTGGGGCGTCTTGTGCGCTGCACACACAGGCTTCAGAGTCCAAGGCTGCTGGAAATCAGGGCACCCACTGCCTCCCCACGCAGGTTTCCACGGCACAAGACTGACCTCCAGTGGGCACTGCCTAGTGTCGGTGGTCTGTAAATCTGGAGAAGGTGTGTACAAATGATCTTTAGAGGCCACACGTTCAGATTTCAGGGTAGGTATTTGCTCCTTGGCTTCTTCAGGCATTTCTGGCCCAAACCCCGACCTTAGGAACAGTCTCCTGCTAAGCTGATAAATGCAACGTGGTTATACTGAGATAGATAATTCTGAAAATGTCTTAGTGAAGCAGGGAGGAATTATCCTACCTATGACCTCTCTCCCTGCAGAGCAGAGAGGGACACAGCAAAGTGATGAGCAAGCAAGGGGCAACAGAGAAAGGGAAGAACCTGAAGCTTTTGGGGCAGAAAGAGTTTCACTCTGAATGAGGCTCTAGCCCTCAGGAAGTCCAGGACTAAGGGCAAGGACCTGACTGCAGTTCACGTGGTATGGTCTGCTCACAGTAGTTTGTGTCATTCCCATTAACTGCATGGGTCAGTCACCAGAGCCTCAGGAAGGCTTGTCCTCTAGCTGCACTGCTACCAGCGTTCAAGTTAGCTAACCCAAGTATGCATGCATGATTTGCCGCTCTGGCTTTGTAGGATGAAGGGACACACATCCCTATTTAACCTGTGGTTCCACCGTGCAGAGTAGCAAAGAGCTGGATAGAAGTGCTCAGCTAAAGGAGGAGGAACCATCTGCGTGAAAAATCACCGGGGCTCTCCTTCCTTCCCGGAGACCACAGGTGTCACCTTCTAACAGCAGAAATACTCTGATTCCTCTCATAACTGCCACAAACCCCTCCCTGCCTTTTATGTCACTGGTGGGAATTTCGTTCCCCCTCCCCTTTGTCTTTAGATGGCTTCATAGTGTTTCACATGCCCTCAACACAAGTCTGTTGGTTACTGCTATCTCACAATTCTTTCCTCACTGTGTGAATACCAATCTCTCCTCATTCTTCTCAGAGCAGCATCCTGCCTCTACGAGTGAGGAATCACTGACACCATGAGAAAACTTGACGGACTTAGGAAGAGGTGTCTTGGCTGCGTAATAGTTACTTGACCTCCAGCAGAAGGCAGAAGATACTTATTTCCTCTGCCAGTGGAGAACTTGTGTGAACGGTAAGCCACAGCAGTGCAACCTTACCTCCCAGGAGGTGGGAAACCCATCAACTGCTAGAGGTAGATCCTGCTCCTTATTTCCCAAGGAAGCCTGTTATCACAAGCTAAGGAGAGGATGAGGTGTGAGGGGCTGCCCTGGGTCTAGTCCAGTTAGTGCATTTTTACCTTCAGAGGGGATTTTCAAGGAGAGAGCTGTCATCAGTACATGACTTGCGGACAACCAGAGCTGCATTAATCAAGAGAGATCTTTGGCCTACCAAATGTGCCAGGTCATCCTGGACTGAGCACATCCAATGTTCATACTTGGTAGGACTCAGGTTTAGCTCAGATTTGCACCCAGGGCAGATTCCAGCAGGCATAGGCTTTGAACCTAGACACTTTCCGCTTATCTGAAAACAGCGGAAAGATCGCAGTGCCCTCGGCATCTGCATAAGAGAAGCATTCACCTGGCAGTTTGTACCCACATCTACTGTGGAGCTCAGTGGTTGTGATGAACTTGGGTAGGCTGCAAAATGGAGAGATGAAATGCCTTAGTTAAAAGCAGCTCAAAGGAACAGCAGAAGCTATGAGCAATAGGGAGAAGTCTCTGGAGGAAGCAGGACAGACACAGCTGAGCTGCCTTTCCCGGAGCCTACTTAGCATGGGCCAAGGCCCTCATTTACTATTGACTGGAGGGATGTTTTACAAGTGCCTCTGCTGGTTTAGAGAGATATGAAATCTCTCTGTAATTAAGTTAATTTGGAGTTGAACGTGGGCAAAGATAATGAGCTGGAAATAACAAAAGAAGAGTAAGAAAGAGGAGAAGAAGCTGCTAAGAAACAGATCTATTGCACTAAATCCTTCCCCCCCATCAGATAAACCATTTTTAGGATGGCTGAGTGATAGGGCAGCCAGAGCACAGGCACGGAAATGATTGCGATATCAAGAGCTCAGAAGAATGAAGGAGACAGGAGGGTTTTGACTTGGAGAACTGCGAAAGGCAAAAAGGGAGAGGAAAATTATTTCTTTTGGAGGTGAGAGCTGTGGCCAGCACAGTTTAGTGGCAGAGCAGTGGCTTTGGGATCAGCAGGGTGGTGTCCTGTGCCTGACTTGCCTTCTGGGCTCAGAGAAGCCCTCCGGTGCTCTGAGCCTCTACTGGGAAGTGCTCTGGGACTGGCTACCACCATGTCTTGCTTATCAAAGACCAGCAAACAGCCCCTCTTGAAGCGCAAGGCTTTTACCTTCTCCAGTATTTGACCCTGGTGAGAGTTCTCACTGGAGTCAAGCACCAGGGTGAAGGCTTAAGACTGTCTCTCCATGGCTTTTAGAAATGGTATAAAAAATAGCACGTTCAAGCCAAAAGGAGGATGGAAAAAAGGTCTGCAGAAAGGACCAGAATACTTAACAGTCAGCAAAGCATAAGTAAATAGACAAGTTATGATCAATGAGTTTGTTTGGATTTGACAGAGCTTTCCTGCAAACATAGGGGAGGGAAGGGGGGTGAAACATTCCCCGCCAGTGTGAGCTGTAATAAAGGACCTGCTGTTTTCTGATTCTCACTCTCTGTGAAAATTGAAAAGGTTAGCCAGGTAATTGAAATCGGGACTGGAATACAAATAGAGTGTGAAAACCCTACAGCTGGCAAATAAAGTTGCAGGGAAAAGACTCAGTCCTCAGTGGAATTTCTTAGCGGTGAAAAGACAGGGGTGGACGGCGGGGAGAGATGATTCTTCAATATACCTGTTCCTCACGGGAGGGGAGATAGGGAAAGAAATGAGACCTGAAGCGACCAGATTGAGGCTAACATTTATATGAGTGCTCCTTGCTGTCAATGCAAGAGACACGGTTAAAAAAGTGGAGCGTGCTAAGACTGAATCATGTATGGCAGTCCTTCCTGCCTCTTGGAGTAATGTAGTAGGTTTACTGGGAATTGGTAGGCTGCCATGTCAGCCCCACCTTAGGGACTATTTCTTGTTATATGCAGAGAGAGAGAGCTCCACATGACTCTACGCCTCGTCTTGGGGCTGAGATGCATAAGGAAACTAGATGCGACTGGACCGATGTCAACTGCCTCTTCATCTTTGTTGTATGCAGGAACACAAACTGATTTGCATTACTTTAGGCTGGGAGCACAGAGATAGATGGTTACTGCGAAGCAGCTGAGGAGCGGTTCCTTGTTACCCCGCCGTGCGCTGTATGTGTCTAAGTCCCAGTGGAGGGCCCTGTCATTGCTACTGTAACGTAAACGTGTATGCGTTGCTATATCTGCGGTCTGTTTTTCTGCAGGAGCTGGTAACTTGAGCTGGGAGGAAACAGAGGTGCAGGGCTTGGGGGAAGCTGAGGTTTTGTGGTATTAGCCAAGTTCATTCACATTCAGGAAAAACCCTCCGCATGTAGTATTTCCCTAGCACCAAGCCAACTAACAGAAACTCCAGTCTGTATGTGGTTAAATAAGCAATAACTATACCTCCAAGGTCCTGCATTTCTTTCCTCACAGAAAGGCTGGGGAGTTCTTCTGTTTCCCAAAACTGTGATGCTTGTAGTTTTTTGCTGCAGTTGCTCAGTGCTGCCCAACCCACCTGCGCTGCCGCCAACAGCAGCACGAAGACTTCCCTTTGGAGCCTTTCCATTGAGTTTAGGCAGCTATTCAGCGTGCTCTGTGGCAGGACAGATATCTTTCCTGCCCTCACCAGCTCCTATAGAAGTAAGGGAAGGAAAACTGCGAGCTTGTAAACAAATGCTGCAAACCCTGCAAGTGGTAGAGCTCTGTTTGAATTTCCCCAGCTTGTGAGAGAGTGCTCCAGGTGTCCCAGAGACACCAGCCCCTGGGCAGATCAGTGAACAAAATGGTAGGTGAGCCCCTGAGTATGCTGTTCTCCCAGTTTTTTGCGGTAAGTTGTTAGCCATTTGTTTTGCTCATCTGGAGCATGATTTTCCTGGTGAGTCATTTCTAAGGGGGTCTCTTGGGTTCTAAAGAAATGAAACAAATTGGAAGGGACTGACAAACATACCTGCTCTGCAACAAGCATTTCAAGGTGACCTGTACCTAGCAGCCGAGCTTTTCAATTGCAGAAGATATGCATACAAACTACCTGTAAAACACCTAAGGTAGATGACTGAAAGAGGTCAGATAAATTGATTTTGGCACAGCTTTTTTTTTTTTTCCTCCTTTGACTATAAAAGGAATCCAGATTTCCTCTGATGGAGCTCCTCATGTTGTAGACATTTGAGTCTAAGGGTCTTTTGGAAAACCTACTCCTAGCCAAAAAAGCAAACAAAAGCCTGTTCCTCTGGGAAGGAACTTTGCTGCATTTCACAACATAGTATAAGCTGAGGATGCAAGAACAAAGGTTATTCGGACTTTTAGAATAAAGACTTCAGTATTTCATTCATGAATTAGCTGTCCTAGTGGGAAGCAAATTATTCCAGCAGCTCCCATACTTCTAAAATTTATCCTTCTTTAAAAATTAAATGGATTTAAGATAATTAGCCTTAAAAACAAGAGCTGCAACTTTTCAGGGTTTCACAAAGTCTAGGCAGTAACAGAAAGTCTTCCACTTCTGGTGGCAAATGAGCCTAGCTCTCTGCCTCTGTGTCTGGGGTATGACCAAAGGAGGCTGTTGACTAGCCAAAATGTGAAATGGAAAGAAATGTGGAAGAAAATCAGCAACCCTTGTCTCTCCAGGTGAGGTTCTTACATTATGGTCTATGCTTATTTTACACATGGCAAATTCTTTTTTTCGAGTCAGGGAAACCAGTCATGAATCATGCAGTCTTTTGGTGCGTGAGCCCTTATGGCCTGTGATCTACCCTAACAACCTCAAAAGTGTTTATTTTCCTGGGCAGGGAAATCTGCAAGGCCCAAATTGGGCAATTCTCTGCAGTTTCTTTTCAAACTCTTATCCTCCAACTCTGAAGGACATTTACCATCATTGCATCAGCTTGGACCAAATTCTAAACCCAACTTTTAATCCTTGCAAGAGTTCCTGGTTGTTTGATTTCTTGTCCTTTCCCCTTATTCATCCTTAATTTATTATAGAAAGAAAAAGTCCAGATTATTATTTTGTTTTCATTACCATATTTTTCCTTCCTTTAATATCCATTTGATATGAAAATGCTACAGCTCAGAAATTTGCTATAGATTTGCTAGTCTGTGAACAAGAAACCTCAGCAGGGAAAAACCTAGCAAGTGTCATAAGGAACAGCAGAGAAAACGAGGCAAATAACTGTAAGAAAACAGAGAGGGAGAGCAGACCTGGCTGTTACACAGCCTGGGAAGCAGCACTTTTTGGTTTGGGACCTTTTCCTGGCTATGACAACTGTGCTGCCCAGTTTTTAATCTCCTCCCCTGAAGAAGGAGCCATGCAGAGCACTTGAATGCAACAAACCACACCGGGATTATAGTGCTTTATTTTCATGCATATATACCAGCTGAAATAATCTGCTTTTTTTTTTTAAAAAGTACTGTGATTTGTACTAAGATTTTAGTGTCCTGCACTTGGTGCTGGCTGAACGTCCAGGGAATCTCCATCTTCTGCTACTCATGTCACATCAGAGGGGGAAACAAGAAGCACAAGGATTGCTGGAGGATGGACCAGGCATAGGGAGAGATACTCTAGTATATTTATTTTCATATTACACACAAATGCATACAAACAGCTCTGCAGCTGAAGTGTGCATTTAGTTTCACTGATAAGCCATGGTTTAAACACTCCAAAACACAGTAGTGTCCAAAACCTCTTCATGTAAACTTAACAGAATTGTCCACTTGCTCTCATGATATTTTTTCCAGTACTGAACCTGGCATTAGATCTGAGTATCACACACTGGCAATGCAAGCAATTCTTCTCTCCTTTAAGTGCTTCCTTGCAACACATTTCAAACTGTCCATGTTTTGTTCACATTGCTGGAGCGTTGCCCCTGCTCTCCACACTTCCTGCTCACACACTTGCGTGTTTCCAAGAGGGAAACAGAAGCAGAGAAATAAATCAATAGACAGTTCTGTCTAGGAAGTCACGCTTGGTTTCAAATAAATATATTTTTATCACAGGAGACCACTTTAAGGGAAAGTGAGTTGTTCTCCATTTTCTTGCAACAGAAGTTCTTCTCAGCCAGTTGCCAACATTTTTCAGCACTTGGCTATGAAAGCTGCTAAATGTATAAATACAGGAGTATCATCGGCTTTCATGACATCTCTATCCATCTTCCCAGTATTTTCACTTCTGGATCCAGCTTCCGAAATTCAGCCAGGTAAATATCAGAGCAGAGTGATAACTGACTCAAGCACTGACCTTTTGGGAAGAAAAGCTTCCAGTGGACATCGACTACTTTTTAGGGACAAAGGGCATTGACTGCTTTCTCGAGATCCCCCCTCAAGAACTATGGGATACTGAGCTGTGCTGTCACAGGGAACTTAACTCGGAGCACTCAACCTCAAGCCAGCCCACATTTTTTTTTTCACTGCATTTATTTTATTTTTAGTAGAATTTAGAAGAATTTTGATGTCTCCCCCAATAACACTTTCACAGAAGGTTTGACTTGGTGCCAGACTAGATGTTTTCAGCTTTGCTTTTGATGTTTGGCAAAAAAAAGCACAGTAATTCTTGATTATGAGTGTCACTTCTTTTGACTGATGCCAAATTAAAGGTGATAAAAACTGTTTTTAGGACAAAAAAAAAGTTAGTCTGGAACTGGAGGTCAGTTCCTGGTCATTTGCTTCTCACTATTTCTCTTCTAAAATTTCCCCATCCATGCACACTTCCCCCCCCCCCCCCCTTCCCCTTCCTCACAAACCCCTTTGCCTTCCCTAGGAACAAAAACTTGGCTGTGATCACACAAAATCTTCACCCTAGGACTTCACATCCCAACCTTGACTGCAGGTCTGTGTGCTCATCTGCAAGTCAAGAGATGCATTTAGCAACCCCGAGCTTTGCAGCCAAGGTTGCAATTCTCCCATGAAGGGAGGAGAAGAGAGCAGCATCACTCATGGAAGGCTCTCTGTGCACCAACACAAGACGCTGTCTGGTCCTGAGTGCATAAGACGCATTCAAAGAGCCACAAAATCTTGCAGAGGAATGTCTCCATCATATGGTGGATGTGTGAGTATGTCAAACTATACCGACTCCTCACTGCTTTGGCTGGGTGTCTAGGACAGCAGAGGAGAGAACGTGCTTTCAGTGGCACAGAGCTGGGATAAGGAGGATAACCCCCTGAGCTCAGTTAGGGAGTTGCACAAGTGAGGCACAGGGTGAGGGAGGGAATCCCGCCCAGCCTCTGCCCCAGGCGGTCCCCAGTCTGTTAGTGGGAGCACAGAGCTCAGTGCCCTGCATGGGGTGGGAGCGCAGGGACCTGGGCAGCTCGCGGGCAGCAAGGCACGACCGGCACAGCAAATCCAGAGGGAAAACACACTTTAATGTCTGGTGGAGGGAAAAATGATAATACAAAATCGGTTAGAAATGTAAATGTCACTGACAAAACTCAAGTGTCCACCTGGGGGTGGCAAAGTATTTCAGCTGTGTCTTCAGGGAGCAGGAGCTGCCTTTTCTATCCAGGGCCTTGTGTGTATGTTACCCTCTCCGTGACTTGCTTCTCAAGATTGCTGCTGGTAAAATGGGTCTGACAGAAAACATGGGCTAATATTCCCCTTGCGCTGCAGGAAAAGGCGACTCGCCAGCTGACGTGAGCCCCCCAGGTCTCGCCTCACTTGGGAGTCCCACAGTGAGAGGCAAAACAGAAGACTTTGGGGCAAACAGGGTAGGAGCCTATTGTAGCAGGAGTGTAACCCATTCCTCCTATGGTGGGAAATGTCATCTGCATCCCCAGTGACAAGACTGGAATAAGCCTTTATGCATACAGTGTATCGTCTTTCAGGAATTAATGTTCTTATTCGTTATGATAACTCTGTGTACTCTATGTAAGTAAGTCCCAGCCCCTTGATGACACACATCGGATGATTTTCTGTGGCAGTTCGTGCCAAACCTGAGCCCAGTGTGGTGGCTAAACCTAGCCCTTTGTCGTGATGTGCAAGGGAGGCATTTCTCTGAAGCACAAGCAGGCTTTGAAACCTGAGACACAGAGGTTCATAAATTTCTCTGTCATGTAATGGATTCACCCAGTCCTTCCTTTACAAAACTCTGTAGGGTCCTGACCTTGCAGTTAGTGGAGCTCAGGAACATATTAACTTGGATGTAAGTGTGCTGCCTTCAGGATCTGTTTGCATGACTGGAGTGCAGGAGAGTTTCCCAGACCTTATATTGTGCTTTGTGGCAAAAACTGAATTCAGTAGATGCAAAATCACTGCAAAAATCTCTTTTCTAATTGCCTTGTATCAGCTTCTCTGATCCTGCAGGTTTGTCCCAGTTCTGTTGCGAATGGTTCCCAGGCCTGTTTCCTGGTGGTTGTTTAACCCCGCGTAGATCTCTGACTTCTGTAATCCCCCTGGTATGGGCAGGCGTGAAGTCTGCTGAAGTATGACCACAGGGTTTCCCTGGCAGAGACAACACGTAAGTATCTGAAGTTCAAGCAATGGTAAGAAGCTGTTGCAAACTGCAGGACATGGGGCATAGCAGGGACCTACCACAGTCCATTGGTACGTGGTCAGGCTCAGTTCAGGCAGATGGGCAAAAATGAAGCTGTCTGATGCACAAGATAAACCTGCAAAGACTGCAGACATTTCACATTCTCTGGGCAGATATCCCCCACCAGCTGCGTTTTGGGCAAAGGAGTCACACCAGGAACATCCTCAGCTCCCAGCAATGGCTATTTCCCAGGTAGTGTAGATGAATTTGTGGCATGCACATGCCATTTCAGCACTGTGTAGATTTTGTCAGACATAGTATAAGGAGATATGGTAGTAATGTTGACATTTGTTAAAAATAACCCACTAAAGGGCAGGTTTTTTGGCAAAGTGATTCAAGGCATTAATCACCACCCCCCACCCAAACCTTCACCTAGCTCAGAAAGTAAAAGTTTGCTTTTCATAATTATTGGCTCCTTGGTTTTTCTGGCCCAGAAATAGCTATTGTTGGTGTCTGATGTTTATCAGCCCAGCTCAGAGCTGCTCTTGTTCACGCCTAATTGCTCATGTTGCCAAGAAAGGCTTGTAGCAGCAATGCCTGGAGATCATAGGGGAGAGAAGCGAGACTGGCTTGCCTAAAGCTAGAATCGGGTAGACAAGGCTTGTGCAGCAAGTTGGCCCATTTCAAACTAAGTAAACTGATGTTTAGGCTGGTGAACAAAAAGCCGTTCGGTAAGACTTGGACAAGCTGTGCCTCCCTCCTGTGCTGGTAACGTGGGGAGTGTGTCTCATTTTTGTAAAGCAGCTCCTTGCTGGCATAGCTTGCAGCCAGTAAGCTGAGATTTCCAGGCCTCCTATTAGCTTGAGGGTAATACAACACTTCTCAACCACCTGCTAATTACAGTCTCCTCATTCATTCATTCAACAAGACACGTCTGTGAGCTCTTCTTGCTGAAATGAGTCTTTTAGGAGGGTCTCTTCCCTTTTTTTTTTCTTAAAGTCCTTTTCGTTAACTTCTCTCTCACCTGGATCACAACATGGAAAGTCACAGGCCAGTGGAGAGCTGAGAACTGCTGACAGATGTCCTGTGGGTGCCAGGGAGACTTGTGTCTTCAGCAGAGTCCACGAGATTGTGGTCCTCAACCACAAAGATGCTCTGCTGGGCAGGAATCCTGCTGGTGGGATGGCTAGGGGCCCAGTGCTTGCAGCAAGGAGAGATCAGACTGAGGAAAGCCATCCTGAAGCGCTGGGACAACAGATTGTAAATGATGGGGTTCACGGCAGAGCTCAGATAGAAGAAAACACCTAGGAGAAGCGGGGGAGGGGGAGGAGAGAGACCTCATTTTTGAGTGGAACAATCTCAGAAGAGGAAAATCTCTTCATTGCTTATACTTGGGTGCAAGGGTGGAGGCAGCGACAGCACATCTCTGCCTGCTGCCGTCCAGGCAGAGGGAGAGGGATGTCTCGCCAAGGCTAGCTCAGGTACTGCAGCACACAGGGAAAGGGAACTGGGCGAGAATATTGACGGGAGCTCACTATCTCCAGCTGTTCAGGAACCAGCTCTTTCTTGAGCTGTACTGACCTGCCTCCAGCACAGCCCTCATCCCCACAGCAGGATTTGCACAGCTGGTGCCCCCATCAAAGCTGTCAGAGGATAGCTTCCAGCCGAGGGGAGCTGATTTCTTACAACACACCAGGACAATTGCATTAGATGGGATTTGTCTGAGCTGCCTAATGGCCACATTCAGTGTTTTCCCATGGCAGACTGAAAATAAGATTCCTCTTTGAAAAAGCCTTCATTTTCTGGTTGGCAGGGCCATAAACATTCCGTTTATCACCCAGTTCTGAGCAGTATGTAAGTCTCTCGTCTTGCTATTTGGTAAGGTTTCCCATTTGCCTCAGAGACCCTCTGGAGAATGTCTGCTGCTTCATTAAAAGCAGCTGAATGACAGTGGACTTCATTTCTGAATGTTCCCAAAAAGGAAAAGCAGCTGGTAAAAATGCATGATATCTTTTTTTTTTCCCCCCTTGCTTTGTGAATATTCAGACAACTGTATTGGACAGCATGCCCAGATCTTGAAAGCTGCAGAAACTTGCATGAAATTTTTATTTCAGGCGCAATTCTCATCTCTGTCCACCAAACCCCAGGAAGTTTCTCCATGCATGTCTCGTGTCACCTACAAAATAAATGACTACATATTTCAGTAAACCTCTCACAAATACTTTTTTTGCCAGCCCCTATGCAAGTGGAAGAAGAAAGCTTTACCTGACACCACGTGAATTAAATTGAATATGTTAGCCAGAGGCTCAGTCCATTCCACAACAAAGCTGAAGAAAAGTCGATCTATATGGAATGGAGCCCAGCAGATAGCAAAAACCATCACAAGGACAACTAGCACGGAGAAAGGGGAAAAGAAAAATAAATTAATTATGGAAGGATATGGTTCACTAGCCTGCACAGAGGAGAGGTAGTTCAGAAAGCAGGATGAAAGACTAAATATACAAATATTAGTCATTGTTTCAAAGCTTTTGCCATCCTTTCTGTCCTACCATTACCAGCTAAAAGAACAAACTTTCCCCCAATTTCTGCGTTGGATAAGCCAATGCATGTACACACGATGACGTTCAAACAGAGCAGGCAACAGCCGGGTAATGTGGCATCTACAGAGCTTAATGAAGAAACTGCCAGTGAGACACCTGGATTCATCTGTGATACCCGGGACACACTGACTCCATTGTGCCTTGGAGTTAATTTCCTCTGCACACTATTTGTACGTCACATAGCAGGATAAGGCCGTAGGAACCATGTGCTGATGATAAGTCTGTCTGCACGGACTGCTGGGCATGAAAGAAAAAGAGTTTGCTGCCGTGCACAACTTGGCCTGTGCTGGCTCTGGTAAGGACTCTTGCAAACCCGTTCCAGACTTGGGTTCTATGAATATCTGTGGTCACAGCCCTGAGGCACATAAAATCAGGCTGACTTCAAAGTACAATTTCCTAGTTCAAAGAGTGACTTAAGCTGCCTAAAAGAACAAAGCTGTTGCAAGAATTATTGAAGGTGATTTACGTTGCCTGCATAAATACCATCTCAGTAGCAAGGTGATCTTTGCCTTAAAGACAGCTCTAAATTAGGAAGTGATGTGAAGGCTTTCAGGGTGGTTGGAGCACAAATTCTCCTGAATGCTATACAATGTGCAAGTCTGCCTAGGTCCTACTTTTTCTTGGAAAGGTCTAAGTGGTTAAGTCAGCAGGAGGTGATGTATGTGGCTTGGCACAAGTTCATGAGCAGAGCTTGTGGTGTGATACAAAGCAGATGTACATCCTTCTTTAACAATGTACAAGATAGACTATTTGCACTCTGAAAAAGAGGGATCCTCCCTGGAAAGCTGCAAGACCCAGGTTGGGAGTGAGGGATATTAGAGAGTTGCCATGCAAGCATCTGCCGCATAGGTTTGCTCAGCCTCCTCTAGTGCTGGGGAGGAACGTTTGCCTTCTGAGTCTTCTGATAGTTAGCCATGGTGTTTCACTCCTATGCCCTCTAACTCCAGATAAAAGAGCAATAAGCCTTTATTTTTGGTCACAGCTGCTCATCTCGTAAGTCTTGTATCCAGTGAATTTGCTGGATACCCTTCAGGACCTGGTCGCCCTCTTGTCCATGGTGAATAAAACACTGAAGAACTCACTACTTACACAGCATCTTGGTGACTGATTTCCTGGATGGTTTCTGAACACTCACAGCCATTTCCTCCACTTCCAAAGATTTGTCTCCTTTCAACTGGCAAAAGGAAGGAAAGAGGAGAGCTTAGACAGGAGATGACATCCCCACCAGACATAGCCTGTTTGATATTTTGATAGCTGTAGTTTCAGAAGGCAAAATTTGGGGCAATTCAAGACACTGAAAAAATCTACTTTTAAATTTCAGTTTTAATCTAGGGAAGCATTGAAGCTTTAGGTTCAAAACAATCTGCAGATTTTATGCATCTGAGAAAGCACATTTACAGTAAATTTGTATTTTGGTTCCCCACTTGTCCTTTCTCAATGAGTCAATATTTTTTTCACAGTTTGTGTTCAATTTCAACAGTATTTTGCTAGGCATTATTTCTCTTCTAGCAAAATATTATTTGTTTGTTTATTTTCCTTAAAGGGTTCCCCACAATTAAGCACCAACCAATGATCCAAATAACACCCAGAGATGCCTCAGTGAAACACAGCTGTAATTACTGGGAAAATTCCTGTAGAATTCAAGGGAGTTCTTTTCATGCCCTGAGTGTTTGGACTAACTGATATTCAATCCATCTAATGAACAAAACCCATGTATGCTTTTTTGCATTCTGCACAAGTTCAGCCACATACTGCTCGATTACAGCAGACTGGGGTTTATATCCTGGACTTCTAAAAAATGGACATAAGGAACAATAATCTGATCCTCCCTGAAATGTTTCCCCAATATGCTTATGGAGAGAGCACTGGTGCTTTGGTGATGAAAAGACCAGGTCTAGGTAATCAGGACAAGTGTTTTGATTATAAAAAATATCATCTATGGAGAGTGCAGAACTGGACCCAGCTTCCTGGAGTGGGAACTTCTGATTAGCCAACAGATTTGGAGTGACGCTTTTTTCAGCTGAGAGAACCTGGAAACAAAACTTCTAATTACATGGGAAAGAATATCAGGAATGAGGGAAAAGATAGAAATCAATCGGGATTTGTAAAACTTTTGTGAAAATATGCCAGTTGTGCCATTTTCTTTTGCCTTTTACATTGTGACTTTTTTTCCTGATTTTTGATTAACAATACTTTTCTGTAAGGATGATCAAATGAGACTTTCTTTCAGTGTTCTGTTTATTCATAAAACCCATAAAAGGGAAACACATGTAAATCGAATTATATTCAATTACACTGCAATTCAGCCTCTCATGTTTTACATTATTCCCTTTGTAATTTTTAGTCATAGCCACAGTTGCTTAAGGAAGAGGCTCAGTTGATTTGAAACACATCTAGCAATAAATGTCTGCTCAGATTGATTAAAATCCCTAGTATCCCTTCAGTGGTTTTCAGTCTCAACACTAATCTATTCCAGGCATATTCCAAAGCCTCAGAGAATACAGTGCTCCGATGCTGTAATAAACCAGAGACACATGCATCTTTAATTTTCACCTTCCTCCTGTCATTTTGATGATGCTATAAGGCTCCTCTTTAGCCTCAGGTGATAATAGATGGAGGTAACTAGTGAGAATAACTCAGCAGTTGCAATTTAATAAAACAAAGAGTTATGACAAAGAAGAAGGGGGAAAAAAAAAAAGAAATGGGTCCATGGCAAAGGTTGTAACTTGAGTTCATGCCAGTGGTTTGGCAGAGGAAGAACTCCAGGCAAGGTGGTGGTTACTTTTACACCACTGTGGATGTACGAGGCTGTGTAGGGTTGCCTGGAGATGAATGTTAACCATTCGCTGCCAGAGCATTAAAAGTGTCTGGAGCAAGAAGCTGAAAATTGGGTTTCCCCCCCCCAACTTTACTAGCTACAGCACTTCATACTAGAAATCAAAAGGCAGAGTGAAATTAGGGCCTCACTATCCCCAGGCAAACCTACTTAGGCCACTCAGCAAAAGCAGGAGAACTGTTTTCTGTAAGCTCCTCGGCCTGTGTGACACAGCTGTTGACCAAACTTTCTCTCTAGCTGATGGAAAAATTGTTATTTAAAAACCGCACGGCTTGTGCTAAAGCATGCAGTCCTGCCTGCTTCAGTGATTTGGCTGAAGCAGTTGCCACCTCTCTGCCGAACTGCAGCCCGGGTGTACTCGTAGTTCACCCCCGTTGGAAAGGAAAATGTGTTAGCAGGTGCCAGGTTTGCTGAACGACGCCCATGGAAAGGGGACAGACTCTTCCAGGAGTGTGCAGGGCTCTGCAGAAATAAGCCAAAGGCAGTCGCTCTCCGCAGGTGATTCTGGTTTTAACAGCTGGGCATTTAGGGGGCAAAACAGATTTTGAGGATAAAACCGTGCAGCTGTGCATTGACAAGAATAAGCTGTCTTGATTCAAAGACAGCTGAAATAAAAGTTACCGGTGTGTCCAATGTGTCACTGAGGGGAAGTGACACTAAGAGAAGTGTTGGACTCTTACCAGAAGAATTGTCCTGTCTAGGTGAGGTCAATCTAGTCCCATCTGATCATCTAGATCCCCTCACAGATGTCTGAAGTGGGTGGGATGACTAAGTCTCTGAACTCTCCACTCTCTTCGTTCACTGTCAAAAATCCTTGTTAAATAGCGTCTGACTTTTAGACAACCAGTGATAACCACCTATGTCCTTTTAGAGATCAGCTTGAAAGAAATGGAGAGGAACTTTGCACTGAATCCTGCTGCAACGCAGACTTCTTCCCAAGCGATGCCACCCATCTCTGCTGCAGGGATCAGCTTCTACAGCAGCCATTTCCCAATGTTCTCATTTTCTCCCTCTCCTCTTCCTCGTCAACTTTTTGGCTATAGGTTGCAACCAGTAGCCCAACACCTGAACTGGGTTTAAAGAAGAGCCTGGCTGATTTAGGGATTGGTCCTAAAGGCACCTGTGATAAGAACCCCATGAAAGAGGCAGCAGGAAGTTTCCACAATCAAATCTAATGAGACTACAGCATAATCATCAGTGTCTTCTTTACACTAATGCTGGAAGTATCTATTGATCACAACATTGCAGTATTAAACCATCAAGCCTTAAAATTATATCCAAGTAGATCATGAGGTAATCAACCTGATGGCTCTGTCAGCAATAAATTTCCCAGTGCAAAAGACAAATGTATTTCCTCCTTTTTGCAAGGAATAAAATTAAAAATTAACTCAGCTACCACATGGCCCATGTTTGCTACCTTCTCACAGCTGCTTAATATGTCACACATTTCCCTCTGTATTGCATCCTGAGGCTCTCCTGAGCACTGGCAAAGCTTGAGAGAGAAACTTTGGTGAGGAAAAGCCCTTTCTACAAAGCCTGGAGTTGGAAAGGCTGTCTCTGCTGAACCTGAGCTGTTGTACAACCTTTGGATCAATTCTGAGCTTTTCCACTACAGTCTGTGAGCAATACATGGCACTCAGGAGACTCCAGAGTGCTGCTGAAGCTTCATAGATTTCATCCTCTGTGAACAGATAAAAAGTGTCTTCTCTTGAAAAATTATATATATACACACCATTATTCTATCATTTCTGTGGAAAAAAATTGAAATTATCTTGCCTAGTGCAGTTTGGAGCATAATGTAGGTATACCCAGGATGGATGTGTTCAAAATTTGGAAGTCTGAGTTAGATATACAGAAAAGCAGAGGCACAAACAATGAATATTGCAGCCCTTAGGAAAGACAGTTTGAACACATCTGTGAATAGACAGAAGTCCTGGGGGAGCAGCCCTTGTCTGGCACCTCTTCTCTTCTGGGATAGGGATTAGGAATATCTGCTGCCACAAATAGAAGTTATTGCAGTCTTCAAGACTTATTTTTATTAGTTTGGGGATTTCTCTATTTCTTTTTGTAACAGCTGTATTTTCAGCTATATTTTTCATCCCTTCAGGTCTTATTTTGCAAAATTTTCAATGAAACTATGTGAAGACCCCACAACAGCCACTGGGCAGTGGGGATAACTTAACCCATTCATTGCTTCAAAGATCTGCTGTGTGCTATGGATTTCCGGCAGTTAATCCTTACGGCTTTTCCTGGGTAAGGAAAAATTGCTTCTGTATAGTTTCAGATAAAATGATATATACATCAGCAGAGATTTGGTTGAATTTCTTGCACATTATTTGGTGAGTTCGTTCATGTCTACTAGTATATTGCCTCCCTTTCTTGCTCTGTGATCAGACACAGCTTAAGTTATATTCAGTGTGATGAGATAGGATTTATATTTTCAAAATAAGTAACGTATCAGAAGAAAAAACTCATTGACTCACTATGATTAGCAGTGCATTTCAGTGTTGTGATACATAGTTTTATAATAGTGTGATACTTATTGTTTTATCCATGTATTTAGATGATGAATACTTGGTAAAACTAATCTCACTTTCTGAAAAGAGAATGAATATGAGCTCTAAGGTAGCCTTAATCGATGGTGAAATTGTGCCATAGTTATATAAAGAAACGCTGAATTTGCTGGCTGCAGCAATAAGGTAGCATTTCAGTTTATGACAGCTTTGAGAGTTTTAACAACTGAATATTATCACCATCTCCAGGGATGGAGAAAAAGAAAGTAATGCAATGGTAATTCCACAGTCACAAGAAGAGGGAAAACAAATAGTACACAAGATTCAATCACTAGCCTGCTTCTTTTTATTCTTTTCACATTTTCCTTTTGGTCTATTTCCTTCTAGTCCCTACTGCCAAGGTGCAAATCTCTGAGAGGCTAGAATCAATCAACAGACTTGGGTATTTAAGTAATGTTCAAATGTGAGCAGCAGTGATGGTAATTTTTTTTAAAAAGATTGGGGTAAATTATTCCCCAGCACAGTTACATTAATTTCAGAATGGGATTACAACAAAGAAGGAGTTGGATCCACTTTTTTCAGAGGTTTGAAATACTTTTGCTTTTTTGGGGGAAAACAGACGGGCAAGAAGAAGGTGCAATCACTTAAAAGACACATACAGACACAAGCACACAAGAATGAGCTAAGGAAACACCGAGCACAGTCGGAGTAGGACTTACTCTTAGCCCCATCAGATAGTACAGCACACTTATTACCCCCATAGGCAGCACATAGAAGAGAAAAGAAGTAATCTGGACAATACAGTTGTAGATCCACATGGGCATGACTACAGTGCAGGTAGCAGAGCCAGGGACCAGGGTGCCATTGGGGAAATACTGCAGCATGATGCCATGGGTGCCCGTGTTGGGGAGGGCAAAGAGGACAGAGAGAACCCAGAGCACCACGACGGTCCTCAGGGCACGCTTGCGAGTGCTTTCCAGCTTGGCACGGAAAGGATGGAGGATGGCGATGTATCTCTCCACGCTGACTGTGGTCACGCTGAGGATGGAGGCAAAACACACCGTCTCAAAGAGCGCTGTTTTCAAATAGCAGCCGATGGGCCCAAACAAGAACGGGTAGTTGCTCCACATCTCATACACTTCCAGTGGCATCCCAAAAAGCAGCACGAGCAGGTCTGACACGGCGAGACTGAAGAGGTAGTAATTGGTCGGCGTCTTCATGTTCCGGTGCTTGAGGATTACCAGGCAAACTAAGAAGTTACCTACCACCCCAACAACGAAGATCAGGGTGTACACCAAAGCCACGGGCAAGAACAGATGGCTCCGTCTGGGCCCACAGAGGAAGGCTAAGTAATCCTCAGTGCTGTTTAAGTACCTCCTGAAACGTTCTTCATGTAGAGCAAGGTGATTAAACCAGGAGATATTACTGATCCAGGCCATTACTGGATCTGCTGAAACGTTTCACAAGTGAGATCCGGTCTTCTTTAAGTTTCTCTGTGCTAGTTTGCTCACTTTTTGCAGAAAGAGGAGGGGGGGAGTTGTCTTGCCGGACCTAGATGCACAAAGCCACTGAGAGATGTGAGTGAGTGTGTTTGCCTGGCTTCGGTTAAGGTTTTGCCGTTGCAACAGCTGTTCCCCTGCAAGGAGTCCCTTAGCCAGAAAGCCCCTCCTTTCACACATATTCATTGGCTCGCTAAGTGCATTAGATTATAGAGTAAGAAAAGAGGTTCCAGCTACTTGTAACAGCTCCCGTAGCAGATGCATTTAGAGAATCAGAAATGTGGGATTTAGAGAGCTGGGTGTCTGAAATATAGGATGCGAGACAAGCTGCAGGATGTTTGTATTTGTCAGAGGGTTGGAAACCAGACAAGAAAACCCTCTGAAAACTCAGTCCAAAAAGCTTTTACAAAATTATGTTGATGCTACATCCAGTTATGAGCCACAAGCAAAAAAAAAAAAAAAAATCTGGCAGGATTTTATTTTTAAGATCTCTGTTGATTTTTTATTTTCTGTTGTCTACAGCAGCAAGTACTTGGAAACAGAGTTTGATCAGTAGAAAGCCAACCTGTTTTTGTAGTCATTTATGTGGAATTAGGCTACTATAAGGCTTCAGCCTTTTTTTAACACTAATTTTTTTTTTCTCCTGAAATCCAACACAGGCTTTTAATTGCTCATCATATTGATATCAAAATACATTCCCACTTTCCTGGTATGCTGGAATCTGATCCCATATTTTTAGATAGCCTTGTTTTGGGAACCTTTCTGAGGACTGTATTGTTCTGAAGACATATTTATTGCCTCTGGGACTAAATTTACATGATTTTTTTTATAAACTCTTATTTCTTCCTGAATGACAACCATTCTGCATACACACTTCCTGAGCCAAAAAAGTGTATCCTGCAAGGATGATGGCCGTGTCAAAACAGATCATTTAGCTCCTTATGAATGCTTGGTTCCTTACTGAATTTCTCTAAAACAAAAAAGCTTTAAAGTGCATGGATGTCATGTTCTGAGATTCAGAAAAAGTTTAGCTGTTTGGAATGGAAGAGGTGCAAAAGCTGAGGGCTACTTTAGGGGATTTTGTCGGCTTGATCTGCAGTTTGTCTGCCCAGTACCTCTCACTAGCTCTCACTTCTGAGTACCTGCCCAGCCCACCTCCTTGAAGCCATGCAGAGTTTTTACATCCCTAACATCCTTTGGCAAGGAGCTCCTTGGGTCTACTAGCTGTGTGAAGAACCGCCTTCTTTGTTTAACCCTTTAGGTGAGTGTCCCTGGCTACTAACGTAGGACTGCATATGTTTAACCATCCAGGAGGAAAAGAACAGCCCTTTTGGCTGCCATGTCCTCCAAAATCCTGATAAAAGCAAGTTTTCCAAGGAAGACGCAAACTACTCCACTATAAGTGGCTAGACAGTAAACTGATCCCACACAAAACCTGTTTTCTGACTCTTCAGAATTGAGGCTGTCTTAGATCCTGTTGTCTTTACTCCTTCCCTCTTTAATTTCTTCTGGTTTAGTAGTGGTCCAATAACCTTGCAAGAAAAAATACTGTGATAAGAACAGACTGCCTCCAAAAATAACAGCAGGAGGTAAAGAACTGAGGTTTGTTCCCACAGAAGCATATTCGCTGTGTGGAGCCTGAGGATTACTGTGCATTCATTTAAAATGTTAGAGCGTGGAAGGTACCACAACTATACTGGAAGACAGAAGCATGTCTCTTGTGATGACTTTCAGATCTGCTGAAATCATCTCGCACATAAGTTCTCT
Organism: Sagittarius serpentarius; assembly: GCA_034782735.1. Taxonomy (NCBI): domain Eukaryota; kingdom Metazoa; phylum Chordata; class Aves; order Accipitriformes; family Sagittariidae; genus Sagittarius; species Sagittarius serpentarius. Next base: position 14,351,146 of record JAVKLA010000042.1, on the reverse strand, counting down.
CCGTCAGAAAGACCCTACTCGTTTATTTTAGCATTGCACCGAGGTATTTCATTCAGCAGATTGAAAGGTTTTATTGTATTGGTGAGCGACAAGTGTGCTCTTTTGACCTATTTCTCCCTTTGTTAAGGATTCACCTTAAAGAGATTCCTTGCATTTTAACAATGTTGAAAGAATACAAGTTTGATTTTGATCTACTGGTGGTGTAAGAGGTAGGAACAGAAGAATCATTAGTAGGGTGCCTGGTCAAAACTAGGATTGACTGTTTCAGAGCACAGTGGGAGACAAATATTTGCGAATCTGTGCAGGACTAAACACTTGCTGTACCTCTACCTGTCTTTCAGGGTTTTTCTTACCCCTTAATCTCTCAAAAATATTTAATTTCTTTCCATTTCTTCTTCCCTCCCCAGTAAGTTCCATCACTCTCTATACTGCATCATAACTGAGGTGAGTAAACACTTCTAAAGTAGCTACCAAACTGGTCTTCATTTATCTTCTTACACATTAACCTCTGTAAAGGAACTGAAAAGGAAACTTGAGGTCTGTTCAGCTTGAACTCAATCTTACCGAAAAGGAAACCAAAATGGATTGAGTTATTTACTAAAAAGCCAACAGGGCAGCCATACGCATCACGATCTCTGTGAGAGGAAAGCAGTAGGCTGTAGAAACACATCAGGTCACTTGAAAGCATGGATATGCCAGGCCCACCTGTGTCTGCTTCCACTTGTTCTCCCTCCTCCATCCTTTCTGATCCTGCTGGGCTCAGGTGCTAACAAGCCGTAAAAATAGAAGCACAGAAGAAAAACAGGTCTATTTTTCTAGCAGGTCACCCCTGGAACCATGTTGCTAAGACCACAATTAAGTGGCAAATGGAGAGGTCAAGGAGAGTGGAAAATGTATTTCAGTTCATTTCTCAAAGCTTTATTTGGTGTTCTTTATCATATCTGTCTCAATAAGGATAGGAGAGTATATCTAACCAAAGGCTAGCGCTGTCTGTGTGTGACTGGAAATATTTTATTTTTATAACTGAGACAGAAAATAAAAAGATATTTTCCTTTTGAAAGTAATATTAAAGCATTTGGTATTTTTCGTTATAAAGCATACTTCTTTGGTGCTTGTTGTACTGCCCTCAAAGGAAGATGGTGTGCTGCATGCTGGCCTTAGAATTGTGCAGTTTTATGCAATACTAATGTAATTAATGTAATATTTACATTAATGTAATATACAGTATGTAATGCATATTAATGTAGTGTAATATTCGGCAGCATTAACCCAGACAAGTTTTTTATGGCATGGTAAGTGTCACCACTAGTCAGAGTGTGACATTATGTCCTTAGGTGCTGACTATGCCCTCATGCTGGTGGTATCTCTTGTACCACATTTACATTATGGAAAATTTCCCTTAGCCGATGTAATGTGCTACAGCACATCCTGTGTTCCACTGAGACCAGCAAAATGCACATTTTAAAAGAGATAAATTCAAGCACTTTCCTGTTTCCCAAAGCCCTTGTAAGGGCACCTATTAGCGACTATATATTAGGTCAGTAAATGGTGAATAATTTTATACTTTAGGGAAAATTGGAAACATTCATCAAAAGAGACAGAGAGCGGTGGAGGTAGTCCAGAGTATAGCAAATGGATAAATCCTCCACTGGTCACACTTACAGAAGGATGTACTTTGAAGAACTATGGGCCGTTATGATGGTCTTCTCTAAATACTTGTTCATCTCAGAGTGTAGAATTTTATTCATGCAAAACAAGCTTTTTTTTGGTATTTATATCTATGCGGTGAGACAAGGAGGTTTCTTATCCAGCTTCATATGCTGTGATTGTGGAACTGGAAGTAATATAGCTGTGCTAATGCCGTGGTGTGCCATGCTAATTAATTCTGTTGATTAGCTGAGAGAAAATACTGCCCTGACATGTCCACTTGGCATTCGGGACTTGAGCTGACAACTCTGAGCAACCTGCATGGGATGTTGCTCAGGGTTTGCAGGAAAGTGCTGTAATGCTTTAGAAATGCTTTAGAAAGACATCCTACTTCATTGGAAGAGGTACTGGGTTTGCCATAACTCTTGGCAAGCAGGTGCACTAACTTTTCTCTTCAGCAATTACACCCTGGCCTTTCATTTCTAATTTCCATTTTCAGCCATCAGATTCTGTTGTTTCAGTAGTTTCACCCTTTCTCCAATTTGTAGATACTGAAGGTAGGTGCAAAACCTTTAGAAATTCTGTGTAAGGGGACTGCTATCCAGCCTGTCTGAGCTTGCTTTCTCTACTCCTTTCATGGAGCTTCTTAGAGCTGCCCATGGAGCCACACTGATTTCTGAACTGCAGGTTCAAACTCACTGGTTTAATTCTTTGAGAACTTGGCAGTGCCAAGTATCTCTGTCCCATAGGGATGCAAAGGAAAGGATGCAAATAAGAAGGCGCAGAGCTGGTAAGCAGAAATGTTAAGCCATACTACACTGAACATCTTAACATGGTTGCTGGAAAAATATAGCCCTACTCCCCTTACAAATTACTGAGCTATAATTATAGATCATGGATGTGACTTTCCCCTTTTTTTCCTTTCAAAGGTGTCCAGGTTTTGGCTGGGATGGAGTTAATGGTCTTCCTAGTAGCTGCTACAGTGCTGTGGTTTGGGTTTAGTATGAGAAGAATGCGGATAACACCCTGATGTGTTCAGTTGTTGCTCAGTCGTGTTTAGAATAAGTCAAGGGCTTTTCAGCTTCTCCTGCCCAGCCAGCAAGAAGGCTGGAGGGGCACAGGAAAGTTGGGAGGAGGCGACACAGCCGGGACAGCTGACCCGAACTGGCCAAAGGGCTATTCCATACCATGGGACGTCATGCCCAGCTAGGGGCGGGGTGGGGGGAGGAGTACGGCTCGGGCATTGGTTGGCAAGTGGTGAGCAATTGCACTGTGCATCACTTGTTTTGTGTATTCTAATCCTTTTATGATTATTGTCACTTTATTGTTGTTATTAGTGTCATTGCTAGTTTCTTCCTTTCTGTCCTATTAAACTGTTCTTACCTCAACCCACGAGCTTTACCTTTTTTTCCAATTCTCTCCTCCATCCCACTGGATGGGGGGCAAGTGGGTGGGCGGCTGCGTGGTGCTGAGTTGCTGGCCGGGGTTAAACCACGACAAAAGGCTTGTTTGGTTCACTACAGTAGGTGGGATGTCAGTCCTTGTTTTTCTAAGCATATTCAGTATAACATTCAACATGCCATCAAATGCATAGATAGATTTTGTGTATTTTCTCTCCCTCCAGGCTGGAGCAGTGAGCTGCACCATAATAATAGCTGGATCTGCAGTAGCCTTTCCGTGCCTTATTGTAAGTCATTTTGCAATGATCTAGGCTCTTCACAGACAGCTTTTCCATGGCTGTGCATGATATTTGAAGTCCCCAGGATATCAGTCAACACACATAAGAGGTGGATTTCATGATTACAGTACAAAACACCAAGAAGGGCACCTCTCTGCATGGAGCAGCTGGCAACATACACGGTGCACACAGGCCACTTCAAGATTGGAACCCATTTTGCCTGACTTTAGTCACTAAAAACAGCAAGTGAGTCCACACAGGTTTTTCAGGCTCCTATGTTAGTCAATAATGGAAAAAGGAACATCCAGAAAGGGGTTTTTCCTAAACCATAGCACAAGGTAAGAGGCATGAAGTGGCAGAACTTATTTTTTCTTATTGTCTGCAGAGGGAAAGTGGGTAATAAGGTTTAACAGGAAGCTTGTTAAAAAGCTGAGAACAATTTAGAGCCCAATTTTGTGCAGTCTTATCCATCCTCCTTCCATCAGGACCAGTCTTTAGAGAGAGCCATGTACAGGCTTTGTCTTTAAGAAGCTGTTGGGACAGCCGAAAACAGGGCCCGAAAGCCACGCAAGAGGTGAAGAGTGAGGACAGTCCAGCGCTAAAAATCACTCCCTTGTCCTCCCTTATCTAGCAGGGTGGATGTACCTATCGACATGGCTTTCAACGATGGATTGCTTTGTTAGTGTTGATCCCAGAAATTAGTGGGAATGATGTCCTTCCTTTTTAGTAACTGTTTTGTGTGTTGTTTATGCATGTGTGTGCTCATGCTTTGAAGAGGCAGTGGGTGGCAGGTAAGGATGTGGTTCAGGCTTGACATGCAGGGGAACAGTGAAAAGATCTGAAAAAGGACTCTGGTACCGAAAATTTTGTCATACTGAACGTGTCCATCGTGACAAAGTAACTTGGATTTACATGGGGGAAGATGAAAGGATTGTCATGGCAGACAATGTATTGAAGCACGGTACAGAATGAGTCAGATTGTCTGAGTCAGGAAGGATCTGGTACTACAGGACTCAGATTTACACAGGAAGAATCAGATTATTCAGCACCTCTCTATGGCTTTCTGCATCTTATTACAGTACTGATACTCCACTGCAGTTTCTTCCTGTCCTTGTGGTGTATATGTTTCTCGGGAGAGCTCGACTCAATTGATTGACCCAAAAGACACTTAACTACTTTCCCTGATGTGACTCATCAGTATTAATTTTCAACTCACATCCATTTGGCTTCTCTTCTGCACCTTGGGATTTGGGCAAGGGTTTTTCTCCACTGGAAAAAAAAAAAATCCCTATCATAGAGTCTGCGTAGTGCCTGGGTATGTTTTAGACATATGCATTGATGAGACAGAAAGAATCTTAACAGTCTTAACAGATTCAAAGAAACGCAGTGATGCATTGTATTATTGGAGGTGGTAGAAAGTTAGCAATTTATTACAGAACTGAATCTGTCAATGAATATGATAAATGGGACACATGGAATTTATATAGCAGATATCATATATAAAGCTAACAGTAAGAGAAGTCTTAAGAGAATCCCTTTTCTGAACATTTCTTTCTTTAAGTGTTGGTGTGGAGGTAACCTTGCTGTAAGAATAATAATGTTTATTTGAAAAGTTTTGCTTCTGTTGGAAAGCTATATACACTCTCTGTTTCCCTCAGAAGTGCAGTGATGTGTTAGTTTATACTCTGTGAAACAGTTTGTTCAGAGCTACATATATGATAATAACAACGCAATTTAAGAAACTGGAAATTAGACAGCATTTTTTCCTTTTCTTCTAATTTCAGAAAAGGCTTGTTTAAATTATCTATGCATGTTTAACTTTTCTTGGCTCCAGTGAAGGTATTATTCTACTGCTCAGAAGGGTGACTGTTTGGCAAGAACACTTGTCAAGAGTTTCCCTTCCCTCCTGCCTCAGCTGCTGTTCGGATTGCTTTGTAGGTTGGATTACAGTGATCACCTGTCTTTGTGTCACATTGAGAATCAATAGTATTTGACTTGGAATTAATGAAACCATCTTTATGAAGAAGGATGTGCATAATTTGGAACATTAATATGCTGGCAGATGATGTTCTCTTCCTGCTTTTTTCCCCATTAGACTGTCCCCAGGAGTCCTATCTTGGTTTAGTTAAATGCAGCGAGGGATGGTACTGATCTTTTGAGTGTCTGCTGCTACAAGGTTAGAGAGAGAAAGAAAACTCTAGACACAACGGTGATGAAAAAGATAAATGCCAGAGGGATAACTGACCATAGTTTTCAAATAACCTAACAGGCCTTAGGCATGCAAAGAAAACTGAATCAACTTATTAAAAAGCTTGTTTCAAATTGTGGTGTACACCTCAAAAACACTTCTGTGCTCCGCAGCCCACTCAGCAGCGAGATGATCCTAGGCAGAACTGCAAAATAGGGTAAAACAGCCCATCCATGCCCTCTAGAGCTGAGGAGCAGAACAAGGAACAGTCCTCACACAAGAGACCAGCTCTCCTGTGCAGGACCGGGGTGTGGGGTTAGGTGGCCCGAGTACCCCTATGACCTGGTGATTTTGGATTCAGTGGCTTTACTAGGTCAGGTCTTCACCAGGATTTAGATCAGTCTGCCATTTTGGGAGCCTTATTCCCCTCACTGAAACTGAAGCCGAGCATGAGGCTCAGGAGCTTCCCACATAGACCACTGCAAACCGAAAAGGGAATGAAGGCTGGGCCCTCTTCATTTCAGATGCAAAAAAAATGCTATTTGGACATTTCCTTATTTCATGGGCACTGAGGCCAAAGCTGCTGCAGTGCATCTCTCTTTATTCTTCCCTAACGCTAGTTTTACAGTGTCTGTACAAATCTGGCTTAGTCCGCCTCCCTTTACTGGGAGACCAGTTTAGCATCCAGACTGATATTTTGCCTAGCCAAGACACTTTCATTATCTGCTTGTTTGCAAACTCTGATCCACAATTAGACCCGAGCTGACCCAGAACTCTGTTGATTTGCTCTGATTGTCCTAAATGCTAAACATATCTTGTATCGATGAACATCCCAATGTATTCCACGATACCCTTTAATAAAACAAACTTCTGCATCAGCAAGAAATGACTCAAATCTGAGTCAAGTTGTTGTTCTCTCAATACAGCAAGCTGTATTTAAATGGGTAAGAATATTAACTCTGAAATGGCATCAGAAATAGATTAGGTAAGGAAAACAGAATTAGAAAGTCTGATGTATTTTTCAATTCTATTTAAAGATCAATGGCTAAAGATTAATGTTGCTTGAAAAAAGAAAAGATTAACAATGGCTGACAGGACAAAGGAGGGAAATAAAATGGAGGAGGAGAAGACCTAACAACCTTGAAAGGAAGATAAACAAAGAAACACTGGGGATTGGAAGTGAAAAAGGACAAAATGAACTTTAGACAGGGAAATGAACAGAACACGCCAAATGAAAAATATACTTAAAGGTAAAAGTAACCTGTAAAAAAATAGGAACACAGGATCACAGGTTAACGCAGCCTGGAGGGGAACTCTGGAGGTCTTTAGTCCAACCTCCTGCTTAGGTCAGGGTCTGCTGTAGAGTCAGACCACAGGGTGGACCATGGGGTGACCTCCTCCTGGGTGCTGCAGAGGCTGCTATGAGGTCCCCTGAAGCCTTCTCTTTCCCAGGTGAAACCAGACCATTTCTCTCAACGTCTCTTCTAGGGCAAGTGCTCCAGCCCCAAACATCTTGCTGACCTCTCCTAAACTTGCTCCAGTTTATCAGTGTCATTCCCACATTGGAGGAACCAGAATTGGGTGCAGCACTCTAGACAGGCGCTAATGAATGCTGATCAGGGCGGGGGATAAACACCTCCCTCTGTCTACTGGCTATGCTCCTATTAATACAGCCTGCTGCTGGCTCCTGTTCAGATTGCTATCTACCAACACCCCCAGGTCCTTTTCAACCAAGCTGCTCCCCATCCGGCTTTACTTCAGCATGCGCTTGTCTGCCTTTCCCAGCATTCCTCTGTGTGGAAGCTGTTACCACTAAAATTTGAGGAACCGCTCTTTAGCATTGCTATTTCCAAGATAACACTGTGATTAAACCTGATTAGTCCCTGTTAGTCATTATTCTCTCTTCTGCTGTTTGAAATGATTCAATCATCCCAGAAGAGAAAGGAAACAGTATCCACGGTCCAGATTTATGCGGTGTCTGGGAGCCTCAGTCTCTCTGGTACTCGTGAGACTTCAAATCTTAAAGGCTGTTCAGAGCCTTAGTTCCAGGCCTTACGTTAGCAGTAACAGAAGAGAAACACTGTCACACAAATTTTCCCAGCACCGATGTCGTGGTTTAACCCCAGCCAGCACCTCAGCACCACGCAGCCGCTCACTCGCTACCCCCCCACCCAGTGGGGTCGGGGAGGGAATCGGGAAAAAAAGTAAAGCTCGTGGGTTGAGATAAGAACAGTTTAATAGAACGGAAAGGAAGAAA
>JAVKLA010000042.1:14307879-14343276 GCA_034782735.1 Sagittarius serpentarius | reverse complement strand
AGTCCTTGACTGAGTCTAAACACGACTGAGCAACAGCCGAAAACATCAGGGTGTTATCAACATTCTTCTCGTACTGACCTGAACACACAGCGCTGTACCAGCTACTAGGAAGACAATTAACTCTATCCCAGCCGAAACCAGGACAACCAAGAATGTCCTGCTTAAATATCTACCTTGCCGTTTCCCTGGAGGATATAATGCATGGTGAGTTGGTACTCGATAGCCTGCTAGCATTAATAAATGGCCTATGGAAAATATTCAGGGCTTCTTCTCAAGGCATAAAAAGGTTTCAGAGTTAGAATGGAAGGGTTCCAGGCTCCTCACTCCAAGCCTCGTTGATTGCCCTTGCATTGCCCCAGTGTTGATCAGTAAGTGTCCTAAAACTCCGAGGTGTCCCGCAACTGCCAAACCCTCCAGCATTGCTGTAGTGGCCCTTCATTTCATCGGAATATGGCTATGCTTGCTTTCTTTTGGTTGACAATCACCATATTTTGAAATGTGTGGTCTTACACAACACCCATTTGAACTGAAGTCTCAGAGCTGACATACAAGTGATTTAACACAAAACAGAACCGAAACGGAAGAAGTGCAGGTAGTACTTTGTGCATTTCTCATATTTGCTAATAGTTTTATTGGGTCCCTAGAACAGTGAAGATGATCGATCAGGCTGACAGCACTGTATGTGCCTCCCAGCTAAGAGAAAACCAGAGAATTTGCTCATATTTGTGAAGGTACGAGGTTTAAATTATACCTAATAGTCAGATAGAAGAGAAGAAGAAAATTCACTCTTACTGGCTAGGTGGAAAAACATTCAGACCAGAATACAGGGCAGTAATCTGCACGTCTCTGGTTCCCTTTTGAGAAACATTTATTCACAGACCTAAATGAGACTTCCTATGGTGAGTGAGTGGCTCACACTCTGGCTCTGTGTTAAACAGGTACTTTTCAGATGAAGACAGGCCATGATTTTGTCTTCAAGATGTGAGAATCAAGGCCTATGCGTTTTGCCAGTGATTCTTTCAAAAGCATTCTACAATGCAATGCAGACGGTGCTTCGCAGTGTTAAAAAGACTGTGCTCAGTGAGGAAAAAGCTTATCTTCCTGAGCACATCCACCCTTGCTTTGCTTGAAATTTCTCATGAGATTTTCAAGCTCTTTAGAGATATGAATAGCCCAGCCCTTCAAAGCAAGATTGTCCCTCTCTGCCAGACAGATATAGAGGAAGTATAAAGTTCTACAAAGATTGTAGCAATTTAAACTTTTTGGCATTTGGCCCTGTGCTGTACCAGCAACCCACTGGAGGAAGGTCACGAGGCATTTTTGTCTCTCCAAAAGAAATGTTGTCTTCCTTTCCACTCTTTCAGGAACATTATGTAGATTCTGCTTTGAGAGACATCATGTCTTTCTCTGACAACAACTGCAATAATGTCAAGGGCCCTGGAGTACTTTAAAGCCCATTTGAGTCTGCTGTATGATATTCTGAAAATTTTTAGATCGCAGCCAGGTTTTGTACACATTAACTTGAAGGTTTTCTCTTCAGAGCTTATACATATTTCTGGTGAAGTGGGTGCTTTTTCTACCTGCTCTTGGCATTTTTAAAATACAGGCCATAGACAGTGTTCTCTTACTGTATCTTCACATTAAAGAAAAGAGTGCAAAGAGGAAAATATGTAGTTTCCATGCAACGGCCATGCTCTTGTAGAAAAGCAGCTGATGTATTGTTCCATTGCAACTAGACTTCCGAGCTCTGAAGTCAACTGCAAGATGAAAAGTGGGCCCAAAAGACCCAGCTTAAGATTATATATGCTCTTTAGTCAAAAAAGCCTGTTTGAATAGTGCTGTACTTCACTGCAGAGAGGTGTTACCTTAAGCATGTTAAAGTATATGCACTGCATCATTCAAATAGAAAGTGTCCAAATTTGAAGCACAAAAAGCTAAGTATCATGGAAGCATGTGAAAGCACCTCCCAAAGAGCAGAACTTATAAAACCCACACCCAAATCTGAAGAACTGAACAGCTGAATGCGCTTTTGAAACCACGTTATTTTCTGACAGTACAGACATTAATTCTGGTGAATAGCTGTTTACCCAGTTAGCTGGGCAAAAAAATTGTTTCTACTTTTCCACTGTAATTTCAAAAATTTGCTATTGAGTTCAGATGTGTTTTAATCTATGCTGGAACACTCAAGATAAAGAAAGCAACAAAGCCACCTCAAAGCTGCTCAGCCAAATGAACCTGCAGCCTCACAAAAGAATGGTAAAGACCCATTTCCCTTTCCCACTCTTGATGGAGAGAGGTCCCTGGGTATGGAGCATATCCTGCAGCCCATCAGAGCCATTTCCATTTCTAGCTTTAGTGTGACTAGAATGAGAGCCGACTGGGCGCTGCCCCTTTTTGGTGGACAGCATTAGCCTCACACCTCAGCAAATACAAGTCCAAATTGCTGGTGAACATTTTGCTACGGGTTGCTGCATGTCTGTGTGACTCTTGAGCAGCATGGGATCAAACACTGGTCGTATTTCATCCTTTTTCAATGCAGTGAAGACATTGCTTCTACCTGCTTTGTCTTCCTCTGCCGTTCTCTTCCCAAACCTTCCTGGCAGCATGGAGACTCTGTGCACCTGATCCTCTCCTTGGACAATTCATGATGAACTAGTCCTGACCCTGGTCACTCCATCTTAAGCTCACAAATGGATGTATGGAAGTTAAAATAATTATATTATTGGTAAGAATCAACTCTAGTTATACGCTTGTGGTTAAAACAACTTTCTTTTGGGAAATAATGTTTTGATGAAAACCAGGGGGGGTTGTGCCTCATGAGATGCCACTGATTTTGATGAAATTACTTCCCTCCAGAAAATTTCTTAAAGTAAAATGTGATCTGCTTTGGAAATGTCAAAATAAAGGTTTTAATATAAAAATATTGTTATGCCTTTTCATTTATATTAGTCTGAATATTTCTATCATATTTTCAGGTCTGTCATAAATATTACTTGATAGATTTTGTTAAGAACATGTCAAGTTACAGTGTGAAATACAGCCAGACATAGCATGACATTTACATATTTTCCAACCCTTTAAAATAAGTTTTAAATACAGTTACTACTGAGTAGAGATTGAACTGGAAAAGTAACGCTAAGTGTTTCAGAGTGTTTCTCATTTAATCAAGAAGACAAGAGCAGCACTGAAAGTATTACCCAGGGAATAGCTGTTTTCAATAGCCTAGTGTTAACTTCGAATAATTCTTTTAATATATATAAAATGGTATTCTTTTATAAAAACTATTGGAATTTCAGACATTTTTCACTCAGCAAAAGATTTCAGGATATCAGCTATTCCTCCTAATTCAGAAAGAAAACAAGTCTTGAAGCATTAGTGTTTCCAGTGAACCCCGAATTTTGACAAATTCTAACAATGATCAATTTTCTTTTTCTCAGATTGGCTATGTGCATATCTAATGTCTGAAAGGTTCCACAGTCACCTTTGCAAATAGGATCCAGAGACTTTAGGTAGGCAAGCTTGCATTTACATACAGAGCAGACAAGCTTTTAAGGGGCCCATGAGCAGACACTTCCATTTTCGTGCAAAACAGACATGCTGTGAGGCGAGGCCTCAATTATACACAGAAGAGAGGGCAGGAAAGGCAGGGCTTGATTCAGAGATAACCTGTTAAACTGTTAACAAGATAAATTAAGGACATTCTGGACTTCTATATGTGTGCACTTATAGGTGTGTATGTAGAGTATCTATATAAAGGGTAGCTATGAAACTATATATATGGAGAGTTTTCCCTTTCATGTGGTTTATCCTAGTTCTAAACGTAAAATAAGTCTTTAAATAAATAAAAAACCCAAATATGTAGATAACCTGACTACTCCAGCAAGCAATATTAGTCTATACTTAGAAAGGCAAAAATATAACTCATGCTTCTGACACTTGTTTTTAAAGCTTTTGTATTACTCTAAAAACGTCAAAGTATCGGTGGTGTTTGAAAGCAAATCAATGCTCCTTATTTACTGTCTGCATTTCCATTGCATTTTTAAGTGTGTGAGAAGACGTGAAGTTTTCTGGGGATTTATCTGCCCAGGTTTCATTGAATACAACTAATCAATTCTAAGGATTTTGGGAATAACATTTTAAGTACAGTTTTTGCAGAGCTCACAATATCTACTGTTTAAGACTGCAGTCTTAAACCTGCTCAGTGCAGGAGAAAAAAAAAAAAAGCAATACTCCGTAACGCTGCTTGAAGGCAGGTAAATACAAATACTTTCCTCCTTAATGGAAATTTCCAGCTCAGTGGCATCCTGGATGAAGATTTTGGAACAATTTTGCAGTTTTATATAGGTAATAACTGGGGACAGTATATCATAGTATCCCAAAGTAGTGAGGGGAAGGGAAAGGACACAGAATACGTTAGACTTAATTACATAGTTTACCCAAATGGTAATTTTTTTCATTTGAAAGAGAACTGTTATCAGAAAATGTCAGGTTGTTGAACTGAAAACCTTTCATGTGAATGCACTTATTCTAAGCACTTATTAGGCAAAGATTTCTCTGTTTCAGGATGGGTTTCTAAGAAACACACTGAAGGACTTCATTCCTTTCCAAGAAAAGTCAGTAGCCCAGTGCTCTGGGTATTACCCCAGCATGTGTGACATCACGTTCAACTCTCCATTCCTACACATTTGTTAAATTAATTCCAAATTAGACAAAAGTCTGGCACTTATACTCTTTCTGCGGTGAACAGATTCAGACATCTGATCTGGAGCTGTCAGAGCAGAGGTTTGAGCCTGACCTGGATTCACCATCACGCTGAGTGAGGCCCTACCCGTAGGCTAGTACTCACATATGTTCTGGGTTTTCCCAGTGTAACAAACATTCATATGGTCTTTGTTTTAACTAAAAACTGACCCTAAAGTATTAAAGTGGTAGAGGAGGCATTTCTTCTCAATATCTGAAATTTATTTCAGAAGGTAGCTAAGATGCAGTGAAATTCTGGTGAGGATACGTACCCACCAAGTACGACCGAATACAGAAAACAGACATAGCTTTGAAATTTTTCCAAAGAACAAGTAAAAATATTTTTTCATCCTTTCTTCTCTCTTATATGACAAACAAAGGCCATTAATAATGACAAATGAAATGTAAAGACTTCTGTGACTTGCCTAAGGTTGTAAAATGGGTCAGTAATTCAACGTCTATAGGAGTGGAACATTTATGGTTCCCAGCTGCCTCTTTGCCTCCCTAGATTGTGTTATTTGTTTCCCTTGTATGCTGAAAATGCCCTAAAGTATAAAGAGGAACTTTTAAGAACCACATGTGATTACATAATGACAAAAATGGGATTGTTTGGAATAATTTTGAAATGACTAACTGAGCTATAGATAAAAATTATCTCCTAATTTTGTTGATAGAGCGTGATAGTTCAGAAATATACCTTCAGCAATGAAACCACTGCAGCTTGAAAAGTGAAAATATAAACATTTTTGAAAAGCTAAAGTTAGGTAGTTTAAAGCAAACAAAAAAGCAGTGGCATCTTACTTACACACAAACAAACCAAAATGTTACGTGCATTAAATTTTTTTCTGCATATTTAGAAACATGTTCTAGTAATTTTACTTGGAAATTTAGTTCAAGCAATGAAATATTGTACTAATACCTGGTATCTATATACTTTTCAGCACAGCTGCTCCCATTTTTAAAAAGAATCATCATCACGGCTTGAACGCAACAGGAAAATAAAAGTCCGATTCATGAAAATATACTTGCACGTGTTTCAAGATGCCTACATTAATGTCAGGCTCTTATTTGAAACCTCTTTGGACCAGCTCTTTTCTATGTATAGTTCAGGATGCAGATTGCTAGAAGGAGAAAGAGAAGTCTAGTAAGAGAAGCCCAGCAAAATGAAAGTGATAAATAACCCAGCTTCTGCAGCCATGACTCTGACTTGGTTTTGCCCCTAACTGTATTTAGGACCTGATTAGTCCTGCTTTTCCTCTGAACTCCGTGACAAGTACCTTGCTTTAATGAATCCATTTACCTCCTTATTATAGCAAAAATGACAATAACCAAAACCAAACAAGACTGCATTTATGAAAAATCACAAATTACTTAACTGCATTCTTAAAATGTTAGCCATAGGACTGCACATGCAAAGGAGAGAGGAAGACTCACCAGAATAAAGAGTGCTGCACAGAATATTAATAAATGTCCTGTTACAGAGATGCATTTAGGACCAATAAATATGTAAGGATGGGTAAATGAATGGTGGAAAAAGAAGACAGAGGTAATAATTTGAAAAAGAGTCCTGGCTAAACTACCTAAACTAAAGCATCAGAAGACAGAAACTTCTGACAGAGGAGGAGGAGAAGATCAGTTAGGAGCAAAGATTAAAATCTCAGCTTTACAGTATTTGAAGCAAGCAATATTAATCTGCTACGAAAGCTAGTTGTGATATAGAGGTTAAGGCAAAAGGCACTCTTCCTTTTTTGTGTGTGTGTTGAAGAGGACGGTAATTGGGTTTTTCACTAGCTACAGGTAACCAGAAATATTACAGGAAACTACCCTCCTCATGGTGTCATAGATATGCTAAAGGAATATCATTACATCTTCCTTCCAGCCTTCTGTGCATATGCTATGCACCTCTAGCATCATTTGGCTCCCTAAGTGAACCTATTCCTTGTTCATGTCTTGATTTCATTTTGCTGCAATTCTTTCATTCTCTGGACCAAAACAGAAATCTAACTAAGATCCTACCAATACAACGTGCATCCATACTTCCATGTCTCAGTGCAGGATATCCAGCACCATGGCAGGATGGGGAGGAAATGTACGGAAAGCTCTTCCTGCACTGCAGGGAGACAAGGATGACTGGGTTTTGCCGGTACTGCCGTACCGCTGCAGTCCTTCGCCAGCCTTCCAGTTGCTGCAATCTGCAGCAGTGAAATGTCTCACCACTCTGAAATTATCCATGCCTGTGTAGCTTTTTCCTGGATGGATGCTTGACATTTGCACAGCCTCTCTGTCTCAGGTGTTGCTAGGAATCAAATATAACCTGCCATACAAAGTGTATTAAGTCCTTTTGCTATACCAACATTGATATCCATCCATCGCCTATTAGCCTTGCCTGACATATGTGTGTGTGTGTGTGTGTGTGTGTAAACATGCTATAAACCCAAGGGGATTAGAACTAACAATTTATGTATTATGATGTATTATGACACCAAGAAAGTGGAGCTTAAGGACTAAAGAAGATACTGACCCATCAGTGTTAAAAAATAATATACCAACCCTTCTTTCCTCAGAGCTGACCATCTCCTCACCTTCTGAGCCTTCATCTCTCCCTTGCTTATTTTTGTGCAGATGTTCTCCATGATTTAATATCTTTAGCAGAAGAATACATGTAGCATTTATTATCGATGTGTCTTGGAAATGCAGATCAGCATGCACAGAGCAGAAGTAGTTTGTTTACTACTTAATGGCAAAGTGGTTGAATTCTAAAAAGGGCACTGATGTTATTATTTAAAGACAAGCAGAAAGCAGGCAGTGAAGAGAAACAACCTATTTGAAATTCCACACTGTTTACAAGATAGTAATAACCTTCTGCCATGGTAGAGAGATAGAGGTAATTAATGCCTTTAAACTCCAATTAGAAACAGCATCCATTTCTTTCCATTCCTGCCACTCTTTAATCCCACAAGGCAATGTCCGAGCAGGGAGAATGGCAAGTCCTGGGACAATTTCCCAGGAAAGGTAGTGGAATTGCTGTGATGAAGTTCTGAAAAGGCAAAACAAATAGGCTGGTAGCAAAATGCCAACCCATCCTGAGTCCACATTGGCTAATTTAGTGGTTCCTAAGCTTTGTGTAAAGAAAGGATCTGACCTTTCTGGGCAAAAAAAGAAAAAAATTAATTGTGCAGCACATAAAGAGATGAGGAAAAGTGAGAGCTTTTTGGAAATTAAATCTCTGTGAACACTTTGACTGACAAATCTGTTTCTTATTGCAGAAAATACTCTTAGGAACAGTGCCTCGATTTCGTATAATCCTATAAATAAGGACCATTGCTGGTCAGTGAATTTCTCCCTCTGGTGGAGAAAATGTGATAGACAAAAGATAATATTTCTATCAGAAGATAATCTTTCTATAACCATAAAACTAAGGCCTGGAAAATCCCATTGCTCAGACATGAGTTTCTCTGAATGATCTACCCAGTGTGAGGCTGCACGCTTAGTAATTTGGGGTCAGAGAGATCTACAGTCTCTGTGCGAACAAACCTTACAAGTATTTGCTTTCCCAATGATCTCCAAGAATATAGGTCTCACTTCCCCACCCTAATTGATGCCAAAAAAGAGAATGTCTGTCTTCTCAGGAAAAAAAAAAAAGGAGCAATGCCACAGTTTCTCTTTCTTCAAGGTTTCTTTGTCTGAACAAAATGATATTTTACTGGGGTTTGGGGGCACAACTTCAATTCTACCACATTGTGACCATTTAAACTGCAAGAAGGAGCAATGCACGGACTGATGATAAGCTGAAGAGGGTAGCACAAAGGCAACAACACCTAGGGGTCCAGTTAATACTAGAAACCACCTGCTTCTTCGGGACCATATTCTTTTACATGGAGCAAGGGTGCCTGTTCTGCTGCCCTTCGTGGGATGTGTTTCAAAGTTGTCAATTGCTTGGCAGGATACATAGCTGCTATCTGAGCCATTTAGCAGACAGCTCATCATCCAGTATTTCAAAATGGGGCCATTTTGCAGGAGGCATTTGTGAAATAACACATTTGTACAATCAGAAGGAAATGGGGCTCATTTCAAACAGCCACATGATTCTCAGTACAGCACTCATCAGCATAGTATCAGAGCAACTTGCAGCCTCCGAGGCCACGAGGCAGGCACATAGATTTTCCTGGTGAGGTATGCCAGAGGATGTGCTACAGCATCTCAGATGCCTTTGGCTAGCTACATTTATCTGCACGTGCCCACATGTTGACGTTTCGCAGGAATGAAGGTTTTTTTACTGCACATACACAGATTGAGCAACCTCACCGCATACACTGCTGGTGGAGGATTTGCTTTGCTGGTGATGTGTCTCCCACCAAGTAAGGAGCAGGGGTTTTCAGGACTGACATTCTGGATATTGGTGTGTTTTTTCAATATGTCCCTAAGAGACACGTCCCGTGCACATCCCTATAAATAGCAGGACTTTGGAAGTAATTTCTTGACCAATATAAAACATCTTTTCATATAAAACCTCAAAAAAATTTTCATGACTACCAGCTGTCATTACAAATATTATTTAACTCCTGTCCCCAAAATTACACCTAATTATAGAGATAAGATGAAGGAAAAAGAAGAAAAAATAAAGATTACAGTCTGGTAAGAAAAGTATTCCAGCAATTTTTATAAGTGGCATCAGAAAAGACAGGAAATAAGGATGTTAATTACACACTTTGGCCCTCCAATTTTTCTGTCTAGGTGAGTCTAAGTAATCAACTCTTACAACTTTCATAAAATCTCTGGGAATGGATTTCAGCCTTGTGAATTCACACTGTGAGAAAAACACCATAAACAAGCTCCCAGAATAATTATTTGTTTCCACAGAGGGCCAGACCATGGGGAAATGTCATAAAATGAGATGAAGACAGGGCCCAAACTCTAACAGGCAGATAATTCTCCCAAATTGGCTCTTTGTGCCATCAAACAATAACTTCTGATGGTGTTTAAATATGACAGTACTGATCTGGCCAGTGCTAATCCCCCAAATCCCTTCTTCAGTTGTGTAATTCTTGACAGCTTAGTGGCTCCAAGTCATTTCTCAGCAAAGGAGACTCAGCAAATGACTGTTTCATTGCAGCAAGGTAAAAGAGATGGAATTATTCACGAGGTAGTTTATCTGAAGCCAGCACGGCTGTGGCAGTCCCAGAGAGCCTGTGAGGCTGTCCTGTCACCCACGTCTTCCCTCTCACCCACGTGCCTCTTCCCCAGTGCCAGGCTAATAGCCCAGTCCCTGCTGTGGCAGCTTTGGGGCGATGTTTTCATAGCTTACCAGTAAACCTTGAGTGTGAAGTGTACCTTAATGTGTAAGGGCAGGTACAGAAAGGTGGCTCCGAGGTTCACCCCCTTCTGCCTAGCTGGGTGGGCACAGGGGAGCCTCCCCGTAGAAAGGACAGAGGGGCTTTGCATGCTGTAGCATGCAGGGGAAAGAGAGCACTGGGAGAGGGTGTGTGACAAGAAGCCCAGATTAATGCTTTATAACATTTCACGTGTAGCAAAAGGAGCAGTGCAGGCTCAAATTGAGACAAACGACTATCCTCCATCCAGGACTGACTGGCTTCCTGACACACAGATTTTGTCCTTGTTTACTCCTGGAGATTGGTACCTTCTTTGCTTGCAAAGCTTTCCATTGCCTGATCAGTAAATGTATACAAAATCTTGTTGTATTCTGACTTCCTAGAAAACAAAGATTCTTATTTAGCAACACACTGTCTCAAGGCATATAGAATTTCACTGGGGCGGCTCCACACGCCATCTCCTTTTCCTTCTTCAGTGCTTGCCAAGTTGTGCAAGATGAATGAGCACATGGGTGCTGTTGAGGGAGGAGGCACTGACTGCCTTCTCCCCTGCATCCCAGCCAGGCAGTGAAGATGAGTGTGCCCAGGCTGAGGTGACAGATTGAGCCCACGGGGATCGTTCCAGCTGACAATCCTGACAGCATTCTCATTTTTTCCTGCCATTAGAGGGCCAGGAATGGAAATCAAGTCAAGCATTGGTACTCTAGTGTTTGAATGCTGTTAACACACTGAATAATTATACAGTTGCATATTTTAGCCTGGATTCAATAAGGAAATGAATTTGTCACTGACTGTCTATTCCCACCCCAGTAAATTTGAATTAATTGATTTCAACCACATTTCAAAGTCTGAAAAAGTAATTGAGATCTCACATGTTTGAGAGAATTAGCAGCTGCACAGAAGAGAGTCAAGTTTTTAGTCCCACTGAAAGAAAAAGCACATGGCTTTTGTTGCCCATTTTGCTGACCACAAGCACATTGCCTCCTGATCGATCGGCTCAGATGAAGTTCCAGTACGCAGCTGGCCCACAGAGGTTATTCCTGGCAGGATTCATGGGAAGAGCTGGGGTTGCCACTACGTGAATGGGGAAACAGGGAGGGGAAAGGACACAGAGCTATTGGAGTGCAGCGTTCATTAGGTATGCTTTTCTTGGAGCTACCCTTTTTGGATGGAATACCAAATGGGGTTTATTGATTATTACTTTTAGGAAGGGAAATAATTTTTCACAGGCTCCTGAAAAGCTGTTAAGAAGATGTTCAAAATACATTAAACAAATACATAGTGTTGCAATTCTGTAGTTAAAGATGAATCATCTTAGTTTATCATCCAAGTAGTTGTAAGCAATAAAAGCCTGGTTTGATGACTTTTACTTCTGGGTGGATCATTTGCACTTCTGCTGTATTTCATAAGAACTTTTCATAAAGGATCCTATTTGCATGCATGACAAATTGGAGCGATCTGCAGTGTTGGATTTTTTTATTCAAGGAGGTTTTCACCTTCATGTAACAACCAATGATTACTGGAGGGAGAACAGATTTGTTCTTTTATTTCTCATTCAACAGGCACATGATTTCATATTCACTTTGTGGGATATCCGTAGATTTTTTTTATTGAGACTGGTTGCTCTGAAGTGATTGCACAATCAGATTATCTTAGCGTAACAGCCAGGAGCTCTTCCAGTGAATTTGTATCCCACACACCACAGAAAATCAAGGCTTTCCTAGGAATGTTTACTTCATTTGAATAGCTTAAGTGCGTTTCAATGGCCTTTCACTCCACTTAGCCTCACTACATTATCAGTGTGTTAAGCTCTCTTCAAAGATAGCACTTAACCTCTTTGGGGCAGGTTTTAATTGGTCCATTGCAATAAAATCAACATTGATCTTCTCTTTCTGTAGTGCCCACTGTAGTGGGAGTTGGTATGAGTCAGCTCATTGTTTCTATTGTAAAAGTTAGACGGGATAAGTTAAGAGTTCAGGTTACAGAAGGAATATATTGTATGATAATTCAAGCACAGAAAGCCACCTAAACAGTGTGGTGTGCAAAATGCCATTTAGTGCTGATGCTTTTATTCCATACACAAACGTATGATATTTAAATATAGCAAGACCTAACTTATCTCTGAACTAGTGGTGGGTGGGAAAGAGGTTATCCATCTTACAAGTGCTTGCCTAATATTTATCTCCCAAATATTTCTCAACTTTCTGACCTGTTCCTGTTCTACAGGGAGAGAAATACAAAGTCTCAAAAAGAAGGTCAAAGTGAATTCTAGAGCAAAAGTACGTACCTTGTTTGGGGGAAATGTAGGCTTGGTTCCTTCTTTCTTCTTTCCCCAAGTGCCACAAAGGTAACATACACACCGTGTTCTGATGTGAGATGTGACACAACTGACAAACTGTCAAGATCTGGACAACCTCAGACGACTGGAGAGCACAAATCTTCACAAGATTTTGGCTGTGATCATGGTCAGAAAACAGAACATATGAGTAGGAAGGCTCTATTGCCAAGCATTGGTTAACTAATATGGAAAAAGTTGAAGATGGACAATAATTTCAGCTGACAACAATGGGTATGTTCTCTACGGCTCTTCATTCTGATAGCAAGAGAAAAATTTAAATGAAAAAATATGGTGTGCAAATTAAGCCTCACTGGTAGCTCCACTTCTGTGGGAAGGTATAAAGGAGCTGGCAGTTCACGTGAGGGATCCTGCACAACTACAGTGACTGCCACCTTCGCTCTGTGGGTAAACACAGAAGATCAGAAATGGAGGTCATCAGTTTGATATCTTCCAGCAAAGCTAATTTCCTAGAAGAATGTCAAGCTTGTTGCCTTGGTGAATTGTCCAGTGTATTAAATTTCATAAATCCTTTATCATTTCAAATCTTTGCAATTTGCTACTTGCTCAGCCACCTACCAGAGAGATCTAGTTTCTCTGAATATTTTTCAAAAGCTCTGCTAAGCTGCCGGGTCTGTTTTGCACTGAAACAAAATTACACATTGTCACAAGCCGCCTCCGTAAGTCTAGGATTCATCTGCGCTGCCCATGTCCTTGCTACAGGGAAGAAGTTTCTTTTCAGAGCCCTGTGTTACCAGATCTCAAGACAGGAATTTGGGTGAGCACTCAATAACAGTATAGACACGTTAAGCCAAAACCAAAAAATTATTTCTTTTACCAAATCCAAGACAGAGGATATCTACCCTCCTGTTCATCCTTTCCCTGGGCAGAAAGTGGACATACCAGTGAGGATTTGGCTATGTCCTCATTTTCATCTGTGATGCATATGAACAAAATGCTTCTTTCAATCTCTGTATCCACGCATTACACTCCAGAGAAGCAAGAACTATCTCAAGATACCTGGGGCCCTAATAAAAGCACTGGCAAATTTTTCTATTCTTTTACAAATCTTACCTGGTTCCCAAGACCCTGTCCAACTTCAGAATAATGAAAACCCAACCAACCAAATAAACAAACAAACCAAAAAAAACAAAACAGAAAGGCTGGGGAATAACACCAGCCATCTTTAGAGCTGAAAACATTTGCAAATTCCTCCATAAGTCTGCTATCAAAATCTTTAGGCAAGACATCTTTCCTGGAGCTGTGCTGCCTCAGTCTTCGGTCGTAGTCTACTGTCCTTTCCATGTATTAAGTTCCCCTGAGAACTGAAGTTCTCCAGGATGAACAGCAGGAAAAGATATGTGAGTGCTCCCTGACTGTCTTCAGATGAAAAAAAAAGTGCCCTAAGTTGCAGCTAAATTAATTATTTTAAAAACAAAAGCAAAGCTTGATGCTGGCAAAAACCACTGAAAGAGAAAGTTCAGGCAATGACTCAGCCCTAATGAGCGGGGCTGGGTGGGATCGTGCAGGGGGCCGTGGTCCAGCACACTAACCCACTGTCAGCCGCGCTGGGGACTGACCGCATCACTGCTGCTGGAATTACACCGGAGCGAGCCTTGGGCAATGGAAGGAGAAATTAAGTGCTAATGAGCAGATTGCCCTGAATCACTCTGGTTCAAACAGGCTGTAAATCTGGCCAGCTGAGGCCTCCCAGGTGCACACAGCGATTGCACGCAACGGGGGAGAAAGAGCAAGATGGAGATGCTTGTGGTATAGAGAGGAACATGGCTGTAACACATTTTAGGGTACCCTTTCCATCCTGGAAGGCACTATGTGATCTAAAATGCATTGGACCAATTTTAAGGAAGGAAATTATATTTTTAAAAACCAGGTTAAATATTCCAGCAGAGAATTATTTGGGAATGTATGTGTTATTTGTGTAACTACTGTGAAACGGGTGTTTCCAGATGAGACGGTGCCCTACAGCCAACACAATGAGTCTGTTAATAGTGCAATAGTGTTTTCAGGAAATATTAGCTGGGCTGCTGCTGTGAAGTTCAGACTTTTTATCAGCAAACCATTTTCTCCCAGTAGTCTGCTGTTGTGCCAGATTGTGGTGTTGAATCCGAAGACAATTCTCCTGGCACGACATGTATGAATTGGAAATTCAAGGCTTCCAGTCTCAGTAATTTCTTGATCAATCTGTGGTACTTCTGGCAGAAGGACAACAGGTTATCATAAAGCTGTGGTGATTCACAGGTGGTACAAAGTGAGCACAATTACTTTTTCAAGCACAACACCCTCATGCAACACAGGGCAGGTTATTGCCTGTATTGCTAATAAACATTGCCCTATCACAAAGGTGAATATCTGCCATTAGAGCTAAATCATATAGTGTGTCTCACTGAAAGTGTAATTGCATCAATCTGGCTACTCTTCTCACCGTTACTGGACATGCAAACTGACAGACTAACAATTATCCAGGGATCATTGCTTTAAAAGTTGGTACAAGTATGATTTTGTTTGATTCAAACCGAAATATATATTTCTTTCTCGCTAGAAACAACAACAAAAGAGGTTTTTCATATTTTATAATTTTAGAGATTTAGGAAAAAAAAGGTGGGAAGTAAAAGCCATGTCAGCTCCATCTCAAATCTGGCAGGAGCAGCTCTTCTTTTCTTCAAGTCAATACCTCAACACGGAGGAAGTTTTCTTAGCCCAGTTCAATTCCCACATCTTCCTGAGACAGTCTGACCCGATACCTCCTGCTTCCACAGCCTGTGAAATATTCTTTAATGAGCCTTTTCCAGTCTAACCTGCTAAAAACCTCCCTTTTTCCATAGACTGTTGCAACGTTATTTATAGCAGGAGCAGGTGCTCTCAACAACATCTCCCTGTTGAGCAGATGTCTTCTTTCTTTGACTATATATAGGCAAAAGCACTGTTAAAAGAAAAAAAAAATCTCTTTTTAAAGTAATAATTTAGAGAACAACCCATGTTTTTTAGATCATCAAAATGGGTATAAGAATCTCAGTTTGCCACAAAAGAAAATGAAAAATTTTACATCTTCTTTTCCTTTCCAGAAAGAAGAAAAACAAACCTTGGGGTGACAGAAGTGGACTTCTTGGCAGATCTAGTTCACTGTCAGGGATCAGGTAATAGCAGACCCATTCCTGAGTGTCTAAGGCCACACATCCCCTTCCCTTTCCCCACTTCATTTTCACATCCTTACAGAAGGTTCATCTGTTTTTTCAGAGCCTTCAGTCAGGCTGCTATTTTGCTCTTCTAAAGCTGAAAATCTGGGCCAAAGAGGTGCTGCTTCATGGTCACTTCAGACCTGAACACAATCAGAGT
Source organism: Sagittarius serpentarius (assembly GCA_034782735.1). NCBI lineage: Eukaryota > Metazoa > Chordata > Aves > Accipitriformes > Sagittariidae > Sagittarius > Sagittarius serpentarius. Next base: position 14,327,517 of record JAVKLA010000042.1, on the reverse strand, counting down.
CTTCCCCTGTTCAGGAACCGCACAGGATTTTTACCTTATTTATTTGATAACATAGACATCTGGCCTTAAAACTAACTTTTCCTAGCTCAGGTCTTTCTTAGCTAGGCAATATCCACACATAGTGACAACTGTATTAGCAGCGAAGTAAACTCTGTATTTCTTAGAAGAAATACCTTCATTTTAAAGTTTTCCCCAAAGGCACAAAAGTTGCTGGTGGAGAAATATTTTAAGTATTTTGTCCTAGGAAAATGGAAATTATTCAATGTCTTCATAAGCCGTAAACCCAGGACCGTAGTGAGGTCATTCTCAACTTCTCGGCAAACCTCTCACCTACACCTTAGGACTGTGAATAAATTTCAGATTGCTGCTGAATGTGAGAGTGCAGCTAGGCAGAGTGATGCAGGAAAGGATGCAAACTGGTGCCCAGGTTTTGTGCACGCAAGTGTTGAATTCAGGTATCGCATTCACAAAGCAGCTGAAATAAACCTCCATTTTCCACAAGACCTGATTTAGCTGATTGCAGAGGGTGAGTGACCACACCGGGTAGCTCAGCTGCTCAAGCTTGGATCAACATAAGCACAGAAAAGTGTAAGTAAATTCAACCCACAATGGAGAAAACGATTGTCTGGACTGGTTGGGGCTACTTCTGGCTCTTCTTTCTCCTGCGGCAGTCTAGTGTGTTATCTGGGTTTTCTGATTGTTTCTCACCATTCCTGCTAAAACCTTAGACTCCTACTCACTTCTTTTGGGACATTATTTGAAAAGTAGTAGAATGGTTTTTAAAAAAAACATATTTGAAGCAATTGCCTTTTTGGAAGGCTGAGAACAGCAAGGCCATTGTGCAATGGCAACACCAGGGAGCAGATGGCGACATTGATGCCAGTTACTGAGAGGGTTGAAGCTCTCAGTAACTGATGTCTGTGGAGATGAGTGATTTTACATATAAAAAAAAGTCTTCGGATACAATCTGTTACCCTTCTGTATGTTCATTTAGTTCTATCCAATATCCAACCCCTTTTCCTGTAGCTTCCTGAAACAGCTTCCTTTGCCATTATAAAAAAATAATTTATATTGTCTCATCTCTGTCACTCATATCTGCATGCATCTGGCTGGTGGAAGAAAACAAGCTAAAAGTACAGCACGAAGTATTTCAGTAACACTATTAACAGTGCACAAGTGCCAGGGGTTCTGATTTAGGAAGGGCGTTGAAGTCACATCTGCCCTCACACACTGGCAGAAACTGCTGCCCTGGCAGAAGGTGCTGCAGAAGTGAACTGTGCTAATCCCTCAGCTGCCACAAACCCTCTCCAGAGGGACTTGGAGCTGGTACTGCAGCCCGCTGCGCCAAATATATGGAGGTGACACACATCTGGCTCTGCCACCTCTCTCAGAAAGACGTAACCTCTGGCAGAGGGAGAGGTGGGCTGCTGGAGGTGGGAGAGCTGCTGCAAGGTGACAGGTCTGAGCTGTCAGAGCCCTAATCCTGCTTTCGGTCTCATTGCACCTCAGGAAGTGAAATGCCACACATGAGACACTACCTGTGATTCAAGTGGGGCCAGACAAGCACCACGCTTTCCGATTAATTTGGTTTCAAGTCATATATTTCCTTCAAGGAGAGAGGAGGACAGACAAGTTCAATAAAGGTAACTCCCTTTCAAGAAAAATGAAAACACACTCTGATCGAATCTTAGATCAATTAAAAAGTTTTCACTGGACTGGAAAGGAAATATTTCATGTTGCTTAACCTAATTAGGTCAAATTTGAGTGGAGGACACTGCTTTGGAGCAAAATTTTTTAAAAAGCACAAGAAAACAAAACTCGCAGCTTTTGATGTTGAAGCGAAACGCTGCGGCACTTGCCAGTGAAACAACCTAGTGCTCCTCTCTCCGACCAGCAGACAGCCAGCAGAGCTGGGTTATGGCATCTGATGCATGATGGTACAAGATGTTCACACATTTAGGATGTTAAGCCATGAAAGAAATGAGTTCAGATCCTGATATCTCTGTGGCAAGAAACAACTGCAAATAAACAAGACCAAACATTAAAGTATATAAAGATTTTGTGATCCTAAGCAGTGAACCCACAGTGCATCTTGAGTGGCCAGCGTTTTCAGCAGAGGTCACAGATGTACTTTCAGTGCCAGTAATGAGAAGAAACAGTCGGCTAAGGAGTACAAAGCATATTAAGAAACTATTTTTGATGTGTGAGTCAACAAGGCATAGAGTATTAACCATGTATGATCCTCATGGGCTGACTCTGGGGTTCATCTCTTGGGGGGAGAATAAGAAAGCACATAATTGCTGGCCCCAGCAGGGAAGGAAAGGAAAAAGAGCTGTAGCAGCAGCAGAGCTATAGGGGTCCCAAATGTATGAGCTACTGTGCATATACCTTCTCTGGAGGGAGCCTGCACAATCCTAGAGCATAAACAGCAACAGCTGTTTGTATCCTCATCGTGCTCTGGGTAAGGGGGAAGGTCTTTCTTATCCCTCAGAGAAATGTTGAAAAGTATATATATAAACCCCATTTTTTCTCAGAAGTTTCCAAGTTTTTAATAGGCCACAAGGAAAAAAAAACCTACTCACAACTAAAACAACACAATTCTGTTTAGTCTTTTACAAAACCACATATTTTACAAAATCCTCCAAATCTTTTGTAAAATTTTGAAGTGAAAAAAGAATTTTGTAGCAAACAAAAGCCAGTATTAATGATCATTAGTACTTCCCAGCATTAACCAGTGAACTTCCAAAGAGAAAACTTTGAGGATCTACTGAGAAGTTATCAAAGTGAAGAATTTAGTTTGAAGTCAAACTAAAGCAATATTCAGTTTTAATCATTAATAATGTCGGGCTTGAATATGCTGAGTATCAGACAGAAATCCAGCCCAGGATAGCTGGATCCTGACTTCATGACCGAGACCTTTATAGACCAAACTCAGCAGTTCTCTGCTATTTTCCCCAAGAAGCAATGCAGTATTTGGCACTGATAACTGCCAGGGCTTAATTGTTACCTTGCCCACATTACTTTAATATGGACCAAAGTCCATGAAATTCATTCATGTTACTCCTTCCACACTGCAGCCACCGTGTCCTCAGTTTCCTCTTTGACATCTGTTTTGAGAAATCAGTTTTAAAACTCCATGTCTTGCTGCTGTGAATGCTTTCCCCTGGGCAATTCCCCCTTGTGCTGTTGACCTGGCGCCTCGCTGAACAGGACAGCAGTTATCCCGCACAGCCTGTCCAGTACAAACAGCCCCAAAAGGGTAAAACCCACGAAAGAGGAGTGCTGAGTTGCCTACCCGTTTCTGGACGGAGCCGCTGGCAGTGAGATTTTTGAGAGGACAGGCATGGCTTGGGTTCCACCTGGTGGCCAGGAGGGCACCTGTGCTAGCCACAGGCTCTGGTGTCCACCTCGATGGCCACAAGGACTTGCGCAAGCATCCAAGGACCACGGGTCACGCTCTGGCCATGAGGACCTGAGCAGCCCTGAGGAGGCGAGGAGAAGCACCCAGGTCTGCCCTGCAGCCTGCCCCGGGTTGGTTGAGTGCTGGGCACCGCCAGCGCCCGAGCGGGCACCCGGCTGCAGCCGGGAGCAGAGGTGGGGGTCGCAGTTTTCTCCAGTCAGTGCACGGTGCCCAGCTCCAGGGAAGAGACAACTGAGGGTCATTTGTACCTTCTCTGCCGTTTAGGGCTTTGTTATGGGATACCTAGGGCAGAGAATAAGCCTTTGCATGTTCCCCTCCTGCTGCCGTTGCATGGCTTACAAGCCCCAGGGCCGCTCTCTGCAGAGCACTCAGCACCCCGGCAGCACCACAGCAAAGCACAATGGCCGCAGCAGAGACACGCGACCACTCCTCAGCGCGCTCGTAACTTCTGCTGCCAAAATGGTTATGCAGATGCCTTGATCGCTGACAAATCACAGCATATTCTTGGGCCAAACAGTGGCTGCTCTCAGAATGAACTAGTACATCTTCCAGATACAGCAGTGGCTTCTCTGCTGGATACTCAACCATCAGATCGTTCCCAACAAGACAATTAGTCATGGTGACTGGCCCCAAGGAGGGACTATGTGCTGTTTATTAACTGAAAAAGTGTTCGAACTTGCTAATACATTTGCACTTCCCCCCCGCAAAAGTAGAACCCCAGTGAATTATTGTCACGGGAAGATTCGCCTTCAGGCACCTCTTGGCAGGATACCTCTGCAAGAACTTCCTGTCAAAGAAAAACAACCACCAGATGTCATTGTAGGATAAATTGTTTTAAAAAAAATTGCTACTCAAAAAGCACAAAGCAAGCTCAGATTATTTCACTGGTTCTCCAGCAACCCCATGCAGGGCATCACTGGGGCCATTACATCCTGTTTTCCTTCACTCATAATGACAGGAAATGGGGAACTTGGATCAAAGTCATAGGCTGGATTTTGCAGTAGGTTAAACTCAGAGAAACTAGCCACACACTGTACTTAGTTTGAACTGTATTTCTTCTTTGCCAGTATAATTTTTTTTAAATTTGCTTTTTTCCACCTGTATCAGTTGCTCTGTTAAACACTACCCCTGTGCATAGACCTTTTGATTCACATCTTGATACCGTCGTGTTTTCAGCGCTGCTGTGACTCTCAGAAAAACATGTTGGTGAAAAGCAATGAATAATACGTAACATCAGTCACTTATTCAATAACAATATCTTGGCCAAAAGCGCATTTCTGCAAGTGAATGCTGATTTTCTTCTCCTCACTCATTTCAAGATACGACAAGTGATGCAACCCTTTTGCCACTATCAGAGTCATTGCTCTGTACTGGAAATAACCATAGAAGTTTACCTACTGTCAGTCACCTCTTCAATGTCATCTAAACAGGCATACTAAAGACAGTCATTGCATAGAGTTTCACAAGTATGAATGAATCCTTATTCATAAGGTCTGTATGACAGAGCAAAGTCTTTTCTACAATGGGACTATTGCCCTAAAATCTGAAACAAGTTGCTGAATTTGCCAGAGTTGTTCCTTTTTACACATTACATGCTAGCCACATGGCAATGATCTCTCCTTATCCATAAAACACATGGTTCCTCATGTCTCGTCCTTCCCCTGTGCATGAAAGGTGAAATGCTTCTCTGTGAGCATCACTGATCTTGGCGAAAGGAATAGAGCTTTCACCCATCTCCAGGGCTGCTCCTGCAGCAATACGGGACCGAAGTCCAGAGGGCGGAGAAGACTAGGCAGCCTTTGGAGACTTGTGTGAGCCATGGTGGCCTTCAGGGCTGTCCGGCAAAGGGCAGCTCTGTCAGTGTCCCCACAGTGCTACCTGCAAAACTTCCTCCCTTCCTCCAGCCTGGAATTTGGGAGGGGAACCCCAAAAAGGGACCTTGTGTTCACTTTGTACAGTGCCTACTTCAAGAAAATTCCTCATTCATCCCAACAGAGCTTCCAGGGAGCCCCGTGCATCTATTTAATTGGCATAATGTGATCAGAGCACACAAAAGGGGTCCAGTTATAATTCCTGCTCCATCTCCAATAAGTTGTCCTTCCAAACAGCTCATGGTTCTTCCCAAATAGCTCCAGCTGTTTATTGCAACTCTCCAACCATGTCCCACAGAATCAGAGATGAGGGACACATACTGGATCTCCATCCCTCATGTCCACATTGTGGTACACTGACCTAAAGCAGCCCTGAGTGGCTGAGAGACTCCAGTCCATTTGGCTCACAGCTGTGCACCTGAGTTTATGCTCCTTTCTGCTGACTCCAACCAGGTGGACAGCTGGGCTGAGATAAAAAATCAGCTTTCTGCACATGGTGCACCACTAGTCACATCTCAGAGCTCCTCTGGCAAGACCTGTACCGCTGCACTCTGTCTCTAGGCTGTGGTTTCCCCAGTAACACAGAAACCTGTTTTTACTCTGTGAAGTGAATGAGCATACATAATTACAAAATACAAGTGGGGAGCATCTCTGCTTTGTAAGAGCTTGCTTTATTGGTTTTGTTGGGGATATTCCTGCTCCAAATGGGAGTTGGAATTACTGACCACCAGAGGTCCTTTCCAGCCCACATTTCTCTGGTTGTACTATTTTTCTATTTGTTCCTCTCTTTGTTCAAGCGAAGGAACTAGGAAGCTAGAAATATTATTTCTGGCAGAGAATGAGAATTTTAATATGTAGGATTTTATGCATGGTATTTTGGATTCTTTTGCAGGTTGAAACCTGTTAACAAGCAGAGTGTCAGAGATAGCAATTATCAGTATTCGTGTCCAGTTATGTAAGTGAACAGGAAAGTGCTGCTGAAGGCACAGCTGGCTATCATGTCCAGCAATTTTCTCTGTGTGTTAGTGGGGGGACAAGAGGGAAGACGATTTTTATAATGGTACTGCAGCCACACGAAGAGAACAAAGGACCAGTAAGTTATTTGATTCCTGATTGAAAAAAAAATAATTGACATTGATCTTTGAGCTATTCTTACGACTGAGTTTGGGGCTTAGGCCCGGTACTACATGTCCAGGAGGAGTTCTGTTAGGTGTCACTCAAACAGATGTCACTTAGGCTGCATGTGACAATCTTTCCAGTTTGGTTTTGGCCTGCAAGACATAAATGCAGCACAGGGTTATTCTCAAGCCAACATGGTCTTTTCCAATAAATAAAAATGCCTTTGTTTTGAATGTTACAGGACACATAATTTTCTCTCCCAGAAGATCTCCTACAAGCCCTGGGACAAGCCTGTCGTTCTCTACGAATCACATTCTCACAGTGTATACAGAATTCAATGGAGCATTGAGGATATGAGCAGAGCCTCTGCCTCTTGAATTCCAAGTCTAGACCTAATAGCGACATGTTGTACATGTGTTGATGTGTGTTTGTTCCTTTTATCAGGAGGGAATATGTTATATACAAAACCTTCTTGCCAACAGTTACCTTGCAACTCATCACATCTAGGGATCTAGGATGAGGGAATGGCACCTTTTCTGAAATCTCACAGATGGTAACATACCATGACATTCAACAAATAAAAATTTGCCGTCTTCGTTTGAGCTGCCTTGGATCTGGCCTGCTTTTATGACATTCGTATTTGCATAACTAAGGTGGAACCAGCTTAGAAACAAACATTGTGATAAATGAATAATACAGCTAAGATATAATTACACACACAAAGAAAATTAGTTTTGCAAAATTAAACACTCGAAGTTAGGAAAGGTGGCCCTAAATCAGTTCTTTTGGATCATACCGATACTCATCATCATTAATTGCATGATCATATACTGTTTCTTCCACTGTCTCATCAGCTCACAGGATGATGTTCAGTTAGTAAGCAGCTGTTTCACGTTGTGTTTTCTCTTAATTTTTCAGTGTGTTGCCCTGTGTATTATTTATTGCAATACATTACTGATTTGTTCTGAGATGAGGATTATTCCTTTTTTGCCTGAGATCATACAGAGAAAGGACACCTAGAAATCAAACAATCCTCTCCTTCTTTCCTGCCTTCTCTCTAAAAGCAAATAACCTAACAACTTTACTCCCATGCTGTGAGACTGCACTCTTTCATGTCTCTCAAAATTGTTTCATTTTTTCCTTATCTGCATATATCTCTATCTATACCTTGTCTCCTGGTTCAGACTGTAAATGGCTTCAGATGAAATACCCTTGTGCTTTTAGCTTGCCAAAACCAAGCTGTTCTTCAGCAACATTTGATGCTTATGGTTTTCTCTACTAATAAATATTTTGTCTTCCTTCTTCCAGGACATTCTTGAGGCTTTTCAGTGAGCTCAGAGGAGCATAGAGTTGTCAGCAGGATATTACGTTGACGGATGATTTAGAAAACTCCAAGGCTGATCAGTTTTAGCAGAGTCATGCTAAGGTGCAGCAGGCATGGGGAGCCCGTATCATTCCAGCATCAAACAGAATTTCTCAAAGGACACCATCACAGAGCTCAGGATCCACAACCTTATAGACAGGTACTGTTTCCAACTTTTTCTGTCTCTGATTCCTTCAGTCATTATGTTTATCCAAATGGATTGCCCAAACAGGAAACAAAATCAAAAACAAAACCCCCAAATCCCCCCCCCAAACCACCACCACCACCACAACAACAAAACCTGTCCTCGTGTGAATAAGGAAGCTTGGGGAACAGAGATAATAAGCAGCCAGACTACCCTGTAGCTCCTGTCTGTAGGGACACATTCACATAAAGTTGCTGTCGCAAACTAATTGCCTGTGCTGACTCATTCACAGAATCATGCAGGCCACAGACTGTAATTATCATGTCATAATTATCACTTCAATAGCACAAAGAGTGCACTCTTATCTGATATGATAAAATAGTTCAATTAATTTTAAACAGAGGGAAACACTAGTACATCCTTACAGCCTGGCCACAGAGACAAAGCAAGCTGTCAGAATTAGATTATTGATTCATATTCTTTTCTGGCTTTATTAATTTTCGTTCATGCATTACAGCCACCATTTTTCATGCACTAAGGAGATTTTAGTTCGGCATAATACAGAAGAAAAAGAGTAAGATTAGATATAAATTCAGGAGAGAGACAGAGATAATGGAAAGAGAGGTAAACTACAGGTAATATTTACAGCGGCGGTACTGGTGAGTTCAGTAACCATGAATCCATTCCCAATGGGAGCAAAAGGTTGCAAGGTGAAAAGAGGAGAGGAATTGCTTATTGTTGTCAGCGGCAGGGCTTCTGTTTCTCTTTACAAATCAAAACAGATTGCTGCAAAATTAAAGCTTATATCTGAAGCAAGGGAATTCTACAACGGAATAGAACAAAAGTACCCTTTAATGACGATACTTCCAATTTTTCCAGCTCAATAGCTTTCATAAGCGGTTTCCTTTGGGCTTGCTCCTGCTCTGTGCTCCAGGGGCAAACGCTGTGTAGCACGTCAGAGTGATTCTCTGCAATGTTACCTGATCAGTCAGTGAGTTCTGTGCTTCTAAAAACCACGCTGAGCCTGGGAATCTCATAGGAAACCTAATGTACAAGGCTGTGGTAAACTAATTCTTTTAGTATCAGAAAACTTTCCGATGCGTGCATTGCGTTACCATGGTTGCAAGACATTCCACTATTCCAGAACTATCGCCTGTCAGCACTGCCCAAAAAATAATAGAAGAGTCTGAAATAAATAATTCAGAAAGAAATTGGGGTTAAAGAGTTAAGATTAGGGTTAAATTTAGGGTCAGTGATTCTCCTGTTTTCTAATGAGAAAGGCAGAAAAAGCCTTGCAAGAGGGAAGCTGTGTTTAAGAACCACAGCAGCCGGAAGATCCCAGGATATATCTGCAGTGCAGGTCTTGCCAGCTCCAGGAGGGGAAAAACCCCGCAGCTGCGTAGCAGACAGCTCATGCCCGTGCTGTGCGGTTGCCTTGTTGGGCTCCAGGACTTCTGGCAGCCCAGAAAGTGAGAACTTGTGGGAAGGTGGCAGAGGACTGCTATCTCCCCAGCCTCAGGCGCTATAACGGGGGTTTAATAACAGCAGGCACCCAGCCTGCGGGTGGATTTATTACTCTGTTACCGCAAAACCCAAGCTATGCCTGCACTCCTCGGCTGGGCTGGAAGGCTAGACTTCAAGGGTGGGCGAAAAGCTTGTTTGTGGGGTACGTACGAGATTTTAGAACTATAACCCAAAGAAATTTCTGTGATGACTGCACCTTCCAGAGGACTTTCAACTGAGCATAGCCAAATTATATGAGGAACAAGGGTAAATTAGTTTTGGTCACAAAATCAGAAGCTAGGTTGTACCCTGGGTCTGCAGTTTCTTTTCTTAGGTATCTCAGAAGCTGAGCCAAACCCATCCAAATGCCTGTGGCAAGCTCTGCTAAACAAAGTCTCAGCAGGTCCTGGTACAAGAAACTCCAGGACCTACAGCATTTCTTTCAGAACACAACGAACTTTGCAGTGGCTTGTCTTCCCTCAGCACCCTCACTCTCCACACCATGCCTTACAATCTTTATTGCAATTATCCTTACAGCATACCTTAGATGGGCTAAACCTTGTTTTTACAGGCTTCTTTCTATCCACAGGTTGTAGAGAGAGCGTACAGCAATTAAGCTCCTTAGATATCCTAGTCAAACATCTAAAGTTTTCTGGGATAGGAGCCAGGTCTGAATGACCTGATAGAGCATACCTGAACTTCTGTGATACAGGGACTTTAACTGAATTTCCAAAAGCTCTAGTACTTTACTATCATCTCTGTCCTAGAGGTTTACCTAGAGATCTGGTGCTGTTCAAAAACACATGGATAAGGTATGCATTTCCCCTTGAAATCTGAACTAAACTTTGGGATGATGCAGTCAACAAAGTAAAGAAGATTTATCTGAGATACCATTCCCAGCTCTTTCTGCTGATGGAGGCTCATGTCCTGCAATATTACACGAGTTGGCAGTAATTCCTCATCGCTCTTCTCTTGAGGGGGAAGCTGACAAACAGCAAGGCCAAGAGCTGCCTTCAACTAAAACAACGTGGTCTGAGGCTGCCACAGATGCCTGCCAGGCCTATAGCCAATGGCACTGAAATTCACTGTAGCTGATTCTCATCTCGTAAGAATTCTGGGTTGCCAGAAGGGTAAAAATACCCCAGTGCTTTGCCGTTTGTACTGGGACGTCTCCAAATTTAAACTATAAGGCAATATCTAGTAAGACTCAGGAAAGTAAATTATTCCAAAGGCAGGTTAGGGGGTTTGCTTTTTGGCCACCTGAACAGCCAGGCTTTGCATCCAGTAGCTGGCTTCATGTGCAAACCTTGTAATACAAGCTCTGAAAAACTGACCCCTGCCCTCTTATCAGCTGACATTTTTTGTACAGCATATCCTGTATTAGAGGCAAATAACAGAGGTTATATGCTGTAACACAGCATCACAGGACTGCATGTAGCTCTTGAAGGTAAAAAGAGTCAGCAGTGTTCTCCATCATCCAGACTGATGTCAAAGAATTGTCCCCGAAGAAATCCTATAAAGCCTTTGTACACAGCATGAAGAGGCAGATATTGACCGTATCCTTCTTTGACCAGCCAAAGAATCAGATAGGTGCTACAGAAAAGTGAGGATACGTATCTAGATAAGAGGACACCAGAGTTGTCCGTCAATCAGACCATGGAGGAATTTGCCCTAGCAAAGTTTCTGGGGAGTCAGAAAGGACACAGCTAGATCCCAGTCCTTCCTAGTGTTCTCCGTGGTATGACACACCACTTCCAGGACCCTTTCTCAGGGTGCAACACCTCTGGGACCAGTGAGTGTCTTCATTTGGTAGTGGCCACGCAATTACCAGTGAATATTGCTATGGGAACCCAAGAAGTAGGAAATTGAACATCACCAATTACCCCATCTCAGTTCTCTTCTTGTGCCAACTACTTGCTCCAAGGGTAAGTGAAAAGGCATCCTCCGTGGAGATGCTCCATTGTTAAAGTAGGTACAAGGGATCACTGATTGCTGCCCAGGAGGTTATGGCATTCAGTTTACCTGTAGTAACTTGTTCAGTGGATGTAACTCAATGATATTAACTGTGTCCATTTTCAGGAGAGAAAGCAATACTTACTTCTGCTACTCTTCTCCTGCCTTCTGGTCCACACAATACAGAATGCATTGTTTATTTTTGCCACATAAATCTCGCACACCGTGTGGTACCTGATTGTCTCATATCCTGTGATTCTTGCTGCAGATTTTGATTACTGAGATTGCCAGCTTCTCAAAGATGACACCAAAACTTAGCAGAAAAATCTCAATGATGCAGCCAATTTGATCTAATTCTCTTAGGCAAAACCTAGTAGCTAAAAGTAGAAAACAGAGATAATAAACATGTTGTTTCTGTCTAGATGTAAGAGTCGACCCAATCAATTACTCCTTGGTACATTGCTGTCTAAAAGTGAACATCACTTAATTAATATAGTAAGTGCAGTTACAAGGGTATTTATATATTCATAGAAAAGTGACATTTTTTCTGAAAGTAGGGATGTAAAATGCATGAATGTATTTATGCACGCCTCACATAAAAAGGGCTTAGCATACTAGTTGATGTTAATAGCAAGGTTCCACTGACTACAGTGATGCATAAATTTTTGACACATATGCACAAGTCAGGTAGTGTATTTGCATACTAAGCAGGGAGTTTGAGTTCTAGCTTTCTGGGACAGAAACTGCTTTTAATTGCGTGTGATGCATAGCACAGGGAGGCTGACAGTGCTAATCGAAAGTTAACAAGCAAGAAGGATTTGTTCTTTGAAAGCTGAAATTTCCAAGTAATCCTTTACATCTAATCCAGCTTGAGCTAAGGAGTGGGAAAAGAATTGCAGCTGGACTTTTGTGACCTCTTCAAAAGATTGTCAGTTGAGTTTCTGCTCTTCCAGAGAGACAGACGTAGTTCTGGCCTGGGCAGGGGAATAAACAAGGGAAAAAACTATTGCACAAAAGCAAACTGGGAAAAAAGTTTCATCGCATTTCTCTACGTTAGACATTTTTTGCTGAGTGACTGCCAGATGCATGCCGATGCTTCTCTGTGTATTGTTCAGGATTTGCTGGTTTCAGCACTAAAATGAACAGCCATGGAAGCTTTCAGTGTGTTTGAAGATTAATTTCACATAATCGCAACAAAGCTGAAGTCAACAAGCTGAATTTAATTACTACCCTGACAGCTGGGAGGCAATTAACGCCCTTAAACTTTCAAGCGCTCTCTTGCTTGTATTTTTCCCCTTGCCTTATTCTTACTTATTAGGAACATGCCTCAGGGTAAAGCTGACCATGGTGTTAAATTACTTCCTAGTCATCAGAACCATAGAAACTTCCCAGTTAGACATCAACTCTTTCACCAGAACAAGAACCAAGGCCATGTCTGAATGGTATGAGCTGCAGAGTACTGCTAACATGTCTCTGTCTTACGGTATCAAGTCCCACATATTCATCCTCCAGGGTGTATAACTAAAGGAATATTCCACATTGACTGTGGCAGGAATTTTTTATCACCTTATAACCTTTCAGATTTCTGTATTGGGTAATAAAGTGTAAGACAAGCTTTGCGAAAGGACATTAGCGTGCCAGCAATTTAGTTAGGAATTTAAAGAACACCTCCTATGAGGCTTAATATACCCCATCTTGCATCTGAAAAGAGTGGGGTTGCATATCTTCAGGGAAAGTAAGCATTAAAAAATTCCCTGTTGTAATGGCATCATTAAGATCTACACCACATGCAGCATCAGAACCATTATACTTTACTCCGAAACTGGAAAAAATCTGCTGATTCAGCAGAGTACAATTTGGAATTTTGTCTGAGGGCAAAATACTAGTGTTTAAGTTCACTGTGAATCAGGCAAAAGATGAACTTCTCACAGGATGAGAGATTTTTGTGCGTGTTTTGGCATTTTCACTATTCCAAAATGTCAATGTTTTATTTTGCTTTGCTGGACTGATGTAAACATCTTTTATTTCTGTCAATATTAAACTGCATACTCCTATTCCAACTGCTTTCCCAATGCTCTTAAACTTGTCTGTCTGCTGATGAGCAAGGCACCGTGTTGCCAGCCACAGAGTGGTCCGTAACATGCAGCTATATATGCACGTGGTACTGGCCATTAGATAACCCAAACAGGACTCAAAACAACTTTATGGACAAAATAAATCCCCCATAACACAATATGACAATGCAGTTTAGCACTTTATTGAAGAGGTTACATTTGTGAAATCCTTGGATAGAGTAAAACATGCGTCTTTAAGGGTTCAGATCAGAATACATTTGGCTTTTTTGGAAAACTACCTTCACTGTACCAAGAGGTCGGTGGAGTACTGCTGGGATTGGAAACTTCTGTGGCTTCTTTCTCTGTTGAGTTCAGTGGAGAGCTAAGTCTTTCTATTGGCAAATCACAGCTATTTCTGTGTGTGATCAGTCTTACTGCTGTCAGCAGAACAGAATCTGGAAAAGAAACTCTGCCCAATAGTTTTGCTTTATGTCTACATTTCAGTGAGTACCAGCAATTAATGATCTGTTGGCAAATTAACACTGCACATGGCAATTGACTGTGGTAATGAAGTTATAGAGTCTTCTTTATGGTTTATTAGTACAATAATAAACCACACTCAGCATGTAATAATGGCACACAGTTAAATTAAAGACTTGCTGATGCCTTATAAACCATTTTGAGAAACATTCTTGTAGCAATCGGTAATAGTCTTCCCTGTGAGCACAGGCAGGCTTTGCTCTGTGTTCTGCAGATACTGTTCTGTCGATATGTTTTTTCTATTACTCTTGCGTTACTAACAAAGCAGGTCGGATAGTGGAAAAACAAATTGACTGGAATATTTACTTCAAGTTGAACTAATTTTTAAGCACTTTGGGTGAAAAATAAGTCTTGGCTTCTTTAGACTGCCTCTATTTCTTCTATTATGAGGAAATATAACACTAGAGTTGTTCATCACTTTCCTGTCAGACAGAGCCACCAGCTGAATTTTACAGTGTTTCTCAACACTTGGCAACTTGAATTGACTATACACCTTTTTAAAAATTAACAAGGGCTAAACCTATCCTCCCAGCTCAGAGAGGTGAAAGGTACTGGTGTGTTTTACAATGAGTTTCCCTCAAACTTTCCACTTCGTGTGTGTGACCAAGGTCCTCCCTGTTCAGAGACAAGGTCTTATTTCATACTCCTTGCCCGTTCACTGTTTGATCCTAAAAGCGGAAAGGCGTTCACACTGAGCCAGAGCTCTGTGCTATGCACGTACTAAGCTCAAACCACCCAGAGAAGCCTGACACCAAAGTACTTTCAGATCTGCTTTACAGCCCCTACTGTAATGTCGGAGCATTATTTCTCTCCTCATCTTGCAAGGATGGCAAGTACTTTGCTTTATTCAGTGTTGCAATATAGGATTCGTGCTGTGAATGATCAGACTCTTAGAGGGGCCTGTAATGGCAACTGTATGCTGAATTTAACAACAGACAAAAATATCTGGAACTCTCCAGACTTCTCTCTGTCGGAAGCCAAAGCAATGTTGAGGGAAGCTGTTGTCTGCCTCTTTCCAGAAAAACTGCATTTCTTCCCTCCAGCTCCCACTGCATGGTGCTGGCCGCTCGAGGACATTCCAGACCTCGCCAGCTGCTGGCCCCATTCACCAAAGCCAGGCTGACACCAACACCCTAGACTCCCTCAGTCTGATATTAGAGTTGATGGGGTTTTTAGGTCAGTCAAGGTTTCCTTTTCTCTGTCTGACAGAATGAATATAGGAATATGGGAGGAAAAGCAGTCTTTTTCCTGCCCTTTATCTGTCTTGTCTGCTTAAACTGAAAACTCATTAGGTAAGGGCTAGGTCTGGTATGAGGTTTGACTGTAGGCCTAGGTATTACCCATGTGTCTGATTTGAGATTTTCTCATAGTCAAAAAACTGAGATGATGCTGTAGGCAGTGTATATAATGCACCACCCTAACGGGAGCAAAGAGTCTGTAACAGAGGAGAACTCTTAAATGAGCATTTGAGTTGTTTCCTTGCAGTGCAAGAAGATGCCAGGTCATGTTCCTGAGCTGAATAAAAATAGTCTTTGTTGTGCTGATACAGGCATGCTTACAGGGGCCCCACAGAGAAATTTGCATCTTCCACCTGTGTTCATGAAGGCTGTGATTCCAAGATGAGAGACAAAGGCAATGACTCTGTCAGAAAACCCTGACGCTTTTAAATTTTCATTTTATAAAAGTTAGAATACAGAGAAGAACAAGGTGACCACTGCTTTCTCCCAGCAGTCATCTGAGGAGGTGGCCAAGCCATAAAAATATGAGTTTACTTTGGGGGATGTGCATAAAACTTGACTTTAGCCAGTGCAAGGAGGCTTGACAGGGGCTCTGAGGAGCTCTCGGGACTTCTCTCCATTGACTGTAGTGGGACATTTGTCTTCCTAAACCAAGGCTAAGGATACGTCACTACTCCCAGCCCAGAATGGTGTTTAGTGCATCTTTTTGTGCCTACATGGAAGTGCCAGGATCTAAAACTTCCTTTGTGATAGGCATCTATAAATCCTACATCAACTCCTGCTCACCAGCATTTGCAGATTCTCCACCAAGGCATAGTGGTTTGCAGTAGGTCCATTTTGTTGCCATCTCTCCCTTTCTTTTATCCCTCAGAAAACTTACTCAGCATTATGTAAGTTCTGTGCAACAGAAGGCTCCTTGTGAACAATTTTATAATATTACCCTCTTTAAGGCTGCTCCTATTAAGGAGCTTAAAATCTTCTTGAGGTCTCCAGGCTAACACAGTCTTAAGACTGACAGTGTTTTCTAGCCACCTCTGACACTGTCATTTGCTTGAATTGCCAAATTCCCCTCTCTCCCCTGTTCTTACAGGCACTACAAGTAGTTTCTGAAGCAATTTAAAGAATACCTGACAGATTCTGCTGAAGCTGAATATCCTCACAGGGCAACGCAGAAGTCAGCAGGGAAATGGAGCGCATGTAGCTGCATCCTGCTGTTGCAAGGCAGTCTGGTTTAATTTTCATTCAGCTGCTCCTAGCTGGTCACTTCCATGCCTAATTTCAAAATGCTAATCCAGAGCTTCTCATTAATTAATGAACATTGCCCAGTGGGAATCTGCTTACTGGGGGATATCTCTGCCTGAGATGAGCAGCTTCTCTAGAAGTCTAATATCCTCAGCAGAAGATGCTCAGTAAACACAAATGTGCGTGTATGCACTAATTAATATGTATTAAATACACCTAGTAATGCCAGTATTTATAGACTGGCTCACAAACGCTGAGTGGACTCAAGGAGCTGTAACAATTCATAATGAGCAATTATGAGCAATGACTTCCTTCTTTAGTGCTCTGGAAAATGTCTATCTAGTGACAGTGTGAAACAAAGACTTGCAGGAACAAATGGAGCAGCTCGAGCTATGGCTCCTCTCCACCAGCCACCTCACAAACAGAATGATTTCTATTGTAGCCAATTTCACTACTGCTTTTTGTAGCGTGTCCTTGCCCTGGTCCCACTGACACTAATGGGGTGATATTTCATAGGCCAGTTAGTCACCACTAGGTACCAACATACTTCCTTCTTACACAGGATGGGAGAAATTTCAGCTGTGTTATGTTATGGTTCAAATCATATTTTCACTGCCCTAAGAGGGAGTCCAAGCTCTTTCGCTCTATTGCTGTAGAAACCACTGCCACGCTCTCTCTGACCTTTCTAAGGACAAGAGGCTAATGATAATACTCTCTGTTCATTTCCGAAGGACCCAAACACTCATGCTAAAATAATCTAGAAAGCACCTGTTCCCCCTTATTCTTAGAGCAGAGCCCTTGAGGTGTTCAGCGACATCAAACTGGTGAGCTTTGCAACACCTGCTCAGAAGGGGGAATGCAGTCTGTGTCCCAGATGGATTGGAGGAACTCTTGAGATCCTTTTAAGTATGAATCTACAGGGCCATGGCCAGAGCAGATCTGAGTATTCGGAGGGTGTGAATTTAGAGGGTGTTTAGGGCCAGGAATGCAGATTGCATATATTGGTAACACGCTGCTTTGGCAATTACCTGTAAGGATGTCGTGGTTTAACCTCGGCCAGCAACTCAGCACCACGCAGCCGCCCACTCACTTCCCCCCCACCCAGTGGGATGGGGGAGAGAATCGCAAAAAAATGTAAAACTTGTGGGTTGAGATAAGAACAGTTTAATAGAACAGAAAGGAAGAAACTAACAATGACACTAACAACAATAAAGTGACAATAATCATAAAAGGATTGGAATACACAAAACAAGCGATGTACAATGCAATTGCTTACCACTTGCCAGCTGACACCCACTTAGTTTCTGAGCAGTGCTCCTCCCCTGGCCAACTCCCCCAGTTTATATACTGGGCATGACGTCCCATGGTATGGAATAGCCCTTTGGCCACTTTGGGACAGACGTCCTGGCTGTGTCCCCTCCCACCTTTCCTGTGCCCCTCCAGCCTTCTTGCTGGCTGGGCAGGAGAAGCTGAGAAGTCCTTGACTTAGGCTAAACATGACTGAGCAACAGCTGAACACATCAGGGTGTTATCCACATTCTTCTCATCATATACCCAAAACACAGCGCTGTACCAGCTACTAGGAAGACAATTAATTAACTCTATCCCAGCTGAAACCGGGACAAAGGATTAAGTCTGGGACATTCAGATGTCAAAGCACATCTGTTGTTGTAGAAAAAGAGACATTTGTATCTTCCATTCCTGTTTGAAGGCAGAAGGTAACCAGCCTCACTTTCTTAACACAGGTTGTACAGTGGACTGGAGACAGCTCAAATCTGATTTCAGAACTACCCTTATGTTTTAGATGAAGTTATTTGGGAAGCCACTACGGTTTTCTGACTATCGATTGCCATGCTTAAAATACAGTGACAGATGCTCCGTGCTGAGACCTATCCCTACTAATGAGATGGAATGAAAAAAATATTTGGATGCTAGAAGGGTAACATCAGCAGCATCAGCCCCTCTGAGAGATCTCAAATCTCAGACTGCAACTGCCTATCATTTTGTAAAACTTTGATCTGAAGCATGTTGGATAATAAGTTAAAACACTGGCTTATTTTCATTGATCATATGCCAATAAATATCCCCCTGTTATCTCTGGACAATTTCATCTCCCTTGTTCTCTTCTCTCTCAAAGTGCTCAGACATTTTCATTGCAGAAAAAAAGAGAACACATGATATGGTGTGTTTTTGGGTTACCTTTGAGTTCAGGCTAATTTGCAGTCTGGTCACTTGATTTCTGAAAGACTAACACATACCTGTACTTTGCTAGTGTTTTCGTAGACTGCAATAATTTTTCTGAAAAGATAATTTAACTAGACAGGACTCTTCCTGAAACTTTAGTATAGAGTTGGTTGTGGATTTACAACTCCATTTACCAATGAAAATGTCTGAATGATCTGGCTGCCAAATGACACCTCATCAGCACTTTGAATTATATTATAGTATAGTATAGTAATTATAGTATAGTATAGCAATTATAGTATAATATATTAATTTTATTTTATTTTATTTTATTCTTTAGCTCCATTGGAATGTGTTTTACCACTCTTCCAGTAGCAGTGTGATCAAGTTACTATAAACAATATATCCTTAACAGTGTTGGGTTCTGGTGTTCTGCCTAACTAAGAATAGCTATTCATTGACTCACCCCAGAAGCCAGACTATGTAAGGGTTGTTAGCTCTAGTGCAGAACAGACCCAGACTGAAGTACCACAGAGATCTTTCTGGGAGCAGTGAAGGAATCAGCTAAATTCAGCAAAAAGGTGTATGAAGAAATTTAATCTTGGATTCTGTTCGGGTTGCATTAGAAACAAGGGTTTAAACCCAACTTCAGGAGGGATTTTTGATAGGTCTTGGCTCTCTGCCAAGAGAACTGTGCCGTTCTGTTGCTGGCCAGGGGCTATGGTGCAGATGAGAAGTGACTTGAGATGACAGCCACATGGATGAATTTGCTCTTCCCTAATACTGCTAAGAGCAGCTGTTCAGGAAAGATTTTCAGTCAGAGGAAGAGCAGCTGTAGGCATTATGCCCAGCAAAATCTAGAAGGTAGAACTACATCCCATGGTCCCTTGTAGATGCCCTATCCCTGGGAACATTCAAGGCCAGGCTAGACGGGGCTCTGAGCAACCTGATCTAGTTGAAGGTGTCCCTGCTCACTGCAGGGGGGTTGGACTTGATGACCTTTGA
>JAVKLA010000042.1:14296996-14307779 GCA_034782735.1 Sagittarius serpentarius | reverse complement strand
CACTGCAGGGGGGTTGGACTTGATGACCTTTGATGGTCCCTTCCAGCCCAAGCCATTCTATGATTCTATGATTCTATCTTTTCATTACAATCAAACTCTTCTGAGTCCTTTTGCAGAAGGGAATGAAACCACGCGTTTTCTTCTGTCCAGCCTGATTCACTAGAGCAGCTCATGTGTAACTGGATACAAATGAATGAAATGCATGCTCTGTTCAAGAGACCAAATATCCATTTCTGCTGGCTACAAAGGAAATACTGGGAAAGACACTTTCAGTTGATCTAACACCAGCTTTCTTATTTCCCCTAAAGTCCGCTTCCCTTGTCTGACCATAATAGAAACACAGAGTGTGAATATACAGTGTGAAAGGCTGGGCTCCAAAGTCAGAATCATAGAATGGCTTGGGTTGGAAGGGACCATCAAAGGTCATCTTCAACTTCAGCTGCATCTTCATCAAGAAGTAACCTCTGCCAAGTAACCTCTGCCAAGTAACCTGAGTTCTCTGATGGGCCCAGCAATCGGTCAAGCCACAGGGATATTTAAACTTTGGGAAATGGTGCAAAGAGACTTTTTTCTTCCAGGAAGATGTTTTCACCAGCTCTCGATACCAGTCAGGAGTCACTCACTGGGTCAAGTACTTGCAATCTGACAGCAAATCCTCATAGACTGGGGCTTTCATAAGGTTTCATCTCAGAAGCATTATATAGGCTTATTTTGCAGTAAGAGAGATTCAGGTATATACTAGTGAGGTGATACCAGTCTGTTCCTAACCAACTTTTAAAGGAGAAAGAGCAAATGAATAGCTTGGAAGTCACTCCTCATCTCCAACCAAATGAGACTCCAATAATGGCAGCTAGGCTTAGCTCAGACTGCAAATCGATTCTTGATTACCACATCCAGTGAGAGCATTACTATTCAGGTTACTGGTGGTGATAAAGTAGGACAAAGCAAGTGATTTTAATAGTTGAAATGTTATCCTCTCTAAAGAAGCCATAATAATAATACAACATTATTGAGCTTTTCTAGTCTGAGGGCATCTGTCATCTGTCTGCCTAAAACTGATAGGGTAGAGTGCATTTGAATTTCTTCTGCAGGAAAGAAATGATAAAGCTTTATCACTGCTCTCTTTTTTCCCCTTTGCTGCCTGAACATGCCAATAACTGCATTTTGTCCCTTTTCTTCTTTTGTTGCTATTTTTTTTAATCTTGCTACAGATGGGAATTCATTGCTACACAGGACAGTACTGACCTGTTACTATGGATTTACTGGCTAAGGTGACACAAATGGAGGGTGACCGTGATTACGGACAGATATTCTCATATCAGAAGTAATGAAAGTAGCCTCAGTAAAGGCAAATGCTTTTATTCCTGCTTTGTGCTTTCTATTCATTTGCCTGTGAGAAATCCACACCAGAATGTCCTGTTCCCAATGTGTATGAAGGTGTTAAGCGTTCCTACTGACAACCACCAACAGATGAGTGGTCCATGACGAAAGCACCAGAAGCACCGCCTTTCCTTTTCAAGGGTGCAGAAGACGTGCAGCTTTCATAGATTTCAGTAGGATCCCTGGATGTTCAGCATGTCAGAAACAACACAGAAAACACGGGCAAATAGTACTTATGCATATGGGTTACCTCATAGCACCTGAGCTGGCACAACAGGTTTTCGTAACGCTGAAATGACGCTGCAAGATTTGATAACCCACGCTCTGAAGCACAGCAGCACTGATATTAATACCTTACTCAGACACACACAGGCTTTGGATGACTCAGGACGCTGAACATGTCTCATCTCTAGGCCATTTGATTTAGATCTCAACAACTCCTGAATCTGGTAGCAACAGAAAATGTAGCTAACTGTCCCATGCATGTTGATTTAGAAGGATCACCATGCCTATCATGCTTTATGCTTACCTAATGTATATTTATTCATGATTTTTTAAAGTGGTATCATCTCTTACTTTGTAGCCACAGACCTGCAGTATCAGAAACATAAGTGAACTATTCATGTGAGAACATGATTAAAATGTTGATTTGGGCTGCACCCAGAAAGATGTTGCCCGGATCTTTACAAAAGAAAGGGCTAGTTAATGTTAATGTATGCAAATACTTATCCAGCCATCTAATTTGATCTGCTTTGGAATTTAGCACAACCTCCATCATCAGACTCTCTGAGTGACTTTTGTTTAATCAGCTCCTACTGCTTAATGAGTGGGGCGATTAACATACAAGCAGAGGATTTGATGTGCGGCATGTCCGGTGTTACTGGAGGACAAGACCTAATAGGATTTCTCCTCTCTACTTTTCTCCCTTTCCCAAAATGTGAGGTTTCTCATATGCTAAGCATAACCCCCAACCCAGTATCAATTAGCTTGCTATCAGTAAGTCACCATGGGATTGCTGTACCTACTAACATGCAGGAACAGACCAATCCTAGAATATGATCATACACGATTATAAAATGTATGTATACTCCTCCCTCCATGATAACAACTGAAGCACCCTCATGAGCTTTTCTTATTAACGTTAACATATTCATGTCTATCTCAGTCAGATGCCTCTAAGTACCAGGATCTGAAACAATTCACCTCTCTTTTCTGCAGGTATCTACTTTTCTCTGAACAATGACAGCATAGGAAAGTGCTGGTTAGTAAAACATCAGCATGCTTGCAGGAGTTACTGCATGTAGCCCACGGAACACAATTGCTCAGTAATCACCTGCATAATTATGACTATGTGCAGTGGGCAACACACAGTGACTCTTCCAAGCCGTCAGTGTGTACTCAGGATAGAGATAGCTGGGTGTGTAGATGATACTGAAGAAAAATGAACTGATGTACCAGATGTAGAAGCCTGTAAGTCCATTCTTCTATTCTTGTGAAGCCTAGGTATTGTGGAGTGGATGACTGAATCCCACTGACTACAGAGTGAGAGCATAAGTAGTGTCTGGGCAAGCGAGCTCCCAGTGCAGCAACCAATAATCAAATTGTGTTCTTTAAAGATGACTCATACTTAATGCAACCTTCTGAAACAGTCTTGGGTTTGGAAGATCAAATCCAGAGAGGTGTGAAATCCTACAAACTGCCCCTCATGTCAACTGAAGTTGCAAGTGATCAGCAGGTGTTCAGCACGTATCAGCCTTATGTCTAATCTTACTATAAATTCAGCTATTAATAACTCTGCCAAAGAAATGCCCATACACTTCCTACGCACATCCTCTAAATGTAAATTGGAGTTGGTCTTGTGTCAGCTAACAACTGAGGTGCTTCTTGCAAGAACTCACACTCTCTGAGCCAAACCACACCTTCCAAAACCTTCTGTGGCTTCCAATCTGAAAAAAAAAATAAAAATTCCCCGGTGATCTTGTAAGAATTTAGTCTTATTGTTGAGTTCCTCATATGTCTTGCTCTCTCACTTATGCTACATAATGCCACGAATTCAATGCCTGCCAAAAGCAAGTACCTGGCAGAGGTGAGGTCTAGTGGCAAAGGAACTGAGACGCGCTCTCTGTTAATGGGAAGCATGACAATTAGAGTTGCTATTTCTCCTCTGCTCGTGCAGATTCAAGACTGTTCTTGTCCCCTAAAGGTGATCCTGAAACTCTGTAACCCAGAATCTCTGGCACCTATCTTGAATTGAATGTTTTTGTCAGGGATATCGTCAATTATTGTTCAGTTTTGTTTGTACCAGTAGTGCCACTTCCTTCATTGCTGTGCTTAAACCAAGTGGGGTTCTTGCTATTTTTGTATGTCTCTTGTGATCCTAGCATGTCCTAGGACAGCTTTGACTATAATTGCTAGGCTTGGTTAAAACAAATACTTTTAAACAAAGGCTCTTTAAAACTCCTTTTCCCATCAGGTAATAGCTAAATAACATGCTGTTTCCAAAGCCTGGAGGCAGCTGTTTGCATCTGAAGAAATGCTCTCAAAATGAGTTTGACAGCTGCACTTCTTGGGGAAGAAATCACTCGTGCAAAGTTATTCCTGCTCGTGGATGCTTCTCTTCCAAGACCTGGGCAGAATCGACTTTGGACTGAGATCACCTTTCCTGCCAGGTTTATGTCAATGCCTCTCCCATGTGACAGCCTTTTTGGAACTGCTCTTGGACTCCTTTAACTGAAAAGCATATTTTAAATCTGTGTTATTGTTACACGCAATCAAGCAGCCAACCCCAGGACCACTATGTTTAATGTTCTCCTAATGCCTATCATTAGGAAGTGTAAATGCCAGAGAGTTGTCTGGGTGCCTTATCAAATAAGTATATCCATCTTTGGGGACAAATTATAGCAGCTCTCCAAAAGTAGAAGAGGCTGCACGGTAGGGACACACAAAGGGAAACTTTGGCCCCGACTAGCACGATGCTGTGCGCTGCCTGAAATGCCCATGCAGAACAGCGCTTTTATTTTACAGCAGTATTGAAAAACCTCCCATGTACTGAACTGCTCAATACTTGATTTATCTATTGCATCTTGCAAGGATACAGGACTGAGTTAACTCTGCCAAGGTTTTCAATACAGGAGGTTAATATAAACCCAAAACATTTCTTCCAAGCCCTATTGTACTCAACAACTAGAAATAACAGCTTGTCTGCTTCCTGTACAGTAGAAGCAAAGAAATAGTAGGGCCTTTAGAAGGAGAACCTGAATGCAAGCCAATCATCTTCCTTCTGGCTCCTGCTGGCTCTCGTCTCCAATTACAAAGGAATAATTCACTATCCAAGCTATTTCTACAGCATTTCAAACTGGGCACTGAAGTATCAAAAGTTATTGTTAGCCTGCCATGCTCCTGAGAAGGGAAATAAGGAGGAGATAATAGAAAGACAGAAATGACCCAGATCAGTGAGATATTCTTTATGGTTTATCACAAAGGAGTTTCCCAAGAGACCTGCATGTCATGCCCCACACACACATCACGCACACACATGCACAACCCAGAAAGATAATGAGGGAGGGAAAACTGCAGTTTGCATTGGTACGGACATTGGTTTCATTCAGGACATTTATTCCCATAAAAATATATTCCTTTTATATCTCAATGTGCATGGACATACTTTCTCCTCTAGATGACACTGTGTCTGCTTGGAATCCGGAGCTGGAATACCAGGAGCCCTCAGCATCGGCAGAGTCATGTGGAAGAAAATTGCACCAGCACCTGCACACACTATTCTTGTCTCCAGTGATTTCTGTACAATTCAGAGTTGCTTGCTTAAGGACTCAAAGCCACTGAATCTCAGTATCTCAGCAGCAGCTAATATATATGTGCAATTCAGCGTGTGAGCAAAGCTGCAGAAACTGTTTACGTATGTATATGTCTGTATATACACGGTTACCTCTTGGTTTGTCTGTCTCTGTGTACAAATATCATGAGGGCAAAGGCTGCAAAGCAATCTGCAGCCCCGGGCAAATCTATTTACTACCGGGTAAAATTCTGTGCAGGAGCGGACTAATAGTACTGACAAGCTAGAAGAGTAAAACAGACTGGATCTAGACACTGCAAAGAGTCTAATACCTAGATTTTAAGCTGACTGCATGCACTCCCTGGATCCCTCTGGGGGAGAGAAATGTCACTGGGGAGAAAGGTTTTGGAAGTTAGGCTTGCATCTGAACTCCCCTGGAATGCCTCTGATTTCCCCAAGGCTATTCCCAATTTATTGGGAAGTAATTGGGATCAGATTCAGACTGATGACAGTTCAAATGTATAAATAGTACAAACAGATTAATTAGCAACAAAGCAGGAAATAAATGCAGATGGCTCTAAGGGAATTAACAGAAATGCTACTTTCTTTAGTTTCTACCTCAAAAGTTGACAGCAGGACTCGGAAGCTCATAACTCTTTCTTGACAAATTGAGTAAATTTCTTTCCTGTTTCACCTGTTGCAGAATAATTTTACACACGCCTCTGCATAAGATGGCTCCAAAGGATCAGGTCAAAATCTGGATGACAGGCACCTAATACAATGACAGCAAGGTTTGGGAATATTTACCTGTTGGCATCAGTGTGCCATTAGTCATCCCCTGATCAGGAATATCTTGCAGATAGGACAGACCACAGGGCTAGCACAGATGGGGAGGAGCGGGTTGACACACAAGTCTGAGCTTGAAGTGCAGGAAGAGTTACCTGTCTTCACAAATCTGGAAAGAGATTCCACCAGAAGTGGGATGGAGAAGGTGAACTCTGAAGAAGGTTTCTTGATGACTCACCACCCCCCAAAAAAGAAAGAGACACCTTAAAATTGATTCCTCCCTTCTTCTTTGTTTGTCTGGAAGATGGAAGAGTGAGATTTCTTAGCTTGCTCTGAACGTGGGCTGCCAGTTTCACATTGCACTGTCAGAAGGCTGATACCAGCCCAGGTGTCTACAAATTGACTCACAATTTTACTCTGTGTAATGAATAAACAAACTTTCCGCTGTAAGATTGAATTAATTTGGATTTATTTGCCTAGGTATAGACACTGCAGATATTTTAATTTAGGCAGTTTGCACTGTCAAAGTGGCCGGTCTGGCTTAGCCTTCAATTTCTGCCCACGCAGGCAGAATTCAGAGTGGCTGTTGCAGGCTTTTTGACCATGGGAAGGACAAATCCAGCTCAATACCACCAGAGGAAAAGACGTTAAGTAAAGTTTAACTAACTATCCCCTTCTGAAAATGGACTCTAACTCTGCAGACCTGAGGGGAAAGGGAAGAGGCTGTGGATTCAAGGGGGAGAAGTTACAAGATGTCTCCCTCCAGCTGGGACTCAAGTGCAGTGATCCAGTTAAATACTCTTTATTTTGGCCTCAGAGTCCCATTGCTTGCCAATGGATGCGTTGACCCAACCTCTCTGTGGATCTATCTTTAGTTTCTTACCTCAGCAAGGACTCAGATCCTAGGAGCTAATGTTACTGATAGTTTACAATTCTCAGTTGAATGCTGAGTTTGTCCCATGAGGTCTAATTCCATTCTGATGTGTTTCTTCTGGCTTTGATAACTCCAGCGGGGGCTTTGGTCCTTCATTTGTTTCTGTCCCATGGGGAAAAAGATAACAGCAAAGAAAAAATGTTTACTTCCTTTCTTTTCAATGTTCAATTTTGATATTCCTTCGCTTCCTCAAGGATTTTGTTTTCTCAGATCACACCCCACCAAAGGCTCTAGTTTGTGGGTGAGTTGTTGTGAGATTGTTCTCTGTCCTCTCGTCATCCACCCACACAAATACTCCTGCCTGGATCCCAGTGCCGTACCATCCTCACAAACGTAGGTGGCTATGCTAGAGCTTCTACTGGAAAAAACCAAAGTTGTGGTCTTGCCTGGGTCAGTCCCTGCTAGTGGGGTGCTAGAAGCTTGGGGAGAGCATGCTGCAGTCAACACGGAAGGGCAAAGGAACTCCTAACACAGAGTACCAGCTACAGGTAACTGTGTCACACAATACTTTGGCAAATCATTTAAGCTTCATCTTACAAATTAATACTCATTTTATGTGTTCCCTCTATTCCTAATAAATATTGTAGAGTGTTGCTGCCCTGGGAGAGCTTTCCAGTAAATAAACAGAGTATTTCCTCCTTCCCTTGCTAAAGCTGGTTTTCAAGGCTAGCACATTCTGGGCTCCCAGTGATGTTCCCAATATGGCATCTCCACTAAATAGTACCTTTTAGGGGAAAATAAGTTGCAAGACTGTCTGGAGCTAGGTGTCTTGTAAACCCCTCTCCTTATAGGTCTCACATCTAGCTTCCACCAGTCCTTGCCTCTTAGCAACCTATCATTTGCTGTATAATCAATTTTAGCCTCTTAAATCTACATCTGAGCTCCCATTCTGTTTCAGCCCATCTCCATAGAAAACTAGAAACCAAGAGGTGGGCTTGGGTTTTCTTCTTTCACACTCTTCTTACCCGCCACTGATTTCTCTCTTGCCATTTAAATTCTGTTACTACAGCAACCTTGTATTTCTTGCTTTGGCAAAGTTGACATGTTAGCATGGGGACACACACAAGGCCTCTCTAATCAGCACTTATGTGGTCTAAAACATTTAGCTCATCTGCTCAGAAGACTTATTAAAATGTTCGACCCATCTGCTGTGGGAGGCTCAAGCGGAACTGGAGCCAACATTTTCCCACTCGGTTTCCTGTCATGCAGCCTGACCAAAGCCTCTCATTTCAGCAACACACAGCAATGGTGTGTCTCTACCATAAGGCAGAACACTTGCTTCTATGTGGTCTTTGGACACACTTAAAAGGATGTCAGCTCAGTCTTCTGCAGTGAGTGCTAGATAAAACGCTGTGCTGACATTTGCCTTTCAGAGTGCTAAATGCTAGAAAAATCATTTGACTGCAGCACAGGAAATTCAGAGCAACATCTTTCAGAATGTTTCCTTTGCCCTCAGACGGTCAGAGGGAGACATATATGGCAGCAGGTTTCCAGAGAGATGGCTCAATGGATGCGACCAGCCCCAAGAGGGTCCTTCAAAGGAACCATGTAACCTGGCTGGCAAGCTGGCATTCCCTTTTCCTACTTTTTAGCGTCTAATTGTCTGGAGAGCTGTGCCACTTGCTCTGTTCAGTTTTGATCTACTCTATCGCTCTTGCCCCCAGAGGAAACATCACAATTTCCTTTAATTCCCTCTCCATCATCTGATCCTGTTCAGTCTGCCTATAGGTGATGTGTTATGTTGTCTATGTCTACATCTCTCCTGAGGAAGCTCGAGGCAGTGGTGATTTGTAAGATGTATAGCTACCATCATCTGATTAGTTATAGCCATATCTGTATCTATAATTGTTCATTCACAAAAGTATTCCTCTCCAGCTTGCTACGAATGTTGGACTCATAGCAAAATGTGAAGTTTTCCGTTATCTTCACTCAGCAGTTCTGCAATCCCTCCTGGACATGGCCATGGACTATGTTAGGAAGCAGAAGGTAGTTTGATGCTTATTTGCCCTGAGACTTGTCTGCAACACAGATGCCCTTGAAGGGAACAGCAGCAAGCTGGAAACAGGACATGGGCTGTGGAGAAAAGATATGAGGGCGAAAATTTGGCTAGTGGAAGATGAACGAGTACCATCTACAAAGGTAACTGCAGCGTGAGGATGAACAGCAAACAAAAATACCTTCAGCCAGCTGTCTGGGCAATCACTGTAAATTGACCAAGGCATCTCTGAGAGAAGGTTTAATCACACAAAGCTCCGCTTGCTCATCTCAGCTACTGTAGCTGATGGGTGTTTGTAGTCAAATTCCCTTCACAATGATCCTGTTTAGAAACCAAGTTGCATGGAGGGAAACCTGCTAAACAGTCAGTTCATCTCCCCATTACCGATGGACTTCACTTCTTTAAGTAGCTCTAGGGATTACTGAGGTATTAAGGAAAGTGCTGTGACATTGAACTGTATTTCCTCTGCAAGAGGATGTCACTGTGTAGTTGTCCTCTGTGGAGATCATGACAAGGAGTCTGTGATGTTTGTGAAGTGCTTTTTTGTGTGTGTGATGCTGTTTTGCTTTAGCTTTTTAATAAGGAAAGAAAAAAAGTCCAGTGTCACTGTCTATATTGGGGACTTTAAAAGTGCTTAAAAGCACTAGGAATGCCTTTAAAATGCAGACCTCATACTAGAGATAAAGCATCTAACCAGAGAAGAGATGCTTTGATGCCTTAGATGTATTTGTTTGTTTGCTTTAGAGGGGAGAAAAGAATGGTATGTTTTACTGATACAGCTATTAACCATCAAGATTGCCCAAAGGCATCAGCAGGTTCATTTAAAATGTAAATGAGCTTTTCCGGCATTCGGTTGTTCAGATTCTACAGGCTGCTATTATGTGAAATTGGATGGGGCCTTCACAAGGCACAGCTGAACAGTTAGACTGACCTCCCTCTTCCACCCAATTATGACCAACATGAACGGACACTCCTGTGGGCCTGAGAGCTTCTCTCCAGATTAGGAGAGTTGCTTTATTATAGAAGACAGGGGCAATTAACTGAGTCCCTGTGCTGCTACTGAATGGTCTCTTTGGGAAATACCACTTAGCATTGCAAACAGCAAGTGAGCATTTATTCATGGCCTTCCTACACCCTTTTGGGAAGCACCATTCTCTTGAATTAATGTTTGGAGGCTGCCAGCTGAAAACGAGCATAAACCACAAAATGCAATTGGACTGAGGAAGGCTTTCTCTTTTTAATACTTAATCACTGCATGCCTTGAGCTTACATGGAGTTGCACTCACCAGTGAGATCCCTTCCCAAACAGCACCCTGGCAGATCACTTGGAATAACAGCTGAAGGAATACTTTTGCCTCAGAGTGATGCTGCGTCAGGGACATGTTAAAGATTTGTTTTGTCACTTTTTAAAGTTCTGCAATGTTTTTAATCCATAAAAGAAGGCTTGGGAGGCATGTCACCCACTTAACGGGCAAGTCATGCTGTAGTCGATTATCCTGATCTCCCAGAGAAGGCTGGTTAAAAACCACAAATTCCATTGTGCAAAGGATGTCAGGGTTTTGCCATTCATATTTGTTTTGATGTGGAAGAAAACACAACACCATCACTGCTAAGTTGGAGCTTGGTGACGGCAGAACTACTGACATGTGAGCAAAGGTTCAGCTGCAGCAGCAGAAGGCTCAGAGTGGCAAAGCTGGTTTGAGACATGGAGACGAAAGCAACTAGAGAGATGTCTGTTAACATAAGCATAATTAAATGCTTATGTTAATGACTGTCCTGGTTTCGGCTGGGATAGAGTTAATTGTCTTCCTAGTAGCTGCTACAGTGCTGTGTTTTCAGTGTGGTATGAGAAGAATGTTGATAACACCCTGATGTTTTCAGTTGTTGCTCAGTCTTG
>JAVKLA010000042.1:14216552-14296896 GCA_034782735.1 Sagittarius serpentarius | reverse complement strand
TTTTTCTGATTCTCTCCCCCATCCCACTGGGTGGGGGGGGAGCGAGTGAGCGGCTGCGTGGTGCTGTGTTGCTGGCTTGGGATCCTGTCTGGTAAGGCCTGATCAGATTGGCCTTGGAAATCCCACTTGCTTACCAAACCGATGCGTAGGAACACATTTTTTGTGAGTTAGGAAAAATGATGTCCTTTTCATGATGATGATGATGATGATGATGATGATGATGATCAGCATCATGGAAATGCAGTATTGCAAATGTCCCTAGACTGGACAATCTTTGTCAGAGTTTCATAGAGCCTAACTGTTTAACTCTACATGACTGTGCATGTACACGCACACCTGGGATCCACAACCTAAATTCATGGCGGGGAAACATTAACTGCATATTGAGTAACTTTTTTTTACAGTGTTAAATAACATCAAACTTTTCCATTTCCTTTTTTGTGTGTGTGTGTTTGAAAATTGCTGCATTTTCCAAAATGTGTTGAAACTACTTAGGATGAATTGTCCTGCTGAAGAGAAAAAGGGTTTCTTATCTAGAAACAAGTTTTCCAACTGCACTGCATTTTGTATAAGTAGGGTTAAATAAATCAAGAAAAGCAGAAACACCGAAGTTGTTCTTAATTTCTGCTTCTATATCAGTCTTTCCATTACTTCTGCATATTATGGCTTGCATTCCAGCCTCCGGATAGGACTTGCATGCTCCTATTAAACATAATCAAGTACTTGGAGAACTTATTTCCAAGTATCTAAAATGGAACCATGATTTGCATGCAATTAAAATTAAAAAGAACTAACATGAATCTTTTCCATTGGTTTTGAACATGCTGCATCCAAAAGGAACTCACCATGCTCTTTTAAAACCACTGCCAGTTACCCTAAATGATACTTTTTTTTTTGTTTAAAATTTCTAATTAAATTTAAAAAAAACCCAACCAACACTCTTGGGACACATTCAAAACTTGAAAAAGTAAGAAAACAGCATGATGGGTAAGAAAAATTAATTTCTCTTACAGTAAAAGATTTTAAGGGAGAGAGAGAGAGAACGGCATTTCTTTTTGTGATTTACAAGGATCTTGAGGTAAGTTATGTGTATTACCATTTGCTAGCTCTGCTTCTTACAGTATAGGAAGCTGGCTGGGACAAAGTTATTTGGACGGTTGATAGTGTGCTGTAGAAGGTTACTGGAGCTCCATCATCACCCATGCAATGATATAATGATTTATTGTTGTCAAAGACTTCTACACAAGGGATAGAACAATCTAAGCTTCAGCATTCAATACAGACACTTTGTATTAATTTAAAAAATAAATAAATACATGTGATGCTAGGACTGCCTGAAACAGCTGATCTTATCTTATAACATTGGCCTTGGGATTGCAAAACCATCTCTGGCAATGCTTTATGTCTTTGCTTTGCTGAATAGTGGAATAAAATAAGAAAATTTGTAGGAGTGAGGCTTATGGCAAAAGAACAGGGAGGATGCGAGTTACACACTTGCAAAAATGTGTCTGCCACAGCAGGGCAAAATGTGCTGAATTACACTTGAAATCCACGCAGAACTTCTGCTACTCCACATTTCTATTATAAGCCGAGTTCTCCTTGAATTTCTTATCCTGAATTTTGTACCGATCCTAGGTAGGCGTCTAGACAGTACATCTCTTTATGCTGATGGGCTTGTTGAAAATTGCCTTCCTCTAACTTGCTTTTCTATGACTAAGTCAGAGAGGAAGACAGTATGGGGCATCCTGGAGCATGCGATGTGCACAAGACATCCCAACTCCTTGAATCCTGCTGATAGGTCCAGTGTGGAGATGCCACGTAGTAAGTCCGACGGGGATTTCCGCCTTAGCAGGGAACTGAAAGGAAAACCTACATCAATGTGTCTACACCATCTTCCAACACTTCCACTGTAGGATGTTACATTGGCCAAGTAAGGAGGTTTTTTTTATTTCAAGAGGCAATGAAGTCATCATTTGTTGGGTTATCTTTGCTTGACTTTGGACAAATGCATCTTCTTCACTGATATTCATGGGGGGAGGCCGAACTCTTCACATATAAGGCACTGTATGGATGTAACGCCTAGCAGCAAGTTCTGTGCATCCTTGTTTTTTGCATAACCTTCCTGATTTCTGCGGGCTTGCAGGGGCAGTAAAGCAGCCTCCTCTATCCTGTCACTGCTGTTTCTGCCTCTCTTCCTTACCTGCACACCCAGAGAAGTTGTAAACTTCTCTGTTTACTTCTCTGTAAGCTACTCTGGGGAGTGGGGGAACGATCTGCGCAGAGCAGAGGGAGCCTAAGAGGTATGGCTGTCTGGCACTCCTATGAAATAAAAGCTCCAACACGGCTGGCTGCTTTATAGCAAGATATCTTTCAGTACATTCTCCTCATGGCGAGGCTGACATTTGATTTTATTAACAAAACAGAGAAACTAGTGCAGCATTAACAGAGGGAGAGACTAGATTACTAGAGCAAATATGCTTTGGTGATAGGAGCACAGGTCTGCAAAACTGGGAGCTGGGCTCTGCTTTGCTGTATGGACTGGAACAGATTATTTCTCTTCACCTCTGTTTTCTAGCTTATATTTCCAAGAATGTTAACAGCCCTCAGAAAAGGATGTGCTGATATTTATACATTAGATTTAGGAAAAGGCACTGAGATCTTGAGATAAGCGAGGCAGAGAGAGCACTAATGACATACCAAATTCCGCTCGTATTTCTCTGCAGTAAGTAGATACTTATAAAGCTGAAATTATCACCCTGTATTTTTTACTTGCACAAACTTCGCGTGGGGGGCCACATACAGGAATACGTTGTAGATGAAATGCTGGCTGGCTTTGTCATTTGGCTGGGGAGCGCGAGCCCTTGCCGGGAAATCACCAGATGGCGCTGGTAGAAATAATGTTCAAATGTTCCTTTTTTTAGGCAATTAAAGCTGGAAAAAGGTTTATTTGTGAAATTGTGACTCAGTTCCTTCAGTAAGAAGTATTTGCATCAGCCAGAATTTGTTGAGTGGCTGAACAGAATAATTCCTCTAATTCAGGGCTAGCATTCAGAGCCTACATGCACACCAGCCAAAGGAAAAACAGAGTGTTGTGTAATAAATCACTTGCATTAGGCAGTCAGTTTTTACTGTTCCTGTTAGCTCTGTTTCAGTTTTAATCAATATTCGCTAGGATTTGTTAGGCTATCTGGACAAATCCTGAGGCCTGTACTCAATTCCTATCAAAGCATGATGGTTATTAAAGAGAATGAGAAGTCTGCCTGAGTGGGAACCATACAATAAGCTGAAGATTTGAGATCTGGATTTATCACACTTCTTCACTGCTCTACAAACAGATTGACTTCCCCCTGCAACCCTTCTTGCAGAGAAGTTTGCTCATTTTGGAAGCTGGAGAAGTTCATTTTCAAGTAGGTTAAGCCAAAAGGTGCCAAAAATGCATTTTTCTCCTAGTCTATTATTGTATCTTACACTGTAAGTGAGAAGTAGCTTCACCAAGGAATTGATTTCTTGCAAAAGAAACTGAAGCCATGGCTGGAAGATGATTTTCATAACAGATGCAGCCCTTCAGCAGGGATTCTCAGCTTCTTTCACTGCTGGATAGAAGCAGGTCTTGAGTTCAATCCTTCTATTTAAATATTTCATTAAGGACAGGCAAGTTTCCTACTTGCCTCTTAGGGCTCCAACTTTCAATTTCTAACTTATCCAAAATCCATCTTCTTTTGTTTTTAATTGAGCTCTTCTATTGTTTTCCATTTCACCTATCAGCTCCCAGAGACATACAACAATACTGTAAACCCCAATAACTGATCTGGAGGTTATTTCAGATCCTAGCACTCAGCCACTGTTACAGCTAAGTGGGAAAAGCACAAATTAAAACCAAATCCCTCTTCTGGATGGAAGTTTAGTTACAGCAGGGATCCTGTTTCACATTTCTCTAAGATTTCGAGACATCCATACAGGGTAGTTTATGTAACACTTAAAAGATACCTCATTTCCATTCAACTGCTGCACTTTTATGTACATATCATATACTTGCAGTGCTCAGGAGGCCTTTTTAAACTTACCTCTCAGGCTGGATGAACTATATGGTTACTCTCCCAATCTGATTTGGTTTGGTGGCCCACCTGAAAATTCAGGAGAAAAATATCTCTGTTCAAGACAAGGCAAAGTGGTTTGTATCTATTTTTTTCCATCAAAGTGACAAGATTTTCATCTTTTCAAGTCACTCCAAATTGAAAGGGAAGCCAAAACAAAACACAAGCCAAAAAGAATACCCCAGCAATCTGCTATGTTGTGCTCCTCTTATTTTGTTTTTCACAGGCTCTTTTAAAGGTCTAGTCTTCATTCTGTTCTGGAATGGAGACAAATACTGGAATCTCCTTCCCCCCAGCCCCCAAAAGACTTTTTCACCTGTCTCTATTTGAGATAATTTCTCCGGAAAAAGTGGAAAGAAATAATTGCCCTCAATACACACACATACACACATACATTTTGCACACTCAATTGGCATTTTGCTCCAGGGGTGAATTAAGTTTCAGGTACGGACCAGGGGACATTTGTTACTACTGCCTTGACCTCGCTCCTGTTAATTCACATCTTGAGAGCAGAAAAGTGCATTTCATGCTCTAGTCATTAGAATTCCATTTTTCTGGGGAAATAGTACTGGGCCATCCTTTTCCCTGAGAGGGCTTTTTCTTTGGTGTCTGTCATGCCTCATTACACTGAACAGCACACCTTATGCTAGTTAAATAGCAAGCGGAAGAAACTGCAACAAAACCAGCAGTGTCACTGCAAGGATTCTAACTCTATGCACTCACCAAAACAGCACAGACATGGTGTGAATAATGAGTTTCTTACAGTTTTACCCAGCCCTGCTCATTGTTATTGATATTTGTTTGGGTACTTTAGTTGCATTATTCATTACCTATTTGTTTAAAAAGTACTAATGATGGAGAAAAATCCAGGCAACGACCAGGGTGAGCCTCAGTTGTACGTAGCCTAGAACAGACTCTTTGCTAGACAGTCAGCTGTATAACTCAGTGTGAATGTGCAGTCATAGGGTTGGGACTTTTGCATCAATAAAATTCATCCATTTTGCCTCACGGATTTTTGTTGAAAGGCTTTGATTTAGAAAAAAAAACCCTGATCCACATAGAAATTCAAATAAAATCCTACATTTCATGCACTGGCCACAGTCCTGGGCCGCTAGTTTACAGGACAAGAAGCCTTTGCCCTCATATAAGCTAACTTGAATGCAAATATGTGTAAACCCATGAAAAATAGCTCGTTCCCAGACGTATGCACAGATAAAAATGTGTTCACATTATACCTCCCCATCCACAGTAGCAAAGAAGTCATGAACATAGCAGGTATGAACAGCACTTCAACATTTGAGAGTGACCAAACATTCCTGCAATATCGAGGCAGCTTTGCTCAGTACAACAGGGTAGCGTAGTTTTACGGAGCTGCAACATTGCAGCCAGGCACAGCGACTGCATCCAGCATCCCGCACCTCCTGGGAGGAAAAGCCGGAGCTCTTCCCACAGACCTGCACAGCCAGAGAAAAGCATTACAGAAGCCGGCTTAGTAAAAAGCCAGAGGAATGGAAGGGGTTCATTTTTTCTTTGGTTGTGGTTAAAAAGTGACTTATAAATGGAAAGCTACCTCGAAATCCAAATTCTTCAGCGTAATCCTGCAAACTCTTAGTAAACCGGAAAGAGTAAATGGTCATTGCTCAGTTATGGCCTTATCTGCCCTCCACTCAACACACAAACATACATGTGAACATTGAAAGGCAGGTGGCAGGGGAAAAAAAAAAGAAAAAAAAAGAGTTTCTTTTTCTTTTTGCCGTTTGGTCTTGGTCCAAATTAGCATAAAGCTGGTGAAACGAACATCTTTGTCAGCACCATAAGAGCGATTAGCCAGGGAGGTTGGTACTCATTGAGCATCTGCAAGGTCCCGGGAGCTTCTGTTCACCCAGTTGCTGGATCACCGGCATTTCCAGGGTGACAGGCTCTATTCCAGGACAGTTCTTCCATGAGACGTGACTGAGTCCTGGGGTCAGCTACGTGCAGCTGCTTGCGTCCAGACCATCTGCAGGAATCCAGGAGGAACTCGGTAAAAGTTTATTGGCTAAAACGCACCAAGCCGGTCTTTTTATTGTTATTTTTTTGGATGAAACTCTCTTCCTGGGAAATCTATGAGCACGTTTACCTTACCCCACGCTGGTACCTGACAGCTACCTGCCTCCTCCCTCCGCTTCGGCTGCCTTCGCTTTCAGGTTCTCTGCCTTTCTCCCTTAAAAACCACTTGCCTGGGAATTGTCAAGGACCTGAAACCTGACCTGTCGTGTTCCCCTCCCTCCCCAGTCCATAATCGCGTCAGCACATCTGCGTGACAGAAATAATAGCTTTTGTCTCCCAAAGCTGCCGAGTCCTGTTGCCAGGCAACTCCATCCTGAGGCAACAAAACAGCGAGGAACGGGTGTGTGGGAGGCCCAAGCCCCAGCGCAAGAGCTGCTGCTGGTGCTGCGGGTAGCTGTAATTGGGGGACGCTTGGAAGATACAGTTTCCACCGGAGATTTGGGATAACAGAGCCTGCCAGGCTCAGGAACTTTCAATTAGGTGGCTACAGGCCGTGGCTGGTTCGTCTTGCTTTGTTCTGATGTTACAGAAAAGCTCTGGGGATGCTGCAGAGAACTGAGCTGCAGATTGGGGTGGCTTGTGTCAGAGGTGCTAAGCCCACTGCAGCAGAAGGGTAAACACAGTCGCTCTTTCCAAAAGCATACCAGAGCACAGCCTAAACATCTTTTAGGTCCACCCTCCGCAGGGGCCAGACTCTTTTCACTCTGCACGATCAGGGATTGCAGCAGCTCAGCTGCTCTGGCATTATTTGTGTACCATTTTGGTCACAGCCTGACAGGCTCAGCATCATGTGATTAGACAAGAGCGTTTCACTTGATAACCTCCCACCTGTACAGTCCTACAAGGTAACGGTCTTGTCCACAAAACAGACGCACATGGAGCATGTCTGGGTGCTGTATTGGCTCTGCCAGAAGGAAACTTAGTATTTTCTACAGCTAGGATATGGCCCAGAACAGTGGCTTAGTCACCACTGGCACTTCTGACTGTTTATACTGATACTTCGTAAATCCAGTTTCAGCCATGGGATATATACAGATACGTGCACATTTGGCATATAGGGTACATCTTTGGTCTCAGCTTCACTGAGGGGAAGTGGAAGTTTTCCAGTAACCTAAATGACCTGAAATCAATAGCAATCGAGCTCCAAAAATGTCATCATTGGATCCTCGCTGCATCATGACAGCCGGGCACAAAGAAATCCCTGTGTGTACAGACATTCATCAAATAAGGGCTGCAGGAAAAAAGGTAAGAGATTCCTTGCATAAATTATTTAGTGATTGTTATTCAACCTTCTCCATTTACACATACGTCATTGTATCCAACTGGGTAAAGAACCATCTTCATAACCTATCTTGTACTATAAAGCATCTTTGATACCTTCTACAGAGACATTTGTCGTGTATTTAGGATGGCGGAAGCAAGCAACCCCATGTCAGAAAGTTTTTACTTCCACATGAATATTTGTTTTGCTGGTGCTCAGTGGCTGAATTGTTGAACTTACCACATTCTGGATCCTGGGTTTATTACAGCTGTCTCCTGCTCTGTGGCAGCATTTAAGTTTATTACTTGTTCTAGATGCTACATATTAACAGAGGAGTAATCGTGCTGGGCTCAGCCATAGCTGGAGAAACTAAACATTGGATACTTAGCAAGTGTGAACAGTGACACATTAGATTCTTGTCTTGGATAGCACAGCTGCAGCTGGCCATAAATCTGTGACTTTTTTCCTTTTGGCTTTCCTGCGAGGTTTGGTTTATGGTCTGAAACACAGGTAAGAAAGGAGGTCCTATTCCTTTAAAGACACAACATTTAAAGAGTAAAGAATAATTATATCCCACCTTATAAAGGACAAACAAGGAGGATTGAGCCCAAGTCTCACAGGAGATGAGACACAGAAGAAATTATCTTAAGAAATCAGAGTTTAAGAGTATAACTGATGGCACAGGTTAGCCAGGCTTTGCTGCCTGCTGGCAAAAGACAAATAAAGACATGAGAAAGCTAAGTGAAAACTGGGGTGCATGTCAGGAAGCACAGAGAGAGAGCACTTCATGGGCACAAAACTTTGGAGATGCAGAGACACCTTAACTTCTCAGTGCTTCAAAAGAAATAGATGGAAAGGAATCCAAAGTTACAGGTCAGGGTAACTACTCTGAAGACAATCTTTGAAACACTACAAAATCTTTCAAAAATGTTTAACAGAACAACTCTGTTCCATATCAACCACTATTTGCTCTTTCATCAGCCTGGGAAAAAAAAAAACCATACAGGCACTCACAGAGCAGAGATGTGCAGTCAGTTGAAATCACACGCCTCTAGGTCTTGTTATAACAGTGCTGCAGTTATTTGTTAGCATGAAATGCTTCTCCACTGCGATGGGGGGCTTTACTGCAGTACCTAATTTAATCTGTCAATGAATATATTCCCTTGAATACGGTGTATTTTGTTTGACAGTTCTTAAACGCTTGGATGAATCTAAACATCGAAGAACTGGAGTACACACATTATTTTTCTGCAGATTCATTTAGCAATCCAAGCTAACAGCCAGATTATTAATAACAAGCTAAATAAGATACTTTTCTGAGGGTTGATGGGCATTTGAAGTCTGAAAAAGAAAATATGAAATTTGCTACTCAGCTTCCCTCAGGGATAGTATTTGAAAAGTACCCAGATACCCCTTTAGGAAAGGCTATTTTTTTTCGTGGTTATACTTACATTGAGGAAACTAATTGCAAGAGAGAAATATGAAAGTGATGCTGCTAACTTTCCTAACGTATGTTTTGCAAAGGCACAGGGCTACTGTTATGCTAGAATTTTGGCTGATAAAATGGCAAAAGCTTCCCAACCTCTTGGCTGCATTCCTTTAAAAACAACAGCAGTTCTGCAGTACCTTGCAGATGCAACAATTGGCAACCAGCTCATCCAGATGTACCTAAATTAGCTTTACGGATTAGCTTTATAGCTCAGCTACCAGTGACAGCCTGGCTGTAGAAGCAAATCCCTTTTTACAAAAAAAGAATATATTATTGTCTTATGGCTCAACTTTTCCTGTTGGCAGAAGTTATTATTGGTCTATCCTTTCTATTCCACTAGCTTCTTGGAGCTCTATGGTGAACTGAACCCTATAGCACTACACCCCAGATACAGAAAAAGATCATCCCTTTCCCTGAACATTTCTATTCTGAAAAGAAAAAAAAAAAGCGCAACTGTTTATCTATCATTGCATCAGTTAATACAGATTGAAAATAATGGACAAGACACTGAATTCACAAACCGTTCTGCAAGATCAAAGCACACTTCAAGATAAGGGCAGGAGCAATTGCTTCGAGTAATTCAGTTGCATTTGATGCTTGCAGAATCTGAGCAGGAAGGATAGCTTGTACGTGTGTGCCTGGGGCAGCATGGGGTCTCAGGTACAGACACACAGGTAGCACCCCTCGAATATTGAAAGGTGACAACAGGATCTAGAGAGTGGAAGAAAAAAATGTCTTATACAACTAACAATTGTATCCAGCTGTGAATCTACCATTAGTAATATCCAGAGAGTTGTGAATCTTAGAAGAGAGCCAATGAACACAGTAGCTCACCAGATCTGCTGCTGGTCCCAGAAGTCAGGTACAGCTGGTCGGCCAGGCGGAGAGCCCACCCAGACTTGCTCGGACCTGGCACGCCCTGCACGGCTACGCCGGCGGTGTCTGGGTTTCCTGGACATTTTTGTTTTCTTTCCGCCTAGAAGTTCCCTCCACTCAGAATTAGAGGGTTTTTCACATTTGTGCAATAGCTCAGACGCAGAAGAGGGACATCAGAAATTCCTGGCAAGGCCCGTTGCATGTGCTGTGGGAAATGGGCAGCAAGCCTGAAAGCTCCTGGTCTCCTTGGGTTTACGGCATGCGGAGAGATCAGCTGCACGACGAGACTGTTGTAGGTGAGATATTTCCAGGAGATCCGCTGCACGTGAGCAACTCCATACATAAGGACATGAATCAATTGAACACATCTCTGTTCCTACTAAAACCTTTGCACTCCTTAAGGTTGAAGGCCCAGTTAGTCTCCTAATTCCAGATTTAGGAAATTCTCCCCTCTCCCCATGGATTCCAACACACACCGATGCAGAGCTCTCTTTGCCTCCGTCTCTCCCACACTAATACTCTTTCACACCCACATGCGTGCCAACATGGTTCACACGCAGTCTTCTCTAAAAAGCATCCTTTGTTAAGTAGCAAAGCTTTTCTTCTCCCCCCCCGCCCCCTTTTATTTGGTAGCCTTGTCAGGAACGTTTGCACCTGTCCTCTCATACTCAGCTGCTCTCTATTTTTGCTGAAGATTTCTCCTTTTCAGTACAGGACACGAAAAGCAAAGGGTTTCATTCAGTATTGGCTCAGAGAAAAAAAATCCTGTCTAAAACAAAGCTACTAGGAAAGCAGAGAGCAAAAGAGAGTGAGGGAAAGAGAAAGAGATAGTGTGCCTACAGGGAAAGTAGCTTAAGGAGAAGTGTAGGAGGAATACTGATTCTAGACTTGCAGCAGGTCTATTTTTCATAAAGGCAATAATAAAGAATAATATGGTGTAATTAGGGCACAAAATCACACTAAATTGCTGAGTGCTTGTCTGCAGCTTTCACTAAGAGGGAAAGAAACAAGGGGGCTGAACGGCTCCTCCTGGGGTTAGCACTGAGGCACGTTTTCCCAAACTCACCTAAAGGATCTCACTGCTTAAAGTTAGAAACGTGTATTGGAATTTTAGGACTTTTTTTTTTTCATTACAAATTCCCGTGAGCCAATTGTGAGAAGGCTGGTGTAGGTGCACCGACCAGTATCACACCACAAAGACATTCCTATTCAGGTCCTGAAAACCAAGGATGTACAATGCCTTGCTTCCAAGCTAGAGTGATCATTGGAAACTGGCATCTCTGCACCATGCCCTCATAGTAAATTATTTTCTTGTCTTTTGCGTTCAACCTGCGATGGGGAAACCCTTTGCCTTTCCATTGCTATGGGCTCTGCTCTTTGCATTCTTCCAAAATCACATGCACAATGCCATAAATGTCTTCTGCACCCAGCATGACAAAAGAGCAAATTCCTGTGTTTAAAGAGAGAAGGATCTAGTTCTTCTTACACTGAGATAGGAAGGGAACTATTCCTGATTCAGAGTGGTTGACACTGGGTTGAGTAGCTTTCCAGAGAGCCATATAATACAGACCTGCTCTGATCTCATTCAGGTACTGAACGACTAATTGTCACCAAATTGGTTTTCTTCCTCACTGTTTCTTACACTCTGTCGAAAATTACTTTCACTTTAATTTTCTACACAGTTTTCTTAAATAAGGACATCAGTCTCCCTGAAAGAAAATCTTTGATTCAAAGTTCACAGTGTCCATTTCTAGCACATACCTGTAGTTCTGCTCAGAAGAAAGTGATTGTTTTCAGTCTTTTAACACATACTGCATCAAAAAAAGGACATTTTCCCCATAGTCCAAGAAACTGTCTAGCTGAACACATTACTGGATAACCTTTTCCCTAGGGATGTGGCTGTAAACCTCATTCAGCTTTAGGTGGTGATTTTCCAGAGATCTTAATCATTTTGAGTTTTTATTCTACAAAACCACTGCAATGCGCTTACAACTCTGACTTGCAACTGAAGAGGGAATTCGAGTTGGAGTTAAAGCAGTGGAAGCTGGAAAACCAGCAGGTGAGGGATGCAGGCAAAACCCAGCAGCACGAACTCCCAGACTAAATCTGACATGCTGGAAGGAAGGAGACTGCCCTGGTCGGCAGTCCTGGACCAAAGAGCCCTTGTTTTAAACAGGAGAGAGACGAGGCTTTGCTGTGAAATATCCCTCTCTACTCTGCCCTGACCGTCCAGCCACACCAGCATTTGAAGGACTGAACTACACTTAAAACCCTGGATAATTCCTTTTCCCTGGCCTTGGACTGAAGGATACTGGTAGTGATAGAGGCATGTGTTAGCACACAGAGATGTGTGTGTTCCTCCTTATCTGGGGAGCTGGATGTCTGCATTGCTCAGAAGTAGTTACCAGCTCCCTAGGATGTTCTGGCATTCCTATACGTAGTCCTGCGGTACCTCAAATGGCCAGTAATAAATCAGGTTTTCATATCCAAACCCCTTATTATTTGCCATGTGCCCTGAAATCACCTTACTGGCAGGCCAATATAGACAATGCAAGTTATGATGTTCAGAGATAAATGAAAAGGTATATGCGTAAGATGAGTTTAAAAGATTTTCATCATTCTTTGTCATCCAGCTAACGAAGTGTCAAGATGCTTATGCTGCCTTGCAGCTGGGATCCAGTCCACATGCAAAAGCTTCACCTTGAATACAGCTTTCACTGGGGAGGATGATGCTTTCACTGGGGAGGATGATGCTTTGTGTCTACCCTATTGTTAATACACTCAAACTTTCTATGGTGATTATCACCTTTGAGCATTTTCCCCAAGGGTTTATTGTGAGTCACCATTTAATCAGGGGTCTCATTTTAACACCCTCCCCACAGGACAGCTGACTGCATCTGTCTGCTTAATAAAAGTGATGCTCTTTAAACATGACTAGGCAGAATTACCTGCTAGCCAGAACATACTAAAGAATGTTTCAGTATTTAATTGTAAGCACATGTTAACCCATCGCAAAGTAAATGTACTTTTCCAGCTGGGTGAGCAATATCTAAACCTCAGCGCACTGCTTTTTAATAGTGGAAACCTGTAATTTATGTAAGATAGCAATTGTTCCTTAAGCAAGTTCAGAAAGAGGAATAACGTATGCTATTCATTACTAGGTTTTGATTATGATGAGATAGAACAATTTGGGGGTAGATGTGGCTGGGACAGAAAGTGCTTTATGACTTTGAGAGATATTGTGATGGAAGTTCATCTTTTCGATAGTTTAAAAAAGCTGAAGAGGTGCTTAGAACTTCAAATGGTCATTACTAACAAATCTCACATGAATAAGTAAATAAATACTATGTAATGATATTTATATAGGGAAGCAAGTGAAAA
The DNA here is from genome assembly GCA_034782735.1 of Sagittarius serpentarius. Taxonomy (NCBI): domain Eukaryota; kingdom Metazoa; phylum Chordata; class Aves; order Accipitriformes; family Sagittariidae; genus Sagittarius; species Sagittarius serpentarius. The sequence continues at coordinate 14,283,746 of JAVKLA010000042.1, read as the reverse complement.
ATAATGGAATACTAGTTCTCAATGATGGTCTATTGCAGCTTGCATTCATGCTTCCAGGAATCCACACAAAAGCATCAGATTAAAAAAAAAAAAAGTATGAAAAGTTTCTGGTTTAAATAAATTGTTTGGTAATGACATCTTTCTTACCAGCCAGTTTGTTGCTGAAATTAAATTGTGGTCTATGTTTTGAGGTAGTTTCAGACTTGATTGTACTCCCTGGTCTTAAAATCTGTAAATCAATACCGTTACAATCTATCTCCATGTCTTCCCATCTTAACAACAGTAGCATGATCATTGGTTCCTGAATTTGAAAGTTTCAGAAGGTCCCCGTCATCCTCAAATCTGTCTTGTGTACAGATCTGTGCTGCAAGAAACCCTGCCCAGGGGTATTTGTAGAAAACAATCTTTCGTTGTCACTTTACAGATGATAAATGAAAGAAGAGAGAGATTAAGTGCCTTCTAGTGAGAGCAAATCTTTTGCAGAGCCAGCATTGAACTCAGGTTATTTGACTCCCTTTTCAGTACCTGAGCCATGAGCTCATCCTGCTCCTGTACAGACATTAATGACATAACCATAAATGGGACCATGACAAAAAGCGCAAAGTTTTCATGCTCTGAAGATCGCCTGGAGGTGAATGCAGTGGCCTCACTTTGGTATCCCCTCCTTCTTGTCCATTTTGGCAAGTGTGTAAGTATTAATCAATTAATCATTTCTGAAGTTTAATCAAGGGCTGAAGTTGTAATCAATTGGCAACCCAATGCAACACAAGGATGTTTGCCTGGCTGCCTGCCTGCCCCTCCGAGCTTAATTAGCAATTATCTCTGCTGAGTGACCTCTTGATCCTGCACAGTTTAGCTGAAAGAAATGTATCCAAGTGGTAATTTCACCTTTTGCCTCCATCATTTGGCATTATTCTAACTGTTTATTAAAATTCCCAGCCTCTCCAGAGCTTGCACAATAGGAAAATCTTTAGCTAAACCTGCAATTACTGTAATGAGAAGATATAATGAAGTTATCATTAAAGATGAAGTATTTTCTTATTCCCCCCCCTTACTTATAACCATCTTTTCCTCCTTCTCCTCAAACTGCAAAGAATGGCATTTCTAGTAGAACCCACCAAGAAGAATCTGTAGTAAAATCAGTTGCAGAAAGAACCACAAGGAAGGAACCTCATGTCAGTCTGTCTCGACTGGAGGTTTCCTAGAGAAACCCAATTCCTCATAGTTTTGCAAAAGTAGATCTCAAAATCTGTATCTTACTGCCGTGTTATCAGATGATGACATTCCCAGTGGAAGGCAGGGGGCATAGCTGTAAAATGTGTTGTTCTAGCATATTTAACCATTGCATATTTATTTCATTAAAAATCCTGTTTTCCCAGCTCTCTCTGACGTACCTCTGTAGGCAGGAAATAGACTGTCAGATCTGGAAGTGAATCACTGGAACATCAGCCTTAATTTGAAAGGAATAATCTAGAAACAGCAAAAAACCACTGAACATTTTCTAAAACACGGAGAACGTATTTTAGCATTGGATAAGGACTCTCATACTTGTGTAAGTGTTGCAAAGGCTAATATAAAAATAGCAAAAGGAATAAAAAACCCCCATTGTGCCCAAAACATTGGTAGACTGTTGGAGAGCTCACTTTACAGTAGACGCTGAGTAATCTTCTCAAACATTGATCTCAGTTAAAGAGGTTTAGCAACCTCTGCACTTACATCTTCGCAAATTCAGACTACTTCTACGATTAAAAAAATACAGCTTTAACAGTTACATGCACAGATACTTGAATAACTGATGAGCTAAACCTAAATGTCCTGCCAAAGGATCTCAGCCAACAGTCTCAGCAAGATATTAGCCTGTCTGGGATCCAGATCACTCCATTGTAGCTGAACTAGTGCTGTGGAAAATATGTACAAGGCAGCAAAGACATCTTTCAGAGTGTCTCATCTCCGTTTCTAAATGTTGGTTGCAAAGACAGTCTCCCCAGGGTCACAGATTTGAGTTTCTCCTCCCTCTCTATTCTAAAGAACGGAAGTAGAGGCCAAGATTGCTTATGCATATAGGGCAACATGAGGACACAGCATTATCTGAGGGGTTTGAAGATAAATAGCAGTAATACCACACCTGTATAAAACTGTCATAAGCAATATTCCCATTGGACAAGTGGATAAAATACCGACTTTACACAGAGCAATATTCCTGGGAGAAGGCCTCTACATTATTCCTTGGGGTATCTTGCAGATGTTACAGAGGCATGATGGATGTCCATGCATTAACAGTGCCATCAAGCCATCAGAAGTGTTGACACAGATGAAACATTTTGATTAAGTGTTCCTGTTCAGCTTTATATATTAAAAACTATATTGGACAGAGAAGCAGAACTCTCACCTTTGCTTCACCTTTATTTGTATTTTCACAATGTAACAAAAATAGAATAAAACAACTGGAAAGACAAGATAGATCTCAACACTCTCATGCTTACTAGAGGCAGGGCCTTCCTTCGGTGGCTGTAGATCCATCCAATTCTAGGGGTTTGCATCTATTTAAGTAACTATCTATCGGTGTACTCTCAAGGTCTAAATTACTCCGCCTGCAACAGACTGTGTGTCTGTGCAGCACCTAGCACAGTAGGTGCTGGTTCACATGTAGGTCTCCTAAGTGAATAGATACTTCGAGGCTCCTACTGAACAGATGAAGATGATTCCTCTCTTCTTTCCCCTACTCCTGTGTGACTTCCTAGGAGTGGCTATTGTTGATTCTTCATTTGCTTCAGAAATTACTGAAGCTCTAATGAAGAGCTTATGAGGGACAGTTGATTTGCACAGTTTTGGGAACTGAACCACAGAACATTACACAGGTCAGAGCATTGGTGTTTGCTATTATCTGTTGTCTTTGACAGGATTGTTGTGCCAGGTTTGTAGAGGGCATTTGCTGCTAATACTGATTTAACAAGAGCAGAGGAAATGTCCCAATACAGCACAAATCAATGCAGAGGGCAATAACTGTAATGAAGCTGTAAAAGGAAACTCGACACCTTCAAGCAGGGCTGTGTTTTCTGACTTCCCATTTTCAGGGATCTGACTGTACTTTGTTTTTATAGCACTTGCATTAGGGAAAATGATGGGAAATTGGGGCTGCCGGAATTTTGCAAGTAGGTGTTCTGTGTTGTCTTCACCTGGAGAAGGACAAGGATGATATAAATGCTAGAAATCACTATATAGTAATTGCACCCTTTTTTAATGGAAGGAATAATAACGTATATTACATGCACATAAGATCAACATATATCACAACAATTAAACATGGATATATAAAAAGGAAAGGCTAAAGACTTATTTGGTAAAAGAGATTAGTCATTGACTCTGTTCCCTTGATCATAAACTATATGGTAAAGACAAATCACAATTTCAGTGAGTGTATGAAAGTGCACTGAATACATTTCAAGAAAAAAGCCAAAGAATTTGGTCTTTCAACACCCAATGGACTAGACATAGGATTGAAATTCAGCACCTGAGTACCACTGATACAAGGGCTAGCTGAGTGGTTCATTTAATAAACCAGGAGAGCCAAGCCTGACTCCAGATCCCAGTCCATAATGGACATCATGAGGAGTAGTGACTGACAAAAACAGTGTACTTGTAGGCTAAGGAGAGAATTTTAATGACTTGTAGTAGAAGTACAGCAGAAGAAGACTGAGGTATCTCTTAGCTGTTTCGAGGGCCTGTGAAGCTCTGTGCTGGGCTGCGTGACAGCATGCTGACAAACACGGCTGCTGACCCATGTTTGTGGTCCGTCCGGCGCTGCCATTGCTCTGTGCTCCTGACGTCCTCCATGCAGCCACACCTCATGCTTGGAGGATACAACTGCTCATCCACTGCAGACTGCATTGACAGGTACTCTGTAGCATGAGTTGCGTGAATTGCTCAGCCTCCTGGGTTCCGCTCTGTGTTACCCGACAGCAGTCCCATTTCACTCCAAGGCTATTGCAGGTGAAAGCAGGTGTCAATTCTCCTCTTTGAATGCTGCCTTTACAATGGTTGTCACAAACCCAAAGCACAAATGGTAACAATGCCAACTTCCTTACCGTATATGTCTCTAAGGAAATGGCTTGTGTGTCCCTAGAGGGGTGAAAGATAGTTGGATCTTTCTCTCAATTATTTTTCTAGTCTATTAAACTGTCTAAACTCTAGTTTCTCAAAAATATGTAAACAAAGTAAAAACCAGAGAGAATAAACAAAAACTGAGGCCTCTGCTCATCTCATCCAGCACCATGGTTTATCATCCCCAAGAGATGTCTTCAGAAGCATGGCTTTATGACCATGTGAGAAAATAATGACGCACTGAGAAAACTTGCAAATGCACAGCCCTCTTGCACACAAAATGGATCCCCTAAGTGATTTATCATTACCATTTGCAAAATAAATAGATGTAGGAGAAAGGGAAGGGATGGCTTGCTTTAATTTGGTGCCTTTACACAGCAAGGAGAAGCTACCACTGAGGGCGAAGGGAAAGGATAAAGGCAGGAGCACAAGAGAGGAAGCAACTTAGTCCCCTCACAAAAGATATATCACATCTAAGCACTGCTCTTGTTCAACTAACCAACTGAAAGAAAGTGTGATCCCGATGTATAACAGTGTAAACGTACATCAAATGGAAGTTTAGCTATCCCAGCCTGAATCCTCTTTAGCTTGCTGCCAGTGCTTCGAAAAATGCCCTTATCTGTGTCTGTGGCTATGAGAGGAGGCAAGATGGCACCACAACCCATTTCAAACACTGTGGATTATATACATTACACTGCGTACCATATACATTAGTTACATACCTGCCTTTTGGAGCGTATACGTACTTGCCCAGTATTGGTGAGATTTGGTTTCCCACCTCTGATTCTCAGTCACTTTTTAAGGAAAAGAAGGCAAAGGGACAAGGTAGAGTTATGCACATCTGTCTTAAATAGCAGGATTATTTTTGCCTGCATTTATCCCATCATACTTAAAACACCCAGCTCATGTACCTATGCATCCTATAAGGCCCCAAAAGTCAGTGAAGGTCCTCCACCTCACTGTAGATCTGTCTTCTTTTTGAGATTACCATTTGTCTCTACTGACTTCGGAGTGCAGATTTATTTAGACAGATCAAGTGCATGCACAGAAATGAGGCTGGGTCTGTGGCACAAACCCCTGGATAAGCTTTGCTCTATGTATCTGGGTGCCCAGAAAAGCGGAATAGCAGCTGGGTGCTAAGGCTATGCAGAACCATCTGGCAAGGTTACCTTTGCTATATTCCTGGCTGACCACTGACTTAAGTGCATTACGGCTACTCACCTCAGCTCCCTAGGCTCTGCCCTCACAGCCCCCCATGTTAAAAAGGAGATTAATGCTATTTTCTGCCTTTCTCAGTATTAAAGTGCATAAATGAAAAATGCTGCATGAATCTCACTGGGACCACAGCTGCTTTGTTATCTCTCCTCAGCAGAAGCCACAGAAATCCAGAACCTCTGAGGCTGGATGAGACCTCTGGAAGCCACCTGGTCCAATCCCCTCGCAAAGGGCCAAATTTAAAGTTAGATCCAGCTTCAAAGTTACAACCAGTTAGATTGGGTCTGTTTGGGTTAGGTCTCAAACTTGATGGCTCTGCAGTAAAATAAAATAAAAGTAGCAGTAAGAAGGTGGAAAGAGAAACCTGGAGATTCAGAATCAGGGCACTCGCACTGTCGCTTACTCTCTCATCTCTGTAGTAGGGCACTAGTATGAGATAACACTGTGCCTGGGAATCCAAAATTCACAAAAAAGATGGTTCCTATTGCTGATGGTAATCTCTACAAGCACAGCACATGCGCTTGTGCACAATATAATGTATATTCTGAAGGAACAGGCAGTGGATTCATGTGGTCAGGGCTAAGGGGAGAAATGCTAATTGTGGGTTAGCTGTCCTATACCTCCATCCTACTCTATTCACTCACTAGCGTACGTCCATATGTGACCAGGACACCTCTGCTCCTCTGTAAGCAGAGGGCACAGGAAATGGATTGTGGCACAGCTCAGATAATATTCCTGCTGATCCCTTCTACCTCCGCTTTCTAGAGGGTGCTTGGCTGGGAAGATGACTCATTTAATGAGGAGCAGAAAGCAGCAATTTGGTGTGCTGAACTTGTCTCTACCTTCTTGACAAACACCTGTGCAAGTCAGATCTTGCACCATCTCACACAGATGGCTTGCAGGCCAGATCCCTTGTCTGCACAGCACTAGGTTGACAACTCTATCACATACGGAAATGAGGTGACTGGAAAACCATAGCTTCAGCTACTCTGTCCCACAGGTGGGAGAATCAGATTATATTTTCGTAGCTTTTAAATAAAATACCACATGCAGCTTGCAAAGCAAATAATGCTGAAATAACCAGGCACTTTTTAATCAATCATTTCACTGAGGAGGACTATGGTTTAGCTAGAAACTGTGGCAGAGGCACATGGCATGAGGAAATACATGCATAGAAACAGTTCATTTCTTGTGGTTTTCCATTCCCCTCAACATGTTGTTGCTTTATACCTCACACAAACCAACTTAAGAGGATCTGGGGGAATCAGAAAGGCTCTTCTACCCATCTGTCTTCTGTAGCATTCATTGAACAGGTTGGACTTGGGTTATAGCTCTTCTTCTGCTCTGGGAAACTAAAGGCGTTCTTAGCTTTTCCCTGCAGAGCACCTGCTGCTCAGCTCTATCCCTGTAATATCCTGGGTAAACAGGCTAGCCTTACCGCTTCTCTGGCAGTGGTCAGTAGTGAGTGCTTAGGGGAAAGAGGACAACAAAGATGGAGTGATCTTTTCCTCCTAGCTCCTCACAATCTGTGACTTAGGAACTTCTAGAGCTTAAAAGTGGACCTAGATCATAGTCTAGATGTCACCAACACAGTCTAATGTTCACCAGAAACATCAGATTCTCCAGCCTGGCTGATTTTCCTTTCCAAGACCAGCACTCAAGCAAGACGTGGCGAAAGTAAAGAACTGTGCATTCACTGTGTGTGCGTATTTGGGTGGGGAAAGGAGAGCCATATGGCCTTGTAGTGACCAAGAGCTCACAGGAACAAGCCTTGATCTTTGGTAAAGCAGCCATGCTCTGAATTTTTGCCTCAGTAGCTCTCCCTCAGCCCCTCAGGTGAAACCTCAGCAGACGACTCACCAGTCATTAATTCTGCATTTCTCCCATCATTCTGGCGGGAGCCAGTGCTAAATTTAAATGCTGTACTCTCAGCTGGATCCCATGGAAAAAGAACACTGAAGGACAAGCAATACAGAGAAGGCCTTTGAAGTGTGCTGTGGAATCCAGAATGCTGAGATTTAAACAATGCCTCTTTTCCAGCAGCAGCCTGAGGAGAGGTGGCCTTACTCCAAAGTGACCAAAGTGGAAAAGAAGTGGCTGGGAAGTGAATTGTTACCCATAGCTTGAACTTCTGGGGCCAGTCTACTTCCTTCCCCACACAGGGAAATCTGTGCTTGAGAAACCAATCCATCCTTGCGCAGATTTGACAGCCTTGCCGCCCCACCCATAAGAGACCGATACTTGATTGAAAGAAGGTTTTTGTCTCCCCTTATTAATGAAAGTGACGTGGTTTTGGAAAATGAATCCCTCTTAAGTTTAATCAAGCATATTGAGAGACTGAATATTGTAAGACATCAACATCTTAGGATGCCATGCCATACCACTGTTCAGCAAATACATCTTCAGGCTTTTCTTTTCCTACTGCATTAGTATTGAAAACATGACTATGAGGAAGTTGCCCCTTAGGACATAGTAAGTGAATCCTCAGTCTGAGGTCATGAGGGCTGAAGGGTCTGGTCTCCTGTTTGGGGATCTGATTCAAACACAGAGCAGAAAGGAAGTGGGGAAGAAAATATTGTGAAGAAATTGTTGCAATGGTGACAGTAATCCTGTTAGTCCGTCTCTGCAGAGTCACACGGTCTAATTACAACCTGAAACTCTCAGCAGCTTCAGAGAGAAGTGAAAAACAGTTGCAAAAACTTCTGTAACAAACCCAGACATTACCTCAGAACAGAAAAAGTGGCACCCACTCCTTTACAAGTTACGAGTTTAAAATCCTGTGTCTTGCTCTTTACCTGAATCATGAGTGAGCACTGTAAACAACACTACTGTTTTGGGACAGCTTCCTCCAGAATCCAAGAGCCGTTTCAAGCTGGCTACCCAATTTGGGAGGCAGAAGATGTGAAAACAGTTTGATTCTGGAACATCGTCCGTGAGAAGTCATGTAGAGATGTTCCCATGATCTGCTAAAGCAGACCTACAGCAGAGCTTTGTTGTGCAGGAAAAATGCTAGACAGAGAGAAGTCTGAGAGAATTGAGGGTGGTTAAACCCTGGACCAGGGGCCTAGGGTGCCTGGGGCATTTTCATCCACGGAGATACTCCAGACTTGGCTGGGAAAGGCCCTGGGCCTACTAACTTTGAAAGTAGATCTAACCTTGAATTTGGCCCTGCTTTGAGTGAAGGCTTGACCACATGACCTGTAGACGTCCTTTTCAACCTAAATTATTCTATGATCCTATGCATTCAGGCAAGGTCAGCAGCAAAGCTACTTTCTATTTCTGTGCTTCTATTTTCCTCCTTGGCATTAGCCTGGCTGGTCGATTTTGCTTGGTACAGGATGTCTCTCATGTCCGCCTCTATCATGTCCAACATGATGAAGATCTTGACCAGACCCTCAAGGTGCTATAGCAGCAGTTATATCCCTATGAAAACCAAAGGAATTCCTCAGTTCGTGCACAGCTGGCATTATAAATCTGAACTGATCTAAACCCAACAATGAAACCCAATATCACAAGCATACGCTCAGCTTTTTCCCTTCGTACGTCGTAGAAAAATATCCAGTAACCTACACTCACACAAAAGGATGAAAAATGCATCAGCTCTGAGACCAGCGTGGTGGTACCTGCAGGAGCAAGTTAGGTATGAAAAGGATGCACAGCACGAAGAGACAACTCAGTTTCAGAGACTGCAGCATGAGTAGCTCTGTTGAGGTTTCCTGGAGCAGATTTGGCACATTTTGCTAAATCAGTCATGGCTCCAGCACTCTCCCGAATGTGCATCTGTCACAGTACTCCCAGGCCAGTGAGGCTTTTACACTGGGTGTTGATTGCATCTGCATGTTTTCCTGCAACAAGAAAAACTGTACATTTTCAGTAGCTTTTTACTTTCCTGGTGTTTCAAAGAACATGGGGATAAAATAATAATAATGATAATAATAACAAAAAAAGAGATCCAGAACTAGGTTGGCAAACATAATCACAAGGTGTATTAAAAAGTTAAACATAGCTTGGCGCTTTGAAAACCAAGCACCACAGGAAGCCGAGGATGCGTTGTCCCTTGGCTTTATGTCACTTTTTAAAAGGAAGGCTGTAATTGAGTAATCAGCTTGCTGGTTGTCATGGCAATTGCTGCCGGCTGCTGCAGGGAACGGGCCTCCGCGCTTTGTCTGCGCCGTGGCGAGGGCAGCCACCCACCGCCGCTGCCCCCAGCATCCCCGCGCTCGCAGGCTGCAGAGCCCGAGAGCTCGCTGCTCCCACAGCCAGAGCCCAGGACTCAGCATCGAGCAGAGAAGGGGAATAAATACAACATGGGGAGACCGTGGCCTGGGGGAGGAGTTGACTTACAAATCCGATGGCACCTTCCGCTGTCGGTCGGCGACTTGGGGCGCGCTGTTAAGTCATTTAGCAGATGGCAGCGCTTGTGCGGTTTGGCTCTCATGCCAGTGGCGGGGTTCGGGGGGTTAATTCCAATTTGAAATGCAGTGCGGAAAGAGAAAAGTATGTACAGGATCCATACTGGGAAAGCTGTTTGTCAGTGGCCTTTACCTGGTGATTAAAGTCAGCTCATGCTGGTCAGCATTCAAACTTTTAACTGAAGGGCGGACTGCTAGCAATAGGACATGTGTGTATGGATGAAAGAAGGAAAACAGGTTAAGTTGCGGTTTCTAAAATGCACAAAGGGAAATGACTTCTTTTATCCAATGCCGGAACTTCACCTGCTGTTTCTCCCAGGGAATCCTCTCATCGGGAGCTTGAGAGAAGGTTTTTGAAGAGTGAAATGACTTTATTTTCTAGAGAGAAAGGCACAAGAGACTAAATCACACAGTGAATGACAGATCTGTTCAACTGAGAATAGCTCAAAATCTTCCATTTTTCTGGCTCCGCTCATTCCTAGCTGCTACATCGGCATTCCCACACCAATGTGGAGCTATCACACCCCCAGGTGCACCCTCCAATCTCTGCACAGGGCTTCCTTCATTGTACAGGGTAGAAACATCCTAACTTCCCATATACTGAGTGGGAGAAAGTGTTTAATACTTCTTGCTGCCTGCAGTCACAAATGACAAGCTGCACAAGGCATCTAGAAATGAAGTACTGTATTGGTAAGCGTTACCGCTTCAGCATCTTGTGCTTCCTATCACACTACCCCTGGTGTCAGTATTTCTGCACTTGCTCTCCTGAACACAGGTAGAAGCGCCCCTAAACCTGTAATTTGACCCAAGAGAGTGGTTAAGATTAGATTTTTCTAAGCATGCCTGCTATACTAGGTGGGAAGAGCAGCCAATGGAATAGATGTGCTCTTCATCCCACTCCCCTTCCAACATGACAGCCATGATGCAGATGGTCTGTATTAATGTGTTAATAAATTGAGTGCTACCTTAGCTCTGGCACAGTGAGTCCCACAAGTGCTGGAAGACACTCCATGGTCACAAAATGGCACTTTCAGATTTACAGCATGGAGTCCACCTCATGGGCTGCTTAAGGATCATCATTAAAAGAGAGCGTTGCTATAGGCTCACGACCAGCTCGGAGCACTTGTGACTCCAATGCAGAACTGGAGCAAGCTGGGGTAGACCTGAGCCACTGGGAGCAGAGTGATGTAATATTTCCAGTGAGGGAGTCCCTGACCCGAGGTCACCTCCGGAGCCACATCATTAGGACAATATTCTAGCTTCATTTCTCCATGCAAGCATCTGTTGAGGTTTTGGCCTTAGGTCCCTAGTTACAAACTGAACATCTTCTTGATAGGAAAACAGATAATTCATCTTGACAGGAAAACAAAATGCATTTAGATTTATCCTTCCTCAGGCACTGAGATATTGTGGCCATGACATATACAGAGAATGAAGGCAAAAAACAAAGTCCTTTAAACACAGATTAGCCAAACCATGATGGTAATTACAATGCTATCACTCCACGAAAGCTGAAGTTTGTATTAAAAAGAACCAAGCACATATTACCTGTCCTCCTAAATGACCAAGAAAACAAGCTAGGAGAGACCAACATGTGCGTCTTCAGATTCAGGTTCTTTTCAATATTTTATTTTTTTCAGTCACGTAACATCTTAGAGCTTCATAAATAAGGTCTAAAGTAAGTGACAAATGACAGACTGTTGTCTCTCCAACACCCTAAAAGATTTCTCCCTAATATGTATGATGGCATCTCAAATTAGTATTGTTTCATTTGTTTGCTGCCTTCTGCATACCCAAAGCATGTCAACATAATTCTGGAAATTAGTTCTCATTACTTAGGTGCTTCTACAAGAGCAAGTGTGATGTTAGATGCCTGGATGATGCACTGTTGCTTTGCAGAGTTTACGTAAGTATTACTTTTGTTTCTCCTCCATTTTTAAGGGTAAAATGGTGTGTGGTTAAAAGCTATCTGAACCCCAGAGACATCTACCAGCACAGCACAAGAGAGTGAATATTAAGGCTGATCAAATTTAAGTACGCCATAAGTCTTGACAGTGTCCTTTAAAAACTGGTCTCTGCATACTGGAAAAAATGTTCCCCCATTTGTAATAATCACATTTCCCATTGCTTCTCTAAGTTTAGCACACTTTGTTTTGCACTCTGTAATGTCCTTAGCAGAATATGCCATGCTCAAGTCTATCTAGCAAGTTGGAACAGTGATAGCAATTTTAATTAATCACTGTAAGGTTCTATTTTGCATGAAGAAGGCTCAGCCTCTCTGACCCATTAATTAAATTGTGGAATTTACAGTTCCTTGAAAATGTTGAAGAAGCAAAAGATTAGACAGATCTGAGCTGTATTTGAAATGGAAATTGAGACACATTGGACCGTGGATAGAGAAGAGCAAAGTTAAAAAACGCTTTTAGTTGAACAGCCATCTACTAAGCCAAAGCCAACTGGAAACATGAATTTTCCGTGACAAAAATAATACAGCAGCAAGAGGCAATAGGTTAGATCTTTAGGGGTGAATTGGCCAAGCTTCTTTAATCCCAACAGAAACTCCAGCTTCCACAGCAAGAATGTGGTTTCCACACTTCTGTGAGTGAAACAATCTAAATTATTCCTCTTTGTTAAGGAGTTAAATCCTGACATGCCCTGGAGAAGAGAAGGCCGACTGATTAAAAAGATAGAGCCAGGAGTGTGGGTCCCTCTGGCCACAGCTGAGCTCCTCACGCACAGTATGTCTGCAGGAGAGTCACTCGCACGTCTTGTGCTGCAAATGAAACTGCAGAGGTGGGCGTAAGCGCTAGGCTCTTATTGTAATTCAAAATCTCTCTCAGTGCTGAGGTAGGAAAAGTAAATATTTTATTGAAAAAGTAGTCGCTTATAATGTTAAATTCATCGATAAGGAGGCTCAGATTCCTTTAAATTCTTTCTGTTCGTTACTAGCAGAAGAATCAGTTTAGTAAAAACAGTAGGTATTTCTTCTGGGAAATTCTTGTGGAGTATAGTAGAGAATTGTATATATTTCTCTGTTCTATCTTGTAATATTGAATTAATTAACACAGGAACCTGCTGCGGATCCCACTCAGACAAACAACTGGAACTCTGACTTAGGTAAAGCACACTAGCAATAGACATGCATCTCTCAAATCACTGTTACTTGTTTGCGTTCTCAAAGCATTAAAAGTCTCTGTAATAAATACACCATAGACGTGGAGGAAAAGATGCTGCCTGTCTCAAAGGCTCGAAGCATTGACACCACTTTACTCCAGGAAAAAGTCTGCGGTCTGAGCTAAGTTCATGCGTTTGGATTCAGGTGGATTTGGGTTTATAGCCTGCGCCTGGCTGCGAGGTGGTCTGGAAAGGAGGATCGAGCAGATCGGGGCCGTCAGGAAGAGAGGTACACACAAGGATTGCAAAGCACACAATTCCGATCATGTGATTTTGGCTTTCTGTTGATTTCCTGAATCTTCAGGGCTTGTGTCAATAAAAATATGCTCGACTAGGTATGGCTGTAAGTTAACGACATTTTTTCATCTACTAAGATTTTATGCTTCTTTTTTCCCCCAAAGAGGCCAAGAGAGATCTGTACTCAAACTGTAGTTGAGAAACTTCATATCAGCAAAAGTAATTTCTTCAGAGACTTTAAATAATTACGAGTATTTAATATTCATCTACTTGTTTTTCACCTCCACAAACTGTCCATGCTTACTGAATTGATTTCTGTCCCAGCCACAGGTACGTACCCTCCTACTCCCGTTCCGGTATTCCCTATTGCCGTCCTGTATGCAGAACAGCTCCTCCAGGGCATGCACGCATCTCACTTGGGCCAGTGTCCAGGCAGATTAGACATGCAAATATTCAGCTTTGTCCTATTTGGAAGCTCAAACTGCAGATGCATTGGGAAAAATCACTCAAGAAACTTGATTTTGTATATGGATTAAAAATGATTAGAGTGAAATTCTATTCTGCATGATTAGGTATTTGTTTTCCTAAAATCTTTCCTAAATATGATGATATTGCCCTCCCCCAGACAGCGATGTTTCCAGGATTTCTTCAGGCAGTCATTATGTCCAGGGCAAGTCTTTGGCCTTCTTACTCTTGGCATGACAGTATTACCAATCCTTACAAAAACATTTATCCACATCTTAAGCCTTCTCGGCAGTATTAAATCATCTACCATCCCACGTATACAAGCTGGCTGATGGATGCGTGCAAATGCCTAGCGGTAGGGAAAGACTTAATATAGAGCCCCAGTAAATTACTGAGATTATTACAAGAAGAGGGAAGGCATGATAAATTGTTCCGTTGTTGACTATATATTCCCAGGATACAACGGTGATAGGCAGGCGGGCAGGCAGACAGGTGTTTGGGATACCTATCCGGCTGAGAATCTCAAATACAAATCACGTTCCTTGTTATCCAATTATTTGCTTTGTAGCTTCTCAAGCTACGCGGGCACCGCCCTCTTTCTAAGTCTCCTAGCTTTCTAATTTGAGTGAAGAAAGAAGTAACCCCTTCCATTCCTATTTCCTCCCTACAAATAGCTCCCAGCATGGCGTGTAACGCCGAGCAGCGGGTATTCGAGACCTGCCCGTGGCCCTTTGCTGCTCAAGCTACGGCCGCGGCGTCCTGCGTGTGCCGGCACCTGGGAGAAACGTCAGGTGTCGGTGTGCCGGTGCAGCGCTGACGAAGTGAAGCCCCTCGGTTCCCGCGGGGGCCGGGGCTGCGGGGTCCGACCCCGCCGCAGCCCTGCCCGGCCGGCTGCCTGCAAACCCGGGCCGGCGGCGGGACAGGTTTGCTGCAGGGCTCCCCCAGGGCGCGCTTCCCGGCGGTGGCCGCGCAGGCTGGAAGTTACAAAGTGGCGGCAGATGGCGCTGAGGAATTCAGAGAACAGCTCCGGGCTCGGAGGCGACGCATTCTGAGCTCCCCGCGGCGGGTGCGGTGCCCAGCGGTGCCCGGGCGGTGGGAAGCAGCAGCCAGCTTCACCTTCCTAATTGCTCCTCAGCTACGAACGCTATTTAAAGAAAGGGGAGAGAGTAGGAGGAACCCCAAATCCCGTTTTGAAGTGCAGTTTCAGCTTTAGCTCTGGCTTGGTAAGAAATCTGAAAAAAAACCCAAACCCAAACAAACCCCAAACAAACCACAACAACATTCCTACAGACAGGATATAATTTTGTAGTAGATTCTAGCAGGTTGTAGAAAACTCTTTTTCATTCTCCGCTTGAAATCTTTTTGGACTTCTTCACAGAGGAAATACTTGCATGATGGGGCTGAAAAATACATTCCTGGAGTTGGAGCTGAGAGGGACAGGACACTTAAATTTCAATTTATTTTTGTTCAGTTTATTTTTCTTAATATTATTCTTTTGCGTCCAGTGGAGGGTTTTTTTCAAACCACACAAGATGCTTTTCTGCTGTTATTTTTATTTCATTGCCTGCTTTCTGAACCAATATCCAAGCACTTACAGGAGAAGATTTATGGATCTGGAAGCAGAAGGTTTGCTGTCGATCGGGCTTGCTTTGCAAGCAGAGACCTGTGCCTGAGCAGGTCAGCAGAACGGATTGCATACAAAGAAGAAAAATATATTAGTTTTGAAAAGGAAAAAGGGAAAGTGAGACAGAGGGAGATTGCATGCATCTGTTATTTATTTCTACAATTAGCAGCTGACTTGTCTGCATTTCAAGTCTTCCTTCTCCTTTTTAACAACAACAAAAAAATCTGTTTAGTGGCAGTATTAGATATTACACTAGGACTCTAGGTTTTTATTACACTTTTCAGCACCAAGTATGCTTTATAAAGTTGAATGAAATCTCTTAAGTGACTATCAGAACTTGGCCCCATATGCACAACAATAATAAAAATGCTTAGCATTTATGCTGCCTTGGACACATCAAGGCTTTCTGCAGACCTTGAGTACACAGCCACAGGAGGCCTTTCCACGCTACGTATGTTAAGACCATCAGAGCTAGCAAGCAGTATTTTCCCAGCACTTGTGCTTTACCGGTGCCAGGTTGCAGGCAGCTGGCCCAGGCTGTGGGCAGGGGCGGGTGCTGCGAGAGGGGGCTTCTCAGCGAAGCACGGGCACAACGGCTGGCCGTGCACCATCCCAGTGCAGATGGCGTGGCTGGCTGCTGTCCCAGGCTTTGTCTATGTAAACCTGAGCTGCTGGCTTCCAGGAGCTGCCGCAAATCTCCTACGCTTGTATTACTGACAAATCTTGTTTACCCCTGCACCACATGATATGGGGGCAATCTTGAACTGGCCTGTGGGCTTGGCATCAGTCTGGAGTTCCTGCCAAGGAGCAAAAATGGAACAGAAATGAAGCCTGCATCTGGAGCCCAGGCCATATGTGAGGGTTTCTCTGCACGGCGTACCAGCTGCTGGCCCTACCTGTGGCCCCAGCTGCAGTTAGGGTGGGTGTGCTGGGACACTGTGTTTGGCTTCAGCGCTGCTACTGAAACCCGGTGCTAACAGGGTCCTGCTGTCAGGGCTCCTTTGAGAAATAGCTGGGGGCAAAAGGGAGTAAAAGTGAGTAAGATAACGGAAGAAAGGCTTAGATCAATGTTTCAGGAAGCCATCTGGGCTGAGACAGCTATAACTGAGACCAGGCAGTTGAGCAGAAAAGCAAGTGGCAAAGTAACGCTTTGTATAGTTAGGGGACATTACTGCTATACAGCCCCTGGTTTGGGTGACACCTTTTGGAAATTTAAGTGTAATTCTTCCTAACAAAGAGGTCGATAATAGACCTTGGACTGGGGAAAGCCTTTAAGTCCTTTTCTTTAGACATTCTTCCAAACGTCAAGCTCAAGATAACAGGATTCAGTTTCTACATGCATTGATTCAAAAGGGGATTTGGAGCATCAGTTACAATCTCTGTTGCTCACACTAAGAAGAGCCTTAGCAAGTGTTTCCACAAAGCATCTCCAAAGCGGTAGCCTGGAGTTAGCATGTTCCACAGAAACTTTCTAAAATCTTGCTCCTCTCTCTGAGGAGCAGGGTTGACTTTACATGACATCCACCTCACCCTGCAATATGAGATTCGTTACTAGTCTGTAAAAATCAATTAGCAACTTAGCACTCAACACCAAAAAAAAAAAAAAAAAAAAAAAAAGTTGCTTATGTACTTATGACAATGTGTTACACAATTTTTCAACTAAAGGCTTTATGGCTGGGGTGACCTCCCATCCCATAAGGAAAAGAGAGTCCAAGGTAGGAAACATATGCTTAAGATTCCTACTGTCAGTATTAATAAGATCAGGCATAAAGCAGTATCTGCGTAAGAGCAAGAAACAACTATATAGCTGCGAAGCTGCTCATCCTTGAATTAAGGTGAACGGGTTTTCCCTTGTGACCAGAAACCACTCTGTTTCTTATTCAGTGATAGTGTTTTCTGCAGTTACCTGGCTCTTGGGAAGTCCTCTCCACATATCCGCTTTACTATCACCATCTTCAGTGACATTATTTTATTTTATTTAAGGAAGTGAGCCTTCAAAAAACTACAGTTATAGCAAATAATGCTCTTCTTTGTTCCTCTTGGTGATCACATAATCTGGTCTGTTTTAAGCCTGATTTTTCTGCTGCGATGGACATTTGCATTTCTTTTGCATGTGCCTGTGTGTGCACATGCATGTACAGTTCTGTCAGAGGCTCTACTGTGTGAGTTCTCAGGAGGTGAAAGAAAACCTCTTATTTATTTCTGTTTGCTTGCTAACCTTTTAAATCAGAAGAGATCGCTTAATGACAGAATCAGGCTTGAAAACACTACTCATGCTGCACCCACCAGTTTGACTCATGGCCAGCCTAACTCAAACCTTTTGGGAAGACAGGAGTTCCCTGGGGTGTGCGGGTCTCCAGCTTTTTGATGAATCCTTTAAAAGAAACAAAACAGAACAAGGTCTCTTAGTACTTTCAGTTTGTCCCAACGTGAGCTTTGGTGAGTAGCACCTTATCCTTGTATTATCCGAGCACCATTTCTTCTAGAAGAGGCCGAGAGAAAAAATTTGCGAAGTATTTACATGAGTTAAAAGCGTAACAGGAAAGGTCAGGGTGTGCTGAAGATCAGCCTGTGCATAGTGCAGAAACAACCACACAAGCCTCAAACTAACGAGTTTGGGTACCAGCAGCAGTCTAAATGCAGCGGCACAGAGATCAGAGCACGCTGCCAAACTCACTGACGAGGCAGGGTAAATAAGCTGCGTGCTGGGTTTCATGCTGCTGTAGCTTGACTGACTCGGTTCCCCGAGCTAGGCATCATATTTTCACACATACCATCAGTGCCTCAGATGAACAGCCTCCCTGAAAAGCCCCATTACATGAAAGTGTGCAGTAACTCCCCGAAAAAAGGAAGGGGAAAAAAAAAAAAAAAAAAAGGAGGAGAAGATCTTGGGAAGTGGGAACCATTGCAGGAAATAAGAAGCAGAGAACTGGTAGGTAAAAGTTTCTGGGATAAATCTGCCCTTGTCTTAAGTACCTGTGCACATAACCCATAGCATATACTTGTGAAAATACAGGCAGTCTATGACATTGGTTAGCACACATCCCCAGCACGCTGCAGTCAGCTCTGTGGTATTGCACAGTCAATGCTTAGGATAATATTTTCAAGAGAAGTTCTGTCTTTGTGGTGGTGGAAGACATTTCTGCAGGCATTCTGTTTACAAAATACACAGGGATGAGGTATCCTCCTGTAAGGTGGTACTGTTTCCTTTAGTGTCATTTAATTTCCTTTACCTAGTCTTTCCCCATCTTTTTCTATTCATGTGCTTCATGTCCAGTTTCCATTGACTTTTCATTTCCTGTGAGTTTAACGACGAAGTCATCGGTCTTGGAAATTTCTCCGTAGATTGAGATTTTATATTCCCCTCTAGGTCTTTTATTGTTTAAATAAAAACAATTAGTAGGTGAAAATCTATCTTCCTTGATACCGAAACCTCAATTTCAATCAAACATTTGCCATGTACATAAGATGTTATAGTCTGTTCCATTCCTATAGCTTTCCATAGGTATTAATAGAAGAAAAGATTTTCTATTACTTCACATTTGGAATCCTCTTTTTTTTTTTTTTATTCTCAGAGTGATCTGTCATACAAGTGACATCACTTGTGTGCAAAAGGATCAGTTTACTTTTTCCCATTATTTTCCATGTCAATTGTTACACCTCAAAAAGCAAAACACACATGGCAGCTAGGTGCCAGTAATTTTTAAAGTCTGACCCTGTGTCATTTGCATCTGAACTCTACAGTCAGGTTTCACTGCAGGAATTTTTCACTGTTCTGTTTTGTTGTCTTTACATCTCAATCCTTAGCTTGCTTTATTTTTTCTTCTTCCTTTTTCCTTTTTCTTGAGTTATATTTTAAGCCTCATGCTGGATTTGCCTGCACAAATGCAATAAAGCAGGTTAAAAAAAAAAAATACCTTTATCTACCAACACATTGATTTTATTTCTGTCCACATTTCAAAAGAACAAATTCATTTTCAGACAGAAAATATCTATGATGCAATTTTTTTAAACTGTGGGTAACATGCTTCAGCTTCCGACAGCACTGTTAAAAAGATAAACCTATTCTGAAGCATTAATCTTTACCCTTCATGCACAAAACAGTCTGGATTTAAAAATGTCCAGACATTGATGAAAACTGAAGTAAGAAAGGGAAAGTTGGCTGAAGAGCAACATTTTCCAGGTTACCCCAAAAATCAGAAATTATTCTGAAGTTTTTTGGAAGGTGGCTTTCATGGGAAAGAAATATGCTGGACCTACTAATACGCAGCTGCAACAAGATTTTTCTTCCTAGGTAGCACATTTCCAGCTCCAGCACACTGGAGCTGTAGCAAAGCCCCCCCCTCCCCTGCAGCCTCAGTGCCAGCGCTCTCCTCCCTGCTCCAGCCACGGGGCTCAGCTCATTCGTAGCAATGTGAGGATAAAAGAGGAATCACTTCTTTTATGCCCGTTGCTGAAGAGTAACTAGAAGGAACTTGGCCTGCTGCAGCTCTGCTGCTTCTTTGCCCTTGTCCCAGGAGCTGTTGGTCTTTTATCCCAAGAGGCTTCAAAGCACAGAGGTGAATCGCTGAGGTTAGGTGCTGGGTCTTGGGCTGGAAAGGAGAAGGCATTCAGCCCATCTCTTTTCTTCTGGTAACGGAAAAGTTCTCTACCACGTGTCCAGGATGGGATGTGGAACCATACACACTCCTTAGGAGTGGTTGAGAGGAGAGGCTGCCCGCTCCACACTGATGCTTTCTTTGCCCAGTCCAGCCATCAAGCTGCTCCAGCAGTGCCCAGACCTCCACCAGCACACAAGGCCGAAGCTGTTCCTGGCGCTCCTCTGGTCTTGCTCTGAGACTGTCTCCTCACAGTCCCAGGCAGCAACTTTTCTTGTGGGTCACCGGCACCTGGACCCTCCAAGGGACCCGCCGCAGCGACCGTCACGCTAGTAGTGCTGGGGAGGTGGGAAGGGGGTACCACGGCACAAAGCTAAGGCACACCTGCAGCCTCTAAGCTTTGCCCGCCCCTTTTTTCAAAAAAGGCTGCTACAATGCTAAGAGCATCTCAGCAAAATAATACAAAGGTTCAGTCACCTTAAATGTAAAAGTTGGTTCCTTCTCTCCTGTTATTCACCCCCCCTCCTCCCAAAAAATTATTATTGTATTTCATTTTTATTTGTACTTTCTGAAGAGTAATGCATTTCCCAGAAAAGGATTAAATCTCTCAAAGTGAGGTAATAAAACTGAAGCTGTAATGAAACTCACTGGATATACAGGGAGATATTTCATTTAGGCATTGGAATAAAAATCTAGTTATATTCCTGATCAGAATAATTCATGACCAAAATGCCTCATCCTATTTTTAATTGTCCTTGTTTTTCAAATAAAAGTTATAGATGGTTTGGCTAAATCATTGCCTGTCAAAATTAGGTTGCGAATGGCTCGGTGAATCTCAAGGGGCACTTTCAGTTTTTAGGGCAATTCATTTATTTATTTGGCTATACTAATAAAGCACACATCCAGAGATTTACATTCTTATTCTACTGCTTAAAATGTATGAACCATACAGAAGTGACAGCAAGGAACAACAAGAAAGAGCTTGTACAGAAGCTCTGAACAATATTCCTATTTTTTTCCTAGCAAGATTTGAAAAAAAGAGCTTTTCCCTAAAATTCTAGGGAAGAATACAATAGTTACATAATTGAGATCTATTCCTGTTTTTCGAAACATATTTGAAGTGCTTGATTAAACCAAGAATCAAAGCATCATCATACGTTTAATCTGATTTGCTAATAATGGTTGCTGTAAATACATTGTATTTAGTGACCTGGCACCATATACTTGGTTGTACACTGAAACAAGGAAAAGGTACAGCTTGCTCATTTCAGAGAAACATTAAAATACAATAGGAGAGACACAAAACAGAATGCAGGGGGGAAGCTGTTGTGGCTTATACTGTACTTTTCAAACCAGCATAGTTACATTAATTCTAGAAAACATCGTTCCCTCAAACCAGAAGGGTTTGCAGTAGAAAGGGGTGTTACTGGCTTGTTAACTAAAACAAAAGAGTGATTTTCCCCTCTGTCTATGCTGAGACACCTTTCTATCAGAAACTGTAATGGAAGATTATACAGATTCTTTTTCTGTCCCCAGCCCCCAGAAAAATACAGTGTGTGATATTGTACAGCCTTACAAATTCTTTAAGCATAATAACTGCATCTTCATGTTTCTCAACTATTATACCTCCGTGGCTGCCAAATAAACATAAATTTCCCAGATGTGCTCCAAGCATGACTCTCTCTTCCTTTACTAGTTAGGCACACAGCAGAACAACCTAAGATTAGGTCAAATTTGCTTTGCAGCTGCTCCTTCCACAGGAGGGTTCACCTCCCCTGGCCTTTCCTACAAGCACCATGCCTCACCCTTCATTTTTCCATAACTAGCTCTTTACCCATTAGCCAATATTAATGGAAAGTACTCCACAGCATCTCAGCCATCAGTCCTTGTTTCTCTTGGTCTGTTCCCACCAACAGCCACAGTTCAAGCCCAAATTCACCACTCAGCTGAATGAGTTCAATAAGTTCAGTTATTCATTAGTCAATTAGTTCAAAATATAACAAGACATCCAGCAACCAGGTCCAAACAACTTAAGTCATCGGTTCTTTCATATACATATAATCAGTTTCTCAGATGTCAGATCATGCATTTTCCTATTGATTATTCCATCATTTATCTATCAAATGTTTCTGAATTAATCATCTATGCCAGGTATGCACATAAGCCCCAATTGTTACTACACTATTTTATCTGCTATCTTCCAAACTGCATGTTCTCACCTCTATTGTTCTTTATTTCAGTCCTTTCACAAACCAAAGAGATCCCGCTCCTTGGTTTGTTTTCTAACTTAGCCATCACTCTTAAATAACCCATCTCTTTAGATGCATAATTAGAATGAGACTTAACTGTTCTTCAAGCCTGCATAGCACTGATTTAGCCTACAGACCTAATCAATGTGGTCTTTCTCTGGCTCTAAACACTAATAGAGTCTAAGTGTTATCTTTAATAAATTACAGATCTACTTCAGCATACATGGCCTCATGCAAAGCCACAGGAAGAAGGGAAAGCTTCCTCTATAACTCAAGCATCTTTGAACCAGAAACACTGTTCCCTCTGCAAATACAGTTTCCTGAAATATTATGTATATCTAAGATAGAGATCTAAGAAAAAAATTCTGTGTTCTTGTTATTTGGTATGACAGAGACCAATGCTTACCTACACAAACATAATGATTCTTGTGTAGCTACTCTAGGGAAGAAGTGTACCATTGACCTTGGCATGTGGACTATATTCGCTTATCTGACTAAATCTGAAAAAATGAAAAAGGCCATCAAAGAGACACTGCTGATGAATGAAAGCTTTCTATTTCTGCTCTTCCACAAGACATTTCTTTTGCAGCTGGACTGTTTCAGAAGATTTATCATAAAATTTTGAAGCAGCTTCCATGTAGTTGTGGTGAGGAGAGTACATTTGCTCTTCATTACTCTATACATCTTAGATTGCTTCCTGCTCTCGGTAGCTCTGATGGACCATTGTTCGCTACCCTTTTGCTGTGCATAAGCTGTCAGCCTGAATAGTGAGAAACTCACAACGGACACCGAAGTTGTTCTCTTCATAACACAACTAAGAGAAACAGCCCCAAACCCAAGCACACCGTGCAGTACAAAGCAGGAGCAACAATGTGAGCAGACTAATCATTTCAGATGCTACACATCTTGCCAAACACCTGTTTATCTCAGAGTGTGAATGAAAGCAGGGGGAGGTCGCACAAGGAGTGGCTGTACCACTGAGCAGGGAAAGCCAGCACACCTGTGCAAAGCAAATGCAAATCCGCTGCTGCTTGCCAAACTGAACCAAGCCCATGTAAGCTTATTTCTCAGCTTCTCCGAATACAAGTTTGTCAGATGGACCGGAGTTAGTGATGACAAAGACGGAGGAACAGTATCTGGTGAACATAAGGATGTATCCAAAATTAATATGGTTAGGAATGGGAGTTCAGCAAAGGTAAAGAAAAGTTATATCCCAATTTAATATTCTCTGTAAGAAGAGAAGAATATCTTTTTCAAGTAATGCCAAATATAAAAATATGAAAAGTGGGGAAAATTTCTGCACAGCTAGCTATCTGCTTTACAACATTTACTGACTCCAAATGTTTAAGTATCTTCTTCTGAGTAAGCAATGCAAAAAAAAAAAAAATTCAAATACAGGAAGGCGGTTGATTTTGGTCACAGGTTCACACACACAATAACCAAAGGTATCTGTAGTTTACCTCTTTCCCGTGTCATATGAATGACAAGGTAAAAAAATGTTTTTAATTTATTAATTTAGTTATACTTTCTTTGCTAAAGAGAAAGGAGCTGAACTCAGCAAAGGGGGAAAATAATAACCTTTAGAAACGGCAGTGTTCAAAAACCAGCAAAACAGAAAAAAAAGTACGCTACAATTTCCAAGATAAAGGCAGTGAGAATATTTAAGACTATAAAAGAAAATAGAAATTCATGATGAAGAGACTCACTGAGCTATCTCCAGCTGTATTATCAGTGGCGAATGATCAAGCAGATGCACTCCATGGCATCTGTCATCGCAATTGGATTCCAGCGAGTTTTATAAAAAAAAAAATAATAAAATACAGCCTGCCTTCATAACCAGCCAGTGCCTTGGCTGACCTCAGACTGGTTGTATTTGGCTATAAAACCAACTAAACTCACAAGGTTTAAGCTGAGGCTAACCAGCACAGCCATTCCTGACCCTGGAGATGGATGAGTTGTTTAGCTATTTGTATTTGGGAAGTGGCCAAATGCCAAAATAGACGTTTTACAGCTGCTGTAGCTTCACCTCACTGCCATTTGTACATAGGTTTCAAACATTCCTGTGATGCTCAGGCAGGTCAGTTTGCAGTGCATACAGATTGCAGCGGGTCAGAAAATCTGCTCTGTTCCCGGAAAGTGTTTGACTTTTCACTTGGGATACACAAAAATCACACACGCAGTTACCCCAGCCTAAAATTTCTTTGGGTTTTGCCTCAGCAGAACTTGCTTTCTGGTTCTCATGGTAAATGTCCAACTTCCCGTGAAAGGCAACCTGCTTCTAGAGGAATTGTCACTTGCTGGTCCTCAAAACACACAACGTGGGGCACCATCTCTGAGCAAAGAGGGAAGCCATGGAGAGAGGAAGGCGGCCTGCAGCCTGTGTCCTCTGGTTGTCTCCCCTGCTGGGCTGGTGTTTTGGGGCTCACACCCTGGTTACTGGTCCCAGGAGTGCCCTGTTGGTCCCAGATCAGGAGAGGAAAGCCCCAGGTGAGGATGGAGAAGAAGCTGGGGCCATGCTGCCTTGCTTGGTGTCCAGAGCTGGGTCATGGCAGGAGAGGTGGCACTTGGGACAGGAGCTCTGGTTTTGCAGCAATGCCCATGGTGGCTGCGGTCCCTGCCAAGTTGCAGCTGCCCTGAGAGCTTCTCTGGGGTGCAGGGCAGTGCCTCCATGCTCGGGTGCTGCCCTGCACAGGGCATCCCAGGGGAGAGCAAGGGGAGCACGGGGCATGTACCATTCCAGCACCATGCAGCCTGCATGACATTTGCTGGTGTGCGGACTGCGCCTGTGCTCCTGCTTTGCCCTGCCACACCGCAGGGACCCCCCCAGCCAGCCATTAGCGTTTTTGAAAGGTCATGGAGATTGGGGAGGTCCCCCACAACTGGAGGAAGTCTAAGAGACAATGGACAGAAATTGACACAAAAGTGATTCAGGCTGAACGGAAAGAAAATCTCCTTCACTTTGAGGATGGTCAAGCCACAGAATAGGTTGCCAAGAGTGTTTGTGTAGCTTTCACCTTTGGACGTTTATAGACCCAGCTGGGTAAAGCCCTAAGCAACCTCATCTGTCCCCACAGCTGACCCTGCTTCAAGAAGGAGGTTGGACTAAAGACTTCCCAAGGTCCCCTTCAGTTTGCATTATCCCATGACTTTTTTTTTTTCCTTCTTCCTCAGCCCTACTTATAGAAAGATTGTCATGGAAATGCTCTAAAAGTGAAGTCATAGCAATGTTAAAAATGCACAGCAGCACTGCAAGTGTTTTAGCTCAGAAGGATTATCTCATGGCCACATGTGATAACTCTGAACAAGAGCTGTGTTGACATCTTTGTCATCTCCACAGGCATCAAAAGCTCAAGAGATTCTAGAAAAAACTTTGTCTAAATTTTCTTATTTTAAACTTGGAACTTTAAAAGACTTGGAGATGTAGGCAGTCATTAGAAAGCTCAAGTCGTCACCTGGAAACAACCAAGACAGGTTCACAATATCCCACATTTCTTATATGACTTGTTTTTGTAGTTGCTGATGCCTACAAAACACCAAGTACTTTGAATACCTCTCCTACAGTATTAAGGACTGTGTTTTTACCCCTACTCTGGTGACTTTGAAATCACTGCCCAAATTCTGAGGGTATACAAGCAGTAAATCAGCAGGAACATATCTATTGTCCATCAGGCCTCAAGTAAGAGTACAGCAGTCCATGCCCTCTTTAGGAAGCTCTCAGTAGTCTGTAAGTTGAATCAGCAAAAGTTGAAGATCACTAATTTAAAACATCTGACAAATTTATGTGATGCGAGTTCACTGAGCAGAACTGCATCTCAAGAACTGGTAAAATCCATGTTCCTGATTTAGACAAGTTAGTAAAATACGCAGAACTGGCAGAGGCAGACCTGCTTGGCTAGTGGTCATAGAATCATAGAACGGTTTGGGTTGGAAGGGACCTTCAAGATCGTCTAGTTCCAACCCCCCCTGCCATAGACCAGGTTGCTCAAAGCCCCATCCAACCTGGCCTTGAACACTTCCAGGGATGAGGTGTCCACAACCTCTCTGGGCAACCTGTTCCAGTGCCTCACCGCACTCACAGTAAAGAACTTCTTCTTTACACCTAATCTAAATCTACCCTCTTTCAGTTTAAAGAGATTACCCCTTGTCCTACCCAGTCATGCCAACTCCGGGCCCTTTCTGCTAGCTGTTACCCCTTGTCCTACCCAGTCATGCCAACTCTGGGCCCTTTCTGCTAGCTGTATATCCAGCTACCCACTCTTACAATTGATCCTGGGTTTTAACCTCTGTTCAAACAATATGAATAATCTTGATTCATATTTCTCCAGCTGAGAAACGTAAATGACATGAGCTGCTTAGCCAGCAGAATGGAGAAAGGAAAGGAAAGGGGAAAGAAAAAAAAAATCCACACAATAAATGTTGTTTTATTTTCTACAATACCCACTGAGGTTCCAATGTACAGCAGAGAAGGTGACTTTTTGTTTCCTGGAAACATTTCTAAATGCCTTAAAGTGACTCTATAACTCTTCCTCCACAGTTAACTGGGCTAAGAGTAAGTAGAGTTTATCATAACTTAGAATTAAGCTAACCTCCAAGTAGGTGTTAATTGTAGAAATGCAGCTCTATTTCTCCATCAACTTTACATAAAATGATTTGCATTGCGCTAACCCAGAGCAAGGTGCTGTGCAGACAGGATGTTCTGTTCTGCCCACCTGCGACTTTTTAACAGACTAAGTGGAAGACAGATGGGAAGGACAACTTGCCTGTATTATTATCTTACTGAAAGGCAAAGGCAATACTGCCTTTTGTCATCCTTTCTTACTAATGGCTGTGTGTTGTGAGCTCCACCTCCTGAATATTTCCCTGCTCTTTCTGTAACCGGAACAGTAAGCAATGGCTAGTTTCTCCCTGAACTTGCCTTTCTCCCCTTGGTTTCCCATATAGCATTTCCTTTACCCACCAATGCCTGCAACAAACACTTGGCTGGAAACGCTATAAGCTGAAGGGATAAGCAAAGCCCCGAAGAGGCAGAAAAGAAGAAATGGGCCCCAATTTGCTGTGCTGTTCTCTACAAAACGCCCGACGCTCAGGAAAAATAACCACCAGCCCCTCAGGACGGCTGGGTGCTGGCAGGGAGGTAACGACGTAGAAAGGAGCAACCTGGGCAGCACCAGTGGAAACCTCCCAGCACAGCAGAGCCACTGGCATCACTAAACAGCCTGAGCAATACCTGGGTAATGTTGCTCAATTTGTGCAGCACGTGGCTGAACTCCCAATGCCAAGAAATTAAAAACCAATCAGCTTTATTGGGCTGTCGATGCCAGGGCAATTAGCACTCATTTCTGACAGCATATGCCCATGCACTGCTCTGGCTCACGTGAGCGTGTCTCCCCCAGCCTGGGCTGCCGGGCTGCTCACTCGGGGCACGGCAGGGCCCGCCAGCAGCAGAGGTGGCCGTCACATCAGGGAGTCCCTCTCTGCTCCCCCACTTCTCAAAGCTATAGGACCAACAAGGTTAGAAGCAGCAGTATCCTCCACCCCTGTGGAGGGGATTAAAGCATCCTGGCTATTAGTTCCCCTTGGATCAGTAAAGCCAGCAGCACTAAAACGCTTGCTTTGTTATGTGGAGAAGTTAGTTCCAAAGTCAGGAAGGGGCATTTGGGGGGAAAAATGCAGAGGATCCTTGTTTGCGATCTACAAGAGATTTCTCTGATGCTTTAATTGTGTATATTTGGAAGAGCTCAACAGTTAAATTAAAGCCTAGATATTAGCTCTTTAGGAGGAGCTGTGTTTTTATATCAGATTTCTGCATTTATAACCAAGTAGATCACAACGAAACAACATGTATTTAAATCAGACTATACTTCTAAATATACCTAACCTCCACACATAAAAACTCCCAGCAGGTGACTTGTTAAACAATAAGGAACATAGGAGGTAGGTTGCTTTTATGAAGCCTTCAGTGAAGGCTAACTCTAATTGTGTGCTTGCATTTTTTTATCATTTGTAATAGTAAATCTCTCTATGGTACAAAAAGAGACTTTTGTACTTCAAGCTAGGAAGCTAAGTACTGTGATTTCAAGATATCATCTGCCTTAGCATTTTAGGCCCTAAGCACTCAGAGTATTAATATTTGATTTTGTGAGCACCAAAGTATCTTTGAGAACATAAGCCTAGTCCAAAAGACTTTAAATGCCTTTTTTCCCCCCCATGCATCAAATTCAAATGCAGAGAAACTGGCCATTATTCAGAAAGAAATCCCCACGTGCACTCTCCAGAAAAAAAGATACAATAGATATAGTGGACATAGTCTAAACATTACTGGAACAGTAAAAACAAACAAGTCCCTTATACATACCTTATAGAAAAGATAATACTCTGATGTCAATTAAAAGCCTTTCTATTTAGCTTCAGCTTTCTTCCTTCTTTTATTAGAGCATTTAATGAATCTGCTAGGGTTTTTCAAATGCAGATGCTAACTATATTTACAAGTAGACTGACAAATATACGAGCCTCTGAATCCTTAGCTAAACCAGACCATAATTTGATCAGCAGCCTGAAGCAAGAGAAGCACGCACGCTGGTTTGTAAATAGCTTGGAGATTTTTCCTTCTTCGAATGCAAGTTTTACTGCTTGACTCCTTCATACCAGGGCATAACTGTGAATTTCAGTACAATTCAAACCCCGTACTACTAAAGGCTGAACATCAGAAAATTTTAGTCATGCTAACATAAAGATTTAACTTAAAATTACCTTCTTGTAAATAAAAAAAAAAAAACTAAAATAAAAGGCTAAATTATCAAGAATAAGCAAGAATACTAAATAAGATTATAGGCCCCTTAAAAAAAAAAAAAAAAAAAAAGAAAAAAACCAACTTTTTAGAAGCTGCTGTTATTTACTCACCTAAGTAATAATAGCAAGCTACAAAATTACATCACCACCTTTCTGAATCACCTAAAAATCTTTAGCTGGCCACAAAGCCTTTTATAGCAGGAAATTAGGGGTGAAATTTGATCTGGACCTGTTGCCTCTTGGGAAATGTAGTTTAGTAACGGGGTACCCATCTTGTTGCAGGCCTTGTTGTCATCACTGAGGAAATTAAAGGAGACATTTTTACTAGGAGTTTACTTTTATTTACTTTTTAATCCTGCATGGCAGGTCTCTAAGTGTTTTCTTTTCAGATATGACTTGACTGAGCCCTTTTCTAAGGGAAAGAAAATTGGAATTCCTCGAGAGGGGATTATGGGTAATCTGGTACTTTAAAAAGGAATGAGTGAGCAGTTTTTTGGTTTAATTGAATAGGGAAAGCATGGGGAGCTCTTAGGAGAAAGCAATACTGCTGCTGGCATTTAGGTTAGAAAGATGGATATTCATTTTCATCAAATGAGAGTTTATAGACGGGATCTTTTCTTAGGGGTCTTTGAGGTGGACAGTCTGTAGAAGCAAGCAATCTGGCTATGAACAGCTTTTAGGCCCCAAAAGAGGGAGTAGCACAAAGGCTAGCAAGGAATGAACAGATAGTGCTTAGAGGAGCTAGTGAGTTGTTGGTTTGTTTGGGGACTTGTTGTTTTTCTTTTCAAGCTATTCAGAAATGTTCTCTGGCCCTCTTCTGAACAGCTCCGAAGTGTTAGACTTACAAATGCTTTCTCTGGAATTACACATCTCTCTTACAGAAAAGGTAAGTTATTGGACTGTTGTTGATCTTCCTCTGGCATACTGTTGCCTTGGCTCTGACCTTCACTTTTCCATTGCAAAAGCCCATTCAGGAACCCTTATTGCTGAAGCTTGAGGGGTCTCCACACTCCTGCCTCACCTGAAAATGCTTTGGGTGTTTCTGGTGTTAATAATGTCTCATAAATTTCGCAGGTAACTTGGGTTATCTGTAGAGGCAGAAGATAAGCACCTTTGGAAGTGCTGTGAGAGGGTGTTTTCTTTACTCAGGAATCTGACTGTATCGACTATGCTGAAGAACAATTAAGTATGAGGAATCTTGCCTCATCAACTTCTCTTTTAGGCGGTCTAAAGAGATTTGAACTGTGATTGTATTAACTGACATGCAGCTTAATTGGTTTCTCTTCATCTGAGTTTCAATGTAATGATGGGCTACGTACAGATTTGCGTAGGTGTAACGCAAGAACAGCTCTCCTTTCAGCTGCTTCTTTCATCTATGAGAGTATGTTGGCCCATGACACTGCAGAGTTGAGGGTAAAAACCAGCATCCTCAAGGCCTCTATGTGCCTGGAGTAGAGGGATGCTGGGGGATTTGATGCTGCTCACCTCTGCCTCTGTAGTTCAGCCCAATTTTTGAGCAGGAAGGTCCCGGAGCTCTAAGCCTCTCAATTAGTTTTCCTCAGTCTTTCTCAGCTTTTAATTGTTGCTGAATGGGGAAAAAGAGCACAGGTATGGGGCACGCTTAAATCAAATAGTTGTCCTAATTCCACCTTCCTCCCCTGCAGCACCTTCTGGGAGGTGGAATGAACAGCACTACCCTGTAGTCTCATTTATTAGAAGACACTAATGAGCACGTTCAGTCTAAAGTGAAGACCCTGTTGTGCATAGGTCAGCTTCATTTGAAATCTAAGGAGACCCAGGGAACTGTTTTACTGCAAGATGTTAATTAGTTGTATTAAAAGCAACAGCAGTTTAAAAACAACAAAAAATACTTTTTCTATGGGTGTTTTTTTGAGAAGATAAACTCACAACTAGTGACTGGGAGGGAGAGGGGAGAGCAAAAAGATAACCACTTGATAGAAAAAGACAGAAAAGTATTACCATGGGCTTTACCAATTTATTATAATAGCCAATGATATCATCTTGGTTTTGCAGTAAAACTCAATTTTATGTGTCAGCAAAGCAATCTTAAACTGCTGAGCAGATGTCAGCTGCGTATCTACCATGTCAGTGATCAGGAAAGATGTTTTTCATGAGCAGTAGCAGAGTCATTGCAAGGAATGTTATTTTTTCATACACTTTCCAATGAATGTGGAGGGTTGCAAGGCTTTAAAAAAGTAATTCCTAATCTCTGTAAGTCATGGATTCTTTCCATTTATGCAGTTTTTATACAGAATGTTTTCTGCAGCTATTGGGAGACAAGAAGCCTGGAGGAAGCTATTGGATAAGGGGCTTTCGGAGAACACTTTAGGCAGGGCTGGTATTTCAGTGCATTATTTTCAAACTAAATTCTACTGCAAATCTTCATAGTCTTTGTAGAGCCTGGGTAAATTCATAAAACTATTCCCTAAAATACTTGCTAAGCCTTTTTAAAATTAATTTAGTTCTGCACCTGAGCATCCAGCTTCAGCTTCCTCTTCACCGGTACTCCTGTGACTTGAGTTTTTACTGACACACACAGTTCTTGAAAGCGGAGTTTAAATTGTTATGCATGAGTAATAGTACTAGAAGGAGTTTCGCCCCCCTCTCACTAGTGGCAAATTGCTGCTGGAAGCTAGGTAAGACTTTGAAACATCTAGTATAAGATGAGAAAGCTGCGCGTTACGAAAGAGAGAAACCACTGCTGTTAAGAACCTGGGGAGGGGGGGAGTGAGCATTAAAATTGGGAGTATGAGGTGCTAATCAGGCAAGCTGCTCGCTGCCATATGACTGGATCTGAACAGACTGCACACAAGCTGTGGGTCACATACAACCCGGTGTTTTCAGTCTCGATTTCCAGGTTTGCAGTATTTGACCAGCCATATTTTCTCTGTGTCTTTTTCCCTGAAGTAAGAGACTTACTAAATAACCTCACATATCAATTCTAGGGTTTTCTGGGGTTTTCTTGTTTTGCAAAGTTCAGGGGTGGACTTTCAATTTCATTGCTTTTACTGGAGTCAGATATTTTGAAGATTTAAAAAATTTTTAGTCCTCAAGGGTGCCAGGATAGGACTAGTGACTGGCCATGAGCTCAGTTGTGATATACCTTGGTTCAGCTCTTGACTCTGCCTTGAAATTTGAGGTTTATGAACCTTGCTATAATTCTGCTCTCTGTGGATCAAAATAGATACGGCTTCCCTATATCAAAAAAGTGACCTGAGGTTTAAAGGAATAATGCAGGTGCTTAACTGGACAATGAGATCCCAGTAAACATGGACAAACACAGACTAGATTTTCAGTGGAGCTCAGAACTCCACATATACCCTGCGCTCAGAAAATCTGTTCCAGTATCTAAAGTACCAGCAGCCTTTTTTTTTTTATTCTACTCTTTTTCAGTAATGCTTGCAATGCACAGCAGAGCTTGCAGCCTCAAGACACTGAAGCAGAGTGAGCGTTTTGAGCTGCGCTCGTCCAGTGTCTCATCATGATCAGTAATTTCACTCCCAGCATTGCAAAAGATTTCTCAGTATTTTAAGTACAGATGAAATTAATCCAATTTTAAGGCTGTGACTAGTGATTCTTTCATTTTCCATGTTCAAGTTTTCACCCTAGAGAATGCAGACTAAAAGGAGAAATGTTGATCTTCAGTTCCAGTGCAATAAATGAAGAGCACTAGCTAGAGCAGCACCAATTTTGACAGGACGGCATGCACAATGAGAGGAGGAAAGAAGTCTCTGATATCTCGTTATCTATAAATAATGCAAATGAATATTTGAATGGGAAAAGATGAAGCTACATGATTTATTCCTCATTTTCCCCATGGGATAGATTTATAGTGACTGCTGTGAAAGGATCTGTAAGTGGCTGGGCAAGTCAAATGGAGGTCAAGATGGATAGTGGAGGAATGCAGTCACCTGTGGTATTATTCTCTGGTCATGAACAGCTGAAGAGGTGGAACGTATATTTGGGACTACTGAAACTTTATGTCTGAATTGCCATTTTACACAGAAAGCAGGTACCCTTTATAGAGGTCATGAGCAATAGCATCCTCATCGTCTGCTCTCTTTGGACAGTAGATGCAATTTTGCACACAGACTCTTCCAGCACTTTCACCACAGCAGAGTGTGCTTTGAGCAGGGCTTGTCAAAGTGGGAGCAGCCACTTCCTATTCATCAGCCTGATTTTTGTTTACAGAAATGAACAGGAGATGTAAGTTCAAGCTTAATTCCTGAAATTCAGCTTTCTAGAGATGTTCCGCCAGGCCCAGCAGCAGAGGAAATCCAAGGGCACCAGTTCTCCAGCCTTGTCTTGCAGTTGCCACTGTCTGAAAACATCTTGCAGCATCCAGGAAAACATTCTTCCCATTTTTTAATCTCCTCCCTGTTATGTATCAAATCCTGCTGGCTTTAGAGTTCAAAGGGGCTAGCGCTGATCTTATTCCAGTTACCCAAATTTAGTGGATTTTGAGGTGAGAAGGCATGCCGCCCTGAGCTTCTGCATACTGCTGGCCAGTACCTTTACTGGGAGTCCTACAGCTTTCTCTGCTGATTTCGTAAGAGAAAGGAGGGCTGGAAGGGGTGTCAGGAGGGTAACACGAGCCTGCCTTCCTGCCCCAAGGCAGAAACAGCTCCTCCTAAGCAATTGCTGCTGGATGTTGGTCCAATCAGTCCTTATTAATCTCTACAAAGGTGATTGCTACAAATGCCCTAGCCAGCCTATGCCAGCAGTTTCCCTTGTAGTCATTAAATAATTAGTACCTGACTTTAATTTGAATGAGTTAGGCATTATCTTTCATCCAGTGGTTGTTACTGTGCCTTTATGATATACTGAATAGTCATTTACCACTTGATATCTTCTCCCTCTGACTATATTTGTGCATTGTAGTCAAGTCACTTCTGGGTAGCCTAAATAGATTTTGATAAGTTAAACAAGTCTTTTTGCTGACACTGATCGTACAGATTGGATTTGAAGTATAATGGTATCACTCTAATCTGCCCATGAGGAAGAAAAAACAGCATTTTTTTCAAAGACAGAGTCAAACGTAGCATTGCACTCCAGTCCTTGCTATTTCATTAGATATTCTAGGGAGACAACGTTTGTCTAGGCTTTTTATAGCTGCCCATAAAAAACCAAAACAACAAAAATCCTAAACAACAACCAAAAAAAAAAAACCAAGCTGACAGGTTATTTCATGGCAGAGAGCTGTCTTCATTCTTAAATGTACCTGTAAAGGAGCATGTGACTTAAGACACTTTTTCAGTCAGATTTGTGTGTTTGTATATGGCATAGGCCCCTGTCTTCTCCATTAGAAAGCTGATCTCTTCATGGCGTCACTTCTGAATTGCTACAGAAGTTGGATGGTCTCTCAAGGTTTTCCATTTGAAATGCCTGAAATCTGATTTAGCAGATTTGTTGTATTGCACCTCTGGCTGCAAAGGTAATGTCTTGTGAAGCATGTGTAACCTCTCATGAAATTAGTGTTTAACTGAACAAATGCCTTGTGCTTTTCTTAGAAGGGAAAGACACACTTAAAAAAAATTATTTCAATAGTCTTTACTGCTCACATTTGTTTGCGTTTGGGAAAGGAAGAGGAGAATTATAGTAGTTCTTCTAAACTTAAAATTTTATTTTCCATTTTGAATAGCTATCAGATGACTGTCTTATAAGAAACAGAACTCGTTTGTGATGTTTGCAACAGAGACCCACCCTGAATGATTTACAAATAAATGATGTCCTAAAAGAGAAAAGAAATTACTTCCATGGGGTAATGCATTTCAATAGTTTTAAATAATTGCATTTAGTAAGGGCACTGCTGATGACTGCTGCAATGGGTCAGCATTCACGTCACAGTAACACTGAGAAAGGAAGCTTCAATTATAAGTCCAATCTACAACTCGCTTCAAATAATTACAATATTTCCCTTGATTTGAGTGGACTTCACTGTGCAAACAAGCTCCATCGTATCACCCAGGAGCTATCAATGCTGAACTCTGCGGGGGAGGCAGAGTAATCTGATTTTCTTGCATTGTTTTTTGCATTGCTTTGGCAGGTCGCAGAATGGGGCACAGACCCAAAGCGCAGGTCACAGTAGGGTCTGCAGCCCTGAAGACTTGGGAGACTGCTGCAGCCAGTGTGCTCGTTTCTTCTAATCACATAAACATCCTGTATCTTCTTCAGCTGCCCATTTGTGTAGTGGCACTTCATTCTAGTGCTAGTGACAACAGATTATTGAGAGGTGAGTTAGAAGAAGCAGCTCTAGAGCTCACTAAAATTTCCATGCAAGAAAAAAGAATGAAGACATATTTGGCAGTGTTAGAATTGCTGAACTCTTTGAGGGAACTGCTTAGGCTGAGTAAAAAGAAATATGCCAGGGTGAATTCCCAATAAACTTTATGGCTGGAAGCGTAAGATCTGCAGTAAACTGCCCCATTCCTGTTTTCTCCTTGCTCCTTCTAGTACATGGGCTTATCGTAGGCTCAAACATGATGCACCATTCTTTAGACTTAGAGTTAATAGAAAAATCTGTTTCATATTCTTGATGGGATGTGTGTAACTTCAGCTGAAGGCCGGGAAAGTGCAGGAAATCAATAGGCTTCTGTTTTGCATAAAATTAACAGTGTGGAATTTAAGTGACTGCCTTCTGTACACAATTTAATTATTGAAAGCACAACCCTCTTTGAAACTGAGCCCAGGAAATGGGTTTCTGTGTAAATGAATGAGCATTCTATTACAGTGTAATGCACTGGAAAAGACTCCAATAAAATCAGCTTGCTCACCCTAAATTCTTTTTTCTTAGAGTAGTTCCTGTAAGTGAGGAGCACTAGAATCTTCCCGTAAACTTTGGACTGAATATTGAATACAGTACCATCAGAATATTCTCTTTATAGGAATAAAAAGAAAAGAAAACAAGGAAATGTACCTGTGTGGTCAGGAGAAAATGTCATTAGCTGTAATATTGTTTCAGTTTTTTTCCATTATTTCATCAGGGAAATTAATGTACCATTTCAAGTAAATTTTCAGATTCAAACAGGGAATCATGATTCAGTTAACATAATCCAAAGAATGGGACTATTCTTTGTCTGTATCTTTCATCTTTATTTTTCAAGGACTCCACCAGGGCTTGGAGGTCTCCATAGGGTCTGGGTTTCTTTTTTTTTTACTTTACTTGCTTTTAGGAATTAATAACTTTGGTTTCTCATTTTTTCCTATTCTCTTTCTTTTTGCATACTGAACGTATCATTATTTACGATCAATTTGTATATGGTTGAGTTATCCATGAAACTGAAAATTCAGTGAGGAAATTAGGCATTTGAGTAATTAAAAAAAAAAAAACAAAAAAAGAAGAGCATAGAAGATTGTTAATCTCGATCATCTTTAGCACACTGAAGACACATACTTCATGGGTTGCTTTTAAAATTCCATTAATGGTGCTGGAGGCTCTGCCTCCCCCAGCCTTTAAATCTGTTAATACAGTCCCAGAGGTTGTTAACACCTTTCTATTATACTTTCCTGACATAATGTGGGAAGTAAAATAATATGTGTAGCGATTAACTCATATCCTAACCTGAAATCATGGTGACTATAATAATGTGTTGTGCTCCGCTCACGAAAGAGCACATGCATGTTTTAGGTGACGATACTGGATAGAGACTTCCATCATGAAAAGCCTTTGTCCAAGTGTAGATGATGCCCTTGTGATCCAGTGAATCACAATGCAGAAAATGTCTCCTTTTCGTGATATAATTAAAGCTCAAAATATTCCAGAGATTTGCAAATGAAGAACACCAAAAACAAATGCTACCCATTTTTAGCTGAATTGTTGAATTCCCTTGGGTTTGCAGAAGCAGAGTACAAATTCTGAAATACTCAGCTCCTCTTCCATTAGCTTTTTTGCTTTTTCCATTTTCTCCAAATAGAAGAGGCGGAGGCATATGACAACTTTTAGAATATATGTTTAGAATACATCTCTTGAAGCATTTTAGCTGAAGCCTGGACAGAAATGCATTTTTCTCTGAAAGAGTGAAATTATGAGTTACGTGAAAGAATTTGGTTCAATATGAGATGAATGCTTAGTTTGTGCTTTCTTCTGTTGTGTTTTGTTTTTCTGATAGGAATAAATCAGAACTCACAAAATGACTGACTGGTACAGGAGAAAAAATAAGCTTAGGATTCAAGGGACTACCTTCAGTTCCCTGCTACGACTTTACCCTTTTGAAAAATCTAACCCTCAGCACATGTAGGCTTGGGTTTCTCATTTGCCAAGTGTCAATAGCAATTTCCAGGGTTTGGTGAGGATATGTAGGTTGTGGATTCTGGCATGTTTAGCTGTTATGGAAGCTGGAAGTAAGGAAGGTTACAGATATTCAATCACTTCAGTGATACGTTCGTGCATGCTTTCTCCTTAGGACATCCTTCATTAATTGTCTTGCACTCTCCAGTGGCTTAGTGTCCCTCTATTTTATTTCTTCTCTGTGCAAGAGGCAGATATGCTCATGAAAAAACGTGGTTGTTTTATATGAAGCTCTAGCTGCCATGCTAATGCAGGCGTTTTAAAAACTTTATCTGCCCAGAAAAGGCAGGAGTGCTTTCCAGTGAGACTTCAAACAGCGTCATAAACTGTTTCTCACCGCAAGACCCCTTCTACCTTTTTAAAGATTCACAAAAGCATTCTCTGTGTTTGGATTTCCAGATTTCCTAGTTGAAGGAAAAGGAGGGAGGCAAAGGGTTGCTGTAGCAAACTGTTTACTTTAAACTTTTCAGTTTTCCTGCAAATGCGTGAATTAGCTACCTCAAAGGAAGCTCCAACAACAAGAAATCTTTATCCTTCATCCTCTTTCCTCCTTCCCCAGTGAAGAGGAGGGAAAGGAACAAGGAAGTATAAAACTCTAGTTTTCTTTCTCAGATTTACTGGGCCTGCCAAGATTGCCAGAACTGTCTTTACATTTCTGAGCCTTTTGGTTTTCAAAAGTCCTCACCCCAAATCTCAAAAACAAGAATTTAAGAGCTTTTGACATGAACAGTGAATAGATA
This sequence comes from Sagittarius serpentarius, assembly GCA_034782735.1. Taxonomy (NCBI): domain Eukaryota; kingdom Metazoa; phylum Chordata; class Aves; order Accipitriformes; family Sagittariidae; genus Sagittarius; species Sagittarius serpentarius. The sequence continues at coordinate 14,245,834 of JAVKLA010000042.1, read as the reverse complement.
CAAATAAACATATTCAAGATACAATAAAAACAGTGTGTAGGCAAGGTTATAAATTCCTAGGCTTTAGGCAGACCCCTCCATAGCTTTGAGGGCTCAGTGGAATCCTCTGGAGGGAGAGCTTGGAAGAGCTTGTGGCTGAGATTTTGCATCTTCCTCTGTTTCTTGCTGCTGCTAGAAATGAGAAGATGGATTAGAGCCTAGCACTGTGCTGGGATGGTAATTCCTTTAGACTTGTGGTTCAGAAGTGATAATAAAATAATCAAAGGTAATATACTGAGAAAATAGGGGCTAAAGCTTTTATGGGTTAGTGTAAGATCGCTTAATGCCGGAAAGTAAGTCATCCTTATTAGGAATTATGAACAAACCTCGACCTTTTATTTGGATAGAACAAATAAAGCCAGGAGATCTGGGACCAGGTCTTAGAAAAAGAACCCCACATTTTCCTTTTCAAAGCATCTTTGCTTCCCGCTGCTGTAAGTAGGTTTTTTTTTTAACAGCGAGGTCCCAATCCTGTAGTCCAGGTTGGATCTACCAGAGCAACTACACCAGGTCTGCTGCCTGCTCCTCATGCTCCTCTTAGGCTGGGGTCTGGGAGCCTGCTTTGTGTTCCCCCTTATCTGTTCTTTTTTTGGGGTGGGAGAGGGTGGGGTGGGGTGGGCTGGAGTGTCCTGTGAGATGGGAGAAAAACAGGAACGTGTTCACCTGCATTTTAGTTGCATCACAACCACGTTTCCTGTGGCTTGATGAGAGGGTAGAGCTAGTCATTAGCCAGATCTACAGTCTGCTTATATCAGAATTTTAGCCACCGTTAGCTTGACACTTTTAAATTGCACTATGTATGAATTTTGGAGATTTTCTTCTTATGTGAAGCTATGATTAGGGAGGGCTTTTTAAAATAGAAGATGCATCAGAAAAATATTGTTCTGGAGGCACAAGAGAAGTGCTCCATTTCCTAAGCTGGTGTAATATAAGATGACAGTATAATAAGAGCCCTTCTTTGTATGATTTCATTGTGAGCTCTCAGAAAACACATTTCATTTCCCAAATCTCTCAAACGTTCTGCAAACATCTGCCGCTGGAGAATAGGGCAGTTTAGTCCTGCTGCTGTTATCCCAGCCTCAGAGGGCGCTTAGCAGATGAGCAGAATGCATTGCTATCCATCTCCTCTCCACTGGATAGCAGCTTTACTCAATTATTTTTGGTACTGCTGTCCCAGAGAATGCTTTAACTACGAGGCTTGTATCTGGCTACGACAGGATAACAAACAAAGAAATAAATAAAAGTCAAAACCAGTGAATCTGAAGGAGCTGACTTGTGAAAGAACTCTTCTAACTTTGCGTTCATGGTTGTCAGTGTAACATTTTACAATGTTTTTTTCAGTTTTATGGTTATGCATGTGTCTGGTGACTGAAGAAAGACTTGATTTGTGTTTTCCCAAAGGTCCCTTACAATGGCTGTAGTAGCTCATCATCCCTGGGCCCCTGCAGTTTTTAGAGAGCAGCTCCTATAAGAAATGCTCTGGGTTTCTAGAAATGGCTCACGCAGCAAAGACTGGCCAAAAAACATACTGGAAAGAGTCTCTAGCTGTATACTACTAAAGCCAGTGGATTAGGGACTATATCCTTCTTCAGCAAGTATCTCCTTGTGTATGAAATCAGGTTAAATTTGGTTTACCCTCCAAGGTGTATTTGTGGATGGCATAGCCCATAAGAATGACACATAACCAAGAAATGGGCTGCTATGAGAACAGTAGCTCCTAATATTTGTGGTTGTTTGACAGTGTTAGGTAAATATCTTTTAGATATCTGGACCTAGAAATGGGTATGTTTGTCGATGCGAATTGGGGGGTCTGCAGTTTTTAGACATTATTTTGTAAAATAATTAGAGTGTGTTGGTAGGAGGTAAGACCTTGCTAAACTCTTAGGCTCAGATAACTGTAAAAGAGGAGAGATGGAAGATGCACTGTTCTGAGTACAAAACTGGAAGATTGTGCTTGTTTTCATTCTATTCCCTGACAAAACATGGAACAATAACAACAAAAACAAACAAACAAACAAACAAAAAAAACCCAAAAAACCTCTACCATGAATTACCACAGGGCTGACACTGACTCTTGTTTTTCTTGAAAATGCAGATTGCACATTGATTGTCTGTTCATTGCAGGTACTGGTATCTTTAACAACCTATGATTAATCTCTAATCACCATGCCTCTGGTTAACAAAAAAAGGTAAGAGGCATGTTTTTTACATCAAAACCTTGTACTTTAGATAGTGTCCAGCACAGATGATCCTGGTCGAGGAGACAGAATCCTAGAAAGGAGCTGCTTTAACACTGTACATGGAAAAGGAGAAATCAGAAGGAAAGTAGAACACTATTCTTGTACAAATTTACTAGCCCTTAGGACATAGGACACAAAAGTACTTAACTCTTCCTTGATGTGGAGGAAAATATCCCAGAATTAGAAAGTAAAAGACTTCCTTGTTCATTTAGTACTCGGTACTGTTTTGGAATCTGGCCCAAACCGCTAACCTGTGTGATGGAGGTATTTGAACTGCCAGACACTGAGGATAGACCACAAATCTGTTTAGGCCTCTAAAGCAGAAAAGCTCTCCTTCTAACAAAACTGAAAAATATTTGGGTCCCTGACTACATTCTGCATCATCCTGGCCTGTGATACAGGATTTCTAAAACTGTTTCAGGAGATCAGTGATTGCATGGCAGGAAAGAGACACTGGCCTCATGAGAAATTAGGAGATAAACAGAGAAGGTAGGAGTAAATGCAGAAGGTAGGTGTAAGGCCACATGGTTAATTTGCTTGAGCTAACTGATTTCTTAATTTCAGTTTGTGAAAGGATTTATGCAAGAGAAGGCACTACAAAAGGTGACTTCGTATATGGCCTCGAAACAGATGGAGACACGGAGAGACTGAAGAGTGGAATGGAAAGGAGGAGGTGGCACATTGCATCGACTTTAGTTCAGACTCTGTCTCCCCAGGAGAGAGGATGTGAGCATGTAATCCTATAATCCACGTATCTTGGTTGTACATCTCCATGAATAATGCACTAAAAATAGGAATCTGCTATAGCCTTCAGTCTGAGAATTTAGTTCTTAATTCCTGTGTAGAGGTTCCTGTGTTTGGTTCTGGGGACTGATCGTTTAGTCATATTTGCCAATTGAAATGCCAATGGCTTCATGTTACCAGCATCTGAGAGAAGACAGACTCATAGAGTCTGGAGGAATTTTTTCATTCTCCGTTTTCCTCCAAAAGAGTTGTTTCGTGTTTGGTGGTTTTTTTTAAAATATGAATAAAAATATTAATTAAAATGCTTAGTGCTAACTTTGGCTTGGATATCAAGGCAGACCTTAGCCTTTCCTGTATTTGAGAATGCATGTGTCAAAAGATGCTTCTGTGAAGTTTTTGTAATATCTCTTATCACTGAAGCGACGTTCTGATGACAAACTGATTGCTGCAGGTCTGTGAAGCCCAACAGGTGTGGGTTTCCTTCTTTCCCTGGGAGATACTTTTCCATGCTGAAGACTGGCAATAGCTGTTGCATATTTGCCTTTTCACTTCATAATGTGCCCTTTCCAGCATCTCTCAGTCCTTCTGCTGTTGGAGCTTATAGGAGGAAAAAGTTTGTTTGGTTTTTTGGTTTTTTTTTTCCCCCCTGAAAGTGTTCCAGGCCATCAAACTCCTATTGATCAGAGCAGCACTTTCAGTTTTTATCCCAGATGTGTGATAATTCCCTTGGACTTAACACTGATTCCACATTGCCATGTAGAGAGCAACAGCCCTTTCTCAGACATACTCTTAATCTATCCCCCTGATCATTATTGATTTGAGACTATGATATTTCACTGTCATCTCAAATAGAGATGATTAAGTCTCTCAATCTTTAGTCTAAAGGAACTGATATGAACTACCCTGACAGGACAATGTCTTCCATCTTCATCTCTCCTGCATTTCAAAAGACGCCTGAAATGAGCTGATAAATGGCATTTCAGATGATGGGAGAAGCCAGTCAGCAAAGCTCATCGTGCCAGACTCCCTCAGTTTCAAAGGTTGCAAAGATGCTGACTCCTGGCAAAGTTTTGCAGACCTTGGATGACTAAGCAAGCTTCATTAACTCAGATTTGACTAATTGCTCATTTAAGGAAAACAAATAGAAACAGAAAAACTCAGAGCCAACAAGCCAAATGCTGTGAATAGGATATAGTGAAAATTGCTTGAAAGCCAGCTTTGGGGCATGTATGCAACCCTTTTTTTTTATTTGCTGCTGTTAGCATCTTCCTTGCTACTGCATTTTTGTGAATACTGAAGGCTGGCATATTGGCCGTAATTTTTGCAGCTATTCCTTTGTTATCCACTAATTGCACACTTTTCACATTTCTTCATTCTCTTATTTGGACCATTTCAATAAAAAGGATGCAACACCTCATTGGAATTAGCAAAAAAATCTGGCGGATGAAAACCAGTTAATCAGTATAATCTATCTGCAAGCTGGTTTTGTATTCACCACTGGCCCTCAAACACCAGCATAAGTCATCCGTGTGTTCTTTACTCATCTCCCATTTTTACCATCCCTAGTTTGCTCCTAGCCTGTACTATTAGTCTAGCAGCTTCAAGAAGACCTGAATCTAGTTTTGATTTAGTCACTGACTCAATCAAAATTATTGCTCCTCTTACAGCTCTGTTCCTGACATGGTTTTTGTCTTGGAAATTTAGTTTATAGGTTTAGTGGGGCTGGGGATTTCTTACCATTCTCTGTTCATAGTTTTCATGCAATCCTTTGCTGCGGCCTTTGTACCACCCACAGCCTCGAAGTATTCCAGTAAAACGCTTCAAAAAAACATTACATGTGGGTACTCAGTCAAAGAGAACTGGCAAATTCACTGGAGTCCCATTTAGCACATGAGCACATGAGCTAAATCCTCCATGGGATGGAGGGAAAAAAAAAGAAAGAAAAGAAAAAGAGAGAGAGAAAAGGGAGACTATATTCCTCTGGTAATTTATTCATGATGCATAATTTGACATTGTCTCACACACCAGCTTGACTGTCAGGAGCGCTCAGATGGTTTAGTAATGAACTTGTTTGAAAGGTGCTTTATTTAAAGAAAGGCAATTCTTCATGGGCAAGCGTCACTTTGCAATGGGAAAATAAACATGGCATTTAACATCATTAGTATCTCATTATTCATGTTTGAATCTTTGTTTTGGTCTTTTTTTGGTTTGGTCTTTGCCCTTGTGCCCAGCATGACCAATTGCCTGATTTCACTTTTCCTCATGTGTGGGGGAAAGATTTCAGCTGAAAAACTGCTGAGTGTTGGCTTTATAGTATCCCACTAACCTTAGAGAAATGCTGCGGTTTTGTACTCGCCTGAAGAGGCTGGAAGGAAGAACTTTTTTGTCCAAATGTGTCTCCTCCAGTTAGCAGTGCATGTGGCTTAGGGTCCTGGTGGAGATTGTTCCAAGTTAGTTTGCCAGCTGCCCAACACAACAGCACCCTGATTCCCCCTGTTCCTGAAATACCCAGATGTAACTTCAGCGTACATAACTGTTAGTGGAGAGGAGTGTTTCTTTTCCAATATCAGTTTCTAGGCTCTCTGTGGAGGTCTCATGCATCTCACGAGGATGGCTGTACAAATAGCGGATGTTTTGGCTTGTTCTAGGATGGATGGTTTGGAGGAAGGCTCTCCCATCGTGCCTCGTACGTGCACCATGCGCCCTTATGGTGTGGTTCCCTCCCGTGGAGTGTTGCCGGCGTCCTTCAGGCCACTTCAGCGCCTGCTCCTCGAGACTGTGGGGAATACGCACCAAGGCAATACTTGCCTTAATCGTTAATACACATCCTAAATACTTGTGTCCTTTCTTGCTTAACTCTTGAAGTGCGATAGCGTTAAGCCCTCTGATGAATCTCATTTATAAGAACAAGCCTAATTCCAGTTAATGCCAAGCATTTTTTCTAAGCAATTTGTGAGTGTTTTAAGTGTCTGTCTATACATTTCCAAAGGTTTGGGTTTTTTTTGCACTTCCAAAACTGTAAGTTAAGGAGACACTTTGAGATGAACTGTGGTAATTTGATTTCAGTGGGAATTAAGCCTCTAAATACGTATTTAGCATCAGGAAATTGGTCTTTAAGCATTAGATATCAATAGCCAAATACATAATTTTTGTTTTCAGCTGGGAAACGGAGTCGTTGCTTTGCCAATTCATGACACAATTTCCTTTTAAACATCCCCACAGGCTTGCGTGAGACAACAGACACAAATCACTTTATATATTTTGGCAATTCCCCCATTTTTGGAGGCAGCGCTCATACTGTGAATTGTTACTATTTTCATTAAATTTATTATTATTATTTTTAACTGATGCTCACCCCGAATCATTTTCTTGGCTCTGGGTGGATGGTCTTTCTCTTTCTCTGTTCTGTTAACAGCAAAACTAAGCTGTTGCTCTGCCTTGTTACGGAGTCCTTAATGCTGCTGTGCACCTGTCTGCACGCTTTTATGTTTTGCTCCTCATAATGAAGTCCAACGGCTGCCAAGCCAGTAGAGGAGGGAGAACGCTTCTGTTTGACACCAACATGTTGAACCATTTGTTCAAAACTGCAACTCCTTTAATCATGCATGCTGCATCTTAATAGAGAGCCTTGTTGAAGTTCATTATTTCTCTTGGCATACCCCAGCACTCAAGATGTTCCAGAGTGAATCATGATGGTACCTCTCCTAGACTTGATATAATTTATTAAAAGCTACATACATTTGAAGGTGAAACGTTGGCAACAACCTTTAATTTAAATCCTGTGATGATTTTATCAGTTTTATACACTGTGTAGCAGTAAAAATTATGCTTGGTAGGGGGAAGGAGGAAGGATAAAGGAAATAACTTGTAATTGTCATACGAAGCACATCAGTAGGAATAGAGAGAAATAGCCATTCTGGGCTAGAATGAGAATCCATGCTGTTGCTTGTGGCCATATGGGCTGCCTTAAAAAGCTGGACAACTCAGAATTACCTAAAATCATCCCCAATTCATGCTAGAAACTTATAAGCTAATTCATGCTAGATTTCTGCTGCACTAGATTTCTGAGCAGCGCAGCAGCAAGTGAAAATGGAGTTCGGGGAATGCAGGGCAATTCATATTAGAAAGGACAGTTTATTAAGTAACAGTGGAAACAGCATGCAGTTATATAAAGCAGTGGTGTATTTAAGATGTGTATTTGTATTGGATTCTGTTACTCACAGAAAGCTCCAAAATGGTCCTCAGGAGGAAAGAAAGGAAAAAATACTCAATGAAATTATTCTAAAGTTTATTCTACTTTGACTGCAACAATATATTTTACCTGTTTTTAACTTCCGAAAGCGGTGAACAGCCTGAGCTGAAACTTCATGTAAAAGCTCAACTGTAGCAGAGAATTTCTGTCCCAGTTATTGTTTGACAATTAAAAATGAAGTTTTGTCAGGAAAAATGTCAGTCAACCTTCTCTTTATGGGGCTTTGCTAAATTCCCCTACGCTTCTATGCTAAAGACAGTTGTAGTTGGGTTTAGTTGCCAAATGCAAAAGTGCAAAGGGTTGCATGAGGAAGTAAGTATGCCACACATATAGAAAAGGCCAAGGAAAAACTGATTTATACAGCTCAAAATTAAAATATTTGCCACCTCCCACTTAGCCAGGTCCCAGGTGGCTTGAAGCAAGTCACATTCTTCCTGATGAAATGGTCCAAGACGACAGTGTTACTGGGGATGTCATCTTCCCCTCCTCCAAAGAAAAACAATCAATTATTGGAAAGAATGAAAAATCATATGAAAAGAACTGGTGAAAGGGCAAAGTGCCAGAAAGGGAAAAGACTTGGTTTCATTTTCCTTTTTTGTTCCCATAAGACAGGTCAAATGACATTCACACCATAACATACAGCCCTAATAATGGCAAGAATAGCAGCAATACATCTTATTGCATACAATACCTGTAAGCAGATGACATTCTTGGAGCTTCTCAGTGAAATACAATGATTTAAAAGGCTATAGTTCCTGCAAGATTGAAACAAGGGACAATTAAAACGAATTCAATACACAAATAAAATGACTGTGCCATTAAGGGAACTGTTTTGAAATAAAAATACACAAACATGTACAATAATAGTGATAAATGATTCTATCTGCTTTTATAGCTCTTTGCAGGTTTGCCACCCAAATCAGAGCTATGCGTATAATAAGGTGTATGTCAGCTCTAATCCTCTTTTCCACTTAAACATACAAACAAATGGAAAGGAATTCCTACTGCAGTGATGTGTCTATCAGGGAGGTGAATGTTAATTTTAAGAAGCGTGTTGCAACTTAAAACTCAGGGGCTCCCTTAATTTCCATAACCCTGGTTCTGCAACCAGTGCTGCGAGGAAAGGGGAAGGGTGGGAGCAGATTTCCACCTGACCTCCGTCCGCTTGAAGACGAGGAGTTACACCCAACTGCTGCCAGGCTGGGAGCGGGGACTGCCCAAGCCACCAACACCCAAAGGCCACAGAGAGGCAAAGCAGCACCAAACCCTGGGCGAGTCTCCAGGTCACCGGCAGCTTCTCCAGCCCAACTCCGCACGCTTGGGGTTTCTTTCCAAGAGATGCCACTACCCTGGACCCTTGGTGACTTTAGAGGATTTGTTTAGATATGCTGTTCTGGAGGCAAGAAGTGTAGAGAATTTTTTTTAAACCCAAAGTGAGGTAGGGTAATCGCTGTTACAGCATTGTAAGGCTCAACAATTAGTCTTATGGCATTAATAAGAAACATAAAGCTCTTAGCTTTTTGGCTTTCAGGCAAATAATTATCTTCCTTGTGCTGGAAGTTGATGATAACTGCAGGCATGGTTTAGAATTATTTTTCTTTTTTTTTTTTCAGGAAGAAACTATTTTTTTAAAGGATCTTACTCACATAGGTTATAGAAATGAGCTTTCTCTTGAACAGACAGATTAACTATTTTAAGATGGCCTGTTTGCAGTGAGTGCAAATACTCGTTAATGTTTAATTGTATTTTAAGAGCATCATGTTAGTAATTGACTATGACATCTTTTCTAGATCTTCCTACTAATTCTCATGCTTTCATTAAAAAAATAAAACTCATGTTTGGCTTTCAACTCTGAACTCAGAAAATGCTTGTAAATTAGCACTACAGGAATATCAGCTTGAGAAATCGGTATCTATAGAGTATTTTTGTAGAAATCTGTGTTCTTTAAAAATGAAACAAAAACCAGAAAAAAACCCAAACAAACAAAAAACCAAACCAAAAGCCCCCCAGAACCTCTGGGTGCTGGCTTGGTCCCTGCGGGTTAGAAATCTGTGTGTTTCCCTAGGTTTTATCTGCTGATTTGGGTGCAGGCTCCCGTGGCGAGGAAGAGAGGACGTGCTCTGGGTGCACACGGCGTGCTGCTGCAATGTTCCCAGATTGGGTTTCGACTGATGCGTGGGCTGGGGGGAGCGGCAGCGTTCCTCGCAGCTGTGCATCTGGGACACAGCGGAGCTCTGCTCCAGCCCACTTGATAAGCTTTAGGATCAAATCCCACGATTTGAATTCAGGCAAACTTCCCATGCAGCTCGACAGGTTTTCTCTCCGAGAGAGAGGAGTAAAGACCTGACTCCCTGAGAGCACCAAAAGAGAAACTTGCTTACATTTCTTTTTCTTTTCCCTCTCCTTTCCCTGAAAGACAATTGCCTTGAATTTTTCTTGACTCCAGCTACCAAAAGCAAATCCAGCAGAGAGAAGCGATACTAAGTACAGTCCCGGAGAAAAGAAGTTCTAGCAGATAGAAAGCTTGAAAAAGTCAAATCTCATAGTGGATGTTAGTCTTTTTTTCTTCCCTGTCACATAACGTCACCAAATCTTCCTGTCCTTATCGTACCGTCGAAATACGTCACCAGGTAAGGAAAGCACATCCAAATTTGGGATGCATCAGTGCTTCCTCCCTTGTTTCTTTTCTTCATGGATGATGTATTTCCTGTGGAAGTTACGAGTTCTTAGCTATTGCATGGCAGGAGCACCATACAGACAAGCAGCCAGTTTAGTAAGTCTCCAAAAATATATTGCCCCATGTTCTGACATATGTACAATCTGCCAGTGAATGTAAACCATGTTCTTGGGACGCTGTGAACTTTGGTGGATTGTGGATACAGTAAAGTAGCTATAAACTCAGTCCAGTTCGTTATAAGTGACAGTATGATAACAGCAGAACAGAGCGCAGAACAGAGCACAGTACAGGCAAAATACCTGCGTTAATCCAGACTTTGGGAACCATCTTGAAGCCTGCCCTAATGTCTCGTTGCTCTGGGTACTTTGCTGGATTTTTCACTCTCTGATAGCTATAAGAGCTACAGGTGCTGTCCACATAACAGAGTAGACATGCTTTTATGCTCTGTCTGCCACGCTATATTTTAAATGCTTTAGCTATTCCCTTTTAATGTAATGAGGTGGGTAGCATGCATCTATGCGATGTCAATTGATTGCCGAAAGAGCATTCACTTGAAGTTTAATTAGCATGTAACTGATAAGTCCAATTACTCTGTAATGATTTGGAAATTACATGAGCTACATATTTTGTGATTGTGGCCTTATATAAAACACCAAACTTTTGAGGAAATTTTAGCTGTTTAATGAACACTTTAAAAAACCTGTTCTGGGCTTAATCAGATATCAATTAGTTGGAAAAGGGAAATCTTAAATTAACATGTATTAACAGTGTTAATTGGCAGCAGCCTTTCCATTGAGTCAACTGCAGCATGGAAACCCATTTCCAACACAGTGTGTAATGTAGACAGAGTGTGCAGTCCATACAATGCCTCTTATTGTGCTGAAATTTTGTAAGAAATTCAATTACCCCTTATACTGGGGGTGGATCTGATACATAATTAATTCTGGCTTGTTTTAAAAGATGCCTACATAATTAGCAATGCATGGAATACATTATCTCTGGCATATTTTTAAAACCTTAGTAGTTCCCCTTTGAAACTAACCCTTGCTCTTTAATTAACAGATAACATATTGCAATATTAAATTTGAGGTGTTGCCATTTTGGCAGCATTTGAAATGATGTTGTTCATTATGGTTGCCATGGAGCGTGCTTCATTTATTTTATGATCATGTGTCCCTATTGATGGAAGAATATCGTGGGGACAGCACCCACAAGGTTGCTTCAGAAATGCTGGTTTATATTTAAATACGTTCTCTGGAAATCAGAGTAATGTGGGCAGTGGCAGTACTCTTACTGCATGTCTCTGGTGTTGCATGGTTATTTCCCAATGAACTGTGCAACAACTTTTTTAATCATTCTGGTGTCAGAGGGGGAATTTTTGAGAAGGCATTGGACCTCGCCTTCAAAAACAATTAGCAGAGAAAAAAAGTTGTCTGAGAGAATTAGGGACACAAAGGTTAGGTGTTTTCATCTGAAGGAGTGTGAGTGAATTGTCTTCTGAAGGATTATGAGTCTTTTCCCATTAAACTCTTCAGGGATCCTAGCTAGATTGGTCATTCAAGTTAGATGCTAAATTGCCTAAAGGTAGAGGTTGTTAATAATTACCAGCGTGCTCAGAGTTGTCCGAATATAAGTATAACCTGGAAGGAAGACAGTCTAACATGCCTTTCCTTAAATAAGTTGCTACAAAACACAAAAAACTGCAGAAAAAAAATCATGATTGTTGAATTTTCTCATTAAATTAAAAAAAAAAAAAGGCTTTCATCTCCTTCTGCTAGATTTCTCTTAGCCTTGTAATGTGACATATGACTCCTACTGTTTCTGGTCCATCAAAACACTATTAAAATACAACAATAACAAAAGATTCTGCATTTATTCATGGCAGAAGGAGGGAAGGGGAAGGTTACAGACTTATTGTTTCTCTCTCTACTCATAGCCAAAGGGTTTTTTATTCTCTGGATATATTTGGGTACCAGATGGCAGATTGATTTCAAAGTTGTCAAGCAGATTAACTGAAGTTAAGATCCTAAATCCATTTGGGGGCCTGATGATCCTGCTTAGCAAAGATGCCAATGATCTCACCCAAAGTTGGGCATTTGGTACTTGAGGAAATAAAACAGGCTTGTAAGTCCAAATGTTAACTCAGTTTTATAATTTCATTCTGAAAAAATGTTAGACTCTTCTGAAACAAAGGAGGAGGCAAAACGATATGTCCTCCACTGAAATATTTTCCTTGGTTTTCTGTGACAAGGACTTTTGATCTGGATTCCAGGAATACCAAGTCTGTCCCTCTTCGTCTTCTCTCTCTGAGCTTCCTAGAAAAGAAGATTGCTCTTGTTATGTGAACATTTAGGGTTATGTGAACATAGAGGGTGCCAATACCAGATCATTCCCCTAGGCATGGCAGGAATGTAAATAATGAATCATGGAGGTATGGGAAGGATGAAACAATTTGTACACTAGAAGGGCAGAAGTGCAAAAGACAAACTGCTTCCACCCATTACCTCCACCGCAATAAGCACTGCTGATCTTGCCCAAAATTCACTTGTGACTGAGTGGTCACAGCTGTTGAATAGTGCTGAATGCTTGAAGTAGCGTAAGGAATTGGGCTTGGGTGATACCAGTATGATTATTAAAAGTGCCTAGAAAGCAACGTAATTTCAGTTGGCTTTTTGGCTGCCTTTAGTATAGCAGAATCACATCATGAAGTCAGCTGGTGATGCTAACGGTGTTCAGATGCATTGCTGTCCTGCTGTCTAACCCTGGCCTTAATGGAGCAAGACTGTGTGATGCGAAAATGCTGCCTAATGGTTGTTGTAATACCCACTTGTCCTGATAATAATTTATAGCTATACACAGAGCTAGTGTAAAAGAGGCCATGGGGAACATTAGGTCTACACAGAAAGGGATCGTCTCATTGTTTTATGTGTTGATCTGATATTCCAGAAGAGATAACACTGTTTTGTGGGGTTGGTTATTTTCAGTTATCTCTTCTGTTTCTCCAGTAAATTTTCCCAGTCTGTTGAAACAGAGTAGAAAAAAATGGAAAAAATTCAGGCTGAAGTCAGGTTTTTTCAAAGTGGAAATAAGCATAGATGTGTTCCAAGTAATCCTTATTTCAGCACAGACTGCTTGGAAGAGGAAAAAAAAAAACCCAAACAAAAGCTATTGAAAAGGATTTGTGCTGTAGGAATGTTTTGTGGAGTGCACAATTTATTTTTTATATTCTAGCTCCAAACTCCTTTGATCTGGTTGGTCTACAAAAAACAAGACAGGGACTGAACAGCCTAATGATGCTTTAAAACATTTGTGCCTTTCCCCATGCCTTACCTCATCACGGCAATCTGAGAGGCTGAGTAAGAGCCTTTGCTTCACTTGCGGTGGTGGGATTTGAGCTGTGTTGTTAGCTTAACCTGCAAGGCTGGCTTTACAGTGACAAAGTCACATCACCTCAAGGCAATTCAGAAGGTACTGCAGAAGCCTGCAGAAGACATCAGTTCTCCCCCTTTTCGTTACTAAAAACAAGGCAAAGTGGTGAGAGATCTGTGAGCGTGGCTTTAACGAGCTGCAAACATGGCACAATGATTCAATATGAGCCAGAAATTAGTCAGGCTGAGTAGCAAAATGACACTTTATTTTAAAAACACCACAAAAGCATACTGTAATTTTGTATAATTACTGATCAATTGCCATTGATTTATGCCTCTCATTTGCCGTCAATGGACCAATGAGAATTTAGCCTGAGCACCAAACAGCAAATGGATGCCTTTCTAATAGGATGTACTAAATAATTATGTAAGATGCACCTGGACTTCAGGATCATAGACACTTCTGTCAGGGGAAATCGTAGTGTGAGCGCATGAGTTTTTTAAAAACTCATTTCTCCTGAAAAGGAAAATATTTTCTCCGATGGAGCAAGTCCTGTCCTTTGGTAACACACTGACTCATATTTATGCTGTTGCAAAGACAAGGGTCCAGATTAGTCCCACCTAGTTTTGGCACTTAACTGAAAAGTCTCAGCTAAGACCCTAGGTACCATGGGCTCCTTCGTTTGCTAAAAATAGGGGAGATGTCTTCACTGGTGGTCAAATGCATTATGAATGTAAATCTATTCATTCCTGACTGCCATCACGGGTACTGACTTTTTGAGTCAAATTTCTTGCTGCTTTTGTGACTGGCAGTCGAATCAACACTACCCGGACTGTATTTTGTATAACAGACGGGGACATGCTGCAAGGATGGGGATCCTGCCCAGCCGGTGCTCAGCGCGGGCTCCTGCCCACCCCACAGCTGGTGCCTGGGTCTGTGGGCTCCACGGCGGAGCTGCTGCCGCCGGCTCCAGCTGTAGCAGGACTGTGGGTCCGTACAGGGAGAATATCAGTTCCCTGGCCAAAATAAAAGCTCTGTCTGGCACTGCTGTGGCCAAACATGTCTTCCGATGAGGATGTGAGTAATATGTTCAGAGCCTAACCTTTTAGTAGTTTTGTGGAATAATTTAAATCAATATTGCTCTGTGACAAATTATAATTTCTGTCATCTGACACAATGTTCTGGGGGAAAAATTGCCTCTCTGAGGAGCATAAAATGTGAAATGGAAACAGTAAAAGCTTAGTTTTCCTTTCTGCTTGCTCTCTTGACAGTGAAAGGAGACCAAAACCTCAGGAGAGATGACAGTGTGATTTTTGACACACGACCTGTATTTTCAAGTGCCACTGGGCTATGTGTGTGTCTGGGTGTGTACAGGCACCAGAGGGGGAGGTGTGCCACTGCCCCCAAAATGTCTGTGGAGAAAATGCTTGCATGCACTTTTTTTCCCTTCCAGCTGAGATAGTGGAAGTTTTAATTGATTGTTATGAGGGCAGAATTTAAATAAAATGAAAAAGCCAGCAATTCCACAGCGCATGCTGTTGATTTATCGTTTCCTTTTTGAGCAGAAAGTGGCAGGTTACAGGGCAGAGAATTACTATGAGAGAAGGCAAAAGGATAAAAAAGGGTTAGAGAGAAAGGAGGAGGAAGAAGGTTAAAAAGAGCACATACGGAAGAGGGAGAGACACTACAGAGAACGGGGCTTGCAGGAAAAGGGCATCTCCAAGAATGCCTGGAAAAATATGTAGGTAGGGTAACAAAAGGAAAGGAAACATCAATCTAAGGAGAGGGTAGGCAAGTCAAATAAGAGATGGGGCAAAAAAAAGAGGCAGAGAACAGGAGCTGAACCACTTTTTCTCAGTGGTGAAATCTTGAATCCTTCTCTGCTTTTCTGGGCTGTTTGCCATATTGGGCTGGTGTTCTCCAGCACCGCTGGTGGAGGCTGCTTTCGCTTAGCACCAGCTGGGTGCACTGGGCTGCTCAGCTCGACCAGTCACCGGTCCTACCAGTGATGAGTGTTTCTGGTAAGTCTTTTCCAGGGCTTGGGAAGTTGAATCTCTAAGGGTGATCAAAGAAACAAAGTGAGCAGCCAGGAATACTTCAAGGTAAATGCATAGCTAGTTACAGTATAGGTCAAAGAGACTAATTAATAAAATGTCCTGAAGGATAAAAGCAACAGCCTATGATATGTATTTAGACCTGTAGTCCATGGCCTCATCTTTGGAAAAACAGCGCTTGTGGGATATTTTTGCTAAAAGATGATGGAGGGCCAGGGTTAAGCCAAATAAACTTTCTTTAAAGGCGTATCGGAAGTTAGAGAGGCGGGGAGTGATTCATCATTCAGAATTCTCAGAATAGATTTGCTAAATTTACAAATTCCGTGTTAATTCTGATTCTCTTCTCCAGCCTTGACTGGCAAACAGCTGTTTACTTTGTTCTACTTTACTCCTTGGCTTCATAATTTTCCCGTCAAAACGTACCTGTTTGTGTGCTGTGAGATCCTGAACTGGTTTGCAAGATGATGGCACAAAGGGGATCAGTCAGTACAGTAGTGAAGGAAAGCAAGAGAGTATTTTTTGCTTTGTTTCATTTACCACTGCCCATTTTCTGTATTTACTCTAGCAAAGACTGTAGACATATTTCTGAAAAGAACAAAGTTTTGATGATTGCAGGATATTTGGGCAAAGCAAACTTGCATTTCTTTGAGAAGCTGGTTCTTTGCCCTCTTTCAAACACAAAACCACAGAGCACTGTGACCTCGTTGGTCAATCAAGCAAAACAAATTTAATTTGAAGTAATTAATACTTACCACAATGTGCTTGGGAATACGCTAACAACTGAGAACTATTTGCAAAGAATTAGTTCAATTAAACAGACAAAGATTAAACTAATCAGATAAATTATTCCTTTTATCCAGGTCTAATAATAAATAACAGTGGCAGGTTTCTTTTGGCTGTTGCACTGCTGATGCCTTCATTGATGAGTCTCGCCTCTTCAAGTGAGCACGCAAAAGCAGAAAATGTAGCATTCTCACAGTATTTTTATTCTGGTTTTATTTGGAAATTGGGGTACGATCTCCTGTTTTGAACTCCTACGTTTTAGAAGGAATGAGAATTAACTAATGTCAAGTGATTGGAGATCAAGTAATCAGAATGATGAGAAGAACTGGGGCTGCCCAACCTCTAGAGAAGGGGGGATGAACAAAGATTACCAAAAAAAATGGTAGAGGAGGATGAAATGTTTTGTATATTTGCTTGGGCTAGGACAAACTTCTATGGAATAAAATAGCATTGAGAAGTTCTAAAAAAATAATCTCACTGGAAAGTTAATTAAACCTGGAGGGGATCATCTATAGTCTCCACCCTTAGATTTTTTTAAGAACAGCCTAGGCATGACTTGAAGTCTAATATACTCCACCCTGGGACACGGGGGATAGTTAACATGACCTTTATCTGTGTTACTGCCATGTCTGTGATTCAGGTACAAGTTGTGAGGGAAAGTAAAATTGAGAATGTTCAGTTTTTCCCATAATACATAAGGATCGAAAGTCATCTGAGCATCACCTACTTAAAATTGGTATAAACAGAACAGGGGTGTTTGGGATTTGGGGGGCAGGAGGAGGTAGATGCACTGCTTTGTACACATGCTTTGAATAGAGCTTTCCCTCTTTTGGCGGGGTTACATATTTTCTATCCATAAGCCAAGTTTAGCTGTTTCAAAATCCCTCTATGTTAATGCACCTCACCTGTAGTGAGAGAAAGAGGCAAGTGGAGACAGAGATGAAGGACGGTCATTCCTGTACCAGGAACTGCAATAATCAATGACCTGGAAAAAAACCCCCACAGGTTTTGGGTGGTGGGATCTGCCATGCTTGCCTCACTATGAATTTCAGGCTCCTTCACCAATGGCTTTGAAAGGCTGCTGTCAGTCATGCTACAGCTCACCTCCATGCATTGAGTGCTTCTGATGTACCACTAATCTCAAGTTAATTTTCCCTACTGCATCATCCTTCTCATTTGGCAGTGCCCACCTTGACCTTTTTGGTTATTTTGAGGAGCCACTCCTTTACCTAGGAGCCTCTTTTGTTACAGATGTACGTACAGTTTCTCAGGGATGTCTCCAGTCATATTTGAGGGTGTCTCAGGAACCAATCTTGCTTAGGCTGCAAGATAGTGACACAAAGCTGAATGGTACCATAATGTACCCAAGACAAGTTTTTGAGACACCATGTTATCACAACCAGAACTAACTCCAGAGACCATTATATGCATTTATTATACAGTACGAAAGTATGAAAGACTCAATTAAAGTTTATTTGATATAAAATTAACACTCCTTTCTTCCTCTTCACTGTGCTGATTACGTTAAAACAGAACAATGAGGCAGCTGCAGTGGAACAGTATCAGAGAAATTTCTGTCAGCATTTACTATAGGCGAAATTATAAGGCTAGGTTTTCTCAGCCAGTTCAGTGAGCCAACTGGCTGCACATGTTGCAAATGCTTTTTTATACTATCATGAACTGCAAAAAGAATACATTGAAATTTTCCTCCTTTTTGAAAAGTAAGAGAATGGTGCAAACACAGGAAAAATTACCATATTCAGCTCTTGCATTGTGCCACTTCTCCACAGCTTTCCAGGGCTCTGATCCAGCGAAGCCCTTCAGTGCTCGTACAACTTTAAGCACCTACGCAGTCCCTTTGAAGTCACCAGGACTGTCTTTTAGAAAGTGCAGTGAAACATGTCTCACTTGAACTTTAGTTTGCTTTGAATGTCAGAATTTTCCAAAGGAAAATACTGTGGTTTACAGTTAATTCAATTCATGTGATTTTAGTATATAGGGAAAACTGGGAATGATCACCTTTGAAAACCAGTCAGCGAAAATCAGTCACAGTGACTGCGTTTCCTTTACTTTTTTTTATAGTGGAATAAAACTTCTCTAGACTGGGTTACTTTTTCAGGGTCCTTTAGTGTAATTTCTCTACAAGCTTTTTGGATCTACTCCTGTTAAATTTTATACACTTCTACTCCATGAGAGTGAAAAATAATATTTCAAACGACAAGTCTATTGAAACCCTCATTTTTTCATCATAAGGATTTTTTTTTTTTAAAATCCTTCAATCTATTTTTTCCCTCTATGCTGGAGTTGGAATAAGAATAGTAATTTGGCAATGTAAATTTGCATAGAAATATGCTGCCTAAGAACCTATTTATTACACCAGTTATAACTCAAGCAGATATGAAATCGCCCAAAGGTAAAGCAGAGTTGATGGCAGAATAAAAATGCACATACAGCTTTCTATGGGCTTAAGTTTGTTGACTTTGTGATTATTTTCATTTAGTATGCCTCCAACTGAATATTAACTTTTTTTGCTGGATGTTTACTTCTGGCTCACTTGTACTGAAATAAGAAAAGTGGGTGCTCTGCTTAACATTTGGTTTAATTTAACGGTAGCCTTTCTATTCCTTGCTGTTATACAACTTCTGGGGTTTTTTTTAAGGATGATTTGTTTTTTCTATTTTCCAGTGACTCAGAAGGGATATTCCTGCACCGAAAGCAATCATACATTGTAGGTAGCTACTGCAATTTTTCTTCCTTTGCGATAGTGGACATGTACTACTTCCCTTACGTTCAAATTCATTGAACATGATGTCAAAAGAACAGAGTTCTATTCCCAGTTCTGTTTGGGGTTTTTTTTTCCTATTTTCCACCCATGTTACTTCCTGACTTACAGGTGAGAAATCTAATTCACTATGAATTTTATTCAAGGTATGGAAAAAGGAAAATGAGTTAGGGTTTAATAAGAGAAAGCAGCAAAAGTACTTCTTCCTAAGCTCACAGATCCTGCTTCTACCGTGCTAAAATACATTGAAAAGAATGTGCGTTCCCAGCTGGCTTGCTCAGCTTCTGCTTTCTAGGCAAAGATGACTTTTCCTGGAGTGGAGACAGGAAGGGTCTTTAAAAAAAGAAGAGATGAGATTTTGGAGATTTTTTTTCATTCTATGATGTAATATTTTTTCTCTTTTATGATGTAGTCAAAAACTGTGAGACACGGTTCTAAATGCTGAAGCCAGTTTAATGTTGATTCTGTGCATCTTGCAGCTTCCAGTCAAGTCAGATATTGCACATCTTCAGTAAAGTCTTGTTACCCTTACTCTTCTGAAGCGTCACCAGGCTATAATATCCAGCTTTGAAGCTGAAAATGAAGCTGAAATGTCACGTGATATCACAAGGGTTAATTGGGCAAGAACTACCTTTCTGGTCTCTTACTCTCTGTTAATGACAAATGAAAAACAAAAAGAAGCCAAAATAGCTTATGTTTCTATACTGCAGACAATAATGACCATCACATGAGTTGTTACAATCATAACAGACTTGCAGTATTTTTCAGCTGAAAAAGTTTAATGTTATTTTTTATTACTGACTAGTGTTGTTTGCTGCTTTAGAAATTAGCTCTGTAATTTTAAATATCTTTTTCTCCCATGTATTATGGCTGTATAAATAGGGTAATATCTTTTTCCTATTGCTTTTGTTTGGTTTTCTGACTCCTTCCATATTGATTTGTCTCAGTGCTCTGTGAAATTGATTACATTTGTTTCTTTAGAAATGAGGCTTCTGGAATTCTGCATTATATTTACCACTCAAGAAAAATTGACAACAAAAAAATGGATTTCTTTTAGAAATGAAACAAAAGCCTCATTCGGATGAGAATTAATTTAATGAAAGTATTTAATCTTCCCCTCCTCCCTATCCTGAAGCAAGTTATGGCACTTCTTTATTTTAAGATCTCCTTGCCATGTTTATTCTGAGTCATTCTCAGTTTACTGGCAGAAATGAATTTTTATTCTGTTAGGCCTGCTGAGATTATCCTGCTCTGTGACAAGGAGCTTCAGTCCTTCTTCTGGTTTGAGTATCATCAACAGACTGAACTAAAGGGCTTATTATAGTATATTCACTTAAATGTAGTACTGCTTGTCACATGAATTCCCGTTCCTCTTTGCATGACCAGAAGAAATGGAGGGGAAGATGGCAATTGCTTTCATGGCTAGTTCACATTCTGCTGGATTAGATCCAGAGGATTTCGCTCATCCCCTGACCTGGCCCACCAAGGAGTGGTGAGCCCATCCCCTGTACCCAGCCTGCAGACGGTTTTAACGCAATGTCACTGTTAGCAAGCAAACCTCTTCCTACCAGCTCAGTAACGAGACATGGCTCCAGAGGTCACGCTCGGCAAAACTACAGCTGGGTAGCTCTGTCTCTCTTTATGGCAGTCTGCCCGCTGAAAAGCTTAACTCCGAGGAGGGTTGGGGCCATCAGACTGTCACCCTGCCCGCGGCTGGGGCGAGCTCTGTGTGCTCGGATCAAGACAGGGAAGAGTAAACCAACTTGGCTTGGTGCTCTGCATTGGTGGTGGGAGACTCTCTGAAGTGGAACAGCTTCTGCTGTTTGCAGAGGAGACAGATAAAGTTCGGTATTATCAGTTGTCTAATGTCAGCCTAGTGCCTTTTTGGAGACAAACAGACCCATCCTCAGTTCACTTGTGAGCTGTAGCATATTGCAGACAAGCAGGTGCCTAATTCTGAAAACAAGAGGCAAGGCAGCTGCAGCCCAGCTGTGTGGAAACCTTTCACCAGTATAGGGACTGGGATGTGGATATTTTTTGTCCTACAGCCTAGCACCTCTGTTGGAAAGGTCTTCTTATGGTTTTTCTGCTTATGATGTTCTGTGTCTGGGGCAGATGCAATAGCAGAGGATACTATAGAAAGGCCATGCTTTCTGCAAATGTCACACTTAGATTCAGAAAAGCTAATTACCATCCAGATGTAACCATGCAAATGCATGCAGCAGCCTTGGCTTTCAACTTGACTTTCTTCTGTTCTAAAGCTTCATCTTTACATGTGTGTGGCAGTGAGGATTAAAGTTGACCTCAGGTTCTGGCAGTCCATGAGAGCTGGGCACATTTATTCCCGACTGCTGATCTCCCACCCTGGGGCAAGCCTGGACCGCTGCCCTCAGGTTTTGTTTCTCATCTGGCACTCCCCGACCTGTGCCAGCCGAGGGTGCTGACGAATGTAGAGCACGATGAGGAGCTTTAAAAAGAGAAATAGTCCAAATTGCTGCCATGGGAAAAGATTGGGTAAAATATGTTTCATGGAAAGGTTCTGCAGCTTCATATCATATGCCATTTTTTTCCCCAGTATAACCATATTAGGCCCTTTAAATACTGTGAGAGGGAGTGGGGAGAGGTGGGCGTGAGAGAGAGAGGAAAGAAACACTTGCTGCCTGGGTTAGCTATAGTGTTTAGAGAGCCGAAGGCTGAAGTGGAAACTAAATCACCTCTCAATGTAAAATATATCTTATATTGGAATTAAGAAATTCCACGACAGAAAAATGACCACAAGTCAGGCTATTCTTTCTCTTTCTCCCACTTCCTGCCATGTTTTTATAGCTATTATTGAACAAAATCCATGTCACAACAGATTAATCTCTTGAATGATGCTCCCTAGGGTAGGAAAAAGCCTCAGGCCCTACAGAGTGTGATCAACAAGATGTTACAACAACCTGCTTATGGGCGGCTTCTAGGAGAGGATCAGAAACAGGGGCTGCTTTGAAAGCACTTTGTCCCAGAGGGCACCTTTCCAGGGCATCGCTGAAAGAAGCAAGAGGTTCGAGATGAGAGACCGCTTCTGTGCGGTGTGGTCAGTCTCAGAGGGCTCAGCCACCCCTTTGCAACAGGACAGAGGTCAGGGAGCCACGGGAGAGAAGATGCAACAAGCATCATCATGGAGAAGGGGTGCTGGTTGGCATGTCTTGATACCTCAGTTCGGAGGAGCTGCAAATAGATAATCTACTATGCAGGCCAGCATAACAGCAAAGGCAAGAACTGAACGGAGACAGATGGAAATGTCTTGCGAAGTGGTCTGCTTGTGTCAGAGACTGACAATACATGGTCAGTTGGGCAGGGATCACCAGTCAATTCTTGCTGAATTTCCATCTGCTGGACTGCATTTCAGCTAGGGATGGGATCCAGAAAAAGTTTTAAACACCTTGAAATATCTTAACCCTTTCTCTGTGCTCCATTGCTTACACTCAGACTCCAGTTACTGACCCAGGGTGTTGGGGGAAATATCATAGACCTTGTCAACTAGTCACAGCTGCTGGAAGCTGCTTGTCATTAATGGTTAGCATACTCACTTTGCAGTACTTGTGAATCCCACCATGGCCTGTTTCAGATAATAAACAAAAGACCAAAAGCACGTGGTTAAAGGAAATGTTAATCTGTCTGTAGTAAGAATTTTTGTAGTTGTCTGTCCTGATGAGCAAACCATGGCATTTGGGGTATTAGGAAAATGGAGGCAACCTATTGATGTCAGGCAATGAAATCACTTTGGCCAGTGGTTCAGGATCTTTTAAAATCTGTATTAACAAGTATAAACAAGTCACCAGGGAATTTTTTTCAGTGCAATGTTATTGACAGGAGAGTCCAGAAAGCATGTCCTCTCGAACCATTACTATCTCAAGATGTAAATCCTTAATGATACCATGTATGTCAAGCCTGTATGTTATTTAGACAGCTATAATAGTTCTGATATTCCAATGAAAACATGCTCTGAACAGAAGTCACTGCACTCTTCACTTAATCAGATTTTCAGTCAATGTATTGTGAGCAAGATTTTAAAACTCCGAAAACTGCAGTTTATAGCAAATTCTAATGTTTGACAGGGTGAAAACGCACTCCTCTTCAAGTCACTCTCTTCAGATGAACTACACCTTCAGAATATCCTTATGAAGTAGCGAAAATTCATAAATGCTGTTTTGTAGATGAGGAAATGTGGTTGCAGACAGCGTAACGTCTTTCTCAAGGTTGTGGCAGATTTCCTCCTATTTGCTCCTCTCCCTGGATCTGGGTCATGGTAACATAATCATACTACACCACCTTTTCCCTGCTGCAGCTTGATGATAGTGGGAGTGTTGCTGGTGGAACCTCCTACTTCATCTTCAGATGGGAGCCAGAACCGGGCTTAGCCTCAGCCTCGTATTTTATGCCTCTAAGAGGGAGAAAATCATTGGAGTAAATCAGTCCAGTGTAGTATTCATGCAATGACAGTCTAGTTAAAAGAGACAAAACGAGCATTAAGCATGGTTACTTCTAAACTTTCGCTTTGCATGCCCCTTCAGTGAGGCTGGTGGCCCCGGTTCTGAGGGACACAGCACTGGGCGTGTGCTGGTGAGTGGCTGATTCACGCCCGCATTTGGTATCTGCATTGCCCACCAGCATGGGTCACCTTAGCATGCAACACATTTGCAATGTGCCTGCCTCACTTGCTTAAGCTTGTGGTAGCAGTATGTTTTGTACCCCCATGTGGAGTCACTGCTCCAGAAAATCTTCTTCCAAGGTTGATTCTCTCTCTTGAATGCTCATAAAAGTACATACTTAAACAGGTACCTCAGCACCATCATGTGAGGGTTTTCAATAGCTTCATTGGGGAAGAAGGAATTACAAACACAGCAAATTGAATTTTATATTCCCAATCCTTAAGTGGCTTTACTGGGGGAGAGTGAAGGGGGCTGCGTATCCTTCTCATTTCCCTTCCCTCTCCAAAACAATCTCTGTCTTCATTTATCTCGGGTCCTTCTGGTTAATCTCTCTCATCTCACATGCTCTGAAACACTCCTCTCCTAGAAACACTGCCTCCTGCATGCCTCCATCCGATTTCCTCTTGGAAATCAGCCAGTCTCAAATTAATCTTCTGGATAGAAAACTGGCCCTGCCTGACTGGCTTGATGGGTGACTCATGTCTTTGCTTCTGCCTCCACCCCAAATATGGCAGCCTGAGTCACTGTCCTTCATCACATCCCTCGCTCACTCTTCCTTCCCTCCCCTGGTGAGAAATTCTCAGCCGATGTGTGCATGAAATGCCTGAGCTGCTAGACAGTCCCAGCTCACTGACGTGACCCGCAAGCTGCCTGTGACCCTTGCGCGTTGCCCTTTGTCTCCATCGCTCTGCTGCTGCATTCAGGGACAGACTGTCTCTTTCCACATCTTCTGGGAAAGGGCTGGCGTGTTGATGGGAGTTACAGAGCAAGTGCCATCTCAGAGTTTGGTTCTTCGATCACTTCTGGATATTATCATTGGAGCTGATCATCTAGTTAATTAAACTGTCTCAAATATATGCCAATATTGGACCTTGGCCCAGACCTTTTATTTATATTTCTGACCAGACCCAGTTCTTCATTTGGCAATATGTCAAAATGTACAGATGGACCAAAATAGCTCATCATTTCCCGGTAAAATACGATGCTTTGCAAATAGTAACCCAGACTGTCACAGCTGGTATTCACAGGACTTAAATTATACATGTGCAAGCTGGAAGTGCTTTGAAGACTCAGCCAGCCAGAACAGACACAGTGCCATGCAGAACGCTTCCCCACTCACATCCTACCTGCTGGCCCAAAGAAGTCCCCTGTGGATGTGGATGGGAAGACTTCTGTCCTTCAGTCAAGCTGTGTTGGTCTCATACAAAGCTCAGCCAATGAAACCTGTTACTGTCAGAGCGCTGCTCAGCACCAACTCATAGATACCGTACACTCTGAGGAGTTGTCTGACAATCAAATATTCAAATACATATATATTAGAAGAAACATTAGTCTTCAGCAAGCAGAAAACATCTAATTTAGTCAGATAAATTATTCATTGTAAATAATTTGTTCAGCTCCAATACCCAGCAACAAAAAGGTTTATTTTTCCTTCCTTCCATGCAATTAGGATTTTCTGTCAACAGTATTGGGGATACCCAGAACAATCACATTAATATTGTTGGTTTTGAACAATCACATTAATATTGTTGGTTTTGCTTACATACATGTTCTTTAGAAATGGATATAACGTAAAAATGTAGATATTTTGGTGTTAGATTCTAACTCAGGGAGCTATGCCAAGAAATCTCTACTGGGCGTGTACAGTGGCACACATTCCAGTGAGAATGTATTTCACAGTTCAGTAAGTATTAGAAATGATATTTTTTGGTTATAGTATTTTCATGTAAGTGGCACCTTTAGCTCTATTATGAACTCCCTTCTCTATTCCCCTAGTTAAAAACATAACATAGTTATCGTGGTTTAACCCCAGCCAGCAACTCAGCACCACGCAGCCACTCACTCACTTCCCCCCCACCCAGTGGGATGGGGGAGAGAATCGGAAAAATAAAGTAAAGCTCGTGGGTTGAGATAAGAGCAGTTTAATAGAACAGAAAGGAAGAAACTAGCGATGACACTAATAACAACAAGAAAGTGACAATAATAATAAAAGGACTGGAATACGGAAAACAAGTGATGCGCAATGCAATTGCTCACCACTTGCCGACCGATGCCTGAGCAGTGCCTCTCCCCTTGCCAACTCTCCCCAGTTTATATACTGGGCATGACATCCCATGGTATGGAATACCCCTTTGGCCAGTTTGGGTCAGCTGTCTTGGCTGTGTCCCCTCCTCCCAACTTTCTTGTGCCCCTCCAGCCTTCTTGCTGAAACCAGGACAGGAAACAAGGAGTGTGTTCAGTGTCACCAATCAATATGAAAAGTATCTGTCAGTAAACTGAAATTGTAGGGCATCTCAGATAATAAAAAACAAGTATAGCCAGAGCTAGATCCTTTGACAGGCTAATTAGCCAAGAGTTGACTGTGCTAAACAGGCTACACAAAGATCCTCCTGAGTACTCTCTGTCTCCTACCACATATCGGAACTGATATCCTCTGTACCATGATCTGGTACCAGTCACAGGACCCCAGTTCTCCCCACCACCAGCCAGGCACCAGCAGCTTATGTATGCTATTGCCAGTAGGAGAGCCAGAGGTGTATTTTCAGCTTTGTTCCATAATACCAGCCACGAACTTTTGCTACCTGTTACCACTTACAGTTGGAAGAACAGTTATGAGATATTTATTAAAAATGTATTGTTGACATCTCTCATTCCTTTTACCGTGAACTTCATGTTATGTGGCATTTTCTGAGAGCATCAATTGCCGAGAACAGATGAAATTTCTCAGTTTTCACTTAAGAGAAAGTAAGATTTTAGCACTTTGTACAATGTACATTTGTATATTCTTTTGAGTTAAAACTCAAAACTCAGAAAGCAATTAAAGAAGAATCTACATGTCTTTATTATGTTAAAATTAAGATTTTAGATTATGCTAATAATTTGGCATTAAAATTTCCCTGTGAGTTTCTATTAAATGAAATAATGGCCTGTGTCTGTTTCCCAAGAAAACATCTGGGGTCCAATTACAAAATGTGGAGCTCATTGCTCCCATGTCGATTTTAATAGTTTTGTTCAAGTTTGGATTTGAACTCAGCACCTGCTGTGTTCATACTGCCTGTGGGGACAAAAGTCAGATCTGAGACTCTATCTAACCTCTCTAGCTAGTGAGAGATTTGAATCAGTCCAGATTCATGGCACAGGTTGAAGGGCTAGTACCAAAAGACAATGACATAAATGTCAAAGAAACAACCATACATTGGGAAGGTTTTAACAGATATTAGATAGTCACAAAAATATAGGATAACAGAAAATCAACTTAGCTATTTTACAAACCAATCATGTATGACATTTTCTTTCCATATAAAATGAAATTAGTAAGATCCCAATTATTTAGTTGAGAGGAAAATGAGATCAGAGACTGTATATATCTAGATATAAAACACAGTTGCTTTAATACTCTATTATTACAGTTGCACAGTAATTTATTAGTAAAATATGTAAAGGTGGAATCATTAAAGCATGAACATGCCTGTATGGCAAAAATAGGGCTGCATGCTAGCAATCAGTACTGTGTGCAGAGCACAGAGAAAGAAAGGCAGCACAGCAACAACAAAACTGTTTAACATAACACTGAATCAGTCAGGCTGGGTGAGACAGGGACTGGAAAAATAGGACGTCAAATGGGACACAGCAAGAAGAGAAGGCTGTGGAAGTACTGACTAGTGAGCATCTGACAGTTATTTAATGCTTCAAAACAGATGTTCACAGATCTGAGAATCAAAGTAGTTTAAACAAAAGTGGATAGAAAGCATGTAAACCAAAACTATTAGAAATGCACATTGTGATTGCAATTAGAAGGGACAATTAAAATGTATATAGTAGCTCTAAGCCATAAACTGGCCATGCTGTAAAATGCAAAAGAAAATTATATAGATTTTAAAGTGTGACTCTATCCTGAAAAAAAGGAACTGTAGACAAGTCTCCTCTGATTTAACTGACCTGTGATTTTCTGGTAATGCTTTTTTTTGAGGGGGTGAGGCTGGTTGTTGTGGAGTTTTTTTATTTACACACAGTGTTTTGAAGCAAGTGTAGTTTCAATTCTGTAAATGTCTGGGCTCTACACTGGCATATTGCATGTCAACAGCAAAGTCAATTACTTTGGTAAATGTAGGAAAAATTTATTCATAGTGGTTGCACAGTTGCCTGTGGGTAGTAGGGTAGATGAGGGAGGAAAATGAAGATGCTAAGACAATAGAGGAATAACCAAGAGAAAAGTTCAAGTACAATTAGGTTCTGAACACTTTTCATATTCAGGCTGTTTTTATGTAGCACCTCCCAAATTAATTTTTTTAAGGCCCTCTCTTTGCTTTCTGAGGCTAAGATATTATTGCCTACAACTGCACTTAGCAAGTGATTTTCAACAAAAGTTTATTGTATAAATTTTAAAGTATGAAAATATATTTTTTCCAACTGGGGTTTCTGACCTCTCTGCTACAGTAGCCAAAGATTTACATCAAATTAATCCCAGACAGAATATCCTTTTTTTCAAGATAAAACAGATTATATTTTTCCATGAATCCCCCAATATTTTTCAGAAACTGGGATCTGCAAGTAGTAGCAATATATTTATTGATTACTATTGATTTTATCAATACCCATAATAAACTTTTCCCAGTCATGCTTCATTTCTCAGAAGGTTCCCAATTTTCAGCAACTGTCTTTGTGCATGAAAAATCTATTGAAGGCTTTGTGTTTACATGAAAATGAACAATTTACATATTTATTGCTTGTGATTTGTGTGCTAGCTGAACCATCAGCAATATTCATAGAACTGTGAAATGTGAACTGGAAGAGGAGCAATTCATGAGGCTGTGAATAGGACCAAAAGGGCAAAGAACAAGTATAAAGAGATTAACAACTGAATATTGTTCCGAAGAGGAAAGAATGATTATGTATGCAGAAAGATTATCAGGGAACTAGTGTAATGCAAAGTCTATTTATCATATTTCTGAGGTGCTTATCACAGTGTCACCTGATTACCGTATATATCAGATCATTTATATCCCTGGATTTCATCTCTTCGTGTTTCTACATTTTTTCTTCATCTAGAGTTCCTGAATAGAACAGAAGTAGTTTAATTTATAAAGATACATATAATATCAACATTCTCCTTTTACTGGGAAATGGTGTTTTAACTGTGTTAGTTATACAATTGTATACAATCCCAAATAAATGGAAATAAGTATCAGTTCCATCATATACAGATTCTCACTTGTGTAGTAACATTTAATCTGATGGAAGGAAGTCACAAGTGGAGATTTCTATGCATTTGTAGAATACAATCCACAGATACAGTAGGCCCTCAGATTTCTGTACTCTTCGAATGTAGAGAAAAAAACATAGGACAGTTCAGTAAATGAACTTCAGTACATGATCTAAGGTAATTTGCAGCTACCCCTGATGTGTAACATAGTAGAGTAGAAGTATGATATGCTAATAATTTGGTTTTGAGTGGAAGGACAATATGAGTTATGGCTGTCGACATTTTGTCTTTTGTACATCTTCTTTTAAGTTGGTGACCCATGAGCATGGATTGTTTATCTATAGCAGAATTCTTTCATCTCCTTGTCTTGGTTTCGGCTGGGATAGAGTTAATTGTCTTCCTAGTAGCTGGTACAGTGCTGTGTTTTCAGTTCAGTATGAGAAGA
>JAVKLA010000042.1:14124738-14216452 GCA_034782735.1 Sagittarius serpentarius | reverse complement strand
CAGCTGTCCTGGCTGTGTCCCCTCCCAACTTTCCTGTGCCCCTCCAGCCTCCTTGCTGGCTGGGCAGGAGAAGCTGAGAAGTCCTTGACTTAGACTAAACATGACTGAGCAACAACTGAACACATCAGGGTGTTATCAACATTCTTCTCATACTAAACCCAAACCAGAGCACTATACCAGCAACTAGAAAGAAAAATAACTCTATCCCAGCCAAAACCAGGACAACAGTGTATGAACTGGGTGAGACTGAAGCTCCAACTAGTCAAGTACACTGTCCAGCAGCAAGCAAGCCTGCACAGAAAAGAGTGAAAGAGCAAGGCAAGCATACAGAAGTGCTTCTCCCAGCTTCCAGAGATTCATAGCTTGGGGTCATTATGAGCCATGAGTGCAACTTTATGCTTAGTAATCGCTGGATATTTCTTCCAGGAGTTGGTGGAAGTGTGTGTGTGGTGGGGGGGTGAGTGAGAGAGAGAGAGAGAATTCATCTATGGCTTTGGTTAATTTCTCTGTTTCTCATTCTTTAGATTTACAAATGTCTTCTGCTCTTACCAAAAGCAACAGTTAGATTCTTTCTTCATCCACTTTAACATGTCACCACTCTGATTTTTCCTTCCAGCCTCTTCCAATGTGCTTGCAGAATTACCAAGAAAAGAAATATATAGCTCCATGCTGTCCTGTCTCCATCAGAGTGTTTGAAAAAGAACCTGTGATTTACAAGAGAATATGTAGCAAACTCTGAGGCCCAATAACTTACCTTTATTGGTTTTATCTCTGTTGCTGTCTGCTTAAATCAGTGGCCATTCTGTGTCTCCAGGTAGAAAAGTATTTTGTCTTGTAAAACTATAGTCAAAACTTTGATGGAAATTTTTGCATTCTATATTCCTCTGCTGTCATTACCTTCTCCCTTTCCTTGTTCTCCCTCTTACTCTTGTAATCTCAGCATTACTATTCTTCTGGCAGCCCCATCCCAAAGGTAGGCATGACTTCAGAAGACTTCATGTTGATAAACAATACCATATTTAGGCTGTGTAAACAGAGTTGAACTTTGGTCTGTTCTTTCCTCTTTGCAGCCTTCCAACTAGACAAGCAGAGAAGAAAAGACTGTATGCTCAGCCACCTCAGGCTATCCCTTCCTTACTGACAGCTTTGCTCCAAAGGTTACTCAGAAGAGGAGAGAAGCAAATCTATATTTGTAAATAAACAGCAGGCAAAATAAAAAGATAAACATCAGAGGATTTTCATCAAGGCTGAATAGCAGGATAGTTAGCAAGACAGAGAGATAACTTCTTATGCACTAAAAAACACCCCCATGGTACCTATAAATAATTTGTCTGTGGCAAGAAAGAATAATGAACAAATGCTGGGGATCCAAGTGCAAAAGGTCCCAGCGCTCAGTCCCTTTCTGAAGGCCTCCCTTCTTTCAAGCCATGGATGTTCCAGTTTCACTGAAGAGCTGATAGGAATGTTTTACAGGATTTAATGTGGCCACATATTCAGCCACTGAGCTTTCCACTCAGTTTGGGAGTCTCAACAAACTGGAAACAATACATTTACCATCCCAAGTCACCCAAGTGTTGAGGCTGAAAAAAATAAATTGGCATGGTATAGCCCCTTTCGGTGATGTGGATAAGGAACATACTTGTAATTCTTGACTTTTAGGGACAGATATTCAAATAGTGGGTCAAGAGGTGCAGTTAGTGAACCAGGTAGATTCATGGACAAAGAAAATTCAAGGACTGATGGTACTGAGTGGTATTTTGTTGAGCTGTGGTTGTACTGGATTCGTTATGGCCAAACGTTGTACCAGGTCAGCTGGGATATGAGTCCTCAGAGATGGTTTCAGCCTGGTCTTCTCATTCATAATTGCTATCCAAAAGAAAAAAAGAACAATTTCCTATTCGTTTATCCTCTCCTGCCCCTGCCACTGACTTTGAGCTAGGCTAAAAATTTTACAAACACTTTAAACTGCAGAGAATCATAATATTTACTGAAATCAGCATTTCTGCAAAGAATTTTGCATTTCCTGTGTGCTCAGTGATGTCACCCCCTGTGGTAACTGCCTTGTCTGGGTCAGCTTTGCTTTATTTTCTATAAAGCAATTGAGATTTATGGTTTCTGTCACTCCTTTTTATGAGTTTATTTTATGGTGTGACTGATCTTACTGCAAACAAAGCTTTTGCTCATATTTCCAGGTTTTTTTTTCCATTCTGTTTTCAAGGAAAATACAGGAAATGGGCCAATTTGGAAGCTGTAGCTTTTTAAGAGCTGATAATCTTTTTTAAAGCCTTATAGAATTCCCAAAAATGATCTTGTGGCAGCCAATTCTTCATTATATTATGATGCATGTATGCACAGACACTCATTCAGCTATTTTTAGTGCCTGCACTGAAGTAATGTCCAGGCATTTGTTTTCTCAAAAGACTAGAAATCATGCCAAAAAAAAAAAAAAACAAAGCCAACAAGAAAAATTATTCTCTGAACTATTTTAGCCACTGCTGCAGGAAGAAGTGTAATCCAAGAAACAAGGTCACAAACTGGTTTCTCCATGAGAATGGCAAACACACAATGCTTTTGAAAGGGGCGAAGAATACCAGGTAGGTTAGGACTTTGATTGCAAAAATATTTTTCGTTCCCAGCCTGGTCTGGTAAGCGTAATGATAGTAGCTGGTATTTCAAGACCTGGAAAGTTTATATTTAGTACGCAAGCCTTTTTATTGAAACATTGCAAAATAGCAAAATCCCTAATGCTCCACTTTCCAAAAGAGAGGATAACTACTGGTTTCTTCATTTAAGCCCCATTTTCTGCCAAGAGTAGCTATTATTTTATGTTTTAATGCTGCAGAAGACATAAAAGGTGGGTATCTTTGCCCTGAAGAATTGAAAAGACAATGGATATGAGAAAGGAAGTCAGAAGGGCAAGCAGCATTAGCTCTACTTTATAGACAGGAAATGGAGAGCAAAGGACGAGTGTTTTTGTTAAGTCTTTCCAGAGAAAAATGATGATGACAACTGTGCATCAATGTAACGGAGTCTTTATCACCAGAGACAGTGAGAGAAAAGTGAGGATGTTAGATTCAGCAAGGGTGTAACCAAAACTGCTTTGAAATAAAGAGGAGCCTTTGGATCAACTCAGAAGAATATGGTTTTATTTCTAGTGATTTAGTCAGTGACTGGGGCTGAGGATTTTGCCTGTCACAGACTTCTGTCTCATTTTCATATACTGATATCCTTTTTGCCCTTCAGCATCCTTAAATGTGGTGCAACAGAGAGCATTGGTTCCTTATGAATCCATGTGGCTCCCAGTGCACAGAGAGTCTCAGAACTATTGCAGTATCCACACGGAATGATAACAGCAAATTACATGTTCAAAATCATATATTTGATCTCAAGAGTATCTTGAAGCTGAATTTCTGCCAATCTAGTGGCTCAATCCTTTTCACTCCAAATTTTCCCCAAGTGGCTACTCCCAGCATTGTGCTATGCAAAAATCTTTGTTGGAGCTGTCACTGCCTTTTGTCTTGCAAGTCATTCTCTGCGTGTGGCAGTAGCAGGGGTGCATCATATTTCAATCTCACTTTCTCACGTGGCTTTTACAACTCTGAGTTCAGACCCTGCCCAGATGGTCCCTCCATGTCAGAATCCATCAGGCATTTTCTTTTCGATCACTCATGAACAGGATCTGGGGATCTGGGCACATGGTACTGTCGGAATAAAAGCAAATGCCAAGCACAGAAATCTGTCTTTCTTCCTTCATTTATCTTTTTTTTTTTTCTTTTCTCTTCTTTTTTTTTCTTTCTTTTTTTGATCGCAGGTATTGGTCTCACAGGGTGGTCATGTGGGTGGCTCAGAAGTGACCATACATTTAAAACTTTTCTTTAAAATAGCTGGAATCCATTAAAAGCTCCCATTTGTATTCAGGGCATTTCAGCACTGAGCAGCATGAAAGGGAGAGATCAATAACCACATTGCAAGACCCAACTTCTTGCTGTGCCAGCCTAACACAAACTAGATCAGCTCTAATATTGAATCCAGACCTCCCTGATTTGTCCTTCAAATATAGTATCTCACGTTCTTCCCCCTCACCTAGCTATCCTCTAGGGCTGTTTCCCAATTCAGCTATGATAACCTTGTTTTACTTCTTTGCAATTTATTCCCATATCTGTCTTTCTCCTCCTTGATCTATCATTTAGGAATTACTACAGAAGGGCCTCATGTTCACATAGTTATCTTTGTGTAGCCTTTATTTTAATGCCACTCTTACTCATCACTGGCCCTACAAACTTGCTCCACTCCTTCAGTAACGGGTTTGTATCAGCAGGAAGGAAAGCACTGTTTAACCAGCAAGTGTGTATCAGGAGGGAAAAGATGGTAGGAGATCTGTGGGGATGTGTTATGACCTGACAGTATGGCAAAACTAGGTGTTGTGTCCTAAAAGAAAATTGTAAAAATGGTAACTAGTAGAGGCTTCTTATTTTCTTTGGTCGTCTTCGATGTTTTCACAACTCAAGTAATTCCTTACATAAGCTTTATCATCTTTAACTCAGGTCCACTCCTATTCTGTTCTGCCTTTTACCTATCCCCAGGCTTTAACATGACTACCAAGTCTCCATGGTTGTCTAAAAATATTTAAAGTCCATTGCAGTTTTTTTTCTTGTTATTTTAATACCAATTAAATTTTCCCCCAAATTAGCTCTTGGCACTACTGATGCCTCTTCCAGCAACAAAGCAATAGCCAATGGTACCTCCTATTCGTTAATGCTCCAAGATGGGAGAACTAGAGGAGGCAGGCATGTAGCCAAAACTCAAGAGTTGCGCAAAGGGGATATGCTGTGGGAGGATGGAGGGAGAGAGAAAAAATGAATGTGGAATTGATGCCAAGGAACGATGAATGCGGCAAAAGCACTAAGTGGCCAAAGCGAGGTGCCTTTCTGTGTGACCATGTGCCAAGTCAGGGAGAAGGAACGCAAGGGTGTGTTGATGTTTGATTCACTGCCGGTGTTGTGTCATGCTGAATCTGGCAGTCACACAGTTTCTGCTGTGTATCACAAAACTCCTGTGGCGAGAAAGCACATAAAAAAAAATTATGGAGGGGAAAAACATTGGCATAAGACTTTCAGTCCCTGAAATGAAATCTTGCTTTAGGTATAGTATCAAATCCCTCTAGTCTACCCTTACTTTCCCCTTATTTATGACCAAGTCTTATTTTCCACTGCTTCCAGTTGCACAGGCATAAAAAAAGCTTTGAATACTGCCATATGAATAGAACAGTTCTGGTTTTGCAGCGTATCATGCTTAAATGGCTCTTGCTTAATGTATGTGTGAATTTACAAGTCAAGCTTAGGCCAAAAGATTCTATGGAGTGTTTGTTAAAAATTGGAGCAAGGTCCTTGTGGATCCAGGCTTATCTTGGGGCTGGAGTCTCAAGGGTTTGAGGTACTGAAATCGTTGGATCATGTTGTCTGTCCGAGTTTGTAGAATCTGAAACAGTAATTTGGAGGTTTAAGCTGCCTTACTCGTGTGTGCAGACTCGAACCCAGAGTGAAAGACTGATTGGCAGCGTTTGTAACTCTTCCACTTTGTTCTCAGAAATAACCATCAAGTTGTGCAGGATTTTCATTTTTTTTTCTAAAAGCAGCCCAGCTAGGGGGTGCAGGGAATAACTGGGATATGATCTGAAATTCTGTAAGGCACCCAGAGAGAAACTGTCACCCCTTTCTGTGGAACAAAGGTCCTCCATAATTTTCAGCACAGACCAAACCCTGGAGAAGCTGGCAAAGAACTGACTATTTTTTCCTACACTGCTTGTTTTCCCCCTTTCATTTGTATGGTTTTCGGCTGGCTCAAAGTGCGGGAATCAAAATGCTGGTATGGGAGAAGAGTAGTAGTAATGCAGTTTGAAGGTTAAACATCAAGATACCTTTGAAACAAAAAAAGAGGGGGAGGGGGGTGTTCTCCTGAGATTCGTGAACTAGGTTTTATCTTCTAGCACAAAAGTAAACGGAATCCACATCCAGACTTCCCTTGGCCTGTTCTCCAACAGAGCACTTGATCCTTTCAAGTTTTATTCATGTCTTATTTTTCAGCAAACTTCAAATTTGACATTGAATCTTAATCCACAAAAGGCAGAAAACTTGGATGCTTCAGGATGCTTTTCAAGATTGATAGTAATGTTAGGAGGAAGCCAGAATTTCATGCTGTTCTTCTCATCACCCTCTTGAACATCCAAGGGCAGAGAACTGAATGTTGCAAGTAATTACCAGAGTGTTCTGGAGTGAAATTTCCATCAGTTAAAACAAGGCTTTTATTTTTTTGTAGTGAAGTGGGAAATTTGCTTGCTCTGAGCAAAGTGAACATATGTTTATCCCCTGTGAAAATCTGCCATTAGCGCCCACAAGCTTCTAGTTTACACAACATCTATTTTCTTTTGCAGTGGGTAATGAAAGAAGTGTCAGAGCAACCCAGGCTCTTCTATAGTCTCGCAGACTGTTATTTCAAGGACCCGGGAGCAAAGGCCACAGCTTCCATTCCTGTTGACAGATTCCCAATGTGCACAAAAAATAAGCTAATTTATATATATTTAAAAATTGGCCGTAAATCCCCTTCAAAAATCCAAAAATAATACAGAAGGGGAGAGCTCCCTTAACTTTTTTGTTCCGGCTTGGTTATTGAATGTTGCATGATAAGAAGAGGAAAATCTTCTGTTGGATTTTGTAGCAAAGTTTTGGCCAGCATTGTTAATTGTTTTCTTTGTTTTTAATGAAACAAATTGCCTTGGGCTGAAGCTAAATCTCTCACAAGCCACACAAGTGAAGATTAACTTCTTGTCCTTCTTCTTTTGTGAAGCCATCAGAAAAGTGTCACTTTTCTCCTTCACTGTTTTCTTACCCCCTTAAAATGTTGTTCACATCCCTGCTCAGCATCATTCTCATTTCAGAGCTAGAGACACACAGCTGCTTCCCAGCTTCATTTGCTTGTACCAATACAAGGGACCAGGGCATTCCCACTGCATCTGAGGCAAGATTGCTCTCAGAGTTCACCAAGTAGAAAATCCTTTGTCATTTCAAAACAATAGACAGCAGACGAGCATTTGATGAGTTGGTATTAGGATCTGGTAGCAGTGCAACAGGCCGATACCGCTGGAGTGCAGCCTGTGAAGTCTTCTTACATGCCAGCATTTGCTTTTGTAAAGCTCCTTCCTACAGAATAGCACAGAGACCTTTAGGCTTTTCACTCAGCCTGTTGTAAGCTAATCGAAAAAAAGAGTATTGGGAAGGTCTGCATCAGAAGTGCTAAGAGTCTCATAGACAGGGCTGCATTCAGACAGCTGCCAGGTGAGTTAAAGACAGTATTGCTTACAGGGAAACTTCCATGAAGTGATCAGATTGGGATCATTGAACAACTTGTGACATCCAAAAGAGCACTGCTAAAATCCCACTATTCTCGTTATGCTTAATATGTGGAGGTGATGATGCAATGCTGCTGTTATACTGATTTATTTTTTTTCCAGGGGAAAAGATGCTCTAAGAAATCAGAGACTTTTTTCTGCATGTTCGCAGTGATGACTCCCATGATTTTATCACAATTAACGCATCTTAATGCATCATTCTGTAGAATCAGAATAATACATCAGACCAGTAGATTTAACATAAAGCAAGGGGAGAGCATTTCTAACCCTTGTGAACTTGAAAGACTGAAAATCCAGGAACACGATCTAAATATCCAAAATTATAGGGCAGTAGTTCTGAGGGCAAGCTAAGGATGCTTTTCCCATAGCAAGGTAAAAATTAATAGAACTAAGGTCTGTGGAAAAAAATCAAAGAAAATTAACCAAATTCCTTCAGGACTCAGGTAGAATAGTTGGGTTTGAAATTTGGCTGCAATTTCTAGTATGTTGTGCATGTTATTCCACGTGACTCAGTAGCATTTCTAGCATAAAGGTTTTCAAGTTGACAGAAAAATGTAACTGGAAGGAGAGGATGTGAAAAAAACATTGGATTTGTGGTGGGTTTTTTTCTTTTTTTTAATCCGGTTATTTATTTTGATCTTGAAAACTTGGCTATTCTTTTTAGAAAGGCGTGTTCAGAAGGGAAAAGCAATCCCTCTCCAGCTAGTATTTTGCATTCTTCCTACCTGCTAATTATGTGAAAGGATCTTCAGAGAGCCTGATGATAGACACATCCGTAATACCTACTCGATAGCATGTCAGCAGGACTTTGTCCCTCTTCCCATCACACACACACACACACAATGGCTCCATGGCATATTGACAGCCATGGGTCAGAGATGTCTGCGAGGAAGGAGACAAAGAAGGAAGATATTCCAGGCTGCCTCGTTGCCACCGAGGCAGTTTGGAGCCTCCTCGTGATCCTCTCTGTCACCCCCACCCCTCCATTCCCACCAGCATATTCTCTCTCCTTCAGGAGTCACACCAGCCTCTCAAGCCTAAACGGTACGCGATGTTAGATTAACTGGCTAAGAAAACATCCACAGAATGAGGGGAGGTGGGGGAAGAGGAAGGCTTGCTTGTCAGAAGCGTCATTTTGTCACACTGAAAATCACAGAAATGGGCAAAAGAAGGATCCATGTTGTAAATGAAAACAAAATGCTTGCCTGGAGCTGACTGGCAGTAATTTGAAGGGAAGGGGGAATAAAAGAGGGACCGGGGAAGGGAGGGGAGAGAAAGACACAAAGTCCCAGCTGGTGTGTGATGGCTGTCACCGTTGCAAGCGGGGCTCTGAGGAGACATCCTCAGCTGCCTCTGCTCTACACCGCTGGAGCAGGCAGCCCTCCTCTGCCACTGATGGACTCGGAGCAGGGTCCAAATGTGGTCCTGGAGGTGCAGGCTCCTGCAGCGGGGAGTGCGCTGAGAAGGAGGAATGAAGATCTACGGCAGCCTAAGAGCTGATCCTGAGCTCCAGCACCAGCCACCCGTCTTTCAGTGAACTGGCTTTTCAGTGAACTGGCTAAAAAGCCAGATAAAGCATCAGTACAAGCTGATCATTGCGTTTCTTCTTGTAGCAGCGGTCGTACGCTGGCAGTGTCTCCTGCTACTTCTCACGATTGGCCATAGTAGAACCCACACAGAAGTCTCTCCCTGCTTTTGCTCTTCTCTTACGAATACTGCCAGAAGAGCTCTGCTGTCCTTGAAGCTGAGCTGAAGATGTCTAATTCCTGCCTCGCAACATCTGTTCGCAGTCACTGGAATTATCTGGTGGGCTCCTTGATAATTCAGTCCAAACTCTTCAGTAAAGCTGGAATTCAGTTGCTGCTTCTCACTAGAGGTTTGGCAGCCCAACATATTCCTGAAATTTTGGAGTCTATTTTTTTTTCTATTTTCTCCTGTTAAACCCTTCCCATCACTGTATTCTCCATGTGCTGGGACCTCCCTTGTGTTGTCAACTTGCTGGTTCCTTATTCCTCTGCTTTTCACCCACACAGTTTTCTCTTTAGTGTCCACAAGGAATCCATAGCACTACTGTTTTAAATTCTTTTTTTGAGTTTTAATTTCTTATATGCTTTACATACATAGAATGATTTTGGTATAACCCACTGCAAGGACTATTTTGGTTACTGGTTTTCAAGAGGGAATTAAACACCTGTGGTAACAAAAACCTAAGTTTCCCCACATGGGAATTCTGGCCTCTTTTTGCTACTTGCAGTGCCGAAACTCTATAGGAAGATATTGTCTCATTCATTTTGACTGACCCTGGCAGACATGAAACTCCTATGCAATAATTAAGAGTATTGTTATACGTAAGCTAATTTTTCTCGTAGGCTGCATATCATACATTCAGTGTGCAAAAAAAAAGAATTTAAAAAATCTTCATCTCATGCCAAATGTTTCATGCTGAAATGCAACAGATGAAGCAAAATTACTCGTTTCACTCAGCTTTGCTGCTGAGTTTGCTTCCTACATAAGGACCAGGTGCTGACTTCCTAGGCAATAACATCCAATAATGCCAAGTAATAGGAAGTAGGTATTGGAGAGGAAAAAAATAAACCGAAAACATTCCAGTGGGAAGGACAAAGATAGACTGAGAGCTTGGAGTAAGTGTTGAAGACGCACATCTGGAGATTCTCAAAAACAGGTTAAACAAATGTTAAATTTTAGTTTCACTAAAGTTTGTGTTGGGACAGAAGGAGAATTTACTGGACTCATGCTCCCCTTTTTTACACCTCTAAGATAAATGGATCACAATGGCAGGAGAAGGAGAAACTAGCTTCTCCCAGGATGTGAGATCAAGGCGAAGTTCCCTCTCCTAACTTAGTTAGTAGAGCTGTAAGCATGGGGGTGTCCTTCAGCCATCCATAGGATACAACTCTTCCTTGCTCTCATATCCAACGTTGGTAGCCTGGCACTGAGACATACAGAGTACCCACACCTCCCATGGCACAGCTCGCTGTGGTGTCTTGCAGAATCACCTCCTTCCCTGAGCTTTGCCAGTGATACTGCTTGCCAAGTTGCAGGATGCCTCTTTGTTCTGTCACATTGCTGTAACATCTCATGAGGAGATTTGTTGTTTCAATAAAAGACAAATAAGCAAGCAGTGTTTGCAAACCAAGATGGTATGTTAAAGCATCTCTGGAATGGATTTCTCCCCGTGCTTTTTGTTGACCATTTGTTTCCTTCAGTTGGAGCGTGAAAGGACGGAGCATGTCCAATGCAACTTCCCTATGCTAAGTACCACCTGCCAGGCAAATAAAGATAATCTATCAGTCACTTTTCCTTTGAGATTTTAAGCTTTCAGAAAGAAATGCTAGCACACACACACGCTTCTCCCCCCGCACTGCATTCCCTTCCCATCCAGACTGCAGTATGACTAGGAGCAGGAACAACACGTAAAATCCATCTATCTCAATAGTATTTCAAATCTAAAACTTAACTTCCAAATAAGCGACTTACCTCTGGCACCTCCACAGTAATTGGACTCAATTTTAGATCACTTTCAGTAGTAATACCTGAACAAAAGGGCAGTAGCTATAAATAAATCAGGACGGAAGATATTATTAGAAGATGTTATTAGAAAGACAAAGGTAGATTATGTGGAGGGGAGGAAAAAAATATCAGCCCAGCCGCTCCAGCATAAACAAAATAGAGTAAAATTAGAGCTGGCTGTAGGCAGAGCTTTGAATGACTGAAGAGTGCATTTGCAGCCTGCTGAGCAAAGGCAGTTCTGCCCCCACACTGACGCACAGGAGATTTGGATTAAGTTCAGTCCAGACAGGTAGGACACCTGCAGTTTGGGGCTGATAGCTTGGTAGGAAGGCAAACCAGAGGACTGACGCAGACCTGAGTACGCTACACCTGCTGGGTAACAGAGATATAAATGCTAGAAAAGGGGCAGCCAAAATGCATCTCTCGAGCAACACACAGCTTCTGAACAGTTTTAGCACAGCTTCCACAACAGAGAGGTGTGATGCGAAGCTGCTGCGAGGACCAAGGCAGTAATTAGTTTTCCCTGCCTGTGAGGTTCGAAGGGAAGCGGTAGGATTGTTTGGGGAGGCTCCCGGAACAGGTGGGTAAACATCTCTCAGGGTGAGTTAGCTTGGGTCTGTCCTTCCTTAGTCATGGTCAGGGTGACGTTTTCAAGGTGTCTCCTGGCTTTATGTTTCTGTGCTGGGACAGGGCTACCAGACACCCTGAGTCCTTCCCTGCTGAAGGAAGGTAGGCACCATGGCCTGTGGAGGTTGCCATTAGGTTCTGGGGCCCTGAGGTATGCAGAGGTGAGTGTCACTCCACCATCAAACCCCTGGGAGGTCGTTGTCACCTCCCGCATACAAAATGCTCCTGGGGCTTCCTGTCAGTTCAGCTCTCCGGGGTTTGCAGCATGGTCCCCCCAGCTTGTGCCCAGGCGGAACCAGCAAGCAAGTAGTACGTCTTCCTCAGTTTTTATAGGCATTGCAGGTTTTTTATTATTAAGGTACAATGACAAATCTATTCAGAGCCTCATTGTCTTTGCTGTTGTAAAGATACATAAGTCCATTGTTCAATAGTTTTATTCTATTTCAAGGTTCATGGAAATAGAAAGCCTTATGGTCAATGTCATTTGACTGAAGATTTTTTTCTATTAAAAAACCAGCTCTCTTTAAAACGTATTTTTTTACATGCCAGAAGATTTCCTCTATGAAGAACAGAGAAATGGGAATAAATGTTACAATGTAGAGTAAACATGCATGGGAATAAGACAGAAAGAAAAGGCATTTCTCTGACTGTCATGATTTAACCCCAGCCAGCAACTAAGCACTGCACAGCCTCTCGCTCGCTCCCTCCACCCAGTGGGATATGGGAGAGTAAAAAAAAAGTAAAACTCATGGGTTCAGGTAAAGACAGTTTAATAGGACAGAAAGGAAGACAATAATAATAATATTAATAACAGCAATAATAATAATAACAATAGAAGAATTGGAATACACAAAACAAGTGACACACAGTGCAATTGCTCACCACTCACCAACCCATGCCCAGTTAGCTCCCGAGCAGCGATCTGCACCCCCTGGCCAACTCCCCCAGTTTATATACTGGGCATGATGTCCCATAGTATGGAATAGCCCTTTGGCCACTTTGGGTCAGCTGTCCTGGCTGTGTCCCCTCCCAACTTCCCTGTGCCCCTCCAGCCTTCTTGCTGGCTGGGCAGGAGAAGCTGAAAAGTCCTTGACTTAGGCTAAACACGACTTAGCAACAACTGAAAACATCAGGGTGTTATCAACTTTCTTCTCGTCCTAAACCCAAAATAAAGCACTGTACCAGCTACTAGGAAGAAAAATAACTCTATCCCAGCCAAAACCAGGACACTGACTTAGTTTCCTCCACCCAGGAAGTGAGAAGGGTGGTGCTGCCCAGCCCGTGGAAAATGTTGCCTATAATTTAAAGTGAATTTTTTTTAACAAAGAAAAACATATCTTTTCTTTAAAGCCTCTTGCCACAAAAATACATTTTGGACAGAAGTTTGTACCATGCGGGTCAGTTGCTAAAAATATATATCTTAAAGGTGAACTTTCCTTTTGGTTTTATACAGTGGCTCAACCAATCACAGCAAATGTTAACCATAAAGTACTCAGTCCCACATAACCCAGACAGCTCAGTGCTTTGTGAAGCAAAAGGAAGAAAATTCCTCATGTTCATTGGCAACAAAAGTTTTTTTCACCTTCCTTACATATTCTTCTTAGGACACGGGCATTGTTCCATGTCTTTCTGACCTTTAAAATCTGTAGGGAGTACAGAAGGAGGAGGATGGATGGCTGACATTGTGACCAGTGTTTCCTACTCCATCACAACTTTGCTTGGCTTGTTTATGTCCCTGTCAGAAACAGTGCTGCAAAGCACTTACAAAAAGCTATTTTATTAAAAGATTCTTAAGTATTTTTAAAAAGCTAAATTAATCAGAGTTCTGAGAATACAGGTACCTTCAAAGGAAATAAACACATGGGCAGGGTGATGGAAAGCACCTTTAATTACCTCAGTAGCTTCCTCTGTATCAGCATGACTCAGACATGTAGTTTACATCCCAACAAATGAGGTGTCAACTTGGGAATACATATTTTTTAAGTATAAAATTGATTTTTATACTCTGTGTTTCTAATTGTAAAGATGCATTTCTTTGTATCTTACTTTTATTGCTTTCTGATAGACAATAACTTCCATGGACTATTCTCAGTAATGGCCTTTTGATTAGTTAGTGCAATTATTTGCAACCTAATCCATGGTTTCCCAGGCAGACATCAGGAAACCCAGCATGAATAGGGTCAAAATTGAGATGAGGGGAAATACAGCTGGTGGGTGAGGTGTTGCCCTTCAGGCATTTGGAAGGTTATTTTTAGTGCTTTTGCTCCATGACTCCCTAGGATGGGACTTGTCCACAACAATAGCTGTGCATGAAACTGCAGGACTGATTGCAGCCATGTGCTTTCAGGCGCCTTGGGGGCACAGCATTTGCGGGAGGCTGCTACCGAGCCAGCTTTCGTTTAATCTGCCACAAATCAGGGCTGTTACAGAAATCTGTTGCAGGCTTAAACCAAAAAAAAAGCAGGCAGGATAGGGCTCTAAATGAGCCTGGGTCACAGGCTAGTAATGCATAAGGAAATTGTTATAGTGCTGCTAAAAATCCATTATACACAGTCATGCAGAGAAGTAGTTGGATTTACATGCAGGTGCAGTCTCTGTCAGGAATATCTAAGTGTTCTCTGTACATGGGCTAAGAAACCCTCACAGAACTGTTGGGTGTGAGAGAAAATAACTTTCTCATTCAATCTCTTTTTTAACCACTCCTATTAATCTTGTATTTATTCTCAAAGCTCCTACCCTCTCTCATATATTGTGGAGACTGAAAGAAGGGTAAATAGGTTCAAACAACATTCATATCCAGCAAAATATTCATATTAACCTATATATGAACTTATTTATCTAAGTTAAGTAAATAGATAAATATTTTTCAGGCAGGAGAAAAGAGCATAAAGACGTCTAGACAGCTGAGTTCAGGAATAAGCCACCTATGGTCCTTTTAGAACT
Organism: Sagittarius serpentarius; assembly: GCA_034782735.1. NCBI lineage: Eukaryota > Metazoa > Chordata > Aves > Accipitriformes > Sagittariidae > Sagittarius > Sagittarius serpentarius. The sequence goes on along the minus strand of JAVKLA010000042.1, from coordinate 14,201,946 downwards.
ACAGGGAAGAAAAGACCTGCAAATAAGAGATTCCTGTCTTATGATTGTAAAGGCACCCTAGCAGAGGGGGGAAGTAACTGAAGATGATAAACTCAGCCACACTTAGCAAATGGTTTGAAATTTGTGTGGAGCTGTGTAATTATGGCATTTAGAGCTAAAATCAGCATATGGACATTTTGACTTTGAAAGCATAGTTTTACAGACTTGGGCATCAGATATTTATCCTGAGAGAATTAGGCTTATTCTGTTAGGGTTATTGGCATTAATTGGAGTAGTAAGTTGAAATGCTCACAAACTGCCCTGCAGATTGAACATTTGAGGTGCCTGCAGTGTTTATGAGGATGAATGAGGAGGGGGAGATGTAACAGCTGTGGTGTGTGTAGATGGCTGATGAAGAGTTGTTCTGCCTAACTCTTTGCTTTTAGCAACTGCCAGTAGATCTGGCTGATTACTCCATTTCTCCAACTTTAAACCCTTACTGCCACATGGCGTAACATTGTTTTCCTACTACAGCAGTGCAGGGGTGGATCAGACTTTAAGGGTAGAGTTCATTCCTTTGACTTCAGCCATCCAAGAGTTTGAGCTCCTGTCTGTGTGACCTGAAAAATACCTGAAGTTTACCAAGTGACAAATAAAGCTTATCTGATTTTGCTACCTCAACACTGAGGATACTCATGTTCTCCATAACACCTTTGTATAAGTTGTTTATCTGGAATGTATACGGGATTCCCATTACCAAAACTATGGTAATTAAATTAATTGATGGACATTTCTGCAAATACGATATAACAGTCTATTGAATGATTAGGTTTCTTTCACACAAAAGCTCTGTATGTTTTGAGCTGCTTAATTTGAGCACTGCACAATAAAACCTGAAATGTTTGTGGGGCATCTCATCTGAGAACTAGATTGGCCAAGAGAAGCTTTTTGGCCTCATTGGTAGACGTCAGTATTAGAAATTCTGTGACTTTGAGCACTAGTGTTTGGGATAGGGTAAAAGCTTTGAAAAGGCTGTGGATTTTTTTTTTCCTTTCTTGGAAGGTTTAAACATTATAATCACGTTGTGCTCCTCTGAGACTTTGGCTGGCTGGAGGGAAGAGTTGAGGTAGGCTTTTGTTCCATTACATTCCTGCAGTGTAGGGAAGGGCACTCTAGCTGTTCTTGGCAATGGCTCTAAAGGGAGCACTGCAAAGTGTTCCGAAGAGCCAGAGGGAAAAGCGCAGCTCGTCTGGTGAAGGGCACCACGCACAGTTGCTGAGAGAAGTGCCGTTTCCTGAACTGACTCTGATACGATTCCAAATGCCTGCATTAAGGGAAATAAACATGAAGACCACATGCACTTCACTTCCCACCAAGTGTTACTTGTGTCACCCATCTTTTAAATTTTTGCAAGGTTTACTGATGTCCTTGAACTCCACACACACAAACACACACACAGAGACACACGCCCCCCCCCTTACCCCATCTGAACTGCATTGTACCCCTCTATGCTGTACAAATTCATTGCGTAGTCTGTGCATTTCAGAGCAGACAATTCATCATAAATTCCCATGGCACCATGACAGCAGTTTCCTGATCTCATTTAAATTACAGAATCACTTCCTGTTTTGAAAGAAAACTGGAAAGGAGATTGTTCTGGAGGTGGATTGGTCTGGTTCAGCTTGTTAAAACCACAGCTTTGAGAGTGGGCCGTTCAAACCCACTTCCAGGCAGCTCCACTTGACTACAGAGTACTGTTGGCCCAAGTTCTGGCCTCATGGGAAGCTCCTTTTCCGTGTCCCACTTAAGGCTTGAACTGAAAATACTAATGACCCCAGTGCCTGTCCCAGACCTCAGTTCTGCTTAGTGTGGTAACAGGTGTACTTACACAGTGCAGTAAAGAGGTATGAATTAAGAATTGGACAATGAATGGAAAATTTGGCCAAGCTTTCACAGTTAGTCACAGGATGAGTACGTAAGACGCTAGATTCAGTTCAGGAGAAAACAGGATACTGAATGACTAGACAAAAATGTTACGCCTACTCTCTGTCAAGACAGTAAATCTAGTCCTAAAAATTGGAACGAAAATTTACCAGTCCAGGCTCAAAATCCACTCAAACATTCTTCCAATGAAGCGATGAGTATCTTTTCTTTAATGTAATGAGTGAAAAGATATGGCCTGTGCTTGTAAGTGGGATACTGAAGGTTGAAATAAAAATCTAGAACCTCTCTGAGCCTTCTTAGAGGATATGGGCCAATGGAGAGGTGTCTTTGTGTTAATCCAAGGATAAGAACATACAGGAGCTGCTTCCACATCATAGCTACCTTGTGGCAGATTATTCACTGACAAAAAATATGGGATTTCTAGTGCTGTTTTCATCATTGCCAGGATGTCGTGAAATCCATCCGCTCTTTATTAGAGACAGAAGTACTGCAGAACTAGTTGGTTTCAGTTTGTTCCTACCAGACTCATACTGTGTAGCTTAAACTCATGGTCCAAAGCTTCAGCGGCATTTGAGGGACACAGATCATCATGTCAAGGGGATGGTTCCTTTCACAAAGTCTTTGTTGTTATCTCATCAGTCTTTGTAAATAGGTTCCTCAGCCCCACATAGCATAAACCTATAGATGCAAACTGTACCTATATATCTATCAGCAATCAACACCCTGATGAAAAAGGGATTAAAACTCCAACTGGGAGAGCAAGTCTTTAGAACCGTCTTTGGAATCCTGGCATGACCACGGAAAAGAGGACAGAGAGGGAAGCAGTGTCTTCCTAACTAGGGCTAGTAGATGGCTTCAGGTGACATCACATCATTCATGTATGGGATGCGAAGCCAGAAAGCAGTTCAAGAAGTGATGTTGTAGATGGGTGTGGTGTCACAATGCCACAGGCAAGAGTTGGTCACTGATGTAAAGCTGCATATGCCAACCCTGTATTGCTGTCTTGGGAAATAAGAGTTGAGCACTATAACGACAGAAGAGGAGAAGGCACGTTCCCCACAGCCATTTAACAACCAGCTAGGTGGAAACAAGGCAGCAGCGAGGACTGAAGGGAGATGAGAGCTAAAGTGTTTCAGATTATCCTATAGAGAACAAATGTGTTTGAAAATACTATTCACACTGCCTTATATGAAAGTTTAATGTCTTGGGCGTGCCAGCTCTGTACAGCTCCGCGACTCACTGTAATCAAGCCACAAGCAATGGCTATGTGAAAGATCTTGGAAAAGTTTCTTGGCATCTCCAGCGGATGTGTTGCAAAGCAATGACCCACTTTTCAGTCACTGATTTGTATTTGATAACCATGAAGCCCTACAGAGTAGAGAGGGAAAAGAAATAAGGTTGCCTGAGCTGAAAGAAATGGCTGTGTGGACCAAACCATTGTGAGGTTTTGTATCTTGGTTCCTTCTCTTTAGAAAACTCTGCCAAGTCTAAAATAATTTCCATAATAGCGTGCATTGCTGATATAAAACAGATAGAAAATGCAGTGTTTCTTTTCAACTTGCACCTACAACACATCAAATTCCTTTCAGGATATAACTAGAACCCGTTTATCAGTGAAGAAAAGTGCCCAGCTGGGGTTCTTCCTATCAGCACCCAAGGCAGAGATAAGTTTTCTAATGAACCATTCAGTACAAGCATTTTGAAACTACCCATTAGCTGACAGATTTCACCTGCAACAGACCTGAGTAAATTTTCAACTAGTTTTTTTTGGTTTTGTTTTTTTTTTTTTTTTTGCCAGTTCTAAATGGATTTCAGTGGCATCTCTTGACTCTTGTTGGCAGGAATGGAGATATTTACCATCTGTTCAAATGCACATTGGCCATGGTAAACAATTCAGACAATTCCCCAAGCAACAGGCGTGGGGAGGCAACCAATAATAGATGCTGTCTCTTCACACAGCTCAGGTGCAGACGAAGGACAACGCATTCAGGTGGGTTGTTGGCACTGAAGTGAACTCATGATCAGAACATCTCTCCAGGGTGCTTCCAACAGAAATGAAGTTATGTAAGTATTAATGATCAGATCAGAAGATATTTGGCTTTGGCTTAAACAATAGTATTTCGTTCGTTTTAATATGTATGGTGCCCTAGCACATCTTTCTGGGGAGGTACAGCACAGAGAAAAAAGGAAAGGAGATGCATGGAAATGAACTTCATTTTGGAAGCTGTAAGGTCGTGTTAGAGCAGCTTTTAGTACTGTGTTTAATATACTTTGCTCAGAGATGGCTGCAAGGAAACGTATTGGCTCTAACAAGTTTAGCTAAACCTGCTCCTTACCGTAGTCTTCTAGCTATAGACTTTGTCTATGAAGGGAGGCTGCGTTTTGGTTACACTCCCAGCAACCGATTTCTAGAAAAACCTGTCACAGTTCGTGAACCCGAATCAGGATTTGCTTGTAAAGATGCCCATACTGGTATGAATTGTATTTGCAAGTAAGTGCAGGTGGAGAATTTAGGAGGTTGCTGCTGGGAGGAGTGAGTGTCTCTCAGTGGTGTCTCTCCTTCAGAAATAACGACTGCAGCCTGCATCTTTTGTGTAGCAGCGTCTCAGATTAAGTCTCTGCCACTCGTTGTGTATTTGCTTTATATTTTGCAGAACTTTCCAGCTGGAGTCACACAGTATGTTTGTTCCCCATAGCATGAAAGCATGACATCTTACTGCTTTTCCCTGGAGCTGAGTAACACATTCATTTTTAATTGTTGACCACTATATCAGGAATCCTATTTCCCAGAGTTTAATTGTTTTGCATGATGTTTAATTCATGGCTTCCCTACAGAAATCATCTGTTAACCTTTTAAAAAAAAATTTATTATTTAGTATTTATTTATTATTTAGCAATAACATTTTTTAATTGTACAAGATGATATAATTTATTTATATTTCCACTATAAAATTCCATGTCCCAGTGCTCTCTCTCCCTCACCCCCCTTTCTTTTCCTCGCAATTATGAAAAGCAGTAAGAGCTGTAGAAATGATACCGTAAAGGTTCCAAGAACAAGTTTTTGAAATAAGATGGTTCTTGTGCAGGACAACATTGAAGATACATTTAAATCCTCCTGAAAACTCTAAGCCAATGCTTAACAGCTTTTAGAAATCAGGGCCTAGGTGAACATACTTTTCTTTCTTTCTGAATTTACTTTCTTCCATATTCTTGCAAATGAGCTGCCCTGCAGAAAAGTTCGGTGGAATGGCAAATCTCAAGCTAAAGTTCCAGAGGATTTGTTAGAAACGAGAATTCAGAGTTCAGAATTTCTGCCAGAGACCTGATGCGACGAGTGATATTCATCCAGCCAGGAGACTGTGCCATCCAGAATGCGTCTAGCTGAATTTCACACACAGCAAAGTGCTCTTGGAAATGTTCCAGGACAATAATTATTGGATACCAGGGAGCTGCAAATAAGTGCTAAGGAATGAGGGAGCACAGCACTTGCACAGATAACGTCCCCACTTCTGACTGCTCAGGATCCCCTCTCTGCTTTGGCTGCCGTGGCAAAATCTCCATCTTCTCTTTCCAGCTACTAACTGATGCAGAGCAAGATGAAAGGACTGGGTGCTGGGAGACGTTTGGTAGATTGCGCCAAGTCCTAAAGCTCCTTCCAAACCCAGACACTAGGCAGAGGCTCCAGGAGTCCCCAGCCACCTCTCATAAGAACAAAGCTTCCCCATGGTGACCAAGGCTGCAACCCGAATTCAGCTGCCCCCACGGCAGTGCTGCTCAGGAGAGACAGGGTCCAGCCACACAGGCAGAGATGCCAGAGGTGGGTGTCAGCACAGTGGGTATATTTGCAAGTTCCCTGTTAGCAGCATGTTCCTTGCCACATGTGGACTAGGAGACATTTTTATATATGGAAATAGTCAACTTCCCTTGTCTTTTTGGTTGTTGGGTGGTTTTTTTTTGTTTGTTTGTTTGGGTTTTTTTTGTGGGGAAAGCGTGATGGAGTAAATAGTGAAATAAGCACAGAAAGTTGCTGATTGATAGGGCTCTCAGGCCGGTGTTAATGTTTGGTCCAGTATCGTTCTGGAAAAGCGACAGAGCAGAGTTTTACTTTTTTTTTAAGCATGGAGGAAAACCCAACGAAGTCAGTACTGAAAAACATTGCTGCACCTGGGCCTGCTTTGCAGCTGCACTCCATTTGATGGAAACCTGACCCCTAAAGCAAATCTCCTATTTTCCTCCTTTTCCGAGGCAAGTGGTAGACCCAAGAAAGCAAGTCAGGATGGATGTTTCCTTGTAATCACTGAACTTCTCCTGTGGCTGATCCCTTGCCTTTTGGTCTCTTTCTTTTAAAAACTATCATCACCTCTGCTATTTTCACCCACACAGGAACATATCGTTCTTTCACTGCTTCGATAGAGTGCTCTAATGTCAGTGCATCGTGAGAGGAGGAAGTGCTACATATGGGGTAAAAATCAGTTTACAGTGGAAGAATCACAAAGCTTTTAATGGTGAAACTAGAAAACAATCTAAAAATTTTTGCCGAGTGTGTTTGGTTTAAAAACAAAATTTCCATCAAATCCTGAGTGAGCAGAGCAGCACCTCCTCTGCTAATTTTTGATATAAACCTTGGCAGAACTGAAGACGAGGTGGCTAAAGCAATTACAGGAAAATCCCAATTCAGTAGGAAACAGGAATAAAACCAACTACAACAACAAAAAACTTGGTCATTTCTAAGAGACGTGATATCTGATACAGCAGCGGCTCTTTCAAGAACTACTTAAAAGCATTTTTTACTACATTTCTCTGGAAAATATTTCAATCAGCATATATCAAAAAAAGCCTTTCTTCTCTCTTTCACTTTCTTCCTTCTTTCTTCCTTCTCTTCTACCACAGTGTAAGTTCTACTGCAAAAGAAAGAGAAAAAAAAAATCTGCATAGCACAAACGGGTCTCACTTCAACCAAATATTGCCGTAAGTAATTATGCTTCTCTCTGTTCTTGTTTCAGACATTCTGATGTTACGAATGAATTAACCAAGGAACATAATGCTTCAGTGCCAACTGAGAGCTAATCCTTTAAGTTTAGTGCTATTACACTTAACATATTTCAGTTGGATCTCAAACCAAAACCTGCAGAAGGATTGATACCGCTGAAGGAGCCGCGTTTCTTGTCAAGAAAGAGTCTCACGATTCCTTTGCTCCAAGGAAATTTGAATGAAGAAACATTCCGTTTGGAGACTTGCCTATTCTACTTGGAAAAAGTTAAAAAATGAGTTGAGGAAAGCAGACAGAGCTAGAAAACATTGCAAAGAAAAATTATCTTTTTTTATTCAAAATTCAAGTTTATAAATTTTTCTGTGGGACTTTTTGACAGTTGTCCACCCATCCACTTTAGGAGATTTCTTCTGGACTTTACACCTGAAGCTCTATCAGATCTGTCTCTTAGCCTGTGCAGGACAGAGAGTTTGTCTCGCTTGAGTGGTCTAGACCTGCTTGCGATTGCCAGTGGACTCCCTTGGTGACTATTGACATGGGGTTCTGGTGCCGGGGCACATGCACGACAGTGGTCCTCTTTTAGCCTGGAGCTCAGTAATGTGCTGAGCGCTGACATAGATTTTGGGTGTGCAATCGCTCCCCAGTCGCTAGGTCTGAGCCACCTGCTTTTAAGCAGTTACTGCGACAGCTAAGGAGGGAGCCTAATTGCCCTAGGCTGCCTTTTATACTCAGTGAGGTGAGCGGGGTAACACCAGAGCATGAACCTGTAGTGCCCTTAGCTGGCTTGCTTCCTGATTACATGCCTCCATTAGACACAAAGAGGTGCTTGGGAGGGATGCGAACAGCAAGGGCAGCAGGGAGAGCCAGCATCAGAGTGGAGAGCTTCAGCTGAGGCATTGGCATCCGCAGAGAGGACATGGAAGGAGAAAGGGGTCCGGCAACACAGTCTCAGTTCAGCAGCCCAGTTCAGGGGTTCTTGGCATTGTGCATATGGTCACTGTGGAGTTCTGTGGATAAGAGTTGTTTTGCTTTAAAAATGGGGATGGGAACAGTTTCATGTAGCAAAGAGCTGCAGAATAGATCAGTATCCATCTGACAACAATTCACGGACAGTGAAAAGGCCGGTGTTTGCTGCGTGAGCTGTCTGTGGTTGCTGCTTTCACCTTCTTCTACCTATTGCAGGTAGCTACATGTCAGGATGTACTTTCAGTACCCACAGTCTGCATGAGTTGTGCTTATAGTTACACACTTATTAAATGATTGTGTGCATTTGTACTCAGACTATTATAAATCCATTACTTCCTTGAGGGTACAGGAAATGGTTTTAAAATGTGAGGCTTTTCTACAGGGAATTGAGAGACAAAAATACTAAAGCAATGTACTTGGCTTGCACAGATCAATGTAGTGCAATAACTGGGAAGATGAACCAAGCTTAAAACATTACAAATGTGATTGTATGAAAGCTTAACATGACGTTGAGTAATTATCACTACAAAAGTCTCCTAAACCACCCTAAGAAAAAAAAAAACAACAAGCAAAGAGCCTGGCAGTAAATCATAAAAAAGAAATGACAGTATTTGCACTTGGAACCAAAGTCTGGCTAATATAATTGCACAGTAGTGAGTGAAACTTCAGATTTGGCCTTCTCTTTTTCAACACGATGGAGAGGTGTAGGTGAAAAGTCTTGGGATGGGAGATACCAAGAGGTTTTGAAAATTATTTTTCCACTAAAACTTTCATGAAGTTTTTTTTATCATCAGTAACTTTGTTTCTCTGTTAGGGAAAAACGTGTTCTAAAACTGACAATTTCTATTTGGGAAGGGAACAATGAAGAAAAGAGAAACAGCGCAGTCTTTGAAACAAGATTCAAAACTAATAATTAAATTCCTACCAGGTTCAGAAGCTGCTGCTAGGTTGAACTTAGGCACAAACGTTATCCAGTGAGCAATGAGGTTTACCTGCATTTTCAGGGCAATGAGTTGTTAATATTTCATCCCAACACAGGCAGGCACAATGTACAGGTTAATGAGTCTTCCCTTTTTTTTTCATGAATTCATATTAAGCTGAAAATAAATACTAATGAAGAGAAATGTTTCCTTTTCTGAAGCACTGAGCCACTTACAGGAAAAATTTTGGAGGGGAGGAGTAGGAAGGGAGTTTATATCTCAGATTTCTGTCACTATCTCACTTGAACAGATGGAAGCTCAGCCACTTGTGTTTAAATCACTAAAATGAATGGACATCACTGAAATGGTGGTCGCTTGTTCGCTCAATTCCAAGTGAAGAAAATCAGCAACGGTTAGCCATAGATGTGGATTTTCTGAAAAGGAACAAAAGCAGCCTTTCCCAATAAACTCCAGTCATTGCAGGTTGTATTCCCATATCATGTGTGTTCATGGCCAGGGAGCTATGATTCTCCACTTCCATTTGAGATGCATTCAGGAGCCATCTGGTATCCAGAAATACTTAAAACTCCCTTGGCATCTAAATTTCCACAACAGGTAATGGACATAGAAAGTCTTTCTTTAAATGTTACAGCTACCTAACCCAGAGCTCTAGAGGGTGAGGGCTCTCAAAGAGAGATTTCTTTACATACTCCTAACATATTGGACCTTCCGCAACGGGACACTGAACATATTTGTATGCTCAGCGTAGAAAGCCTGTTCCTGGTTTTGGAAAACATCAGTAGCTGCATAAATCTACTTGGGATCTAGAAGTATTGGGTTCAGGTGCCTGTCTTGGAGTGGGATCTGAAACTCACAGTCTGAAAGTGTCCAGTTGTCTTGGCTGTTAACTAATGTTGGTTATTTCAGGTCTCATCTGAGAAAGCAGACTACACCTCCACTGCCCCTGGGTGTTGAAGAATGCAGCTACTTTGCAAAGCACAAAAATGTATTTTTAAATAAATTTAATCAGTCAGATCAATAAAATATTATCCAGTCATCAGGTCCTCAATCAGCTTCTCAGCGCTCCATTTCTAATTAATTGCCATCTGGTGCAGCCCCTTCTCTTCCAAAGCAATGGGGAATATTCTTCTGGAGCAGGCACACACAGCAGTGCTACTGGTATGCTAACCGCTTCTGACCGGTGATCCTAGGGAGCCTGATTGTTTGAGGCAAATCGCCTCCCCAGGGACTGTACGAGTTATTCCCTGCATTTGGGTTGCAAGATTTTTTGTAGGGGGAAAAAATGCTTCTGTGTCATTTATAATGGATGTCACTCCAATAAATGGCCATCTTCTGGCATAAGATGACTATGGCTTATCAAATAATAAATCCCTTTCTCTCTAAATTGCTGGGAATGGGACCAATCCAACCAATGCCGATTCCTATGTCCACTTGTCATGCCATGAAATTTTGAGTGGTTTGTGTGCGTGTAGGAGTCATGGCTGTCAGCGGGCAAGAGCCTTAGAGTGCCACAGGGAAGCTGCAGAGACAAGTGGGTGTGATTTCTCAGATTCTGATCCTTAATATGCTATCCAATTTTAAGTGCTACCTAATGTTCATTAGAGACGATCAGAAAGCCATATGGCCTAACAAATGTAATACGTAGTTTGGCATATTGGCAGAATGACTCCTTGTTAATTCTGTCTCCTATTCCACCCTCTGCCTGGTGGAGAAGGTAGTGAGGAGGCTGGTTTTACCATGCTGAAGAGATGACAGACTTGATAACTTTAGTATGGATCATTTCCAGAACTTAACAATGAATGGCACAAGCTTCCTAAGGGGAGAAAAAAATAGGCACAGATTTTCAAATGCATCAGCAGGTTGCAAAAATGTGCTGATTAGCCATTTGTATACGTGACTCAGGACAGTTGGGACTTGGGAGATCTCAATTTAATTTCCATCCCTGAAACATTTTCCCTGGGTGACCTCGGCATGCCTTTTAACCTCTCTGTGCTTGGATTCTCCCGCTTTCTCCGTAGGATAGGAAGTGGGTCTTGGTACACGTGTCTATACAGAGAAGACCTGATCTTGCACAAAGCCACTGAGAGTATTTCACAATAGTGTGACATCCTGGGCATTTTATGGTTACTGGTATTTCCTCATTGGAGACCTTGTTACTCTTTCTATGTCTTTTCCTTGTCTTTGACAACTACTGAATAAGGCCTGTGTTACGAATTGTGGAAACTTCAGAAAATTCAGATAATATTTCAAGATGGATGCTTTCTTGGACATCTAGAATTAATGACAGCAGGTTATCTAATGACTTGGAGGGGGCCAGGACCATCCAGTGGTGCTGGACTTGTCCACCCTGGGGGCTGGCTTCCTCCCATGGCAATGTTTGCCCAGCAGCCCTCCTGTCATCAGACCCTACTATCCATCGCAAGGTATAGCCTTGAACCTCTGATGCAGTGTTTCTTTCCGTGACCCAAGGTGATGGAGTGCCCATAAATCTCTTCTTATGATATTTTGGAAAACTCAACTTTCAGGTGCATTGGTAAATTTGAGGAATTACTTTCTTCAACAGTTAATTTTTTCTGCCATTATTCTCAGCATATTAAATGAAAGGCTGCTCTAATTTGGGGTGATTCTTGCTCTGCTGAGACCACTGTGCTCATCTGTATTGTCAGGCCCAGGGCTTGAATGTGTGCTCTCCACAGCCGCCGAGTGCCAGCAGGAGTGCACCTCTTACACTGCTGCATTTCCTCAGCGGTAGCACAGATGAGTAAACCTGAGCAAATGGCTTATTTGAAACAGAGCCCACAGAAAGGAATAAAAATGACATCAGCAACAGTAAACTACTGTTGCAAATAACAGCAACGAAGTCTTAAAGCAAAGGTTGGCTGTGTCTATAGAGAGGCAATACTTAGTGTCTGTGTGATATACAAGGCAGCTTATCTCTTTGAGAGCAGGAGACTATAAAAATACAATTGCCAGAACGAAAGAAAATTGAAGCTGATTGCCATAGCAACAAAAGAATTACACTGATGAAACAGAAGCACATAAAATCCTTGTATGCTACATTAAGGACAAAGCAATCAAAAGTAAACAAGAGTGGATTGGAATTTGCTTGGCTAAAGCTGGAAATGACAAATGTTTCCAGTTGATGGAGGCAGAAATGAACCCACAAGGAATGAAGGGGCAGCCCTGCAGAGCTGGGGATTTATCCTCCGTTTCCTCCGGGAGCAGGACGTGAGGGGCCTGGGGCTGAGGGTGTGGGTGCTTCCCAGGCTTTGAAGGCAGCTGGTGGAAGCAGCTGCCGATCAGATGGTCAGTAACATCAGTTTTCATCTGTGCCTTTTGCACAGATCTCCATGACTTTCTTCCTGAGACTGCCTGGTTTTTCTCTCCTACTGAAATTCTCCCTTGCAGCTGGGCGAAACAAGCTGCTGCCGTAAAAAGGAGTTTTCTTTTTCCAGCTGTATCTCTTGAAGTATCTTGCTCAGACCAGCACCTACTTGGCCATGAAAATATATATCCCCTCCTCTGTGGTAATGCACTTTTGCCCTTCCAGGTCTGCATGGCATGATGAGACTGCAGACACTGCAAGCAGAGCCAGCACTTTCCAGAGTGCCCTCGTGAAACCACAATTTCAAACCTATATGTAAATCCGACAGTTTTCTGATGTGAGGGGTGAGGGGTGTTGAACAGCCAGACCTCAGCACTCCCACAGCATCAAAACTGTAGTGGCAGAGGCAGCACAGTGCTGCGCTTCCTTGTGAGGCCCCCTGCCCCTGTTTGGGGACGGATTATTGCATACCTCTGGGCTGCTCTCACCTGCTGAATCATTCCCACAGCCAGTTGGCCGGATGAATTTGCCTATGGCACAAGTAGCATAAATCTCAGTGGTGTTAGGCCAGAAAAGGAGGATGCTCCTGTGTGCACCCCTGTCTGCATGAGCTCAAGCACAGCTATCCTGGTTCTTTGGAGAAGAGGCTCATGTCATGCAAGTCGAAACCATCTGAAGTAAGTGTCTATACTCCACGGCTTGGTCTTGAAGACTGAAAAAAAATAGCGTGTGTTAAATGAAAGATCTTTCCTGAATGCAGCTATAATTAAAATCTTAGTATTTCTTATCATAATAAAGCCTTGAAGTCAGTCCAAATGTTGTAGTTAAGCCCAATGAAAGTATTGCAAGTGGTAGACTGACATGTCCTTAAGATACAGGAACATTTAATCTGCTACATCTTAGACTGCAATAATGGCCAAACCTTTTAAAGTTACCACAAAAAATTCTTAAGACTAAAATAAAGTTGACAGTTCCTTTAATTAAACTCATCTTCCTTTCAAAGGAAGTGACAAAAAGAGTTAAGGAAGATTAATTAAGACTTAAATGCACAGAAATTACTCAAGGCATATTTAAGTAAGACTTAAATTAGTCTTTCATTTGGACATGGGAGATTCCATTCACAATAATGAAATGGAGATAGCCAGATCTTAAAGCCTTTACTCTAAGCTTAAGCTCTGCTTGGAGGCTGTTTCCCAAGTCCTACTCATCTCCCAGATCTTAGGCCAATCCTGATTGTTGTTTCTTTAATATTTCTGTCATCCCTTTTTTCAGTTATCTTTTTTGATTTCTGCTGTACTTCAACAAAACTCTTAGCCTTAGCCCTATTTGCGTTTACATGCTTCCTTACATGACAACATAGTCTCCTTTGCAGGACCCTGAATACAAAGATATTTTCACCCTCTGGGTTTGGCACCCTTTGGGCATTTAGGGAACATTAGTTCAAACTGAAATCTTGCTTTCCATCTAGTAAACAAAAGAAATCTATGCAGATCCTGGCTCTCTTGTGCTCCCTAAAAACCCGCTGTTTAAAAGATAACTGCATTGTGCAGCAGCACCAGCTCCTGCATAGAGATGGCACTAAGTTATGAGGAGAAAAACATAGATAACAATTCTCCTGGTTTTCACTGAAGTAAAGGTTTGCAGCATCTTGCCATGCGCAGATGGGCATGAAAGTCATCCTGGTCACCATGGTAATAAGACAATCAAAACCAGCCCTTGAATTTTTAACTCTGGATGATGAATGGCAGAGACAGAAAGTGTCAGGGCACAGGCAGAGAAAGAAAGGGTTGCATGGGACGACATCTGTGAAGGAGAATGAAGCTGCATCTACTGAGTTCAGGCAGGCTCCCAGGAGCTACCTTCCCCCAAGGAGACAAAAAAATAAATCATTTCAGTAAGAGATTCCTACCAAAGCAGGAGGAGGATGTTAGGATCTTCCCCCAGGCTTACGTGGGATAGTTCCTGAGCCTGGCAACTGTGTGAACTTATGTCCAGGGTGGCCGCGGTGGGGGTCTCCTTGCCTTCTCCAGGGTGGTGCCCAGGTTTCTGTCATTGCTCTCTTCACCTCTGCAGTCCCTCTTCTCTTAATCTGTCTTAAATCTGCCTTGCTACCGTGTAAGCCTATCATTTCCAGTTGTGTCTGGTGTGGGTATTATGAGGGGACTGCTCCCTGCCTCTTTAAAGGGCAACTGCGGTTATGACGTGCCCCTCTATCTTCTCTTCTTCATGCTAAAAACCCCAGCTCATCCAGTCTTTCCTTAGGGTCACGTTGCGTAGACCTTTCATCGCTCTTGTCGTTCTCACTTATTTTCCTTTACTTTCAGGAGAGGTAGCCTCCTTTCCAGGTTTACTCTTGCAATAAAAGGGCTCCTCTGGCGTTTGACTTCTGTACATTATATCTTCTGGCTCCCATTGATTTTATTTTTTTTTTACCTCCACCAAACCACACTGTAAAAATAGGGGGGCAGGGGAGGAGTTAGTTTTGTTGGGGTTGCAAATTGGAACCATCCGTTTCTCTAAGCAGGAAAACAAACAAAATGCCAATGCTCTGGGGAGCACACGTAGGAAAACTATGCAATGAGAAAATTTGTAAACCTAGTTTCTCCCTGTGGGTGGCTAAACGGCTGTTTAAAGCCATTTAGCATCACACTCGCAGTTGAAGAAACAGAATAATAAAAGAAAGCAAGCTGCATCTTCCTATTAAAGAAGCCCTTTGTTTTACCAGATTTACTGGATTGTTGATTTAGGATTGCAGGGCTGAAGCTCTTTATGAAGGGGAAAAGAACTTCATTTGGGCTTGTAATTGCATTAACATGCACTCATGAATACACATGCAAGGCAGTGCTGCGTGTCCATTGAATTCCTGCTCCTGTTGGCCAGACTTCAAATATACTTTGGGCACTGTGGAGAAGGAGGCAAATGGGTGCCATTTTCGTGGTAAATGATCACAGGCATTAGCAGGCATGGCAGCAGGGGTGAGGAAGGAAAGATGATGGAAAACTTGCTCAGGAAATAAAGTCCATTGCCCTCCTTTGTGCACAGCAAGCTGGAGGGGTGCTGCATTTGTCTGTGCTGCTTCTGTTTGGGAACCAGAGTTCTTTTTATTGTAGGTGTTCCTAAATTTAAGCAACAGATGTACTGCAGGTGTCTGAAAAGGCCTGGAGGAGTTCTAGGGGTTGCTGGGTTTTTAGTACCTTGGGTAGGGGTAACATCATGTCACAGCAGTAGAGAGGGATCATTTACTCTGCTAAACTCCATCCTCCCTTAATTGCTCTCTCCTACTAAATCCCAGACCAGTTAGTTGAAAACTAACTTAGATATAGCTGCAGTAAGCTGCTGTGGCAGCCATGTGAATAGACCTGCATGGTCCTTATCTTGCAACACGTAGAGCCAGGAGAACTTCCCACATAATCCGGTGGGACTTCCAGCTTCTCAAGAAGACACAGACAGAGCTGCTGCTGGGATTTGCATTTCAGGCAGCTTACAAGTGTCTCTGCCATGAAGCATCCCCAGGACAGAAGTGATAATCTGCCTTAGAGCTGGATGAACCAAGAAGAAATTATTTATTTTTGCTTCATTGATGCCTTGCCCCATCATGATGGGACTGAGACTTGCACGTTCTGCTTTTCTTTTTTAAAGCCGCATGCTGAAGTCTGGGAGAGTAAGTGCAGGGCAGAGCACAAGAGACAAGGAACTGTTTTCCCTGAGCTGTGATACATGCTTCTTTGGGGCTTTAACCTGATTTCTACTCAGACAGGAAAAAAAATCAAAATGGATAAAAGCCTCCAAATACAGCAGTCCTCATGTAATCTAGTAAAAAATAAAGTACTTCCAGATATGTCCAGCTTCCAGGACACAGCCACAGCCAGGCTCTGCTTTTAAGCCTGGCACACTTCAGTGCCCTGCTGCAGCTATGGGCCGTCTGGCCATGCTTCCCTGGTGCTACCCTTGGTTTGCAATTAATCCCTGTCCCCAAAGGGAAGAGCTTGGATTCAAAGTAGTTTGTATTCAAAGAGCAGTGTGATTCAGGCTCAGGTCTGCAATTACAGAAGTTGTAGTTGCTGATTTAGAGCTGTCTGTGTTGACACATCCTTTTTCCAGATGTGGCAGCCAGTACATGTCCTCCAGTTAAAACGTACCGACACCGGCTCCATTCAGTTTGGCTTTTACATTCAAAAGGTCTTTGATATTTATTCTAGAGCTAAACAAAACCTCCAGATTTGTCATGAGATAGAATCAGCCTTCAGCCAACTCAATATACCCCATCCTACACCTGTGGGTTTTTTAGTCATCCTCCTCTTCAGCATCTCAGGAATTCCCTTTCGGAGTTTGAAATAGAAATCAAATCCCCACACAATATTGGCAGTCTGCCATTTGAAAAAAAAACCCAAACATTTAAGGGTTAAGAGGAGGGAATCAGGAAGGATGCTGTGTTTGGATTGGAAATAAAAGTAATCTGCCTGTTTGTTGACAATCCTTTGTGCCTACCAGCACCATTGCAGGAACTGGCGATACAGACTGTTTAAATTTAAACACTGTAGATCAAGTTTTATAACTGCACACAAGATGTAAAAGCAATGAGCCAACCAACCTTTAAAATTAATCTGTGTGGGAATGTGAGATATTGTAGGTGTGCCGGGTAATGGATTCCAGCTCTTTAGTGCAGCAGACTGGAAAAGGCAGGGGGTGCCCTCAGTTTGTTTCTAACCTCTTGTGCCTTAGCTCCCTTATCATGTTGCAAAGAAGCAACAATTTGGTTTTACATAAATTAAGGGAACAA
Organism: Sagittarius serpentarius; assembly: GCA_034782735.1. Taxonomy (NCBI): domain Eukaryota; kingdom Metazoa; phylum Chordata; class Aves; order Accipitriformes; family Sagittariidae; genus Sagittarius; species Sagittarius serpentarius. The sequence goes on along the minus strand of JAVKLA010000042.1, from coordinate 14,185,021 downwards.
ACACACCTTCTGTGATGCTCCTAGCTTGTCGGTGATCTTGGGATTGTGGAGGGGATTTGGAAAACAGAGGAAGCTAAACTGACAGAGGCGATAATGAGGGAGAAGAGATGAATTGTGGGGCCCTGAGAGTCCTCTGTTGCCTCAGGAAATCCCAGGATTTCTAAATGCCTCTCAAACCCCCAGACCTTCTAAATGAGTCAGTTGAAGGCACACTGCAATGTTGCAGCAGGGTTGAACAGAAGGGCTGGTATTCGGAGGCTCTAATGATTGAGATGCATTTTAGTTTTAGTCCCTAGAGGTAACCAAAAAACAGTGGCAGTCACCTTCACCTCTTCATTCCCTCTTATCTTCTTCCCCTCCTCTTCCCTTCACTCCAGGCTCCAGCTCTCCAGCTCAGCATCACAACCACCATCACCACTGCTTCTGCTGGTGAGACCTTCCAGAAGCCCCACCAATACGTTCAGCTGGCCCTGCCCAAATCCTCCCCCAGCCCTGCAGGGAGCCCACAGAGATCACCCTGGCTTCTGCTCCATGTGGGTCTGCAACTGCAGACGTGCCCAAGGAGCTGGCAACGGGGCGCTGCAAGACACACAGGTGCACCCACAAACCTCTGGGCTCAGCCTTTTCTTCACACACAGCTCCTTGGTGCACAAGAAGCTCTGCAGTTCCTTTATCCTTTATTTAGATTTTAGTCCCCAAAGGGATGCAAAAACCTCCATTCTAATAGTGCCTTATGTGCAGCTTCATTCTGTTCATGCAGATAATCTCAGAGTCTTGCTTTTCTGCATACTTTGCAGTGTTGTACTTGACCATGTGCCACCAAGTTAGTGGACCATTCTGGGAGAAACCGAGGGGGTAATTCCCTCAGCCTGCAGGGAGAGCAGGAAGAGTGTACAAATGCCTGATTTCATAGGGAAGGCGGAGGGAGGACAACCTGCACATGGCTCTTGTTCTCAGGGCAAAGCCTACAGCCATCCCTCTCCAGGGAAGAGAATTTACGCTCTGTGGGAAGTAAATTGTCATGGTGTGGATGATGACACAAACTTAATGTATCATTAAGCACAGCTCAAAGGAGAAAGGCAGGACTACTACAGCATCTGCCTTTCAGAATAGTCCTCTGTGCTTTGTGGCATTATCCTGGATAGATTGATACACTCAGACAGGGCAAAGGATTTGCATATGATCACAGACAGGTGAGCCATGAATGGCTTGGACCTAATGAAGACAGTATCATATGTATCTCTTCCTGCTCAGAACTGGCACAGCATCATTTGATTGTCTTTGTTCCAGTACAGGAAAGTGAGGCCCATGTTTTTGTGCCACGACACAGATGCATGGGCTCTTCATCAGGACTCTAGCATGGCCCATGCACAAGGCACATACCAAGTTTAGTCCTTGCTCCCTCCTATCTGCCTTTCATTTTCACGAGAGATTTGACAATCAGTTTATTAACTCCACACAGTCAAGACTAAATTTAGAATTATTATTCATGTACACAAAAGCTAACACAGTGTCCCCATTACCTCTTGAAATAAGGGGTCCATTAAGGACCAGTGAGGTAACTGCTTCCACGGCTGCTGTCTGCTCATAGGCACACATTATCGTTCAGTTCCAGTTATCCTCAGAGATCTCGTTTGTTTCTCAAAAACATGAGTTGGTTCAAATATGGAAACGTGAGACTACTCATTCTTTCACCAGCTCTGGTGACTCCCTGCATCACATTCTTTTCAGAAAATGTGATTTCTTTATTCAGTGCGTCTGTCTTTTGTGGTTTGAAATTCTCCCTGAGAGACCCCAGGCCTGGATGTTGGCTGGTGGAAAACCAGGCTAAATCTAGCCCTTAACGTCTAAATAGCATGAGTTATTGCTAAACTGAATAATAGCCACAGTATTTATTTATGGAGTTGCTATGCCACTGCTACCTTTTCCTAACTTATTACTTTGTAAAGCTCTTTGGGATACCTGGAATTTGAAAGGTGCTATATTAAACTGAATTCTATTATATTTTCTATTGCTGTCAGCAGCTTCCCTTTTCAGCCTGGTCTAAGGCATCTATGTGTGTTTCGTGAAATGCATTCCTACCTCTGTGGTCCAGGCTCCCAGGTGTCCATTTTAGGTAGTAAATACTGAATATTAGTAGGGGCTACAACTAACATTCTTTCAGAGCACCAGTCTTCATTCCTGTCAAAAGTACTAAGTAAGGAGTTTGAAATGAAAGGGTAGAGGTTGGAGCAATGGATTCCTCATTCATCACTCCACTCCTTGGATAAAATAATATTAAACTCAGTAAAATAATCAGTCTCCTTACCCTGATGAAAGATTTTATTTTTCCCATTTCTCAGAAGACATTTCTTTACCACCAGCTACAAATTCTGATATTGTCTTCTCCCAAGAAATTCACAAAACCAAGTTTTCCATTTTCAGCACCAGCATAATGATTTGGAATGATAACTGTTACACTGCCCACCAAAAATGGTAACAACTATTGACAGGGTAATGTGGTAAACAAACAGCTTAAGAGTACTGTGCTCCATGAAATAAGAACGGCATGTTAGGGTGATATCTAGACATCCGAGGAGAGATTAAACCCCATTTCAATATGCAGAATATGAGCTGCTTAGAAATAGGTGGATGTTTTGCTCCAAGGGAGCAAGAGTCTGCTAACATCAACAGCACTGAAATGATGAGAAGTCAGAAGGTGCCTAAGTCATGAGATCTCCGTAAAAAACATGGGCTAGAACCCAGATTTACCAAGACATGGGTTAGCTACTTAACCAAACTTTCTGAACATATATGTTGTGGTGTAAAGAGTTACAGAAGCCCCTAGGACAATCAGTATTACCCTAGCAGTGAGGATGTCCTTGCTAGTAGCTGAAGATCAACCTTCTCTCCCTTTGTCATTTTTGGAAAACAAACGTTTCATTTCATAAAGATTTCTTTTGTGCCTTTTGTTCTGGGAGATGATCTTCTTAACAGTCTAGGCACTCAGATCAAAGTGTCTGATTTCAGAGGGATTTGATGGTTGTTGTTGCTGTTTTGTGTTTGTTTTTCAAATCGTTCTTGATGTATCTTGCAGCAAGAAAAAAGAAACTGTCTGCGGGTGGGTAAGCTGAACCTAACCTTCCAGTCCCACACGGAAGATGCTGCAATCAGGCACATCCCATCCGTTCCAACAGAGTGATGAATCCAGATGAGTTACTTGTAATAGTGTCTAAGAAAACAGATGAGCAGTTGAATCCAAATTTTCAAAATAATAAGTTTCCACGGGGAGGCTGCATAATTCTTTTTACAGATAGACATCCCTGGAGACTTGAGCACATTTGACTATTATTAGAAGGAGGAAAATGGGAAGAGAATATTTTAATGTTTGAGATTTTGCATTTCCCTGACTACACTGATCTTAGAATTATAGCTCTGGGACTTAATTTTTTTTTTTTAATGAAGATTTTAAATGCTTATGAACACTTTTTTTTTAATTAAAAATATACATTCTCCATCCCCTTTTCTTTGCAACTTCCATCCTTCTGAAGTTGCTGGGATTCAAGAGGGATACTGGGGCTAGAGCGGAACAAGAAAGTGGGTGGATGGGGGTACTGCTATTAAGTCAGAGATATTAAAAATCAAAGGCAGCTGAGACATAGATTTATCCTACTCAATCCTGGACTCTAAAGCCCATGCTCTGACAGTAGGCATTTGCGCTGCCACTTTCAAAAAGCTATTAAGATCAAAGATGAATGAAATGTTTCCAATTAGACATGGTTAATAGCAGAGGTTGCTGAATCTGATGAATTCTGTACGTTCTGTCATCTATTCACCTGCACACATACATATTCTCCTACACAGTTTGAACTCCAGAGGTTTTTTGCAATGATCATTGGCTAGTCTGAAATTTTGGCTTTGGAGACAAACATCAGGTGATTTAAGGGTAAACAAGGCAGACAGAGAGGACTGGAAAGGGTCCATTGTGTTCATCCTTAATTCATCCTGCCTCCTGCAATCAGGGTATTGCCAGGTACACTGCTGAGGATCAGCATTCAGATTTAGACATTACCGTGGCTATTCAGAATGGACGTGGCAGTATGTTTAAGAGCTTTAAAATTCTGGGTTCATTACAAGGAAAATGCTATTGCTGGTTCTTTTGCAAATACTAGCTGAGATATATGTATAAATACCCACCATTTATGTACATCAAACCAGCACTGGGTAAATGAAGACCCCGAATTATTTGCAAAATTAACTTGAATTTTAAAATAAGGTAATTTTGGCTTCATTCCCTTTTAATCTTGTCCTTTTGTCAAATGATAAAATAATTGTTAACTGGCTGGCATGCTACGCTCTGCCACAACATGAAGATTTATTTAAGAATAGATGCAGGAACAAACACTCAAGCTGTGAGTCTTGTCTAGTGCAGCAGTATGTTCAGAGCAGTGACTCCCACCCTATGGAGCAGAACCAGGCCGTGGATTTGACAACCCCATGGCATACGCCAAGTGCTCCCTTCTTAGAACAAACTCTTCACTTCAAGCAGAAATCCATGTAATAAGGGAGATGCATCTGGCCCAAAGGAAGTTGAATTTCAGACACAGCATGTTGCAAAGACTGATTGCTGTGAAACCAGCACAGTGCGCAGAGACCCATGGGCTGCTCCTCTCTGGTAATATATCAGTGGAAAAGTCTCAAAGGCAGCAGAGGCAAGGATGGGAAGAGAAGTCTCATGGAGCCCCAGTGACTCCAGAGTCTCTTCCTCTGAGTAAGGATACTCATAGTTACACCTCAGCAGGTCTGGAATCAAATTTTGGTATCCTTCTAGAAATCACTAAAACATCTCCAGCCTTTCAAAGCCCAAGGCCTAGGGCAGAAGCTGGTGCTGTTGCTCTTTGTCATGGATGTTTTGTGCTCACAGCAGACTGCCATGCTAACCTGCCTTGTGTTGCACCTGAGCTGCATCACGTGGATGAAGTAAATTGGGTATCTCTGAAGAGCATTGCACCATCTCAACAGACCTTTGGCGTAAATAAAGCTGCTCCTTCAGAATTGTTTTGTGGAGGAAAAATGCGCTGAAGGTTTATGAAAAGAAAGGAAATTAGTGTAACTAATATGTGCTATCAAAGCCTCAGGAAATGATTGAAGCCTCTAGCTAGGAAGGATAACATGACGCTGTGCATAATGAGCAAGGGGCCACATGGGCCACATGCTGGGTGAATCTGAGGGAAAAGAAAACTTTAGAAATTTCCTTGAAATTAGCAAAAAATGTTGCTGTGGGGCTATCAAAATGTTCTATTGCAACAAAAATCAAAGTGTCACTTAGATCTGTATTTAATTTTAATGCTATATTTATCTCCTGATTGATAATATACAATACATTTGCAAAATGAAATGTCATTTCAAACCCCCAAAAATCAAAATGTTCATATAAAATCAAAATGGAATATTTTGACATTGTCAAAATGCTTAAGTTCTATATTTTTCCTCAGAAAAATCTAATAAAAATCAACACAATTGCATACAAATGCACAGTTTCATTAAACCAGAATTTTCTAACAGAAATGTGTTCTGCCAAAAAAGACGAAATATTTAAGCATCTTCAACATTGACTGTCTGGGTAAAAAGATTACTTTAATTATTGATTTGTTGACTAAACAAGTCATTCAATTGAATACTGCTATTCTTTCAGTGTAATGGCAGTATTTAAATCCTATATTTACAAACAGGAGACCAGAGAGGATATTCCTCCAGTTGTCAGTCTCCCACAAGACCACTAGGAAATGCTGACAAAAAGAAAGTAAGAAAAGGGGAAAGAGAGACCTTTCACTTTGCACTACTCCCTCCTTCTGGCAATTAAAAGACCGCGAACTTTCTAATTCTGGCACCCAGGCTATTGTGTTTAACAGTTACTTCCATATGTATTTTTCATGAATTTGTGTAATCCTTTTCAGCCTATTAAAATCTTATTAAGTTCTGTCACATTTTTTTGTCCTGCAGCATATTAAGCAATATCCCTTTTCCTTGCATTTCTCTTCTGCTTTCGAGTTCCTTTTATCATTTCATACAATTAAGCAAAGGGAAAATCAAACTACACTGTTTTGTCTGTTATGGTCCAACGGCCCAAGCTTGACACTAAGAACCTCCTGAGTGGAAAAGGATTTCAGCCATTGACTTTCATACCTCTCTTTCTCAACACAATTAATCAGAACAATGGATGCTTCATGCTCATTAAATGTGGAGTTTTATGGATAGTTCTTCTTTGCAGTGCCACAGTGTTATCATCATAGATTCTGGTAAATTTCCGTGTTTGAGCTCTCATGCAAATAAATATTGACAATCTATTTCATTCAATTTATCAATCATTTCTCCCCCTCCCTTCCCCTTTTTACATCTGTTAAAATTATTCATTTTTAAGAAGCATTAGGGCAATAATTCACAACCAACAATTTGTCTGGTGTTCAGCCTCACTGCTTGCAACTGACAATAGACTCAAATGTCCCCAGTGCTCTCCGCATTTGACTGGAGGGAACAGACAGTCTCCAACCCCTGAGTGACTCTTCCCTGCAAACTCGAACTCAACAGTATATTTAACATGCTTACAATGAACCATATGAATCCTTATTCATCACAGACTTCTATATGGCATTAAAATCCTTTACTAACATTGAGCCTCGCGTTCATTAGTTTAGGTTGCACAGACAAGTCGCATAGTATTTTCCTATCTCTTTATTTGGATGAATATGCAAATACTTCTACGACAGGTACATGCATAAGCAAATCTAAAAGTGGGTATTTGCAAATATGCATGCCACTTTGAAATTAGCTCTCTACAAACATTCCTGCCAGTAGAACTCAATTGTTAGAGTGTTTGCAGAGATCTAACAGATGAGCGGATGGATATAGCTGGACTGAATTAATTTAAATATTCAGGCAAATAGTTGCTGAAGTTTTCTATTATTTGCCCAATTTGATTTTAAAAACATTATGAAAGATATAGATTTGGCACCTTCTTAAACTGCTAAGGACAAGCAGGAAGATAACAGGAATCTCTAAGGGCCACTCTCATCCTTAATGTGCATGTTTCCTTGAGCTGTTGTAGGAGGTGATGCTGTCAGATGACTCTCTAAAATGTCATTAAAACTCCATCCATACCCATTAGCTCTTCTCTTCCACTCATAATTCATGGAATGTCTTGCTACACATGGTAGGAGCTATCAGTGGGTGTCTTCTGCATCAAGCCAGAAGTCTGTCTACTCTGACAAATTACACATGGCCATTTACTGCAACGCCGTGGAGTCCTTCAGCAAGACGTGAGCTGTATCTAGGTAATGGAAAAAAGCCCCCAGGCACTCAGCAGCTACTGCCTGATTTTGGCTGGAGCTCTGTAAAACACAGGTCTGATTTTGTTGTCTGTCTCCTCATGTTCTTAATCTCCATTCTGGGTAATACAGGAATGCAGGGGAGAGTATCTCTGCAGCCTGGGGTTGAGTTGTCTGTTGCCTCCAGTGCAAGGCTGCATGGTCTGGCAGAGCTGAAGAGTTCCCACATGTGGAATACCCAGAAGTGTTACAGTTCAGTCACAAGGCTCACGTTCAAGCCCTGAAGTGGAGTGACTAGGGCTTCTGCTGGTCACAACCATGACTCATTAGTGGAAGAACAAGCAGAAATTTGCACAGCAATTGCTTTCAGCCATGCCTTGCGCCAGAGTTATCAACTCTTCCCATATGGTATATAAGCAGTGGAATAAAGCCACTTCATCCAAAAAAATAGAGTGGTTCAAAATAAATATATCTGGTCCAATAATTTCTGTGGACATTTTGTCTGTTACACTCAGGTATTTCCAATTATCTTTCAACAGGTAACTTCTTTGACTGTCTGTACCTAAACACATCTCACCTCTATTTTCTTCTCCCCTCTTCTTAGCCTTGTTACAATAACCGAAGTGAAGGAGCGTCATGAAATCATTTGGATGCATCACACTTCAGAGACAAAGCTTCAGCTTTGAAGCAGCAACACTGAAATAGGAATAAATGAAAGCTTTAAAATAAATAAATTAATTAAATTCAGATTAATATCTTCACAGCTAAGAACATGAAGTGGCTTTGATTTCCAGGTCACATAATTTTCAAAGTAATTAGCAGCAATGCTTCTTAATATATCATCTAGACTGATTACAGGAGGCAGAAAAGGTGCCTTGAGTAAGAGCATCTTCACAGGAGTTTAATGCAGTTTAACTAATATGCTTTCACTTCAAACCTTCAGGTAATCCATCTTAACTTGCTTAGGTGTCCTTGTGCACACAGTTTTTGGATTGGATACTCTTAGCTGTTAGAGGATGGGTGATTTCTTGCTCATCTCCAGCTGACAGGTACATACCTGTAGCACTGGGATGAACAGAGGGTATCTACCAAAAAAATGATGTAAGTCTGCTCTGAATTTATGGCTACATCAGATGCTCTATGCCTCTGTTGCCTGGAGTGATCATACAGGAATTATGTTCTTTGGTGTACAAGTTGTTATTTAGCAGTTCCTTGCCTTGCGGCATGGAGAAGAGAGAAGGGTTGGGTTGCCTGCCGGCATGATACCAAATGGGGCTGGAAGGGCAGATGGTGCTGTTTTCTCACATATGCTGGATCCCATGGATCTCTAAGTTCAGGATCCAAAAGTGGATTTCTCTTTAATCTGACCAGTTGGCAATTTTCTTTCTCTTAAAAAAGGAACTTTTTTTTCTTTTTTTTCCCTTTTTTTTTTTTATTGCTGTATTGTATTCCCCTAACTCTCCAAGTAGGTAAATTAACCAAGGGGAGTTCTAAACTCTCTGAAACTGCTTCCATGGATTTGTGCTTAGGTTAGTGGAAAGTAAATATTTTAACTGAGAAGAGAGCAAAAAAACCTGTACCCTATTTTTATCCACCAAGTATCATTTGTAAAAGTGATCATGTCTTGTGTTTTTCCTGGTAGTGATAAAAACGCGGCCTCTATATTTTGCTAGAAGGAAAGGTGAAATTCTTTTCAGATAACCACAAACCCAGCCAAGCATCCTTGAGTGGAAAGTCTGCTCATGCTCATTAAACAGTTTGCATATTGCCTGGTGTGTTTGAAAGGAGGGGGGATAGAAAGGGGAAGGAAAAAGGAAGAAATTAACTTCAGAGAGTGGAAAAATTCAAGTAGAATGTTTCCAGGAAGACTTAATGTAGAAAGGAAAAGAAAGAAAAAGTCTATATTTTACAGAGAAAGCACCTTTTAGTGTCAGCCTGCAAGCTTCCTTTTAGCTAGGATAACATATTTCTTCAATGACAAAAGGAAAAATTGAATCTTCTTTGGAAGAAAAAAAATCCTGGTTTAAATTACAGGGGAAAGGTCTGTGAACTCAATCTCATTTTTTGAACCCAAAATAAATAATTTGAATGGTTATCAAATATATCCAAGTTCCTCTGGGTTTGCCCACTCCTAGTCCTCCTCTGGCCACTTCTATGCTTCTGTTTCCTTCTAAAATACATCAAAGATATGTCTGTGATAGAACAGATCAAACAGCAGCAAACTCTGGAACGAGAGAAAATGTAAGTGAGGAATGCAGAGAACAGCATGATAATCATGTTGAGTACAGAGGGATGAGACATCTAAGGAACGATGCCCAGTGGACCTCTTGGTTTGCCATAATGATGATGCTATCTATGCATTTGCCTTGCATTTTCTGCCTAGAAATGACTATAATTTGTTTCTGTGAATCTCATCTGAAGCTGGTGGAAGTCACTGATGCCCCATTTCTCACTAGCTCTCAGGAAATCTGCTTTTCCCAGACAGAACACATTAGGCGGGTAGTCAGGAGGATAATGGAGCAGTTACATTACTCCAGTGGTTTTCATTGAGAGAGGCTGTTTGGAAGTAGCAAGTGGCTTGCTGATTTCTCCTGGTGCATCTAGCTAGCCCCTGGCTTCTGTTTGTGGTGGTAGGTGGGAGAGCTGGGATGGACAACCCTTCAGGATGCAGACGTCACTCACGCTAATTTTTACATCCCATTTAATTCAAGTTCCTACTTGGGAGGAGGGAGAGGAGCAACTTAGTACCCCGTGCAAAAGATGGAACATCAGGATGGCAACCACCCTGCTGCAGCCCAAATGAAGGCAGAATGGGGGTAGGAATTCACTGTGAAATATCAAGGCTGGAGGTCACCCAAGGCACTGCGTGGGGTTTTTTGTGGTCCTTTATCATTCACGCACTGCTCTGGTGTCTGTCCACAGGAAGAACTGGGTAAAAACAGTGAGATAAAGTGTAAAACACTTCATTTTTGAACCATTTTATTTAATCTGTCTCCTTGGGACGCTGGTGAGATACCATGTGTTTATATGGCTTTTATACAGTGAGAAGTTGCACCACCAAGAAGAAGTTGTGACTGTTATGCGACCTATAAGCTACACACATAATGGGAACACTTCCAGCTCCTGCCAACCTGCAGGCTGGTGTGTGAACACCAGTTTCACACTGAAACCCCAATGTCTACCAGCATATCTGCTTCCGCGCTGATAGACCATACTGGCCATCTTTGACAGTTTAAGCTTGCTGAGATGAGGAGGAGTAAGGCTAAATCAGAACAGCAGTCACTATAAAACAGATTAAAAAAGAGCATGTGTCTGCCTATGGAGACGTAGCCACAGAACAAATAGGGCTGCAGTGCTGAGATTGGTATCAGGGGAGGGAACACATAAAGAGCTGTTACCTTCTGCCCCCCTTTCCCTGTAAATCCAAATATTGTAGAACAGCAAGACTTTCATTGTGTTTGTAGTCACAGAATGAACATTACCAATACTTAAATCGCATCTAATTTGCTGGGGCTGGAAAAAGATACGATGTTCTTGCCACCATCTCATCTATTCCATAACCCCAGACCCTAAGTTAAGGATCATAATTGCTGGAGTGGACACCCAAGCTCTGCCAACGCAAATTAAAAGTTTTGGTTTTATGAGCACAGCGTATATTTGCAAAAATTATCATCCTATCTGGTTTCATTATCACAGTTTTAACTGAAATAATTCAAAGAAAAGATTTCTGATGTTCCCACACCTAATTCCTTTCCCAATTTGTGTGCCACTAGCTCTTTTCACAGAACTATTTTGTCCCAAATTGGAACAAAATAAAATGCCAACTGCAAGATTTCTTCCTCTTGCTGAGGCAGAAATGCCTTTTTCCAGTCACCTTCAGCAGTACACGGTATCAGGATAGTGCAGCTGTTTTGCAGCCGCCAGCTCATCCAAAAGAGCCATCCTTCACCCAAGAACAGAAGAAGCTGGGGGGGGATCGTGACTGCTCTCTAATGTTCCTTTCCCAGTCAACCCCTCCTCATATTAGCAATAATATTTCTTGGCAGCACAGAAAGATACTTGTACAGCACAAGTTGGAAAAAAAAAAGTGTATTCCAAGGTAGGTCAGTCAAACTGCAGTGTTTCAGATGTGACAGGTGGGCTAAAATCAGGCATTTAGCAAAAAGAAAGGAATAGCCATGAGTAAAAAAACTCTGTTGATGTCTCTTGAAAATGTGTATTACTGTCAGGTCTGTAGATCCCTTAGGCTCCAGCAAGAGGCAGAGAAGCGTATTTTGGTGACAAGTGTAAGAACCATGTTTAAGCAATATTGACTGGCTAAATGACCAATGTGTTATTCCGCTTTCATAGATTCAGAATTTTACAGAATCCTGGTTCTGACTTTTTATTCTTACTTTTAATAAGCTTTTAATTAGTCTTGCAAAATATAGGAGATGCTGTGATGGTTCTATAACGCGTCGTTCATTTTCTCCTTTACAAAACACTTCACCAAATTCGAATTACTTTACCCTGAAAGGAGTGCAGAAAAATGTACCTATACTCCAGACTTCAGTGCTCTAGGAGATAGTTTGCTGTCACCAAGGGCTGTACTTTCCTGGAGATATTTCAGACTTCTCTTCAGACCTAGACTTTGCCAGGTAAGGATGATCCTCTGGGAGGGTGAGCTCTCTTCAGCCACATGGACAGCAATACTCTGTATGGCTGAATGGAGATAAAGTAAAAAAGGAACAATGTTTTCCACAGCTGCCAAAGATCTATTTCTTTTCTTTTTATGCTCAGAATTAGGAAGGCCTGTTCATAGGGTGATGTAGGAACTATACACAGATTTTATCTCTTTGCAGAAGCAATTTGACAAGCTATATGGCAGCAGAGATGTGGATTCACTGAGCTTTTCCCTTCTGCCATGTGTTCTCCATTTCCCATAATGTGGACACCAAAGTTATTCTGCGTGGTCAAGTAGAAAAGCCAGGAAGACTAGGCTGTGAAGGACACAGCAGGATGAACCAGTCAGCCCAGGGTTACACCGCAGGAAAGCCATGGAAATAGAAACAGCTCTCATCCCTGAGCAGATCCCTGTACAAAGATCATCAACTGGACCTTACAGTCCAGAGAGAGTTCCAGGTTCCAGCTTAGTGGGCTACACTGGATCCTCAGGCCATACATACATCTCGGTCCCGACCCACTGCAAGCAGCATCCTTCTTGCAGAGGAAGAAAGTTCCTTTCTGATGTTCGCTGAAGAAGTTGTGCACTGCAAAGCTCATTACAGACAAAGTCTTCTGCTGACCAAAGAGAACAATAGCAGCTAAACCATACTGCTAATTAATTTTCCATGGCCAGATAAGCTCCCAACCCCTATCTGAATCCATTTGTCCCTGAGGCTGTAACAGCTCTGCACACTCAGGAATTTTCAGCCTGTAGAGCTATGATAAATAGAGCCAGGTAATGGCAGTGCAGATAGACTGCATTACTGGAAGTCTGCTCTCTATTAGCTGCAGGATGACTCCTGGTGAACCCTAGGTTTAATGGCAAATATCTTTTTTCAGCAGCTGTTTCCCCAGACAACTCAAGCACATGCACCCTGAACTGAGTTGCTGGTGTTGTCCTGTCTATGAATAAGCCTCTGAATTACATTTGAAAATGAATTAACTATCACGGGCTTTGACTGCTGCTGTTGAGGACCAAACTCTGAAAAATTTAAACACTGGCCTCATTTCTGTTACGAGTGAAAAATGGGAACCAGAGCCAAAGGATTCAGATGACTTTCAATATTTGTAAACATCTCCAAAGCTGAACTACTCAAACTTTAGGCTTCAGGGAAGCTTTAATGTCTACAGAGGAACCTGAATTTTAATTTAGTAATTATAGCTGGAGCCAGTGTCCCAGCTTAGAGCAGCTCAGATCTTCCTCTTATAAGATCTGCTTTCATTTCAGTTTACAACTTGGAGAAGTTTTCAGAATGTGAATTGCAGGCTTTTTGAATGAATTTGGTGATTCTAGAAAAGCATCTGTTAAATTGGTGTAAAACTCAGTCTGACAAAAAGATAAGAGAAAAAGTACCTTGTTCAAAAAAAAAATCCTTATTTGCTTCCAAATTCAAAAGCAAGGACTTGACACATGCTGGGGAGAAGGTAAGATGGTGTTGTCTCCCTGCCATTATTCCTAAAAAAAAAACCCAACAAGACAAAACAGGAACATAAGAAAATGTGAACCTCAGGGGTAAAAAAATCCATTAACGGAACTGCTTGAGTCTGGCAACAAAATTTGCTGAAGGGTCTGTCCCAGCCTGCCAGTCAAGTTCTTTGGAGTTGCTGAGGACTGAAGAGATCATCCCCTTTGCCCAGGGTGTCATGGGCAAAACAGCCTCGATTTGGGGAATTTTTACTTAAATTATTTTATTGCCAATCAACACAAACTTCTAATCAGTGATTTGTGTATTGAGAAAAGGAAAGCAAAAACAATTTAAAAAGCACTTAAGCAAACACCTTTCCTCCCCCAGCCTCAAATTAACTCAAATGCCTCTCCTCCCTCCGTCCCAGTCTGGATTTTTCATTTTCATTCCAGGTTACTCTCAGTCTGTCCCAAACCTTTGGTGAGGCAACGGGTGGTGAATCGAGGTTGTGTGTAACGGTGCTTCTTACTGTCCCTGCTCTGTCGTGGTTCATCCATGGCCACAGGGTTGGCATGGGTTGTCCATGGACACGGTCTCTTGGGTGTCCCTGCCTCAGCACAGGTCGCCCATGGCCATGGTCCCTTCAGGGTTGTACCCTCAGGCATGGAGCACCAGCACAGGCTTTTCCATGAACGGCTGTCTGTGCAGATGGAGCCGTCAGTGATGTGAAACACCGCTGCCCAGAGCAGCCAGCCAAAGGAATGGGGAGGGACTCTGCAACATTCATCACCGTCGCTGGTGCTGAACGCCTGCTCCAAAAGGGGCCAAGACCTGGAATGTGCTTGATTTAACAGGTCAAGTGCCATTTCTGGGAGAGTAAAGAGGGTCCTCAGTCTCCAGATGCAGAGGGGCTGAACAGTGTTTTCCATGTTTCAGTTGCACTGTGGCCTGGACACAGGGAACAGAAGAAAAGGGCTCTGACCTCCAGCACCTGCAGTGCAAAGGCTGCAGTTTGTGCTGTCGGTAAAAACCTAAGATACCTGGAAAGCTGTGTCATCACCCTACAGTGCTGGCATACATAGAGGATGGCAGCCTATTGCCATTGCTTATTCTGTGATCTACTTTGTTGACAGAGCAGAGAAAAAGTCCACGATCCTTGCGGGAATTATCTACGTGCTGCATGCTGGATGTTCAGCAAGCGAAGAGAAAGGCACAGGGTCCTTTTTTCTCCTTTTTTTTTGTAACTCACACACAACAAAAATGTGTTGGATCTTTATGTGACTTTAGAGGTGAGACCCACATCCACCTTGGCTTTAAAAAGGCTGCTGTCTACTTTGATTCTTTTTTCTAAAGAGTCATAATTCCTGACGCGGAGAAGAATCAGAGGCAGTCATGCACACTTTCTTTGCCATCTGCACAGTCTCAAAGCAGAAGTGAAGCTAGAGAAACAAAGCAGAAAGAAGGAGACTTTCCTTCCTGGAACTGGGAAGGGAGGCATACATCAGGACTCCACACCGCAGTAAACTGGAATAATACTGGAAACAAGCTACCACCATGCATCCCATTTTAAGACTGACAATTCTCCCTGAGAGGTCCTAGCCATGCCGATTTGCATCTCAGCTCAAACCCCGACAGCACAACCTATTTGGGAGAACCTTACCAAACACAATGCACGTGCAATGGGCGATGACAGGCTGTACGCCTGTGGGCGAGTCCCTCAGGGGTTGTTACAAGACGCAGCACTGTGTTCTCTTAACTGCCTGAGAGAGAGAATAATCGTTTTGCAGTGCCTGGTGCAGTGTCTTCCCGCTACTATAAAATGCAATTTACAAACAAAAATACAAGAAAAGGGATTTTGGATGCTCTGGGCACTGTCCAGGGCCAACTAGAGAGCACCATTCTTTCTGGTTTACAGCTGTGAGTACAGTTTATAATAATTCACTGTATGTCTTTAAAAAGAAGTAATTCTTTACACATCTGCTTTTCATAGGCACTTACCGGCCTGTAGAAAATGTAACTAAGCAGGATGCCTGCCTGTTGTTTTCTTACACAAGACCTTTCTGTTCTGGTGCTGCTGTTAACTTCATCAAGAGGCTGGCGCTAAATACAATCCTAAAACCAGAATTTGCCTTTAAGAAAGGCCATGCAGTCTGCAAAGCTTCCTGCTTTTGTCTTGCTCCATCCCCTAACTGTACATGCCCCTTCTCACTACAGCTGTCTCCCACCCCAGTTTCTGGGTGGAGTGGTGGCTGAGAGTCAGGATTTAACAAAACTCCACTATTAGGAAAAGAAAGCGGAGGGTGGGGATGGAGAGGCTCCTGGGAGTCGGTAATGGCATGCAAAGCCTTTCATCTCTAGGTTTCTAGGCCACGTTAGCTGTAGTGACCCAAAGTCCTTTGAAATAAAGCAGGTCTCTTTTTTATTTTAGTTTGTAATAAATAAGACGACAATTTGACCTGATTTTTTCAAAGGAGTAAGTGTGTGTATCCCCTGTTGGGGGTTCCTCTGAAAATCAGCAGCTTGTCTATGAGTAAAAGAGAGGCAGCTCTCCTACCCGGCTGCCTTTGAAGCTTCCTGGGCAGCCCCATCCACAGCCAGGGCATGCCTCCGCCGAAAGCACCGGGACTGGGGCTGCCCTGGCCCTGGCCAGCCACCTCTGCCCTCTTCTCATCTCCTCCCCTGCCCTGCTGACTCATCCCAGCAAGTTTTCTAAAAAGGAGATATTTCCAAATATTGACTGACTTCAAGAGTGTGTTTACAAGAGAGGTGTTTGTCATATCTTGTCATCTAAGCAGGTTTATCAAGTGTCACACAGCGAATGTGAACAGACGGCTTTCTCCCTCCTAGAACAAGTCTGGAAGTCACTTCGAAGTATATCATTTAAATAGCTGTTCACTGGCAGCAACACCCCAGTTTTATTCAGCTGTAAAAAAAAGCATCACTCAGTTACATCTGTTTATAACAGCGTAAGACAGTCCTGACTAATGAAGTGCCATGTGGTATTTTCAGCCATTTACCTCTTCACTGTTTTTCCCTTTCAATGTCAACAATTTTTTTTTTTACTTCTTGTAGGCTGCTGTCTTAGGACACCTTCTCCTTGTGAATTAGGGAAAAACTTGATTTGGTCTCCAGGCTATATTAAATATCTAGAATTAGGGAATTTATAGACAAGATGTTTAAAAAAAAAAAAAAATCTGTATTTTTTCCCCCAGTGGCAGATTGGCAGGGTTTCCTTTCCACCTGTCCTACATCAAGGAAGATTCCTTATCTCAGCAGTTTTGCTGTTGATAATCAACAGGAAGTGTCACCACAATTTTAATGGAGCCTGACAATGGTAGGACATCTGGTATTAACAGAAGCTGTTAACCATATTCAAAACCTAACTATAGCATGACAGCAAGAAACTTATGTAAGATTACTTGTCACTTCAAGTTGCAAGTATAGTACAGCACACGCTTACACAGTCCCGGCACACATGCATGCGTGTAGGGTTTCTAAGATTTACACTTGCTCTACGCCAGTCTCCGCATCGGTTGGCCTCAAACTATTCCCTCCCTCCAGCCCCCACCCCATGCTGCCCAGTGCATGCATCCCACCCACTGGGAGTGTGGTCCTGCTGCTTGTCTGCTTTTTTGGCTACTGCGTGTCAGACGCACAATCACCCCTACGTCCACCAAATAGTCAGCAGAGGTTGCCGTGCCACGCGTGCCGCAGCCCTGTGGAAGACACGCTTTCTGCCAGCAGCCCAGCAACGCTCTGCCATTAATGTGGCCGCAGGTTTTCAGTCGCCAGAGTGACCATGTCTGTTGGCCATGGAGAGCAGAGGTATCTGTGTCCACCAGGAATCTGCAATGCAGTGAGGTATCAGCTCAGGACAGCGCGGTGGAAAATAA
This sequence comes from Sagittarius serpentarius, assembly GCA_034782735.1. Classification (NCBI taxonomy): domain Eukaryota; kingdom Metazoa; phylum Chordata; class Aves; order Accipitriformes; family Sagittariidae; genus Sagittarius; species Sagittarius serpentarius. The sequence goes on along the minus strand of JAVKLA010000042.1, from coordinate 14,167,714 downwards.
CAAAGCGCGGGGTAAACTGGGTTCAGCTGTGGGGGTATGTACTAACAGTACAGTGCAGTATTTTAAATTCTAGGGACCTTGAGTTGTCTGTGTATTTATAAAGCCAGAATAATTCTTCAGTATTTCTACTATTAATGCTTTTGCACCAAAATTGGAATGCTTTGGGTGTATAGACTAACGGTATTAAAAGGACCAACAGGGCCAAATTCTCTTCTGGGCTGTATTTGTGCAGTGTTAATGACTACTATAATTAAAGGCGTAGTATGAGCCTATGTCTTTCAAGTATTTAGGTACAAATCCTCCTCTTCTCACCCACGCAATTAGTTCTACTTAAGGCTGTAAGGACAGAGAGGCAAATAGGCAATCTTGGAAATGAAGAGAACTGCACTAGAAATGAAGAGGCATAGAGAAGGAGACCTCAGATCCCATTATCTGAACTCATTTTATTAAGGGCATTTGTACTGTATTTGTAATTCCCTTAGAATCACCTACCCACTGACGAGGAATGTCTGCGGAGCAATTATGTTATCGCAAATGCTAATGTGAGCTTGGGGAGGGAGGGAACCAGAAATTGTGCAGCTGTGAAGAGAAAATCTTGGATTTTAATGATGGTTAATGAACGCCGAAGCCTGGCATGGCACCTTTGTGCTTCCACCTTTCTTATCATGGAAGCTTGTTCCATGTAGAGCTGGAAAATCAGTGGGGCTATACGTTTGCCTGCTGGTGAGCTATAATGTTGCAGCTGTTAGCAAATGAGTTGTTCTCTACCTAGTTAAATTAGGCCTAATCCTTCTTTGCTCTGTCTGTGCCAGGTTCTTTTTTTGCTGGATCTCAGCTGAGACTGAGACAAAGGAGACTTGAGGTATTTATGCGTTTTTCCCTCCCAAGGCTCTGACAATTAAAAATGAGTTGTCACTGGCCCAAGCCCCATGAAAGCTGAGAATTTCAATCAATATTTCTGCCCCATTTCACTGCAGAGAGTGGGATGTAATTATTACAAATGTCATGGTAACAAACTTGGTAGTTTTCACAGTGACAGTTGCCACTGCAGAAATAGCACAACACAGAACAAAAATTACCTGTCAAGCATCTCATTATGTTCATCCAAATCCCACTTGTTCAATTCACCATTGGGCTGCACCTGACACAACACTTCCAAATGCTCTTACACATTACCCGTTTCTATCTGTCTCGGGCTGTAAACATCCTCCCACAGCCCACCTGAGCAGCTGGCACCAAGGTCACCAAGGTCTAGGGGGATTTCAGTACCTCTACGGAAAATGCCTTGCTCCCAGTGCGAGCCCACACTCTTGATATAGGGTCTGGAGAGAGCAAGGACCTCAAAGACCTAGCAGGGTTGAGCGGAGAATCGTGTGCAGGTCGCCGAGAGGGGACACATTGAATCCTGACATTCTCTGGAACTGAAGTGTTCTGGGTTATGACCCGCTCTTGACAGCGTAGGAGAGGTGACTGTTCTGCTAAAAATGTAACCCAAAAGTCACTGTATTCATTCAGGAAGCATGAAATTTGGGTTAAATTTGCCTGTTTCCTCTGATCTAGTGCTTTCCAGCGCCCCGGGAAGTGGCCCAGACTTGTTCCAGGCTGGGGAAATAGGAAAGCAGATGGGCAGTCAGGCAGGCAAGCACTCGGTCTTCCTTCTGGTGAAGTTGAGCTATTGTGCAAAGGAGAATTAAGGATTCATTGGACCAGAGAGACTAAGACAATTTGACACATTTGAGTATTTTAAGATCACAGTGAGGTGACCCTGGACTATGGTGTCTCATGGGGACGGCTGAGCACGTACTCTTTAAAACTAAAGTGGAACTGAGGTGCCTTAAACCTCTGGCGGGAGAGTGGCATTGAACCTGCTGGTGATAAAATGTGACTGGCATGTGGTGTTCCCTGAATGACGCTGCGCTCGCCATTAAGCTGCCTGCCAGCAGAGACAGCCTGGGAGGATGAAAGGTCCCGCAGGTCTATCCTCATTTTCTCTTCTTTGTGGTTTTGGTCCTAATGCAGAAAGTGACATTTCTCCGCCTTTTGGACTTTTAAGTTCATGAGATGATTCATTCCGTTCTTTTTACTTCAAAATAACCCAATAAGTACATTACTGAATAGGCCTTTTATCTGATAATGGCTAAGATTCTGATTAGATCACGAAATGCAAACAAAACATTGCTCGCATCTTTTAGTGCTTCTCCTGAAGGGAAGGGTCTGATGTACACAAACGCCAGGCTATTAAGTAATCTTTTTTCCAGACCATAACTCACAAGGGGGAGTCAGATGTCTACTCTTTGGATCTTATACAGTAAGTTGCCTAATGCTCTGAGCTTTAGCACCTTAAGCAAAGCTCTGCTGAATAATATTTGCTATCATTTGCAACCCACAAAATCAGGAGGGTGGAGGAAGCAACAAAGTTAGCTAAGGTAACATTTGCAAATTCACAAGGACATTCTTCATTAAAAAAAATTAAATATGATGCCTTTCAGCGGTTGTCTCAGAAAAACACCTCTTTGAGGAAAGGAATTTCAAAGTGGTCAAGTGTTTAAGTTTGAGCCAAAGAACCATTGATTTCAACCATTTTTCTCTCGAGCACGAGAAAACTACTCCAAATAAAATGACAAAAGACCTTTCACCATACCAAAAATTTCAACCTGTTCCATCTCCCATTTTCACTAGGAAGGCAGATTAGGCAGATGCAGCCACGAGGATGCCCTGCTTCATTCACCAGCAAGGAAGCCCCTGCCACTTCCGAGAATGACATGCGGACTTGAAATCAATAGCTCCTATGTGTAACAGACCAATCTGTGTCTAGTATGCTGTAGTATAAATTTATATCATATGAGAATTTTGCTCAAGATATGATTCAAGCAGCTAAGAATGAACAAAGTAACCTACAAAACAGCCACTGATTTCCCAAAGGGGTGCTTGCAATAGGAAATCAGTTGGCAGCATGCAGAATTAGGGCTTTAATTGCTCCTAAACCAAAACAAGGTGAAACTATATTTTTAGCCTTTCACAGTGCTGTTCACTGTTGGAGAAACACTGGGACGGGTGCCTATAAATTGATACAGCAGATCATTTTGGCCTGAGCTACCAAGGGACTGACCATACCTCAAGAAAGAGCATTTAAGAACCGGATGTATTTCACTTCTATTTTTCATTTGCTGATTAAATATTTTGCCAAGGCTGAACCTGAAAAGAGCAAAATTCCACCCGCTCTCCAAAAAAGAGCAGCTTGGGGGGTTTTTTTGTTTCACAGTTTTAAAAAAAGGAATGTGCTTTCATTTGCCTAACACTTTTATTAGTGTTTTTATGGACATCTGGAGGTGTGAGATTCTTCCTCTTTTCCACCTTATGTCTCCATCCCTCCTTTTTTTTTTTTAACTAAATAAGAGGAGTTGAAAGGAGGAAATACCAAAACCAGGGGAGTTTTTTAGTTTACTATTTTGATCCTTCCTTCTCTCCAAAGTAAGATTTTGCAAATTAATAACCAAAATTATTATTGTTATTATTGTTATTGTTGTTGTTATTCATTATTATTATTATTGTTGTTGTTATTATTAATATTATTAATATTATTATTATTAATCTTGTTTCCCCTAAATTATGAGTCTTTTTGGCTCTGTTTTGCCTGCCAGGCTAATACTATTGCAGCTAAAGAATGCATGTTGGTTTTGGGCAGACTGCTCGGCGGATGAAAAATATTTTTAATAAATGGAACTATTGACAGAGGAAAACCATCTTGGTGTTTTTAACCTGCTGCAGAACAATTTTCAGCCTTTGACCTTTCAGATCAGGAAACTCTGAGAAGCAGTCAAAACTAGGTTGTTTTCAGCTTTCTCCATCATTTATACCCAATCTCTCAGCCACCCACAAGTCCACCCACTCCATTGCTAATTAAAACAGAACTCGGTATCTTTGTCTCTTGGCCATGTCTCTGTGCAGCCTCATTCCCCTGAAGCTGGAACGCTTCCTCGTACCCACAGAGATGGGCAAAGGGAATTATTACGCAATGTTGAGCTGCTAAAGGAGGGAAGGAGAACACGTTGCCTGACCTCAGACAGAATGAGAAGGTGGAGATTAATGAGTCTGAGGGGGTTGTAGTCATCAACTTGTGTGCTACCAGCATGGGGCATGTGCTCTTAGAAAAGAGCGGTGGTAACAGCCATGGAGCTGTGTGTTCTTGCTGCCACGGCCCCTAGGAATTCTAATTTTTCTACAAATATGAAATCCAAGTTGTGATAGTTGAAATGTCCCTGGACTGGGTTAATATGAAAAGAAGGTGGGGGTTTTTGGGGCATGGGATCTGGATGAGTTCTTTGAAGATGGAGAAGGCAAAATCACTTTTTTTAGTGGCTAATTTAAGGTCTTATCTCCATGTCCTTGGAGTCTTGTATTGACTGAAATCATCCTTGGCTTCAGGGCTTTGTCCTCTGAACTCTTCATTGGGTTTCAGTGGCATAGCAGGAACCAAAAGGTTAAGAACAAAACAGAACCAACATTTTTTCAGATGCTTGTGGGTTTGACCTCAAAAAAGAATAGTATCCAGAGTCACAATCCAGTTGGTAGATCTGTGCTCCTCCTCCTGTCCTGAAGTCTTTCCTGGGACATTTAGGCCAGGCTCCCACAGTGACAAGATTCAGAAGTAGCTTTACCAAGCTCAAAATCCTCCTAGGAGGAAGGTCCTTTCTCTTTCATACTAACAAAAGCCCCGTGGTGTCCCTCTGATTGCTCTCCAGTACAGCCAGCTTCCAAAGCCTTCCCTCTGAGCAGAGAGGGCCATTTCTTTCACCTGACTGTCCTCTTGTGTTTGGAGAAAGCTTTGAAAACAAGCCACTTGTAGAACATGTTTGGTAATAGGAAGTGTCTCTGCTGCTTTGTAGTATGCATTCTATAAATGGCTTTGCTATGGCATTTAATCAATTGTTTCAGCTGTTTATTACCTTGTATATCACAATGCAATGGAGATAGTTGCTTAAGTTACCTTTATTGAATCTGAAGTAAATACACAGGATCCACTTAGAGTCTTCTTGGAAGGATATGCTTTGAATGCTCTGAACAAAAACAGAGGCAGTGAAACTCTGCCCAACAACAGAACGAATCTGTGTACAAAATTAAGCAACTGGCTCTGTGCTTTGAGTAATATCTGTACTACTGCCTTCAAGTGCACTGTGAGTTGCACGACTGTTTCTCAGCAGAGAAAAAGTCTTTGCCTTTGCTGTTCATTCGTTATGACTCCTGTAAAGCAGGGTTACCAAAGACACTGTTGGGGACTCTGGCTTCATCCTACCACAGCGACTGCGAGGAGTAAACAAAAATGGATGTCCTAGAGCTCTTAGAAAATGGTTGGAGAAGTCACAGCAGCAAGGACCAGTGAGCTCCAGCGTCAGCTGCCTCACAGGAGGCTGAGAGTGGAGGAATCTGCAAGGTCGTATATTCCCTTGGCTCCACTGATTTATCCTCAATTTGTCTTGGTCATATTTGACAGACACAGATGGCCTGTGGCCAATTAACAATGAAGTGGAGATGCCACTATGCATCTCAACATAGGAAGGGACTGGAAAAGGCACAGGGCATTCCTGGATGTAGATCTTGCTGAGAGCTCAGTTTGCCTCCCGAGTAGCCTTGACTGGTTGCTTACCCTCATGGGATGGAAACAACCACTTGGAGAGGCTTTTTTCCACACAGACAACCAAATTAGTTAGAGGCCATAGCTCCTGGCATCCCTGCAAGTCTGGCTCCAGCTCTAACCAAAATCTGATTCCTTGCAAATGCACAAAATCAGGAGTTGAAAACCCTTCAGATAGAAATGTGGCATGAGACTGCGGGAATGCAGGAGTCAAGCAGTGCATCAAGTCCTTGCTCACGCTTCTATGGAGCTGTGTATTAAGGGTATATAGTACATACCTTGCCTTCCTCTGTGTTTTGAACTAGGACCAGAATGCTCAGTTGTCCAGATTTATTGTCCCCAGCAAATTTTTGTCCATATACCTTAGGCAGAATCGCTGCCCCAGCTGTGCCCTGGCATAGTGTTGCTGGACGCTATGCCCCAACCCCTGAGTTACACACATTTCTGCACCCTGAGATAATGGCTGCAAGGTGTGGACGGTTACAGAAAGCTAGGGTACCCTGGTAAAGGGGTGCCTTCATGCCCACTAAAGACCTGGCAGGGTTACAGAGGTAGAAGTGTCCTCCTGGAGTCTCTAGGGTGGGGCATGACCTGGTACATGAACAGCTTGGTTTTCTGAGTAAAAAAAACCTTTAACATCAAGCAACTGGGATGTACCTGCTCTGTCTCAAGGAGTCAGACCCAAGTGCCCTCCACGGGGATCAGTCACTGGGGTTCCCACTACCCGCAAGGAACGCTCCTAAGTGCTGAATATCATCCTGACAATTTTAGGTTCACAGCAGTGGCTATGTAGGTGAAGTGCAAGCCTGGAGAAATTTCGTGAATTAATCTGTTCCAGGCAGTGAGCAGAAGACATGGGCTGTTCCCTCCTGCTGCTTGCAAGCCTCTGAAGGCAGCGCAGCGGGCAGAGAGGTTCTGCTGTTGACTGCCCAGCCTCTCCCCAGCAGCTCTGCAGAGACCTGCTGTCATACTTAGTGGAGCATCTAATGTTTCCCGGCCAGCCGGTAAGGCATTGGAGACAGAAGTTCTGAGGCGCCTCAAACTCTGGGGAACACTAGTGAGCAAGCTGCTGTCCAACAAGCAGCAGTAATCTGAAGTAATTCACACAAGCCCAGCTTTTTCCAACAGAGGCTTATTATTCAAAAGGAAGGACAGATCCAGGCAATGAGGCATGGTGTTGCTAAATGGTTGGCTCAACATGGGTGTGAGTAAATACAGTAAAAAAAGTCCTGCTTCCCTGCCAGAGTGAATACTCAGCCAAGTTCTCAAGAGGTGAGAGAGCAGGCCCTGTGGGCAGAGGCAGGAAAATTGATTGCCTTTTCACTGTTTAAATTAGAGAAGATGGACTCTGCCTGATCCACTTTCACACCACTTGGGTCATGGTTTTAAAAGGCAGCTAGGAACTTTTCTGACTCAAAATCCTACTAGATCCCATTTATTTTCCTGGAACAAAAGCTTCTCCTCTCATATTGCTTCTGTTCAAAACTCAGGTCATGGAAGCTACAGCCCTGCAAGGATGCAGGACCAGGGGGTATTCAGCAAGGTACCATATGTCCTTCAGGCCCCGGCTATAAAGAAGCCTGCCTGAAGCAAGGTATCCTGATGGGGTTTTAGCACACATCATCCCCTGGTCAAATCATAGCATAATCCTGTTCTTGCATATCCCCTCCCATGAGAACACCATGTTGCACACTCCTTCCATTTAAAGTGAGGGTATAATAAAAAAAGCATATTCCCGACTCTTCCCAGTTTGCCTCCTTGAAATGCATTTGTCAGGTTGATTGTTCTGGTCATCCATCTTTGGCATGTCATTAATCAGTCATTACAGCACGCATTCACAAACAGCAGGGCACAAGGGCATTAAGAAAAGCTGGATTTTAATTTTTCATGTTCATAGTTCTTCTCCATGGCAGCAGGATGATTTCTTTCTGTTCATAAAAGACAATTGGGAAAATTAGTTGGTTTCAGTTTAACAAGGTAATGATCCAATTTAGTGGAGATCAAAGCAAGCAGTGTGGCAAATGCAGAATGGTAAAATTAAGTTACTTTATTAATGCACAATACAGTTTTCCATCTTGCAGCAGAATGATTGACTATCCATTAGGTTTACTGAGCTGCAATTAGCAATTATCAGCAATAGCCTCCTCTCTGTAGGCAAGTAAAGGCCTGGATCATGTTCCTACTTCCAGACAGCAGCTGTTTCCATCTTGTAATATCATATGCAGTGTAGGAGTACAACATAGTGGCCAGTTATAGAAAAGGCCACTTCTTTACCTGTGCCTTCTTTTTCTGATTGATGCATCATAATACAATGAAAAAATATGCATGTGCTGATTATCTTCACCGTTATGCTGATGGATAATTTGATGACTGGTAGTACTCTCAGATTTAGAGAAAATCAGAAAAAAATACATTTCTCTCATCCATTTTGGTGATTTGTTTATCAGCCAATAACCCCTCCTCATAAGACATTACTAGCAAAATCAACAGTAGCCATTCTGTAAACAAAGTGATTGACAGAGGAGGTGGAGCCTTTTGGAAGCTTTAACTGGTATCTGACAGGGTGAGAAGGATTTAGATTCAGATTGGTGCCTTATCTGCATACATTTTCTTGTTACCTTCCAAGACAACTCTATGATCATTAAATACTCTGATGAAAATTATGTCACTTTCTTAATTTATTTTCCTCCTTTGGTCTTCATAAATGTAGGGGAATAGGATCGTTATTTTTGTAGTATTCATCTGTTCCTGTTCCTTATTCCTCATTCAGACTGATAAACCTACAGTCATCTGAAACATGCCAAAGTATTTTTGTTTCAACAGAGGCTCCATGAATTTTATCCTGCATAGTGGTTTGTATATGTATGCATATGCCTGTGCATTTCTTCGCCTGTCCTCCCTTAATGACTTTTGATCTTGCTGTCCAACTTAAAGCAAATTTGACAGCTGGGAAAATTCTTAAATATATCGAGTTCTTACAAGTCTTTTGAAAGTAGGTTGTCAGAGAGAGTAAAGAGATGCTATTAGCAGAGAGAAGCTGCCGTTTCAACTCCTACCAGACATCAAACAATCTACAAGAAACAACAATGTAAGAAAAAGTTTAATTTGTCATTTACATCTTGTTAGACATCAGAGAATCTAGAAGACACATGTCCATAACAAACCAGGCTTCCTGCATTGCTTCACTTAGGTTATGTAGCTCTTACAATTCATCCCTGAATAAAGTATTGCCTTTGCTGACTGAGGATGATCTGATAGAAAATTGTGAACAAAAAAGCTAGCTTAAAATGGCAGGTCACAAGGGGCACAAGGAAGGAAAACAGATCAATTCTGGGAGCTTCATGCAGTTGTTGGTGCATGCTGCATGGGCTGTGAGCAGGGGCAATGGTAGCTGACTTCTTCTGTGTGAGTCCTGCATGCCTGGGGTTGTGGCCGTGGCTCTCATCATCACTGCCACTATCCTGGGCACATAAGGAGCAGGTCAAACAGCACTACTTCCTACCTTGGAGTTGTTTTCTCCAGGTCTTCTGTAACAAAATATAATAGCCCCACTGAATTTCTCACTGGGAAACAGAGTGCATATCCAGGTTGCTTATTTCTATCACCCTAAACACCTTTAGACGGACTGTTTTGGAGTATTGCTAAATAATGACTTAAATATTCAGTTTCTTTGCTACCTGTACTCCTGCAAGTAGCTGGGCCCATCTAAAGCTTGTCACTACTTATTCTGTATTTTACCTATGTATAGTATGCACGGACTTACACTAAAAGCAGTTTGACTCATTGGGGAAATGTTTTGGGGTTTTTTGTTTGTTTGAATTTGCCATGTTGTTTTTAACATTTTAAGTTATACCTTTGCACATGTGCAGAGATGCATGTGTATTCACATATGTGTTCTTCTAGAAACATAGACAGACTCTTTCTATATGAAATTAGGAGTGTGTACAAGTATCTGTGTAATCTGCCAGTAGATAATTTGTACATTCCTCTTGGAAAAGGCATCAGGTAAAAATTAAAAAGATTAGTTTTGCTACTAAGTACTAAGCTACAAAAGCTTGCCAAGTAGCGAGCCTTACAGTTTGTTTAACGTGATTTTCCATGCTTGATGACTATATTGTTTAGTATTCAGTGAGCTGTATTTGGCATCAGTAATGCTACTTACCTTTAGTCAAACAGTTTGGAAGTTACTAAATGGGCTGTGCGTCTCAAAAACGTGTATGGCTTTTCCCCACACATACCTTTCCATCTTAGTGAATTTGTTATCAGAGCAATTATTGGTTTTATCTACACTGAGGAGCTGTCAGAAGCAGAGTCGTGGTACACAATATATTTGCACTGCCAAGATAAAATGACTAATGTCCCTATGCATGGAGACTTGCTAGCTCCTCTGGGCAGGGCAATCTGGGAAAGATTTGAGTTCCTGCCTTATGCTAGAGCTTCTCCTCTTCCCATGCTTCATTGCTTTCTTGCCAGAGTCGCTGGGGAAAATCTCTGCACTACCTTCTTTGAGAACTCTGTCTGTCCTGATGAGTGTGACATGAGTCATATTTAGGACACTGATGACAGCAGTGAAACTAAAATAAATACCTATTCAGGCAGTGGGATTTCACTCAGAACATAAAAGTATCTGTCACAGATAATGGAAAATATTCTAGAATTTCCATTTACAAAGACATACATGCCATATCCTAACAGCATACGGCAGTAAATACACTTCATGAATAGTAGGGATTCATAGGATGTTTGGGTGGTGTAAGTATATCTCCTCCAGGAAGACGTTTTGACAATTTAAGTGACCGCTTTGCCCTCTCAAAGCAGGCAACCTGCAAGATGTGAGGGGATGATGAACTCTGTTTGCAATTAACAATCCCAGTCCTAAAAGGTACTTTATGAAATTAACATCATAATAGATGATGACAGAAGACGAAGACTCAGGAGACCCTCGCTTCCTTTTATAGTTACTATCACATAAGTGAAATGATAAGCAGGACTCGATTCCCCTCTGGGAGATACTGTAAGACAAATGACATTCTTGCCACTGAGGCCATGACTGAATGCCTGTCCTGACGGGCTCCTTCTCTCGTAGCGGTAGAACTGCAGATCTTCTATAGCAGTACACAATTTACTCTCTGACGTCAGGGTTAGGGTGACAGGTGGTAGTTTAGGCATGTTCCAGCAGAACAGGACATTGCTCTTGTCATGATAATAAAGAACATTTGTAGTTGGCTCTCGATTCACTTCTCATTTTTTTTCTGCATTCAAGGACAGTTATAAGGGTTTCACTTATCTCACTAAAATTTCTCTAATATGCCATTCAAGAAAACTAAAAAATCCAGCATGCCTTTCTGAATCATATTCTATCAAATGCATTATCATCTTTTGAAAAGACAACAGCCCTTCCTCCTCTCTGGAGAGATGACATTTCAGCTCCAGGTGAGGCAATTACAGAGCTGATTGCAGGGGATGGAAACTGCTGTATCAACTCTCTGATTAAGAACTTGATTTGTATTTATTTATATTTGATATGTGTTTTATTTAGCTTTTCCATAACTAAATGCAATTGAAACTCCATTGGGAGGTTTCACACGAACAAACCCTTTTTCATTGTTGTTTTGGGTAGATGCCATTAAGGGGAAATATTAGAACCTTTCATCTTTCGATTGGGAATTGGAGTGTGATTTTTAGTGCTGCCTCATATAAAAATCGCTGCATTCATTCTCAGGCACAAAAAAATTTTGGATCCAGGCAATATATGTGTTTAAAGGAACACACAGGAAGCTTTCCAGCACTTCTGAAATATTTGGTATTTTTCCATTCACAGTGTTGTACCACTGTGACATCCACCTATTACTCATTCCTTGTATAGTCCTTGCAATTGCTTTGCTAGCTAAGCTTCTTCCCTGTTAACTGCAGAGATAATAAGGCTGAGTTAAAATGTCTTTTCTTTACTGCCAGCCTTTTTAATCTACACAAGAGTTACCTGGAGTGAATGGTTAAATGGTCAACATAGTCTTTGTGTCACAAAGCCACTAGAACTACCCTGCCTGAACAGGTATCTGATTTCTGGTTTGGGTTCCCATACCTTGAGTGTGTGCATTTTAAAGTTTCCTCACCCTGGACACTGCAAGGACGCTATGCATTTGCTTCTACATGATCTCGTGTGGGATGGGCATCCAAGGTGGTCATCCCCTTTACTCTGCCCTTGTTGCATTTCCATGTGTATCCTAAATGCCTTATCAATCAGGTTAGAAACACTAGTAGCTCCATAAATTTCACCATAACAACTTCAAAATATTAATTCAAATGTATAATATGTCTGTTGACTCCCCAGATCTTCATATGGAGCTGTTGAGGGCACCCTGCCAGGGTGGAGCAGAGTGGGAGCTGCTGCCGGACTTGGCCGTCAGAAGTGCTGCAGTGCCATGGGCAGCACGGGCAGGAAACTGCTCCAGATTAGCAGGCTGCAGGAGCGACGCTGCCTCACAGCGATGCCTTATAAAGACCCTCATCCTAATCCAGACTAGCCGAGAAGAGAGCACATATGCCGTGCAGAGTATGTGCGGCTCATAGACATAAATGGACTGGTATGATTAGAATAATGATAGGAGCAGAGATTGTCAGGCTGTCCATCAGCTACTTCCGTGGCCATAGCTGCAAGTGATTGAGTGGCTTAATTAGCTTTCCTTTCGGGTATTAAGATTTTAGACCTTTGCACTTAAAGGATAGTTGTTGGGTGCTTTGTTTATCCACCAACATCTCTGGTGAGCTGTGTGCTCACTGCTGCGCATGGACTGCTGCAGTTCACGTGAGTGCACACAAGCATCTGACCTAAAAGTAACTCATTGTTTTTACCAATCAGGGGTAGAGCTGGAAATGTGCCAATCTACCCTATAATTAGCAATGCTAATTAGTGGGGCTTCAGGCTGGCCCTGACTGACCATTTTGGCAGCAAATACAACAGACAGCCTTAGCTCTTCATCTAGGGCTGAGAGAGGCACAAAATGCACTTAGAAGATGATGATGGCAATGACATTTTGTAGGAAAAATGTGCGTAACAGAGGATATTACTTATATTTTTCATGATCACAGATACTTCAACATTATTAGCTCCAAAGAGCTGTACTCTTTTGAAGGTGTCTCTTCTTGTTGTCACTGCTCCTTATCCATCAGTGTGTCCATTACATTGTCAGTGCTTTGGGACATTTTCCCCTCAATACTTTAATCTCCGCTAATTCAAAGTGTTACTGTTTTTGTCCCTCATCCCTTTTTCTGACTTCTACAGATCTTTGCAATATTTCTGTCATCTCTAAAGTTTGATTGGCTTCCAAGGCAGCACCATCTGCCTATTTAACTAATATGCTTCTCATGCCTTCTTCCTGATCACTAAAGGTGATGTTAAATAAGAACAATCTTCAGACAGATTCCTCTGCTATCTTTTTTAGCTCATCTGACAATTTGATGCTTCAAAAATCTATCGTTACCCATTGTTTACCATCAGTCAGCCAATTTTCTGGCCAGATATGGTGCTCATATCCAGTTCTGTCGAAATTATTTTTTTCAGGGCAATTTATATTCAGTACAGAACAAAATTAATCCTGTGGTAAGATAGGTGTGATGAATTGTTCTCTGCTTGTGCTTATCCTCTCCACTGATAATGGAACAAGCTCTATATCCCACCTTAACTCCATAAAAATTTGTTAGATTAATATATATGTCTATTTCTCTCCTACTTGTCTAAGATACTCCACGGCCATTTTCTTTCTGATTTACTAGCAGAATTCAGTAGTGCAAAATGATTTTACCAGTATCAGGCACTCCCAATTGAATTAATTCTTACTACTTTTTATATTAGCAGTGACTTATCTGAAAATGGTTGATAGAGAGTTAATAAACAGTAATATGTATTAAAAACATATATAGTTTGTTCCAAAATCGTTACATCACCAGCAGACATTACCAAAGTTTCAAAGCAATTTATTGACCTAGATAACAATCTGTGTGTTTAATTGAAACATTTATTATTCACTCAGTAATCTTTTATGAACCGTTAAGAAAATAAATGGAATATGAAGTGTGACAGCAAGTTTCTCAATAAGGTTTACACTAAAAGGACAAAAAAAAAAGCCCAACTCTAATCTCTGCCTCAGGTTGTACATAAAGTCCATTGAAACAGCACCAATTTATTATTATCTGTACTCTCAGCAGAGCACGTGAACCCAGCATGTGAATGATTTACATGCCTAGGTAGACAAAAGAGTGATGTTATCTTAGTAAGCCCTGGGGCTGGAAGGCTCTGATGAAGACCCTGTACTCACCGTGCTGTGAAACAAAAACAAAAAGAGAAAAACCCAACAGGGATCCCCTCTAATACATCCTATTTTACTTTTCAGGCTAGCCTATTTGAACTAGGATTGTCCTAAAGGTCACATCTAAGAACAGAAGACCCAAACATTTTTTTAGTAAAAATGTGATTTCAAGTAGCCTTTGTCCTCTTCACTCAACAAAAGACAAAGGAAGAAAAATGGACAATGCACTTGGGTTTGAATATGGTCACTACATTGCCACCACTCTTCTTCCAAGCATGTTTTTCCCTGGAGTGTTTTCTTTTCAGAGCTCTCCATGGCGTTTGTCATTATACTAGTATTCTTTTTATATTTACTCTGTTTTTGCAAAATGCCACATGCAAAGGCAAGAAATTTGTCCGTGTAAGTAAAGGAGCTCCATGTTAAAAAAAAAAAACAAAACAACAAAAAAAAACAACAAAAAAAACCAGTGGGATCAAGCAGTAGTGATTTTGTTCTTCGTAACTTTAAGCCTCCTTCTTAAAATCAAGACAACTGTGGGCTGAAGAGTTAAAGGAATGTATGCTTTGAAAACAAAATACTTGACTTCTTTGGTTCTTGACTTTTATGGATCCACAGTACAAAATCCTTAGTTCTATAACTGGCATAAACTGATTGCTAATGTTGAGGGGAACAGCCAAAAACTGAGACCTAAAAATGTGTATGGAGCTTGAAATGTTCTCCCACTGTAAACCATTCAAGACCTTCTAACAGCCAATAAGGAGACTATTCATGTTATTGCACTGTCTTATAGGAAGAGGACTCTGGCATTCAGTGCTGCTGTTTAAGTATTTTTCATCCATATGTAGAAATGTTAATGAGAAATAACTTCCTGAAAACCATCTGAGCTTGATTAGTTACCAGGTCCTGACATCATGGCCAGGAGCTGCACAGCAGCATTATCCAGCACTTCCTCGGGAGCAGGGCACGTACCCTGCTGCTTGCTGGAGTCAGTGGAGTTTACAGCAGCAAGGAGACACCTTTTGAATCATCCTCCAGTAGTGACGAGGGAATGAAACACTGCTGGCATGATGCCGAAGGAGAGGAATCCACTCCGGCTGGGAAGATGGCTTCTCAGCCAGCAGAGCCAGCCTGCTGCTGAGGGGGATAATCATGTAATCTAACTCCTTCACAAAGACCTCGAGGTCCATTTTAAAATTGCTTCTCACCCATTTGATAGTTAAAAAGCTTCGGTTAATTTCCAGCTTAAATCTATTCACGATCAATTTATGCTTCTTTGTTCCTGTGCCGGTGGCACCGTTAGCTTGTAGAGTCCTTTTCCTCAGTTCATTTATAAAGGGAAATCACTTTTCCTCTTTGAAATGCTTCTTGAAGACGAATTTCCCAGTCCACAAGTTATCTGACCTGCACATCTCCAACCTGAATGAACCTTCATTGAACATGAGTGAGCAGAGGTACATCTAGCAATCCAGCACCTCACACAATAATACTGATCCTTCTTTATCTCTGCAAGATATACATGTACTGCTGTCTCTAAAGGTTAGGTTTGGCTTTTTATAGCTGCATAACACCAGTGGCTTAGAGAGTCCACTTGCAGTTTGATTAATGTGTCAAGTCATTTTTTTCCTCTGCCGAACTCTCGCGCCCCAGCAGGAACTCTTGTTATATACTCTTAAATGTGCATAATGGTTTTACAATGTTAATATATCATAACAAATGGAATGACTTTGCAGTTTACACTATTGCATTTATTTTCATTTCCATTATTCCAGTGCCCAAAGTCATCTAGTTCTTAATCTGTAATATGCTGAGCATCTTCCACAACGAAGATAGTTTCTCAACTCTGTGCTATTAGCAAACTAAATTTGCACACTGAAACTTTTTTTGTTTGCAGATATTAATGAAAATATTAAATAAGATTAGCCCTAAGGATGATCTGCAGTTTTGCTGATGGTATAAAATTATTCAGGGTAGTAAAAACCAAAACTGATCTTAGGGTTCTGAGGGAGCAATAAACTGACACATTAAATTCAATGTTGATAAATGCAAAGTAATGCACATGGGGAAAACAACACTAAATACACATATACAATGATAAGCTCTAAATTAGCTATTAGCATTCTGCAAAGAGATCATAGAGTCGCTGCAGATTGCTCAACAAAAACATCTGTTCATTGCCCTGCGGCAGCCTGAAAAGGTAAATAGAATGTAAGGTATTAAAGCAACCAAGAGCAGTGGGGAAAGCAGCACTGCGCCACTGAATAAGCCCAAGATGTGACCACATCTTGAATACTGCATGCATTGCGGGTCAAATTGTGTGCCTCAAAATGAAACAGAAAAAAACCAAAACAGTGAAGATACAGAGAAGGGCAACAAAGACAAAGACGTGGGATGGTTTTGGTACTAGGAGAGATTAAACAGACAAGAAGTCTTCAACCCTGAAAAGACAGGACTGCGAGAAGAAGTGATAGAGCAATATAAAATAGTGACTGGCAGGCAAAGGTGAATAAGGAGTGATTATCCTCTCTTCCCTTGTGAGAGGAACTTGGGAGCATCAAATGAAATCATGAGGCAGAATTTCTGTAACAGACAAGGACAGAGTAGGTACTCCCTGCTATCTTACATGAATTGCCAATATGCATAAAGCAAGTACCATTACAGCATTTCCCAGGTGTTTTTTAGATAAATAGAATTCATTAGATGGATAAGTGCTGTGTTTTGTGAGTGTAACTTCCTTGGACAGTACTAATACTAGTGTTATCTTAAACAACTAGGTAAAGTTTTGCTTTTTCTTTTTAAAGGGGAACTATTTCATATAGCTTGTACAGGTAAAAATTTGATTTTAAATGGAATGCATTCTTTCACACTACCTCTATCCTTTATATTTGGAATATTTCCAGCAAAGCCCCAGTGAGTGGCTGTCAATCTGGTCTGTGACTTTGATACAGTACCCATAAAATTAGCAGGACACAAATTAGTATTAGCAGGACATCTCTTGATCATCAGGAGATCAGTTGTCACTTTCAGTGGCACTTACTGCCACCCCGATCCTTTTAATTGTCCTACAGGGAAGAAAAAAATAAAAAGTCTGGTGAGGTCAGCCCAAAAAGAGTATTAGTCTGGGATACTTGGTTTTGGAATTTTTTTTTTTCCTAATTATCAGAAGCAGCTGATCCTTCCAGAATCCCTCAGGTATGTCCTAAGTCTGATTAAGACGCCATCTATACTGACAGAGTATGTGGGCAATGGGGATCAGACCACCTTTTATGGGTCCCACTGTGCAGACGGAGAACTCCAAAGATTTGCTAAACATGTACTGTATCAAAAAGCATAAAGTCTGCCCAGCTGTCAAGATGGATCTGCTCATTCCCAGAGAGAAGCACAACAAAGACCTTTCCCAGTTTGTCTGTCAAATGGAGGAATGTGTCTCTGCCCCAGACTCTAAGAGAAGGAAGATCACAGGAATCGTAAGTGGATGTGTTACCTAAATACTGCTTTCTTTGAGCTGAGGCCAGAATAAAAAGCACCCACAGTTAATTCCCAACCCACTTGAAGCCAAAAAGGATTTTTGGGGGGAAAAAAAGTTATGAACGTTTTAGTAAAACTTCCTCAGATTGTTGGAAATTCTGGCATGGTAGCTGCGTAGCTTACTTAAAAGGTCAATGAGAATCTCATGAATAAAACCTAACACTATAATGAAAACACAGTATTTAAAATTTCCCTGGCTCTGCTTGCTCAAAACTGATTAAGAACAGAACGGCTGCTATCCTGTAAAATGCTTGTAAATGAGTCATCCTTTCATCAGCAAAGCCCCAAAAGTTCAGATGCAATTGCCTAAGAAAGAACATTTTCAAAACTATGGTGTATCAGTTGGAAGATGCTGATAACTTCCAATCCACAGGAGGGCCCTGCTAAAAAAAAAAATCTCAGATAACTTCTCTTTCAAGGTGTCCCCAGCTGACTGATTAAAAAAGTCACAATAGAAAATTCAAAGGTCACATTTTCTCAAGTATGGCTGAGAACCCACTGTTTGAGCAACTACATGAGATAAAGATGCAAAATACTAAAGCACTGTGAGAACAGATTTAGTCTTCCTTTTTTTTTACTGCTTTTTAGAAAAATAAACAAGGAGGAGGGCAGCTTTTATTTTTTAAATTGCATTTGCATTTTAGGAAAAACCTTACTGGAGTTATGCCACTGCCAGAGGGGGGAATATACTTTTACTAGATTTTGTTATTTTGCTTGAGGAACTGGTCTAATTTATAACAGCTAAAAGCACTTTTGAAGATGAATTGAAAGAAGGATTTACCTGAGTTTATACTCTCATGAATCTCTTTTAGATATCTCTGAAGGACAAAATTGAAGGTCAGTTTTACCGTCTTTAGAAGCCAATCAGAAAATTTGAAAATGATAAATTTTACTCCAGATGATAACTAAGAAAAGATTGAAGATTACGATCCACATTCAGCAAATCTTTCTTTTACTATTATAAGGTAATACGTTTCATTGCTCCTGGATGTAGCAGCTGAGAACTGGACTAGTGTTTTATTATAGCAAGTAACAGATTTGAGGGACAAAGAGGAAGCTCCTAAGGGAAAACTTTTCAAAACAGCATGCGTGAGAAGTCGTGCGTGGTCTCTCTTCTTGGCTTGTTCTCCCTGCTTGTGCCATTCTTGGGTATAATCAGAGAGGTTTGTTTTTCCTTTCTCAGATGTTGATAACGGACTATACAAGTCAATGGAGATGGTAAGGAGTTGCCATAGGCATATTCTGGATATGAGAAATTTGGATTCCTGCAAAGACAAGCACAGGTTGAAGGTCAAAGAGACCTGGAAAAGCTTGCCAAGACACGTTAGGCTGACAGAGCCGTGATTTGCAGTCCCTCTCCCAAAATACTGGTTTTTGCTGTGCTGTGCTAGGATATTCAAGCAAAGTGGGAACCTCGAGAGACAGATTTACTGGGAGAGCCCCAGGTGAGAAGTACATCTGATACATGGCAACAGCGAACTTCTCGGACTGAACAGAGCATTACCCTGAGGCAGAGGCAAGCCTCATGAAGGGGCATGAACTTCCCTTTGGAAACATCCCATTCAGAAGAAGTTGCACATCCTGATGCAGGAATAGGTGCCCGGACTTTGTGCCACCTTCGCTGCAGCATCAGGCACATTTGGGGAAAGGCAGGAAAAGGGGCACAAGCAGGTGGGTGCAGGCAGAAGGAATGGTAGGCAGCAAAGAGAAAAGCAATTCTCTACAAAGAAATAAGAAACTTAGGAAAAGCATAAAGAGATTCAGAAAGAAAGAACAGGACTTGGAGAGGTCAGTTGCTGCGTAGTGTGACCCACTGTCCCACGACCACCAGCAGAGCTACCATGGTGCCAAGGTTTGTGGTTATCCTCACATCCACATGAGCGAAGAAACTTGCTGAGTCCAAAACTATTGTAATAAGATGAGAAAGGCTTTTTGGCATGCAGTGGGCTCAAGCCGACTTGGAATAAGGGCAGCCTGTCTTACCAGAATGAAAGATTTGCAGAGAAAGAAAAAAATATGCACTTTCATTTTTACAAGTTTTATTTTTCTTTATCAAATTTAAAAAAGCAAGCAAGCAAACAAACAAAAAACCCCCAAATCCCACCTGGCTGCTCTTCTTTCATTGGAGCACTGAGCTATGTAGTTGATGAATCAGGATGTACACATAAGACCTTTTTTTAAACAGCATCAGTTACCTGCCACAGTTTTAGTACATCAGGAGCTGGTTCCGCCTTTTCTGGGAGGTGCTGTCTCAAGCCTGCAGCATGCATTTCACAGCAGAACATCTCGTGAGAAATTCACTCTGGGATACTTTGAGCTCTACTAGAACTGAGGAAAAGCAGTTTCAAAGACAGTTTCCTTCTGAGATTTTTGCTTTTTTAAGTCTGTGTTTTTATTCTCCAGTTTGGAAAACCAGTTCAACCAGTTTAAGTTAATCAAGTAGTTTAAATGGAGGGGGACAGCAAGCCATTTAGAAACTGATGGCCAGTTTCTAAGGAGGTGTGAACACTTACTTCTCCTCCTGCAGAGATGCCAGGAGAGTGGAAAATGGGGACCTTTGCAGGAAAGAAAGGCATGGAACAAAGAAAAGCCTTTGGCAGAGTGTCAGAGCCTGGGAGCAGTTGTGAGCAGTGGGACTGTCCTCACAGAGGCAGGCAGGTCAGTGCGGGGGCAAGGAAAATAACCACACCGGGAGCTTGCAGGGCAGGAGGTGTGGGGACAGCTACCTCCTCCTGGGCTGTCGAGACACCAGGGATGGCTGTGAATGGGACTGAGACCCAGAGACCTGAATGCTCCTGGCTGAATGGCTTGGAAAACCCTTGCTGACCGCATAGCTCTAGGAGGCTCAGAACATCATCCGTACTTGCATAACACAACTGATACTCCTAAGCATCACATAGGCCTGTCTTGAGGACAATGATCTGAACCCGATGGCTTTCTGAAGCCCCATCTGGATGCCAGCTGCCACTCTTGCCGCTTATGCCAGAGCAAGACTTGAAAATTTGTCCCCAGACTACAGGACTGGACACCTTACTGCTCAGGCCTGCATCTAGGAAAAGGGTACAGCAACAGGGCAGCCCACGGGCATCACAAATGTACGGTACAACATTGCCTGCTTAAGTACTTTCAGATTCCCCACTAGTAAGAGATGTGTCTGTAAAGTATTACTGAGCTTTTATTTTTTCATTTAATATTTTCAGATGCTAACAAATCCTGCAGTGATTTGGTTCTCCTTGTAATATGAGGTGATTAAGATCTTTTATATCACAGAGTGCTCAGTTTTTCCTTCATGCCACAGTCTTTATTCCGCATGTGGTAATGCGGCAGCATGTTATAGTACCACTCGACCTGTCAGGAATATTTTTTTATTTTTGCTTTATGAAAGAATTCCTATCTTCTAAACACTTGTTCTAATCCTCCTGGAACAATTCCTGTTTCAGTTATTGAATGTAACCTCTTAGACTCATGCAATCAAATATTAATTTTTTTAAAATGCTAGATTATTGGTTGGAGCAGACTTCAGTCTTGTTTTGTTTTTTCATTCCTTGAGCAGTGACACTGAAATCAAGATTTCAGCTGTTACGGTGCAGAGCCGTTCCACCAATCTGTGAAGCCCAGCAGAAGGGCAAACAGAGTGAGCTCTGTCCATTATTACAGCTGTTATATGCAATGATGCTCCTATGAACTTTAAGAAAGATTTTGCTGTATTTACTGAGCTTAATTTGTTTTTTTTTTTTTGTTTTTCTGTAAGATTCTTCTTCCACAGTCCTCTTTTTATTGGGAAACCCAGCTTTCATATTTCTTTTCATTTCATTTTATTTTATTTAATTTCTAAGTTTTATGATTACATAGAAATAGTTGATACAAGAAATTGTAGAAGTCTACAAAGCAAAAAGCCAAGAAACATTGTTTATAAATAGTAAGTGTGGTTATAATTTTTAGAAAAATCTCATTTGGGGAGTAATTTCACATGGAATTTTGGGGTTGTGACAGTGTTGAGTGGATTTACATTCCTTCCCTCACCTTGCTGTCTCCCATGCACCTCAGTGTAACAAGCACAATGAGTGCACGAGGATGGGGAAAATCTGATGCCCAACATCAGCGATGACAGCTAAGGACTTTGCTGTGATCAAAATGGGAAGCTGAATGGTAGGAACATCAAGAACAGAAAGCAAAACACTACAGGCATGGCTAGAAACTCCCTCTCGAGCAATGCATTTGTTACTCTTTGTTTTCCCATGTAGCTGTACCTGAAGGCTGCAACTAGAGCACATCACTGAATGAGGTTGGCCTTTATTCCTGAAACTGTCTGTAGCCTAAAAGTCAAGACATAACCCAGAGATAAGAAGTTGACCAGGTAAGCGAGAGGGAGAGGATAAACTACACCAAGAAGTGGTATAAAACGTCCAGATACAGGTATCTCTACTTTGTGAGGGCAAACACACACAGCTGGTCAATTCGTCAGATAATTAGGCTATTAATAAATTGGACACACTTCTTCCTTATCTAATAATAATCGTGACAACTTCCCACACAATATTTCTCTATTTTTTTCCTTTCACTCCACTATGTTCAAGCTCATTTGTGGCCTTTCTCTTTGTTACACTTGGTTCTCTTCAAAGCTGGATGGATGCTTCTCCCTGTAGAGCAGTCTGGCATCCCCAAGAGTGATAGTCCTAGAAATAGAAATCTAGCTCCTGTTTCTCGGTCACAGCCTCGATGCAAAGCCCCTGCCTTCTTGCAGGGTGCAATCTGGAGAGAGGACCTTGACGCTCAGCAGGACCCCACGGTCCCAAACAAAGCTGAAGCAGTTCCTTTCCCACTCCAGATACATTTCATATTCTATAAATCCATCTGCAGTCTTGGGACTGTCTTAGCAACAGTAGATCAAAATTTGCAAATAATTTAACTTGGCAAACATAGAAATACAACGTGTGGGATTTTGCTGTTCTTCAAGCAGAACATTCAGAAGTTTCATTTCCAAGCAGTGTTTCAGACTGAAGAGTAATGTCATGACTTCTGAAAGGAGGGTTATCAGTACCTGAAAATGACGTGTTTCATTTTGCATCAAGCCAAGGAAAACACCCCCATGATTTGTCCCCAGTTTATTTATTTATCCAAGAGAAACAGATAAACAGAAAATACAAATTGGCTCCAATATTTTTTTCTTTGTTTTGAATTTTGACTTTTTCATCCAGCAAAGCATAAAAATTAAATATCTGTTGAGCTCTAAAGATGAGTGTTCTCAAATTCAGTGTTGCGAGCCTCAGGTTTTTATGGTGATTCTTACCTGGTTTACTAAATACCATAAAACCACTGTCTTGAAGCATGCTGTCAGGTAAGAATCTCAGCTTGTTCCTTTGAAAGTCTTTTTCAAGTTCTCCCGGTCTCATTGGAAAGACTGGGAGCATGGCCTAAGTGCACACCATCGGTTTAGTATCTAAAGGCAAACTAAAAGTTCCCCAATGGATTATACTTCCAACAACAGCTTTGAAAGGGGGGTTGGACCAGAAGGCCGCTAGAGATCTTTTCCAGCTTAATATTTGCTTTGATTCTCTGATATCCTCACTTCAGAGGATAGTCTGAGGGCATTTTAGAGTCGGTCTCAGAAGATTTTAAGAGTTCATTGTTGATATTGCAGCTCCCACAGATTTCAGTGAGAGCTGTGGATGCTCGGATCCAATTCTTTGTGTCAAATCTCCATCTGGAAAACATTGCTTCTCTCCCTCACAGGGCCTCTCTGGTCACTGAGAGTAAGGACCTGTGTGTATAATACACACTTCGTGCAAGGTTTAGGAAGAGCGTAATTACTACAACTAGTAGGGAGTTCTTATTAGCTGACAGAATGGGTCTGCTGTTCAAGGTGGACATCCTGTAGTCTTTTTTTTTTCATAGAGAATATCCTGAAATCCTCTTAAAACTAAGAGGCCTGAAAACCAACGATGTGAAGCTTTTGTAAATGTCTGGCGAACCCTGGGGCATGAGCAGTAGTTAGTCTCTTTTGTCTTCATCAAGGCTGAGCTTAGGTTGTGAGCAATCCATTGATGCTAGCAAAGCAAAGCTAAAAATAAGAAAGAAATACACCTTTAAAAATCCCCACAACCTGGGTCAAGCGTTAAGGACACCAAACAAAATCAGACTTAAGGAACAAATCAAAGAGAAAATAGGCTAAGGTTAAAGAACAAGCTAAAATGGATTAATCAGGCAAGAGGTTAAAACTAAATAAATACATCTGCTTGCAAGTCCTCCAAAAACTACAAATCCTAGCATGTATCCTTCCCATGGTCACCAGCTAGGTGAAGACCATTGAATCTGTATTTTTATATGCGGTTGCCTGACACAGAATAGATGTGTGATTGCCACTGCTGTGACCGCGTGGCTGACACAGACTTCCAGTGTGGGCAAGGGGGGGGTTATGCCACTGTACAGCCCCACCTGCCACACAGCAAAGGCGTTTGCTTGCTTTTTAATTTCTCTCCACTCCACTGGTCCGTATGGTACCAAACTCATTGCAGGCAACACTTAGTCTTGGTTTAGCGACAATCGAAGGGATATCCTGGCAAAGAGCTGAAACAAGAGAAGTGGTCCATGACTCCTGACAGCCCGATTCCAGCCTCTCCCTCCTCGGCACACAAGGCTGTTAGGCAGTGCTCAGCCCAGCAGACCACCTCTAAAAGCCTACCTCCACAACAGGTGTTTAAAGGGAAAGCAGATAAAAAAGGATGCTTTCCACCATGTACTTAATCTGCAGGTTAGTTGCTTCACTATTATCGTGTTCAGTCGTTCTCAGTGAAATTTGTCTTATTGCTTTTCTTTTTACCCATTTAAGTAACAATAATAATATTAATAACAATTGTACCAAGATCTTTAAAAGAGAAGAAAATTAAAAAGCAATTTCCCATACAAGCAGGTGAAAGAAAGTGACTACTAGGATGAGAAGTGCTTCCTTCCTATATGAAATAGAAGAGAAATAATAGCAGCTGGCACAGGTAGGCTGGCACAGCTACTGCCTTGTGTAAGTCACCGGGTAAATGTAGGTGCTGGTAGGTGAACTAATGACCAGATGCCTCATTTCCCCAGTATAAACTGAAATAAGGGATTTGCAAAGTTGTATGCTGATAGTATACACATTTCAATATAGCCACATGCATATTCATGACTGAAAACCGCTCTGCTTCTTAATAGCAGCTTATAGCTAAATGCCAACATTCTTATCCAGAAAAATCTCTCATTTAGCTGGGTGGGAGTTCTGCCCAAACTCAGGCGTTCAGGAACTGATTTTAAATGCATGCCACGGAAAATAGTTTCCTGTTCCTCTTCGCCTCCAGCACTAGATTAGCACTTAGAAATACCAAAATTCAATAGTGGCGACTGTATTTTTAATACCTCGGGGAGCTGCAAATAATCTTGCCCAGAACAATAAAACCTCTTCCTCCAGAAAAATCCTCTGCTGTACCACACAGCTTCTCCAATGACTTGGTGTCTGGTAGCCATACAACACGCTGGGCTTGCTGTTTGCTTATTCAGCCACTGCCCAGGACAGAGCCCCGTGGGGCTGGTGAATGGGAAAGTTGCAGAAAGCCGGAGTTTTCACGTTACCCAAATCCCAGCTTGCTGGTTTGCAAAGTAGTTAGTGATACTTCTGTATGGAAAAGGGCGCTGGAAATCTGAGTCATTGGAAATGCAAGATTTTGCAGTGGTTCCAAAGCAGCATTTCCAAAGCGAGCAGCTCCTCTTGTCTCACTGCTTTTCTTTGTCAGGCAGGGAAAAAGCGAGCCCTCCTTAATCACCCCGAAGTCAATGAGGGGCACTGCCACCCTGTCACTCGATGATTAATTACTGCATCTGCAGACAGGGCTGCCAGCAAGCAAGTGGGCATCATCCATGGCGCATATGCAGCCATGTACTTAAAGGGAAACCCCTACAGCCACCGCAGCGAGCACGGACTCAGGAAGGGAAGGGGGGGCCTTGCCCCAGTAAATCGACATCTGCCATCCAGCAGCTGCAAGACCAACAAAGCTCCTTCAGAAGAAAACACAAGAAAACTTCCCAGTACAAGTGTTCCATCTCTTCCTACCCAAATGTTCCCAAAATAATGTCTTCCATGGGTACATCTGAAGTCACTGGTGCTGGAATTTCGTGAAAGAAACAATGGGAATCTTATTGTTTCACTGGACTCTAAGAGATCAGGCTTTGGGAAGACCTTTAAATACCACAACAGCTGGGAATTCTGGTTTTATGCAGTTTTGCTTTATTTTCCCTAGCTGTAGGCACTGACAGAGCTGGAGGGGTGATTAGTTGTGAAGATATGGCATATATACATCCTCACAAACACACACAGCCCTGTTGCAAAGAGGTGCACAGGAGACTCACAGTAATGGGCAGGTTAGGATTTCTTTCTTCTGAGCTACTTGCAGAACTGCTTGTGCTTTTTTTTAAAAAAAAAAGAAGAAGAAGAAGAGGAGGATTTGGAATTAAACAAAGGAGGTTTTGAAGTATTACTTTCTTACGACTATATCCTCTCCCAGACTGGCACACACCGGAGGGTGACATTTCAGTTACATCCACTCCCCTGAGCCTATTCCCTGGCTTAGAGCACATACGGCACAAGTGGGTGGCGTTCTGTTTCCATTGCTCCTTTGTCCCAAAGCTGGAGGCATCTTTTTGTTTTAACGGCACATTGTGTTCCTTGACAAGGCAGAGCTAATGCCCTGAGCGGGATTCTATTCACTCAGTAGCAGTGGATTACAGATTTGATTTTCCTTTTTAACAAATCAGTATAGCAGATGGTATTGGGAAAAGAAAATGCATGCACTACAAGGATGTAGCAGCTTCCCAGATTCCTGCCACATGGGGGATAGCACTAAAGGGCAGATATACGCAGGCCAAGAAATTATGAATGCTGCCTCCAATATTTTATTTCCCCTTTCAGAGCAGAGACCCCATGTGCCCCCCACCCCACCCCACCCCCTGCTGCCAGTGCTCTCCATAGTATCAGAGACAAGTTCGGTGGCATTCCAGCTTTAATGCCTGAGGGTTCCTATTGCTGTTACTGCCTACCATATCCAAAAATGAAGTTACCACATTGCTAGGGTATAATGGCTGCATTTTTTCTGCCCAGTTTGCTGACACAGCTAGGTTACAGTTACAACCTGCACCGATACTTAAACTGCTAGTACAACTGTGTGAACAAATACTGTACCTAGCTCTATAACTCATCTTGGTCACCAAGTTGAGGTAAGGGCTAAACACCTAACATCATCCTAACCTCAGCTGAGACTGCCTGCCCAAAGGCACATGCCTGGCACCTGTAACAGCAAGCACACCTCTGCAGCACCCCTTCTGCTGACAGCCCCGGGGGGGGCAAGGATCCGAGACAGGCAGGCTGTGCACTGATCATTTCCATGCTAGGAGGATAACTGTTTGGACATGCAGTGAAGGAGATTTGAGATGGCACTGTTACCACCCAACCAGAACAGTCACAAGCAGTGTGAAAGTCAATTAACTTAGGGAAACTCTCCATATCTCTGGTGCATAGCTTGACAAGAAGACAGTATGTAGAAACAGATCCCCTTCCTTTCTCCCTTAAGCCATGATCTTCCTCCCTACTCACACAAAAAAATGTAAAGGAAACTGCCAATTGTCCCTGGTTAAAATAGCGTAACATACTGACAATATTTTCACTTCTTGGCCCTCGACATCCACTCACCATTATGGAATATTTAATAACTGAAGGGAAAGGGAGATGCTGCAGTTTTCTCTACAACAGCTGCGTCTTCTCTTTGTCCTGATCAGCCTTATACTGGTTTCTTACAGCTAAGCAGCAACAGGAGGTCATTAGCAGCAGCAGTCTCCTTAGACAAAGCCACAAACCCACCCAAAAGTCACTGCATAGATTGTTTCTTTTCGCCAAGCAAAATATATCTCACTGCAGTTCTTTTTTATTAATGCATTTTGAAGCTTTTCTGTGCAGTATGCTTGACACTTAGTCAAGTGTCCTTTGCAC
Organism: Sagittarius serpentarius; assembly: GCA_034782735.1. Lineage (NCBI taxonomy): Eukaryota > Metazoa > Chordata > Aves > Accipitriformes > Sagittariidae > Sagittarius > Sagittarius serpentarius. The sequence goes on along the minus strand of JAVKLA010000042.1, from coordinate 14,140,245 downwards.
TGGCTGCTGCTGTAAGTAACTTCTTTGGAACAAAATCTGTCTCTTTCAGATAAATAATAGGAAGAGGGAGACAGAGGGTGACCTTAACACTGCAAATTCCCCTGTGCTTTGTGCAACAGGATGGGGAATGTCACTCCAAGGGTTCAGACGGGGGGCAAGGACCCCCTCTTCATTTATAGTAGTACCTAAGGGACAACAGAGAATTAAATTTTGTCTGTGAAATTTTGCAAGGTAAAATAGAGGTCCATTTCCCCCAGAACAGTGAACCTGGAGTGCTGTAGCAGACCCGGGTGGTACCGCTCCCTCCGGTCTTGGACCACCATGCCCTTCCCTCCAAGCAAGAGGCAAGACATAACTCTGAGTCAGTTCTGGCTTTCTCACTGCTGGCAATGAGCAGCTGCCAGCTTCTTCCTGCAGCACTGCCCTTCTCCGTAAGTGCTGGCTTTGCTGCAGTGGTGGATGTGTAGGTGGGGACTCTGTCCTTATCCACTCCATACCTTGCTTTCTCCTTGCCTATCCAGCTTGGAGGCACAGGAAGCCGCGGTTCTGCAGAAAAACATCCTTTCCCATGAACAAGTGAAACAATGGACCCCACAATTAACCCAGCAAAGGGAGGGAGACTGCTTTATGCTCTTTTATTTCATTGCCAGACCAGTCAGGAGGATGTGTTACACCCTGAATTTTTGTACAAACAGAAGGAGAAAATTCATAGCAGCATTCAGAATCTTTGTCTCTCACTCCCACCTCTCCCTTTTTCTATTACTTTTCTGCTCGAGAGTGAGTTTTGTTCCAGACAAGTAACCTATGGCAGTAGACTCAGCCAAGAGGGCACTTGGTTGGAATGTATTGCACAGACAATAAGAGAATTGCCAGGGGGTGTGTGTGTGTGTGTGTGTGTGTGTCAGGGAGAGGCGTGCAGAAAATTACAGCAACAAGGAAGAGACCTCCAGAAATACATTTCAAATATCTCAGCTCTATTTCAGCAGCTGTCTCAGAAGATTCTGTTAAAGCAAGAATTTTTGTGCTGCAGCTTGTTACCTGAAAAATAAATAGGGAAAAAGAACAGGAAGCAAAGTGCTCGGACTGGTTTATCTGAATGAGACAGTGACTTTTTATGGATACAGAATTTTAGATTAACAAGGAGATGCTTCTGACATGTTTTAGAAGTGGCTCCAGGGACTTTCTGGACACACAGGTTTTCAGAGCTGTGTGTGTTTAAATGCAGCCCCGTCAGGTTGTATACAGAGAGATGCATTTCACATCAGCCAGACGGGATAAAAATGAGAAGCCATTTCTGCACTTGTTTTCTGCATTGGCCTGTCCTTGCTGTTGCCTGTAGTTCTCCAGAGCTGGATTTAAAGTGCTTATTCAAAACCATACAATCACTGTGATGGATGGCCATTTCCAGTATTCACACAAATGTTTCCTTAACTTATTATATCCGACAGGTAATGCTGGAGGAAATAACCACAATAGGTCTTAATGTAACAAGCATTTAAGTGTGTTTTTAAACATTTGCTGAGAAACAAGAAACTTCTGGGAGTGTGACTTTACCAACAAGTACGGGAATTCTTTGAGCTTTATAATTTTTTCTTCTTGTCTGTCTGCACTTCTGACAGCTTTTTATATGGCCAAAAATAAACCAGATGATGGCCTCCTTAATTTCAAACTAAGGTTGTTGTAGTATCTTGTGACTAGAAATCTCAGGCTGATTTTCCCAGGCAGTTCTCCTTCCCCTTCATTTCTGAGTATTAAAGGGAAAATTGAGACTCATTTTCACTGTGGGAAAATGCATATACTGGTTGCATTGCAACATAAAATATACACTTGCATGGAAATGTCAATTTTTTTTCCCTGTCAGCTGTGTTCTGGTGAGAAGCAATGAAGTACATACTGCAGATGACAAGACTATACCACTCCTTCTCATCCTCTTGCTGTAAATAACCTCCAATTATTATCATCTCAGACTTTCAGCCCAGCTTTCTAAAGAAAAGGTTTTGCTTTAGCAAATTCAGAGTGGCCTTGGAAGAGTGTTTATTATGAAAAGCTTCAGTAGCAAAGAAAGCATTCAGCAAAGGACTTGCTTGGGTGAGGACTGCTTTATGCGATTCCCATGCCAGTGAGCTTAACGTATAGCCAATGCAAACATCAGTCTTATAGACAGTGTTGATGCCTCTCCTCGGTGAGCACTAGAGTCACTGGTGAGGGGTAAAGCAGCTGCAGCCCTCTTGGTCCTTCTGCCCTGGGGAGCTGCGGCTGTCTTGAAGGAGCTGAAGATGGTGGCTGGTGCTTTCACACAGAAAGGCATCTGCTAATCCGAAAAGGGAAGGCAGCTCAGAGGACGTGATAATCACAGCCCATCACTAATGCAGATAACAACCTTTCTCAGTCATCTCCCTGACAGTGTATCTTTTTCTGCCTCATTGGAGGCCAGGGCGGGAAATGGGGATTGTTATTCATATACCCAACCTGGGTTCTTTTTTCAAACAGGATTCCAGATGGCCAACAATTTTGATTCAGGTGAACAGCTCATTTAGCAGTATTGGGCTGATGATTCAGTGATTTCAAGAGCAAACAGCAACGCAGAAGCAAAAAAACTTAGGGCGGAGAAGCCAGAAAATACTGAAATAGTGATGGATGTGCACCTGAGTCTTGCCTCAGAAAAACGCTCATGAATTTTAAGAGTCTTCAGACCTACCCAGAGATGACCTTTTCTCACCATACAACTACATGTACATATGAATTAAAAAAGAACTAGAACAGGCTTTCTAGAATATTTTAGGACAATGAAATGTTTTTTTTTCACAATACATCTGTCATGCAAATGTCAAATACAACTTGCAGAGAACATCAAGCAGGAGCCAAAGAGGAAAAGAAGGTCTGAAGGTGAAGGAACAAGTACCACTGAGGAGTGACAGAATGTCAGAGAGTAGGGCTCCTCCAGGTCCCTGGCTGTTTATTTATTTTTATAGCTGGTAACTGTATATTGCAGCAGTGATTTATTTATATTTTTATTTAAAAGCTTAGATTTACAAAGAAATAAATGACCCTGAAGTTGTTTATTGGAAACTTCCCTCCTCCTCAAATTTGATATTTCACTATTTATACCGTGTCCTGCGTGGAGCAGAGAGAGGCATGTAAGGAACACCTGAGCTCAAAGAGCCACCTTCTTTTGGTAGTTACTGTTCCTGCACATAAAGATTTGCAGATTCAGGGTCTTCATTTGTTTCTTGGGGTTCAAGGCACAAATCTTCTCACTTGGCTTTGTTATTCAGCAAGGAATTTAGGCAGATCTTCTTTGGCAATGAGAGCAGGATTTGCCGAGGACGTCTGTCCAGACACCCACATCCCACCCCAGCAGGACTCACTAGGCAGAAGGAAGAAATGCACTGCTATAGAGCTGCAAAGACTTCTCCTGGTTTCCACAGCTATACATTTAATCACCGAATAGCCACATTGGGGGGTCAGAATCTTTCCCCACTATAGATTTATACCAGTAAATATGTAGATTTTTCCTTCTGATGAAGTTACTTTTAATTAAAACCTATGTGGGAGCAGAATGTAACCCAGTACGATCATTTCCAGGAGGGCAAGAATTAGCTAAGCTCCTAACTCTTGGATGAACTCTTCTTTTTTGCATCATTGTGTTATGAAGTGGGGTCTCTGAAAAGGTTTATTAGCCTATATTTAGACCCAGCTGGTTTCATAGTAATGGGTCCCTCTTCACATCAGCTGTCGTCTCAGAGGGCAAAGGCAATTACAAAGTAGTGGAAAAGAAACACTACCGTATTTACATTCTTAATAGCATTGGCTTGATGCCCTGACTTCCTATGAAATCTGTTTTGAGGATAGCTATTAAAAATGCAAGAGTGATTGACAAAAGAGCAAAGAGTCTCACTTTCAGGTCAGGGGTTTGCCCTCACACTGGCACGGCACTGATCAAAGCTCATCACCTGGCTGGCTGTGCCGGTCCCTGCGGTCACATCACCATTAAAAGAAGATTTCCCTCTGGGTCCCCCTGTGAGACACAGCAGTGGGTCGGTGTGGGGAAGCCTGAGCTGTCCCAGGGGCAGGAGTAGCAGCAATTTGGCACCAATCCTAGAGACATCGGTAAATGGAGGAGCTACTATAAAGTCCTCCCCTAACGCAAAAGTAGGTATTTTTATGTACTGCAAGACTACCCACTCACGAGCTGTGAAAAGAGGGAAAGAAAACCTTGGGTCAGTGCATTCTCATGAATTAGTTTAAGATCTTGGTTTTATGGTCTCAAATAGTTCAGTATGGCTCCTGGTTTCAATATAGTTTTCACTAATTTCCGACAAGTGTTTCCAGCACAAACAATGCCCAGGGTGTGGGAGTAGCATTTATTTGGTACAGAGGGAATCAGTTCAATCAGTCATTTCCATAGCACAAAGGTAGAATGTGTCAGAAAAGAAAAAAGACAGCAACGTCCCAGTAAAGAATACTAATCCCATAATTAAACAGAACAAATTAATCCCTAGGACAAAGAAATATTCAAAGGCCAATCTATTGTTATTTGTGCCTAGGAAATTTCCTCTCTTATTCTGATAAAAATAAAAATAATGCAGTTTTTAAATATCTGTTACTTTTCAGAGAAAAAAAGAAAATCTGGGATTTTTTTCTTCTTTTGTCCTTTCATCATTATTTTGGTTTTGACATAAATACAAAACATAATGCATCAAAAATTACTACAAATGCAGGCAATCTTAAAAGATCAATAAACAGTTCAGTGGATCTGAGACAGAGCAGTCTTGCAACCTTCCAAAACGACATCCTAATGTTCTATATTAATTAAATACAGATTTTCAAAAGACAGTTAACAGAGCAAGTACAACCCAGCAGGTTGTGAATGTTGATTTCTCTTCCTTAATTGTGTTGTGGAGCCACCTCCACAGATAATAGAATAACAAATTAGCATGGAGGACAAAAGAACACAGAAATGATACAAATGAATAACAAAAAATGAGATAGGGAATAAGAAAGCGATGGAGACTAAGCCACGCTGACTCCTTCTCCTCTCCTTCATCCACTTGCACAGGCTTGGCCCAGAAGCCCTCCAGGGTCCCAGTGACATCCAGCAGCCACTTGCCCTGTGCCACCACATCGTCTCTGAGCCCGCGGTGCCCGCAGGTGTTCTCATTTAGCTGTTGTTTATTACAAAGCAAAACACCCGCTCCTTGTCCACCTACCCTCTGCCGTTTTCTCCCAGCTAAGACATGGAACACACGTTCTAAGAGTTCCGCGGCTTAAATTTAATTTTTGAGGCAATCAACTTCAACAGAGCTGCTGATGGCAGCAGGACAGGGATTAGCTCCTATGTGAACACCTAAAATAGCAATTATCTACCTTCACAGTACTAGTCCGCACATGCTGCATTCATTGCAGCCGTTGTTGGGGGAAAAAAAGGACCGCTGTCTTATTTTAGGGAACATCTCAATGAACAGGCTTTTTCAAGGGTTTTTCCCCACAAACTTTGGATTTTCTCTAAAAGTTCCTGCAGAAATCAACATTCAAAACCTGTCACAGAGCTTTGATGCTTTTTTTAATCATCAATCAAGCAGGAAGATGGCAAAAGGATGCACTGTGTCATATTTGTGTCATTGTAATTCGAGGCTTCAAGGATGTGCTAAAACTACTTAAAAGTTTTCAGATTCAGTTTGGATAAGCACTTTAAAATAATCTCACTGTTCAGCTAAAATCTTCCTAGCTGGACATACTTCAGGCACAGCCTTTGCCACAGGATTTCCATTTCATACTCGCTGAAAGCACCTGGAGGAATGATAACTTTCCAGCTTTCTTCCTTGGACCACTTGAAGTGGGAAGTGCATAAAAATGAAAAGTGGTGGGAAAGGAATCAAACTTTTTCAGCATTTATCACAGTTTATATCATTTCAAGGCATGGTAGAATTTTTAGGCGATTTCTCATTTTACTGGAATAATTTTAACCCTCTCTCACACTGAGAATAGGCAGTGATTGCCTGGAGGTTTCCAAAATAACTAAAAAAAGGCATCTAAATTTCTTTAAAAAAACGTATTTTGATTAGACCTGAAAATTGCAAGCCTCTCTTCACTGTAGTGCTCTAGATTAATTCTGATGTAACATCAATTTTTCTCCAGGCTGTGGTCGAGAGTAAACCTGAACATCTATTCAGCTTCTGTGATGTCCAAGTTATATTTGAAAGGTAGAAACGTGCAAAGAAAGGAAGCAAAGCGGGAACAAGACACTGCCGCCTTTCCATTTGGAGAAGAGGCCTAGCAAAGCCTGGCCAGTTGTGCGAGCTCATTTGTTCTTACAGCCGGTGGCCTCTGAGGTACAGGCAGAGACTTTACTGGCCGACCTAAGCCATGCATAGGCTTTTGCATGCTTTTTTCTTACATATTCTAAATCATACAATCCTGCCACGATATAAAAGTTAGGTCTACATGATCTTTCACAATCTTCTTGTGCTGGACCCCCTGAGCCACCTAGGAGCTGGATATCCACATTAGCCTACGTACTCAGTCCCAACCACTTCTAACGAGGGCTCATAGCTGAGGCTCAGTTCTGTGCTAATTGCAACCGCGTAGCCAGCCGGGAGCAGGCGCACCGCGAACCTCCGGCAGGCTGCAAACTGTGATGGCTTTGCTGAGGACACTGGAGTGCCACAGCTCTCCCGTCTACTCCCCCTCCTTTCCCTTTCCCTGGCTGGCTTTTCAGCGTTTCGCTGTGGCTTGTGTTTTCTGCCTCCCTCCGCTCTGCTGGGCTTGCTGGTGAAGCCAGCCCGGTGTGCGGGTGCTGCGGGTCCCGCCGGGTCTGCGCACAGACCGCAGCCGGCAAATCCTCTCAAACTGCTCGGCTGCCGATTTCGCGTCCACCTGCCCTTCTGCCTTCTCCAGCCACCTGGTCTTTGAGCTTTTTTTGTTGTTTGTGGGGTTTGTTTTTTTTATTGGCAGGAAATCCACTATCAAAACCAGCGCTGTGCAAACCTGACTCTCCAGTGACAGTACAGCTGTGTCACAGGTCATAAAGAGAGGAACAAAACTGTCATGCTGGACAAGCAATTGCTGTGAGACTCGCAGTCTGTGCCTCAGGCTATGAAGACAGAGGCAGAGAGGACAATAATTGTGGGCTGGCTAGGCAGGACACCCTTTTCACTACTGCACTGGCAGCCCCCCCAAAGAAACACTGCACACAACCAACCCGTCAGTTCATATTTAAGCAGTAAATAAAGAAGATAAATGAGCAAAGAGGACATTACATGCAAACAGTTTCTCGCTCCTACAGCAGCATCCTATTGCCCTGAGGTTTCAGCAGGTGCTGACAGGTACTGTCGTCTCTCCTTTCCCGTAAGCCTGTGGGATATGTCAAAGGAAAGACCTCTTTGAAAGGGTTTCTCAGAAGTGCTGAACATTGTGAAATGCTCTACTAATAACACGTCGAGAATTTTGGTCTAATGCCATTAGATCGGATACAAGCAGTTATGGCTCTGTTCAGTTATGCTGTGCAAGAGGCTAGCGAGGACATTGTAGTCCCCATTCCCCAAGGAATTAGAGTATCCTTCTTGAAAAACTCCCATCTGGCAATGCTTGATAAGACTCAGCCAGGACATAGTGGAGTGTGCCAGTGGGGAACCCAGTGAGAAGACTTTAAAGACTAGAACACTGCCATGGAGGAGCAGACATTCGTTGCTGAGGGTCTGTGAGCTATTCGTGTGCCTGCCCATGTGCTCTTTATCCTTTGAGGTTCTTTGTCAGGATCTCTCCATTCCTAAAATAATGGGAATGTTCTCATGTATAGGGCATAGCACTGTTATGTTAGTGTAAGTACAACACGTCAAATACTCTAGAGAATTCAAAGACACGTCTTGCTAGACCCCTTTCTGACACTTCCATATTGACCACCGAGCAGCAATGAAAAATATGAATGCCCTTTTTTTAATTCCATGACTGTGGAAAAAAAGAAATAACACAAATGTAAAGTCCAAAACCAGATTAATTTGACTAAGTCTGAGCAGATCTTGGATGCAAAGCCACCAGCCTTGGTTCATGGTTATGATCAAAGTGCCGAGCAAGGAACTGAAATAGTGCATCCAGGCTTGGAATCTCCTCCTAATCTAAGACATGAGGAACGATTTTTTTTGTCTGCTCATCCTCCTGCACACCATTCTAAAGAGCTGATTGCCGAACTCTTCCCCGCCAGCACATGAGAACCAAAAGGGAGCCCTGAGGGACCTTTTGCGCAAAGCTCGTGTGAGCAGAGCAGTTTGAAAATGAAACTTCCTCCATAATTTCCTCCCAAATGCCTCCTCCTGAACCGAGGAATAAAAACTGCAAAATCAACAGAGGCATCTATTTTCCCTAAGGCGATGCACAGGAGCTGACCTAGCAAAAGCTTCTCTTTGTTTTGCTGCCACAGATTTTTTGTTTTGCTTTGGTTCTGTTTTGTTTTGTTTCTAATGGTACCAATCCAGCTGTCCAAACTGTCTCTGTTCCCATAGAATAATAATCAACTTCCTCATTCAACAGCTTTATGTCATGAATATTAAAAAGATATCTGAATAACACAGCTCACCAGCACTGTCTTACCCATTCTAACCTCATGACAGAATTTAGAAAAGTTGACGTCATCAAAATATTGTTAAAAGGGAGGAATGATGACAGAATTTGATGACACAGCAATATGAGTTATAAGACTTATCTTTCTTCTCTGTTATCTTATAGCTGGTTTAACAAGAACCTTTTAGCTTTTCATTCTGTACAATTTTAGTGAAAGTCTTAAATTAGCTTCTGTGTTCCTGACAGGTGTAGGTGTGATTTCTACATTTAGGACAAATTGTATGTTCAGTTTCATGCAGAACCCTTCACATGTTGGGGACCACAAAAGATACATTACTGGAAGGTGAAGTAGTTGTCAGGACTGACAGTGGATCACCTGTACCCATGCACTTTAGAAACCGTATGGGCCAGGACAGCACAGGATAACCATGGCTGTACCTGTAAAGGACTGCAGAAAGCTTGTGTTGCATATGGCTTTGAGAAGTCTTCTGTTAAACATTATTTGAAAGCAAAATATTATTCAAACCTCTTCATGGGTAGGTTGCACTGTATTATACCACCAGTTGAGCTGTCAGCTTAGCTTCCGTGAGACAGGGCTGCCTAATTGATATTAGAGGATGTCAGGAGAACAGCAACAAGGGTGACAGGGTTTGATAGGAACTTCTGCAACACTTGGATTGAAGGGATGGTGTAATAGCACCTGGCATACTATTTCCCAAAGCTGAAGCAAGCTATATTTACTGTGCATGTTCCGGTTCACTAACTCTGCTAGCAGTAAAGAGGGAAAGGAGAGGAGAGGAGCAAAGAGGGAGGAAGACAGTGCTAGCCAAGGTGGGAAGATGGGACAGGGGCCTGAGAAGAGCAGGGATGTAATGGGACTCTCAGATAAAGATTTAGGGATTTTTGGGGGGAGCTGCTTAAACATTTCCTTAATTGTGAGCACATCAGAAATCTAAACAAGCTTTAAAAAGTAAAAGTCAGCATTTATTAGACTGCAAACTGGAATGATTAACTTACATTAATATAGAAAAAAAAATCAAAAGAAGACAGAAAAGAAATAAATGAGTTCATTAACCTGTGTCCCTCTCCCACCATGCTCCCGCAGAGGAGGTCAAGTCTCTGCAGCTGTCCCTCAGTCCAGCAACTCAGCCACTGTCTGGGTGCACATTTTTTGCTCTTTAGTCCTTTCTCAAGAAGCCACCCTACCCTTGCATGCTCTGTACCTTCAAAGGGGCACAAACATCTCCCTAACCTGGTTAGTACCCCCCTAACTTGGAGGACAGTAAACACAGTGGGGCAATGAGTGTGGTTATCTGTACTGAATACACTCAGAAAATAAACACACCAGAAGATCTGCTTCCTGTAAGGCGCGGTATGACGAGGAGAAAGGAGGAGAGGTTAACAGCAGTGAAGCTCAGTTAAACTGAGCATCAGACCCTAACTTTTTCCTGCTAATGACAGTCAGCAAAAAACCACCCTTCCCACCCATTGGACTCGTGTATCTCGCCAAGAAGAATACTATCTACTCTGTGCCTTTCTGTTTTCCTTTCTCCAAGCCCTTGTGCTGTTGTTTTTGCTGCTGCCAACATGAAACGATGACCCTGGAAGTGGAGCTGCTGCTCGCTCCTTGCTGAAGTCAACACGCAGGGCAGGCTACGCACAGCAAAGCCTGTCAAGCCTTCATTTAACATGATGGAGAGCCTTGCCAAGGAGAAATACTCCCTTATTCATCACCATACCGCTAACACCCTGCACAGAGACCCAAAATGGCTGCTCGGCAAAAAATAAGGTCTTGCTGGCTTTTAACCTTCCCTCCTAGGCTGCAGAACAGGAAAACTGATTAACAGCCACCACCTCACTCTGTCCTGGGGACTGAGCTCTGCCCGGAAAAGATGTCCTCGGAGCTGAGATACCAGAAGTTATCGCGGCTTTGGTGTCCTCTGTAACCGCGTTAAAAAACTGGGTATTGTGTTTTCCAGGTGTGTTGTATTTTCTGCCTGCACTATGGGCCTGCCCAGCTTGCTGGGCCCAAGGTTACTTTGCCCACTGGGTCACCAGAGAGATCAAGAGACTTGTCCTGAGGTGACAGGGCAGGACAGCAAGCCGAGACGCCGCCATATCCTGCCTGGCAGAGCAGGCTGCTTCCCCTGTGGGCAGGCAGCACCTGCAAAGCGCTGCCCTGGCAGTGGATGTGAGCCTGGACGTGAAGGGTTAAGTGAAGTGCTTCTTATCTTTCAACCCAACACAGGTGGTGGAAGGGAGGTGGGCGTTGAAGGGGGTGCTGGGGAAGGTTTATAAGGCTCCAGGAGGGAAGCCAGCAGAGCTGTGCCTGCCCTCAGGACCTTCTGCCTGTGGGTGCTGACCCACTGCAAATCCCTGCTGCAAGCTGCTCCCACCTCGGGGCGGGGGGATGAGGTCAACCCTGCTTAAAACTGCACGGTAGGATGCAAGGGGGTTATTACTGAGAGTCTGACTGGTGGTGCCTGTTCCCCTGAGGTGGTACAAGCTTAAACAAGCCCTCTGCTCATCAGTTCTCTGCACGTAAATGTGTTGGGGTGTTTGTGAAGCACCTCTGTGGGTTGTGTGGAGAGGACTGGGCAGTCGGGTTGTCCCCTGAGGGATGCTGAGCTGTGGCGGTAGCAGCTGGGCTGCTTTGGTGCCTGATGGGTTAACTGGAGGTGGTAAAGGCCACCTGAGGAGACGGAGGAGAGTTTAAACCTGGGCTCTGAGCTGCCGTGTGGCTGGAGTAGTGTTAATGATTTGCACCTTGTGTCGGTAATTAGCAGTGCTGGGAGGCAGATGGGTTTGCAGGGACCTCGTGCTCTGGTAGCAGTGTCTCTCCCCTTTCGCTGCAAGAAATGGCTTTATGAAAGGTATCTAATCTTGGGGTGGGGGCAGAGGAGTTGGTTGGAGATGTTTTGAAGGATTTTTTTTTTACCTTATAAATGTTGCTTTTAACAAAACCAAAGCACCAGGTTGCCCCAGGGTGGCACGGGGTGTTTTCAGCAATTTGTTTTCACTGCTTTGTTTCAGTCATCTGTACTGGCTGTTTTATTCCGTATCATTTGGTCTCCAGCAGTGGCATGCCATAAGCCATCCCGGGTTTTTCCAGCAGTGCTGGAAAAAAAAGACTTCTTTTTCTTTTATGTCAAACCAGCCTTGAATGCCTGTTGCCCAAAATCTCAACTGCAGCTCCCTCAACTAGTGGGAAAGCTGTACGTGACTTGTTTTGACCTGCTCTCTGCAGGCCTGAAGAGAGGCAGGTGACAAGGCTGGTTCCCCTTAGACAGGGCTCTGGGCTTCCCCTCGAGGTAGCCTGCAGCTCATAGCCAAAGAGGTGAAAATAACCCAGTAATGCACTCTGCTAGAGTTTTGCTCAGAAGGCAGCTGTTGTTTCATGCCATGTAGGTGATAGTGCCAGCTTATAAGAGGGAGCCTTCATCCCCCCTTTCACTAGCTCCACTGGTCAGCTGCCCGTTCCCTTCCCTGTAACGGTTTTTGCTCCTCAGCTAAGCTGTGAGGCTGCAAGGAGGGAGGGTTTGGGATGTAAGCAAACATTGGCATGAGGACCGAGGAATATTTTTACATTTGTATTGCTGCTTTGGATGATGTGTTGTCAGATAGCCTTCAGCCACACCCGTGCAAGACCTCTGATTCATCCTACTGCTTGAATAAAAGGTGAAGTGAACTGGAAAAGCTGATGCTGGGGAGTGGACATGTGTTTGACTGTGCTGTTTCATAGACTGGGAAGTTATTGGTCTTGTATTTGCTTGACACTGGCAGGTCTTTGTCTCCTAAGTGCTGTTTACGTCTCTCAGTTTTAGAGAAGCCAATAATTTAGGATGAGTTGGCAATAATTGTAGAGCACCGTAATGAGTCTCTCAAACTACGATGTAACTAGTCAGCTAATAGCTACTGAAATCCCTTTCTGTGTAATGCTGTAGATACCTTGGAGAGATGAAATAGATATTCTTTGTTCTTTATTAAAGTTTTATGGCAAGAGCTTTGCTCTTTGGCTCAAAGCCTGTTTTTTGTCATTCTGGGGAGAAATTTTCAAAACTGAAACAAAGTTTTTAAAGCTGTACATCTTAAAGCACACTTTCCATGTTCACTTGCAGCCCTGGAAAATAAGTCCATTTTTCTCTTCTGTTAAGCAAAGGAGAGTGGCCAAGGAGGACTTTTAAGTGTCCTGCCCACAGTTCTTCCAGGGAGATCATGCTTTGGTCATGCTTTCACTTAAGGCTTTAGTGTTGTCATACTGGAGTGTTGTACTGGTAAAGTCTCCCAGCGTAGTCTGGAAGTGCATACTGGTGTTCAGGGCATGGGCTGAGCAAACTCAAAGCCATGCTGTGTTAGGGTGATGCTGATTATTGTTAGTAGGGCTTGCTAACACCAGCTGGGTGCCATGGTAATGTCAGTACATGGTTTTGACTTGTGCCATACTCCAGAGCTGGTAGAGATCCCAGGCCTGCCTGTAATCTGCCTGTGTCATGTGGATGCAGTTTAGGACTCTCATTGCTCTTAGGGTAGTACATTAAAATAAGAAATCACATCAGCAATGTGAAGTTCTGCCACAAAAGCTTTGACCACTCTGTTATGGCTCTCCTCACTACAAAACTCTACCCCACATAACTCCTCAAGCTGGCACCAACTAAGCTGGCAAAAATCAGTAGTAAAGACCCGGCTGAAAAGTTATTTCATTAGCAGAGTCAAGCTCAGAAACTGGAAGTCAGAGAAAAGCATCCAACTTTGAGCAGATCTTGCTTCCCAGCGCTTGGGGTGGGTGGGATCTTTCCACTGAGGCTTTTGTGATGCTGAGTTGCTTTTATGGGTGATGCCACAGAGTGGCCTTCTTGGCAGAGGGCGATAAATTGACAGCTTAAAAGGACTCTTTGCAGAAAGTGACATGTAGAGATGTTCTCTGACTAACGGAGATAGAATTGGTGTGGCTGAAGTAGGTAGTGGATTCTCCAGGTGAATCTGTTACTTTGAGTTTGTGTAGAGAAACTGCCTGAGGACTGTTCTGGGCTACACACTGTGCCTGAACTGTGGGGGGGTTTAGTAGGTGAGACTGGAGGAAGTGATACGCTTTACTTGGGGAATGGATAGTCAGAATGCTTGTTGGAGAGTTTTGTCATATTTGCATGTCCAATGCATTGTCACAAGTTGATGCTGTGTTTTCTTCCTGAGCTTTCCTCATTTTGGACCTTGATTCCCTGCTTTGCAAGGTGGGGCATGTCACTTTATGCAGGGTACTCAGGAAATAATCTAACGTTTTCTGGGATCCTCTGCCAGGGTTCAGCTATATGGCATTGTTTGTTTTGAGTCCCTGTGGCTATTTGAACTTGGCCCTGATTGCTGTCAAGAGCAATTGGCAAGAGGGTTTTATCTACACCTATAATCTGTTCCTTGTCACTAGAGCATTAGCAGACAGAGGGTTTCTCAATTCCTGCTTTGCATAAATGCTTTCTCAGAACTCCTAGAAGCATTCTTCCACTCTTCAGTACTATTATTTAAGCAAAGTGTCTTTGCGTACCCTTCTGTGGAGACTGGAGCACTGATCTCTGCTAGGTTTCACATAGGCCGTGGTGGTAGGTAAGTGTGATAAAGCTCGAGTTTCCCAAAGGAAACTTGTGCTGCATGATGGATAGTAAATAGAAGGAAATCTGTTCAAAACTTTTTTCAGCTGAAAGCTATTTACAATGACTTTGCAGTTTTGGCCACTACTAAGATTGCTTTTTTCCCCTGCTTCCCTCCTGCTTGCTGTGGAGTCCTGCCCCAGCAAAAAGAGGATTGCTGAAGAGGATTTCCCAGCCCCTCAAAATGTAATAAGAGAAGCCAGAGCTCACCACTATCATGCCTTAAGCTGTCATAATGTATACTCTGAAACTAAATACTTTAACTCCATACAAAAGTAAAGGAGCACAACTCTCTATTTCTAGGAAAAGGAACTGAAATCAATCAGTTCTATAATGCAGCTACCTCTGGACAGAAGGCAGGAGCAGTGTAAGGTTCAGGGGACATAGTTTGACAACATGGGATATTTTTGTGTACTTTATTGTGAAATGTGTATCTGAAACTGCATCAGGACTTCTGTGCTACACCTAGAGTATTTATCTTAGTGCAATGATTGAACAGCAAAACAAAATAAGAAGCAAAGCAGATGGCAGTATGGAAATATCCTTGGTTTATTCAGATGAGCCCAGAAGAATAAATATCCTGATGATTGGATGGTATGTGTTAAGTATATAGGTTAGTCACCCCTCTGAGTATTTTGTCTGCTCAATAGAGTATGTAAACCTTTAAACATAGACTACTATTGTTGCAGTTGTCTGTGCTCAAAGTATTCTGTTATAAATGGTTTAGTAGCAGCCATTAACAGGACTGAAATTGTTGGGAAATTCTGTTAAAGACTATGATTTATAAGAAGCTGCACTTTAAATAGAGTAGCCTCAAAGCAACCCCTGGTTCTTTCTTTTTTTCCTCCTTGAGGAAAGTCTTTAGTTCTACTTGTGTATTATGCCGAGACTATCATGAGGTAGAGTGATCACCTTTTGCAACTTCAAAATATATGCCAAAATTGGTTTGTCCACTACCTGTACATTTTTTGAATGGCAAGGTTTTGAAATGTGAGCTGTTCTATTAAAGAAAATACTGCAGCTAGTAATAGGAAAAAATAGTGTTCTAAGGTCAAGGATTTCTAGCAAAAATAGCATGTGAATGAGTGCTACTGTGTACATGTGGTGTTTATAAGTTTATCTCTAACACTGGGTAGGTGACTTGCTCCAAGTAATTCCAGAGTTCTTGGAAGCGATCTTGCACTGAAGGCATGAATGTAAGTCCTCTGTGTGACGGGCTGACCCTGGCTGGACGCCAGGTACCCACCAAAGCCGCTCTCTCACTCCCCCTCCTCGATTGAACAGGAGAGGGAGAATATAACGAAAGACTTGT
>JAVKLA010000042.1:14103462-14124638 GCA_034782735.1 Sagittarius serpentarius | reverse complement strand
AGCTTCTAGCAACTTTTAAAGAAGCCGCCCCTGTGGCCCCCCCCACTACCAAAACCTTGCCACGTAAACCCATTACACTCTGGTAGGAGTGGATTTTTGTGGATGAAACTGAAAATAGAATAAAGCTTAATTAAGAGCAGGGTTTTCAGGTAGGGTTTTTACTACTTGGATCAGCCCATCTACTGTCTGGGCTATATAAACCCTATATGAAACAAGCATGAAATCCAGCCATGGCAGGAGCTGATCACCTATGGGAGTTAAAGCCAATACTAGGCTATGGTTTCACTGGTCAAAATATTCAAGCCAGTATCAATTTGCATGGTTCTCTATTAGCACATCAGTGCTCAGCTGGGAATCCCTTCTGTGAGCTCAGGTGTGACAAAAGTTTGTGCAGCAGCATTGTGAAGCAGAAAAAGGAAAATATGATTTTTAAGGGGGGAAAAGAGGTTGGTGTCTTATTCTGGTTTCATCCTAATCTGGGTCACAGTGTGATAATTCCTTCAGTAATACTGGCACAACTGGAGGGGCTGGCATGCTGGAAATGTATTGTAAGGAGTGAGCAATGGGTAATAAGGGAGCAAGACTGACCTAAATGAGTGTTTGTTACAGTCTGAGGTTTTAATTTTTAATAACGGAACCTAAAAATTCAGCCTTTTTTAAAAAAAGTTGCCTGTGAAATGCGGATGTTACTTCAGCAGAATGTATCATTGCAGGGTTAATCGTAACTTTTTGCAAAGACACTGCTTTCTGGGCTCTTGTTAGTTAACAGGCAAAATCTGCTCTGTTACAGGCAACCACAACGCAACATCAGTTGTCTTGCATGGATGTAACTGGGGGAAAGGCAAAGCCTTGCCTCTTGTCTCTGTGCAAATTGCAAAATCCACATGTAGAATAATGTTGAGTCAGTGCCTCTGCATGGCTCTTTTCCTTATCTGGAACGTCAGAGTGTCTCGTTCCTTTTTTGTTGTGGAGTTCCTCTGCTAATTCTGCCAAGCTTTACATGCTGAAAAGAGTAAGAAACATTA
The DNA here is from genome assembly GCA_034782735.1 of Sagittarius serpentarius. Classification (NCBI taxonomy): domain Eukaryota; kingdom Metazoa; phylum Chordata; class Aves; order Accipitriformes; family Sagittariidae; genus Sagittarius; species Sagittarius serpentarius. The sequence continues at coordinate 14,123,613 of JAVKLA010000042.1, read as the reverse complement.
GGAATTTGTCATTCCGTAGGACTAATAACTGAAGAGAATGATTTGTTATCCACATACTTATTTAAAAGTAAAACACTGAGCAATTTGATAAGCTAATTCCTGCAGGGAATAGAGCTGAAAACTTGAGCTTTTTGGAACTGAATTTTATTTTTAAATGTGACTTCTCTGCTGAGCGGTAGAGCTCTACAGGACAAACTGTTCATGACTTCAGTTCAATGATCGGCTCACGGTCAGTTCGATGATCAGATCAGCTCAATGATTTCAGCTTAGACTTTCTCAGTTTGTCATAGTGCCATGTTGTAATGGTAATAAGTTGTAAAGATCAAGTCAGACCTCAGTTACATGTATGTTACTATTGCCTCCAAATAATGCCTCTGAATACATAGGCTTCAGTGGGTTTGGTCAAGAGGAATTAGATTACAAATATATGGATGCTATACAGTAGTTAGAAACTTCCTAGAATTCTCTTCCTCCTCCCTGTTTTGGAGCATTTCTTTGCTGCAGAGGTTGCTTGGTCCTCTTCTAAATGCTTAGTGAGTGATACTTTTTTCCCCTCTGGGAGAGGAACCTGAAAAAGGTCCTCTAGAAATGTCGATTAGATTAAAAGCACCACTATACTTGTGCAGGGGTGTGTTGGGGTTCACAGAAAGTCCTGAATGTAACCTCTTGAGTAAGAGCTTTTGTTAACTTTGTACTGAAATGATAATTTGTCTTTCATGCTGGGATTAAAAACCAAGCTTTTCTATACCAATATCCTCAATAAAAATACAGAGCATATGGGGATGGATTTGTTTAAAATGCTTTTATAGTTGATCCATATTTCACTTTGTTAGTGAGATAAAATGACTGGACTTCCCTGGGGCTATGGCAGTCTCACAGTAGGAGTGCCCCAGGTAGATATTCACCAGGCAGGCAGGGCACAGGGTATACCTCCTTCTTCTGCAAAGTGGTGTATGTATCATGGGTGCCAATGAGATGAAGGGGGTCAGTAGCTTTGTGGCTGCCTTTAGCTTTCCTTTGCCCTTTAGGTATAGGTACAGAAGCTAATTGCCACTACAAGTAAATTGAAGGGATTGGATGCCTCTAGATGTGTATTTCCAAGAGATAAAAGCTACTGACTTTAACACTTAACCTTACATTGACATTTAAGGTTGAAATCAGCATTGAAACTTTCAGTGAATTCATGGGTGCAAGTTTATGTTTAGACTGTATTTACAGAGGAGCCCTAAGGCTGCCCTCAATTCCAACCTCACCCATCTCTACAGTCAGAGAAGCTGCTGGCTTGTCCCTTGGCATAGCTGGAGGCCTCTCCTCAAAGCACACAGGACCCCAAAGGCCCAAAACATTCAGTGCCTTTTCATGCTGCTGATAGTCTCTCTTCTGGCTGCTCTAGCCTCAGTATAAACAGATGATCTAAACTGGGAATATCAGGCTCTTTAGGAAGAATGTCGTCAACCCTTAAGTATCGTGTCTTTTGTTTGCTTTAACCTCGGGCTCTGTCCATACCAGCAATATTGCCATCATATTTCTGTCCCCTTCTGTTGTCAGAACGTGCTGGTCAAACAAGAAAAGAGTTTGCACGGCAGCAGTTCAGCTAGGGAGATTTTCTATTTAATTGGAGCCTCTGGGGAGTCTTTATACACAAGGATCTTGTCCAGGCATGGAGCATGCATGGCACTGACTATGTGGTGCTTTGGAAGGTAAACTGAGCTTTGCTGTGTCGGATGGCTGCACCACCAAATGCTGCCAAGTCGCTGTGCCGTGAGCAGCCACTGGAGGACTTTGTTTTGCTGCCATCCAGCTCATTAGCTTTCAGTAGCTCACACATGTTTATTTATATAAACTAAACCTGCGAAAACAAGACAGTATGTCAAAGTCAAATTACTTGGTGTGACTCTCCTCCTTCAGCAGGAAAAGATGGGGCTACTGTACTCATTCATCACCTTCTCATTCACTGCAAAGTAACACAATTAGCAGTGAGAAAAGGCTGCCAATCCAGTGAATAATCTTAGAGATCTCTGAGCAGTTAAGCATGTTAATTAAATTGGCATTGCAGCCAGAGTCTGAGTTAGCAGACTACCAGCAAACTTTTGGAGGAGTGTTTCTTTCCCTACACAGTGCTCAGAGTTCCCAAGTCTAGACTGATTTGGCCAGATTCTTCACTGCCTTCCAATGGATCTTCATTTCAGGGAGGCTGTTCCTGATCTAGACAACTCTAGTCAGAAACAGGCATGCATTACTTCAGTGTATTTTTTCCTGTTTATAGGCATATGTGATACTGTACGGGATTTACTCCAGAATCTCCCACTTCTACAATCTGCTCTTTCCAATATATTTCCCCCTGTTTTGGTAACTGTGGGACTCAATAGGTACAACTCAAACTTGGCAGACCTTTTGACACTGATCTTAGGAGACCCACCATCTAGATCTCTTATCTCTGCATTAATATCAACAGAAATGGTGCCATACAGTGCTGAAGGGTCTGTGCTGCCATCACAACAACTCTGTATGTTCAACTCTATTGTTTACCTCGAGCTAAATATAGATAGATGCCCTTTGGGATCTTGCTTTAAAAATATTGGTACTTGTGTTCTGTGTTTGCAGGAACTTACATCACTTACTCTGTGCCTTGAACAAACCAGAACATCTTATCTGGGTGTAAGGCTGTGTTCTGGCTTATGGATGATAAACACATGTAACCATGATTCAGGAGTCTAAATCGGAACAATGCAGTGCAGTAACACATTCTGGTGCAAGAGGAGAGGGTGAGAAAAGCAGTGAACTTTAAACCTATTCTTAACGGGCCTTACAATGTAACATTTTCTGTGGATGCTGACTTCACTGGGTATTCATTGCAGTAATTAACTGGTAGTCCCTTCCTTGTGTGACTGTACACAATAGGCCAGCATTAAGGTGGAGTGACTGCTTCTGAAGACTTCTTTTGAAAAGTTAAGTCCTTGGGTTTGCCAGGTCTTCAGCAGCCTGCCCTTGCTTCTCTGCCTTGGTATTGCCCCTTGCAAGCAGATGGATCAAGTCCCCAGTAGACATTGTTAGTGAGCATCTGATTATTGGGAATGGAGAAGAGGTGGGCCTAACCACTGCACCCTGGGACGTCATGGCAAAACCCTTTGGAGGGAGATGTAACCTCTTCATGGGCAATTAAGACAATGCCTTGGCTACAGGTGTCTTGTCTGAGATGTCAGATGAATTCTCAGTAATAGATAGGGGAACAGAGCTGGGCACACACTGCCTACAACTCCTGTGCAGGGGTCTGTCCCACCCCTTCAGCATCCAAGGGCACCCCTTCTCCTCTCCCATTTTGAATGCTTTGCTTTAAAGGCTGCTGGAACTAGTTCATGGGGGGGGGGGGAGGGGGAAATCATTGTCCCTCTTTTCCTCTAAAATGGATCTGTAGGAGGTTGGATGTGCTGAACTAGTACATTTCTAAGGACAAAAACTCCTAATGTTTTTGAAGATTTTTTTTTTCCCCTGTTACCATGTTGCCAAGCAACATTTTTACAGTATCAGCAGCTGGGGAAACTAAACTCTGAATGTCTGAAAATGGATTAAAGGAGAAGAAAGAAGTCACCTATGTTGTCTTTGGCTATACCTTTCCACTGCTGAGAAGGTGTACCCCTTGCTCCACCAGCAGACTCTCAAATTATTAAAGTAGAACTTCAATTTATCCATCTTCATCTGTTTTTAAATGTATTAACACTTGAAAGCAATGCAAGATGGAGTTGAAAGTCTTTGCTCTCTAGCCAATAGATTCTTAAATAATAGGGCTGGGACAGATCTGAGCGGTCCTCCAGCCCTTTTTGCTATGGGAGGTCAGCTGCTGTTATCCCATCACTTGCAATGGGACGGTGGGGTGACATAAGAGTCAAAGCTTCTACTTACAAATCTAGAGTGTGTCTGAGCCTGTACTCAAAAGCCCCTCCTAGCCCCACAGCAGGTAGTAACTGTTTACTTATGCTGTGGAATTAAAGGAGGCTAAAAATGATGCAATGCCTGACTCCCTCCCATGCCACTGGCAGCAGAACCTGGTCTGACTTAATTATGATAGCCTGAGGTGTGTGGCAGACTCCTGACACTGCTTTGGCATTTCTAGGGAAGTCTGTCTCATATCATTTGTATGGATAGGACACTGGGGACCCCAATGTACTGAATGCTGTTTGAACACACAACAGACTTCTTGCTCTGCAGAGTTTAGTCAACCTTATTTCCAGACTTTTTAAAAAATGCATATATTACCATAATAACCAGAGGTCACCAAAGTTCAGTCCCATTGGGCTAGCAGTGTGCCATTATACACTAAAAGATGGTTTCTGCTCCAAGGAATTCATATTCAAAGGTGTTTTGCAGTCAGCTCTCTGACTCTTCTCAGCTTCTGCTTAACTTTAACACTAGAATATTTTCTAATCAAGGTCTAAAATCCATATTGAGACTCCATCTCAGGTGACCTTCTAACCACTCAAAACTAATGAGGATGGAAAAGCTGAGCTTTGGAGCTTCATATTTTGTTTTACAGTCTGAGTGATCTATGTTTGCTCCATGCAGGGCAAAGGGAATTCTCTCCCTCTTTGAGCAGATAAATTGGAAGTAATAGACTTTGAAAAGACACTTGGACCAACATAGATGATGGGTCCTTTTAGTCTTCTGATTAATAGGATGCAGTAGACAGCCAAGTAACTTTTAACAGATAGAAAGTAAGAAGGAAAACATTCTCTGAATTAAACTTCTTTAAGGGTAGAAAGAAACCTGCTTTTAAGTCACCACTGCAAAGACTTCTATGTTATAGCTGAAGGTGTCTCCACTTAGGACAGTGCACGGGGGTTCTCTGGTGAAACTTGGTTGTATAGTATTATATACACATCAAATATTTCCAGGACTTAAAGCCACTTCCCAGTCACTAAAACACAGGAAACTTTTCAGCTAGTCATAAAAAAAAAATCACAATTATCTCTAGGAGGAGGATTATGTATAATAAAAGGCAGAAACAACTACTTTCTGGAAGAGCTGCTTGAAGACATTTCAAAAATATAGAAATTTTTTCCTTATAGCTCTTTACTGTCAGAAGCTGAGGTTGTTGAAAATGCAGCTAACAGGGTCCATTGCTCTTTGCCTAGACAGATGTTAAGGTTCCTGTAAAGCACACTAACCCTTTGTATTAGCAAGTGTTTAGACCTGTGCAACCAAGCTCTGGAATAGATTTTTCTTTTGGTAACTTCTGGCAAGCTTGCAAGGAGAACTTGTTTCTTTTCTAATTTATTACTTATCCCTCTGGAAATGTTGCCCCTTCCAGCTCCATATTTCTTCCTTTCTCTTTCCTTAGGTTCTAACTACATAAAATAAATGAAAAGTTCATCAAAAGGACTAAGGATAACCTAACAGAGCACTTCCCACCTTGGGGAAGGAGAAAAGAGAAATAAACTATCCATTTCCCCTCTTGTTTTTGCAAAGACTTTAGAACCAGAAGTCTGACCTTCTCCACAACACTAACGAGAGTCTTTGTTCATTTCTCTTCAACTTTCTCTGGTTAAAATATTCCTATTGCTGTGTGTTTAAAAAAAAAAAAAAGTGCAGTGTGGGGTTTAATAGGTTCATAGACCAAATTCTGTCCCTTTTAACTGTAAAATGCTCAAAGGGAGTTTAAATCTTCCTGGAGGGGGTAGGTGAGAATTCCCTTTGTTACATTGTCCATGTCAGTGACTGTTGCTAAAACAGCCTGAGCTGCAGGCCTTTGCCTTATGGATGTCAGAGCAGCTCAATTTGTCTGACCGTAACTTGGGGAAAATATTATAGAACTTTAGTAACAGGGTAATATCACAACAGAAGCAATATCCTCCTGTTTCTGAAGATTGCATGCACTGGTGAGACATCTCTCCAGCCAGACTTTCTCCCTTACCCACGATTTCTGCAGCTCTCAAATGCTCTCTCCCTATTCCACTTTTGGGTCAGTGCTGGTTGCCTTGGAAGTCCCTATGCCAGCTGGCCAGAGGAGGGAGGAGGAGGGTGTCTCACCAAATAGTAAGCAGAGCTTGTGTCTGAGTTCACAAGATTTCAATCTAGCCCTGGACAAACTGTTGTATGAAAACATGTATTAAATGCTGCAGAGCTGTAAAGCTAGCATTGCTGCTTCAGAATCCAGCTGTGTGTCTGTTTTAAATGATGAATATAATATATTCATACTTTGGTTATTTTCTGTGGAGGAGCATTGCCATTTGCCTGTTACTCCAAAAGATTATTCTTAATTAAATATTTGCTGATTTTTTTCAAATACAATGAAAATTAATCTTCAGCAAATATATCCAGTATGGTATCTGAGGACTTTATCCAAAATCCATTAACATCAGTGGAAGGATTCCTGCTGAATTTGGCAGATGCTGAATAATACTGGGAAAGAAGAATTGAAAAGTGAAAAGTTCCAATCTCAGATCTGACCTTCCGTGATAATTACTTCATGGAGTAGAATTCGGTAGAGGGTATAAGTTTTTAGTTAGACCTGCACTAAAAACTTCATTCATTACCCACTGCATTTGCACATGTATGTGTGCGATCCACAGTGACTACTTCTCTAAACTTGGAAAGTTAAAATCTATATTCAGAAATATGGCTGCAGGCACTGCAGAAACAGCTTCAAAATACCTCATGGCATAACAGTGATGTTGCATCTCTTAGACCCATGCAACCTGGTGAAAACTGGGCCAAGGTCTCCTGTGTTCTTTGGTGACTCACCAGCTTTAGGATATGATGTTTCTGTTCTACATTTGACCTAGGGTAGAACAAGGAAAACACCTCCCAGTTATCCAGCTGGGCTTAAGCTGAAAGTCAAAGTGTCAGTGCTAGAACATGGGAAACATGAATAAGGCATGAATTCAAGGCTGATACCAGAATGTGAGGTCATGACTGTGAGCACAGGCGTAATACTCTAGCTGAGCAGGGTAGTTTCCCCAGCCCTCCTGGCTAAGCTTAATGCAGCAAATTTTTTTTTTTGGTGTAGAAAGATCTAGGGTATTAGAGGCAAGTGCAGCATATTGACAGAGTAAAATCATCCCAGACCTCTTAGGGGGGAGGCAGCTATATCTCAGTGTATGCCACACTTTATGCTTGGAGCACTTTCCTGGTACGTGAATGCTGGTGTTGTACTACGTCAATAAGCTCTTCTGTAGATGCCTGGGAAACAAACATGAGGTGAGAGGCAAAGTTATGCCATGGATTAGAAATTGGGATCAATACTAGGATCAATGGGGGATTTTAGTGGTGAGATTTCTAAACTATTTATCAACAGTCAGTAAAGGGGCTGAGGGATGAAGTGGTAACATCTGCAGAGTGTATAAAGGAACACTGCAAACTAAATTATCTTTCCAACAGGGCAGCTAATGCTATCCCAGACTAGCTGAGCCTCGTGCTAAATGTACCAGCCTATCTCCAGGCTAGGAATGTGTTCATAGCTGCCTTAGTGTTGAGGTGCTGTGGGACCGGATAGCAAATACAAATAACTGAAAGCAGAATCAGGACTTTATAGGAGGAATAAGGGTGATGAGAGAGGGAGAGGTGAGAGGTTGAAGTAAACTTTGTCCTGGACGAAATTAAATTCATTTGGGGGACTTTTGGTCTGTTTGTCAGAACATCACAAAAATATATCTTGGGGATCTCCATCTGAGAAAACAGTTTACTGTAAATCCACTTTCAGACCGCTGTGGGTTTTTCTTCCTCCATTGGCTGTTCCATAGGGCTGTGATTAATAATGGTTACAAATGATAATACTGATTATCACAGAAATGAAGTAAAGACCTTTAATGAAAGCAAATCAGCTTTTAATTGAGACTTGCTAAGATGGAGTGATATAGTTTATGTAGATATGAACTGTAGCAAATGATTCCAAAGACACATTTGCTGAGAATTAATTTTGTAACAAATGCACAGGCCAAAACTGTGGATATAAACTGGAGATGAGCTGGCTCAGAGCATCTGGTACAGTTTTGCTGCATGCTCTGGGCTGAATCTCACCTACGCCTAACCTGCTCCTGTCTCCACACCAGCAGTTGTCTGTGGGTATATTTGTACAAGTACAGCCACTTGCCAGGGCACATCATGGAGTCTCGGCATCTGCCTGAAATGCTAGAGTTGGCTGGTTAGGGTGTTAGTATTTAAGTTAATTTCATGCTTGTGGTCAAGGGTTAAATAATCAAATTGCTGCTACAGTTTTAAAAGCAGGGTGTGACAGGACAGTCTCCTGGAGATGCTGTTTTTTCCCCTGTGCCCATATCTGGAACATGGGCAATGTGTTGTGGTGACCTGTGTCTCACTACAGATGGCTGGTTGTCACTTGGTGCTGGGGATAGCACCATTGCTCGCGTTGTGACCGGGCCAGATGGGTACAGAGCCATATGGGGAACTCCCTGCTCAACCATCCCCATTTCATGGCTAAGCAGGCTGCTGCTGAAGCATCCCCAGTTCCTACCAGCTCAGCAAGCAGGACTATTGGATTTTGGAAAATGCAAGCATACTTAACACAGGCTCATTCCCACTCCCTTACTTGTTGTGTGACTCCAGTGATTGCAGTCCACATACTGTCAATAACAGATAAAAATGATCGAAGACTATATCAATAGTGAAAACTTTCTTTACTTACATGGTCAACATGCAAAAAGCTCTGACTTCTCTAGACGAGGCTTTCATATTGCAAGCAATAATGTACTGAGATTGTACTGTTTTTCAGACACATTAGGAAGCCCCTAGCAGATCCAGAGCTATCAGATTTCCCCAGTATCTTTATTGTAATTTTCACAATGCATCTTGGGAGTGTGCTATTAACTTCATTTTGCAGAGGAAGAACTGAGGTAAACAGAGTGAAGTGACCAGAGGGCTAACATCACTTTTTCCCAGCCCTTAAGGAGATGTTCCAGTGTGAAATTAGTCATCTAAGTAGGAGTTATATTTAGCTGCAAGCATCCACATTTAAATCATTGCCCCCTTTTCTGGAGTGACAGGGAGCAGATAATTTTGCACCTAGAAAGATTTCCATTTGGGATGACTTTGGACCAAATTTAGATTTGACAGCAATGGGGATAAGTATCTTATTCAATCTTGCTTGTTAGCAGTACTCTTGTGCCCCTACTCTGTTCCTTGAGGTCAGGAGCACATGTCTGAGTCCCCTGTCCTTGTGCACAGCTGTGTGCAGTAAGCCCCAACCTGATGGTGCTGTTTCTTGGCTTACAATGTTGTATGGTCTGCTTTGTGGTCCAGTTTTGGTTCCTTAGACTTTCCACTAAGCCCAGCAGGACATCTCAAGAGGAGCTGAACCTGTGGGTTGCTATCTAGGAGATCCAGGCCACCCAATGGGGCTGAGATTTTTACAGCCGTAGTATTGGGCAAGAATCCACCTGCTGCAGAACTGTTTCCGAATTAAAGCTTTCCTTTAAGGAAAAGCAACAACACCTTTCCCTAATTGTAAAGGGAGCATAAAAATGTGCATAAAGCACAGAGATTAACACAGCATCATCTGTCGATGTCTTTTGAGACTGTCAGAAGAAATAGCACCAAGAAATAAGACCTTCTGTTCAATACAGAGCAAGGTTGGTACTTGCATCTAAACGTGAAGGCTACTGTTTGACTGATCAGAAACGTACTGTTCACTGTGCATCTTACAGACCCTTGCTGCTGTGGATACTGGGAGACTTTCTTCTCTTTTATTGTGAAAATCAACTACTCCCAGACAACAGCTGAGAGTAAATGTGTACTGTTGTGTGGTATTGTTTTTGCAGAGAGTCACTGTCTAAGAAAATATATCTTCAGCCCTAAAAAAATGTATAAGGTTTTGGCTGCACAAGTGCTTCATTTGTTCTGGTACAGATAAGAATAAATATCAAGCTAAACTGAGTTGAGAAAAATGGTTGTAGGTATGACCCAATTATACTAATCAATTAGAAACATTGAGTGGGAAGGGTAGCCAGTACCTCTGGAGTATCATTGATAAAGGTCTTATGTTTGAAAACCAGTCTATTTTTTCCACTTATCACTTGGTTTGTTAAAAGGTATAACTTCTCCCTAGAAGTTTTACCTCCTTTATCCTTAGGCTATAATGATAGCATACTTTTTCAACATTTATATTACTAAAAAGTATTCAGTATGCAGAGAACAGAAAATAAGATATTACTGAATAAATTGAATCAACTATCAGAAATAAGACCAGGCTACTGATGGACTTTTAAATATGTTTCATTTATTAAATCTCCCTATTTTACATTTGCATGAGAGACTACTACAGACTTTCCCATCTGCTGTAACAGTGTCACAAAATCCAGAGCTGGGAATGGTTCCTCTGAATTCTGGAGTTTTGCTTCTAGTAATGGCATCTGACACACTTGCTCTTGGCCCATTTCTGTTTAATGGAGTTGAAGTGCTATTGCCATCAACTATTTCAAATGCAAGACAAAAATGGTATCTGTTTCAATGAATAAAAGAATTTTCTGCTCCACACTGCAAAAATGACACTCATATTAGCTGCATTTAATATATGTTGATGGGATTAAAATGTATTTTTAGGAATAAAGTTTCCTGCTTAGGCAATGAAATGCTATCTATGTAAGTGACAACATAGCTAAGTGCAGAAGGCAAGGGATTGGTTTTACTTGGTATGCATTGGGTTTAGCAGGAAGAATGCACTGATTCAAGCTATTTTCATAAGGAAGCAGCTGCGTAATTTCACTTGGCTTAGTTTATGTATTCCAGTGGTAGTAGCAATTTCCACAGCAGCACATGTGTATATGCAAGTGTGTATACTGGTTTTATTTTTTGGGTATCTAACTATTTTCTGTATCCAAAGGCAAAAAGGCTTTCTTCAAACTTGTAGAAGACTTTTTCATATTCCTGAACTCATACTAAATAAAGCAATTTTCTGGCAAGTAGTAAAAATCATGGGGCTTACTCCTTCAAGGTGCAGATATTTCTTGGAGCAAATCTGCTAGGGAGAGTATTCAGGTATCAAATGCAATGACTAAATTACAATCAAGGCTGTCTGAGACCTCAGTGTTGAGGTTTGAGTTGTGCACAAACGTGGGTGTCAGAGGAGGAACAAAAAAGTATAAATTTATTCTTTATCTGATACTTCCAATATATGGTACAACATGGAGAGCAAAAGGGAGGCCATTTTACCTAACCAGCTGGTGGTATATGTGAAGGGATTAAACATGGCGATTGTGTCAGGAATACAATGCCATTGCGAGAAAGACTTTACCATACAATATAACTTCCTACCTGTTACTCTTCTGCACCTGCAGCCGTCAGTGCAGCTGTAGACATACACGTGTTGTACCTGCACAACAGAGCTGTGAAAACAGGCTTTGCATTGAGATTTCACACTTCCGTTTTGACCACTGCAAGTACATTCCAAAAAGTTTACCCTTAAAACCAAAAAAACCCCCTGAAGATTATGAGCAAAAAGCGTGGGTGGGGGAAGCCACAGGCATTATTTACATCAGCTTGGGTAAAAATTTCAATAGGATCTAAGTACTTATGGTGCTTTTCAAAGGTGTAAAGGCTTAGTCAGCACCCTGGTAAAAAGTAAGCTCTGACTTTTCCACTCTATCTGAAAAATACCTTTATTAAACATCGTGAAAAAACATCTTTTTGCAACCATAAATTACTGTTTTGCTTTTTGTAACTGTTCTTCAATAATATAGTTGTGCCAGGTGAGCATGGATATGCTGCTTTAGCATTTTTCCTGGAGTACTGGATTGCCCCTGCCCCCATCCAGTCTATGCCAACATAAGCTCGCATTTTGTTACTATTTCTTTAACATAAAGCAAGTTGGACCCCTCTGCCTAGCTCAGTACAGTTAGACAAGGCGTAAGTCATTTAGGGTCTCTGCAGGCTTGTGGCAGCAGATTAAAATTAGATGTTTGAAACTGTTAGAGCCCTTATCCATCTCCCTGGCTTTCCTACCAGATGCTACTGCCCCCAGTGATGTACGAGCACCCCATGAATCAACTCCTGAACCACTGCAGTTCTCAGGCTGGTGCATTAAAGTAAAACGGAAGAGTCAGTTTTAGCCTCGCACATTACAATGTGACAGTGTTAATGCTGACTGCAGAATTGCAAGCCAGTATTTTACAAAGCTTCCAGATTCAAATACAAACCAAAATTTTAAAGATTGTTTAAAAAAAAAAAAAAAACACAAAAAAATTCTTATTCAGATATGACACATCATTATTTGCTTCCTTTTTAAAAGCAGTACATAAATACCTGTTATCCTGTGAGCTCCTTTTCCCTGCTGTTCCAGACTGGCTTTGAGCACTGATGCTGTGTTTATTTAGTATAACATATGTTCTCTAGTGAATAATAAATTTACTTTGTTCCTTCTCCTTTTAGATCACACTGAATTTTTTTAAAGGAAGAACAGTTTTCTTTTCACTGTTCCTGCTACAGCAACTTGCTGTCATTTCATGGGACTAAAGGGTAGTGAAAATGCCTTTCTAACAGACAGTACAACAATTAACACCAGCAAAAGAAAATTAGCTAAAGCAGCTAGATGGCATAAAGTGAGCTGACGGGGTGAATTTTTTGAAGTTTCCTAAACAGCTTTAGTGCATCCATCCTGCTGTCAGAAGTGACACAAGAGCAGCCTTTAACAAATGTTATCAGTCAGCTGTTACCCTTCAAAAAAAAAAATTCAACTAAGTGCTTATCAAAGCACTTAAATTTTATGCGGTTCCCCAGATGCTTACTTTGCAGGATTTGTGATGGGAGAATGACTTGTGAACAGAGATGTCTATAGGGTCCGCCTCTCCTAACAGAAGAATTACCTTTTTATTGTCTCAATGCTAAAAGGAAAAAAAAATCCTCAAAACCAGTCAGATTTTGAGGATCCAGCTGACCCCTGTGTAACCCCAGTGTGGAGCTGAGGGTTCCTGTGGACAGCCTGCTGTATGCCTTTCAGTGGCTGTCAGTCAAATCCATCATCCTCTCTAGTTATTATCATGCCTTTGTAGCCTGTGCTAGCTGCTTTGTAGGGAGTGACAAGAAACTTGCTTATTAATGTCTTCAGTTATCTTCACCTTCTCAAACTTCCTGCATATGGATCAGCCAGAGGTGGCTTAAGTGTTCTTTAAAGCTTCTATTTTAGTTTAATAACTGGAATTCCCTGGAATGAAGGGAATACTATGGGATTACTTTTATTGGTTAATAAGACTCATCCTTTTAGCTACAAACTGTCCCAAACTCACCCCAGAGATGCACAAACCTGCCTGCCAACTTCCTTCATAGCAGAAGTGCTGCCTGTACCAGATGTTCAGAGCTGAGTCAGAATCCCAGATACAGTGAGATTGCTTTGAACACACATTAATAATCTTCGGTCTTCTGAGCCCTAAGTTCAATAGGGCCACATCTTTTTGATACCCCTCCCCAACTTTAGGACTAAAAAAATACAGGTTTTTTTAATAAACAGATGCTGATATGACATTTGAGATTCTGTGTGAAATTGTAAGGTGGAGCATTGAAGGAAAAGCTCAGCTATCATGAAGCTGGTGATGTGATTTAGATTTGGCATGTATAGAAGGCCAGATTGTAACAGGGCAGGGGAGATCAGTGTCCAGACTTTGGTAAAGCAGAGCCTGTAATAAGTACTATGTGGGGAAATGGGCTTAAGACTTGGACACTTGTGCCTCACATTAAGGATTACACAGACAGAAATAAGACAAGAATCAGCTCTCTGATGCTCAGCCTAGTCCAGGTCATATCTGAGTCTTCAGGTTTGTCATCTTTGCTTGCTCAAATAGCAAAGCTGGACAGTTGCTGAGGTGATCCCAGAAGATCCTGCCAAGACACTTCCTGATCGACTATCCGCTACAGTCCTGCTCCTCCCAGGAGAACTGCAGGTTAAAAAGAAACTATTATAGAAAGGCACAAGGGCATAGGTGAGGAAAGCATCACCTGTAAGGTAATGCAGGACAGCCTCTCCTGCTTCTGCATTCTCTAGCATCCTGCTGTGAAAGGGCTACTTCAGAAGCCCACCCCGCAAGCCCTGGAAGAAGGCCTGTCCAATTCCTGAGCGAGTTATGTTGCTGGAGATTGCTGATGTTACTGTGCCTCAAGGAGGATGGTGATGGCCCTGGGGGAGCCTTGCGTCCTTTGGAACGGGTCCTGGAACGTGCCCCAGTGAAGGATGGCTTTTGCTCGCATTCCCTAGCATCTCATATTTTTTTCCCAGCAGGAGACAGCATGTGCAGTAATTTACAGAAAGCCACACTTCTCTATTTGCTGCTGGCTGTCAAAGGGCTGAGTGAGAATATTCAAAAGGAGGAGAAAGATATTCTGAGCAGCCTCCCTCCACGTTACACCTGGCCCGAGTGCTGCTTGCACTGCTGTTACCACAGAGGCGTGTTGTTTTCAGCATGGGGTCGGTTCTGTTCTCAGTGCCTCAGTGATTCATATGAATTCAGCTCCTGGGTCATGTCTGAAGTCACAAGAATAAAATCTCACCATCAGTTATGTTAAGCTAAGCTAAATTTTGGGAAGGGGAGATATGTTTGAGCTCTCTACCTTTAGCAGTGTTAGTACTGGTTTCCACAAGCTGGAAGCAGTGATGCACCATGGTGAGATGTCTGCAGTTTGTGATGGATGCAGCCTGTGAGAAATTATTCCAGGTTAGCAAAAAGGGGAGTGAGTGCTACATAGGCAAGTTATTTTGACATCTCTTGTTTATACTAATTTGGATAGGTGCAGATGGAAAAGACTTTGGCTGGGCCTGTGAAGTTTATTCCAGTCCAAAGAAGGAGGAGGGGGGGAGGAGGAAGAGAGTAGGTAGCTCACTTCTGTTGTGAGATGCCATAGGGGAAGCTCCTGGGGGCTGTGGTGGTGTGGTTTCTGTTTGGCCAGGCAGAGCATTAAAAGAATGGAAGGGGCCAAGGTGTGCTGGGTGTGATTTGAAGCTGGCAGAGGAAACAGGAACAACTTGCCCACCCTTCCTCACGTGAGTGCAGGAGATCAGAGCAGAGAGACTTTGCTCTCTCTGCCCTGCACCCCCTTGCAGAACAAGCTGCTCCAGAAAAATGGGGCTATTTAGATAATGTCTTCCCCATGGCAAGGGAGAAATGAGGACAGCCAGACAAGCGGTGGCTCAGGCATTGCCCTGCCCCAAAGCCAGGCCAGTGATGGCTTGTGCTGCACTGCTGGAGCCCACTGTCCCACTGGACTTTGCAGATGAAGCCTGTGCAGAGTACTGTGTCTGCTCTTACTTTGGAGGGTTGCATGTGTCTCCGGTTTTTTGAAAACACTAAGGGGCTGGGAGTCCTACACTAACTCCCAAGCCCAACAGCACAGTTTCCAGTGGGTTTTTTGCTCCTGGCAAGAAGCAAATTTTCTGAACAGTTAATGCAGCATTTGGGACCCGCCTTGTGTATCTGCACAGGCCAGTATTTAATGGCATGATCCCCCATCGCATCTGGTTTCCTTTCTAGGGAAAGGAATGAAGGGGTTACCCTGCACTGTATAGAATAAGCCTGTAGGTTTGTGAATGTGACAGATGAGCAGGAAATTCTCAAGTGTTTCTGCAGTCATGCTGGGAGAACAAGGCAAGACGCTTAGATCATAAGGGGTACATAGATTAATCTACCGTTCTGTAAATCACCCTTCAGAGCTGCCTCTCTGCGGTACCAGATTTTTTTATATGAACAAGTTTCCTTTATGTAATGAAAAGATCCACCAAGGACAAAATTTAGAGGTAGAGAGTAACAGGGCCAGACTGGTCTCCTGTGTAGACCCACATAGGGGAGAGCGGGGAAGGTGCAAAGAGTCTTTGGTCCCTGGAACAGGCAGCTGCTGTAGCAGCTCAGGGAAAGTAATGTCTGTGAGGCAGGTGGGTCTGCCTTGCTTTGCAGGTTGGCTGTCCCATACCCAACCACTCTTCTTGCATGTCTGCCAGCTTAATTAACTAACTCTCAAAGATAGCGATGTGCCCTGGGGATAGTGTAAGAATCAAAGGATTTCCCTCAGTTAGCAAATGGGGGGGTCAGGCAGCCAAGTGTGACTCCGAGGCGATCCCGATCCTGTTTCACAGCCTCCTCGAGTGCTGATTCTGTGCTCTGCGGGCCTGACCCCTGAGCAGCGCTCTGCTGCCCAAGTACCTTTTCTTGCACACGGTTTCTGATTTCTTGCTTCGTCTACAGGTAGCACAAAGACCAGTTCTCTGCACCTCTCTTACATATTTGAAGACTGTTTCCCATTAAACTTCTCTCGACTAAGCAGCCTCAGATTCTTGAGGTTTCCTGCTCAGCTGCCTTTGCCAGGCTATATGATAAACATTCAGCTGCCAGATGAGTCCTGTATGTGTGTAATAGCTCAGCTGTAAAGAGCTGCTGTGTAAGCATTATACCCATATGGCCCCAAAGCCTTTTGTGACAGCAAGTGAAGATGCTACGTAGCAGAGATATTGGGACAGGTATTGAGGTAATTCAGCATTGTCACTTGTGTGAGCTCTGCACTTGGCACCAGTTGCAGAGCTAGTGCTCTAATGCTTAGGGCTGACAAATGCAAGATAGGAAGGGGCAGTACTGAATGTTTCATTTAGGTGATGTGAATTGCTTAGGAGAGTTGGTAATAAAAATACCTGAAGTGGGGAAATGAATGGAGCTGACCAAGAAAGTCTAGCCAAAGTTGGGTATAATGCTGCCCTTCACTTCTGTTTAGAGATGTGTCTTGCTGAAGAATATGCCCAGAACCCTAATTGGAGACTACAGTAAGGGACAATATAGTAAATATCCAAGTGGAAGTGTCAGAATGGGAGTAAGTCAGCCAGAACCAATGACTGAGCTGTTAATGTCCTTCTCTGGTCTAGATTGATTCTAATTGCAAACATAAGTCAGTTGATTGTATTCAGTCTTTATTTATGATCGGTTCTGATTACACAAATTATGACAAATATGAATTAGGTTGTAACTAGTCCAGCAATAAGCTCTATGTTGCTAGGTAACAAGCCAACATTATTTCAAACAACCCAATCAAGAGGAAGAAACTGAGCTATTGTTCTCTGTTCTTGCTTCTTGTTCTTTAGGCTGGCTGTTAAGAGCCTTTTAAATGTCTTCTCCTTAGTATTTGATTTTCTGGGAGGAAGGGTAAAGGTTTTGTCAATTTTGAAGCAGGCACCTTTGCGTAGTGCTCCATTTGACAAAGGTTTTGGGAGCAGCGGCTGTGGGAGTAGCTGTCTCAGTGCTGCTCAGTGATGCACTCCTGGATGCTGAAATCTTTGCAGAGCAGCCCTGAACCAGTGAGCTCTGGTGTCATCCAATTCCACTGCTCGCAAGGCTTAACTTGGCTCTGCCTTCCCTGCTGTCAGTTTGTCTGCTGTCCTTGTGGTATTGGAATGGAAATGGTATGGTGGGTCTTAATCTGACCCACGTTTTAGTGATCTCATGTGAATACCAGGGACTGCTGCTTATATTAGACAACACCATCCCAGCATTGGGGAAGCTGGCTGAGATTAGGTGCAACTCAAACAGCTGCCAACTCTGCAAAGCTTTTGTAGCAATGAGCTTGGAGTGAGGCTCCTGCTCAGTACAGGGCCATATCTTGTATGTGATGGGCAAAATAAAAGTAGTGGGGGTCAGAGCAAGCAGATCGGCAGAGCCATTGATAAGATGAGTTTAGCACAGTGTTTCCCTACCTGGCAGTGTGCATCCTAATAAAAAAAGCTCCAGGCTTGCTTGAATTGGTGTCCTGGAGGTGATCAAGCCAACAGGTAAACCCCATGCAGCCTGTTCCCTACTGAGGACTGGAGAAGGTAGCTTTTAATCAACCTGAAAATAACCTGAACAGTGCACTGAAGCATCTTTGCTTTGGAGATGTGTCAGGAACACTTTCAATCTTTTATCTTCCCTGGAACAGCAGGAGAAATGCCACTGAAATAAGCTCTGTAATTTCTCCTCTGTAATTATACCTGTCACCATTTCCGATGGAGCTGATATAAATAGCCAGTTCTGCCTTCTGTTTGCATTGTGCTTTTTTAATACAAAACAAAAGGGAGAGAAGCAAACTGTCTACCCCTATCTCTAATAGTAAGACCAGCCTAAGATGTACAAAATAAATGAAGCATTCACACACTGCTAATTTGCTCTGTATTTCTAAGCTTGACACTATATACAACACATTACAGTTGTAAGTAATCTTGTTCGCTAAGAGTAATTGTCTGTAGGATTTATGTCACATAAGGTCCGATAATGAAACCAAAAGGCACGTATGTTAATGTACGCTCTTATTTTTGTATGCCCTGTGTCTACTGTTAAATCCACACTTGTCTGGAAACAAAAGACAAGCCTGTGCCAATGTGAAATGCAAATTGCCATGCTTTAGTCAACATTTTCATCTGAAATCTTCACGTGAGCCAAGGGGAATTCACAGCTCGTTCCTAGAGTTGTAGGAGTTGATGCATTCCAGCAGAGAAAAGAAATTGCAGTATATTTTAAATCATTCCAGTTTGAATATATTGGGCTGAATTTGCTAGCAGTATAAACTGATGTAGCCTAGTTAATGTCAGTGGAGCGGTAGCAATTATGCCAGATGAAGATCTTAAGTTGACCCAATGACCAAATAATTATGACTTACCCTGGGATGAGAGTGCCCAATGGCTTGGCTGATCATTGCTGATTCTTACCAGATAGCAGTAGCTTTGCTAGGACAGCTAGCTTGGTGGATTTAAGAACCACTGTGCAGCAGAATCCATAAACTACTTCCAGCCTCATCAGTTTCAATGGCAAACACAACATGTAGTTCTCTGACCTTGCCTTTCATAAAAAATACGCAGTCATAAAACACATGAATAAATACTTTAAAATAAAACCCCTCATGTAATTTCAACTCCTCTGTTCCCAAGACAGGAAAAATCATGGGGGGGGGGGGGGAATTAATTTATGCATTTATGGAGGGTGTTGAGATACTGTAATGATGATGAGTTATCACAACCAGAAATGACTGGAAAGGAGAAACAAATGAGAAGGCAGGAAAGGTTTTATTCTCATGGCAGAAGTTCAATAGTTCTCAAAATCAGTCTTTTAAAATTTCCCAGTTGGTAGAGAGCTTTACCTACCACAAAGCCAAACCTAGGGAGGGGATAAAGTCAACACAGCAATCAAATCTATGTAGAATGTGGTTCATGGCTTAGACCACAGGTTGTACTGGGGTTCAAATTAAATTGAGGAACACTCTTTTTATTCTCTTCAGAGGTCCCCAAATTAACTTCAAAACCTGTGATAATCATTAAACAGCCAAACAGCAGAGCCATTCCCACCCTGTTTACACAACATAACATGAGGACATTCAAAATCCCCAGTCTTTTCACAACACCCACTTCCACGCTTAAGTGAGTGGTACTGTCTCAGCCAGCTGTTTTCTGCTCTCAAGCAAAGACGTCATTCTTCCATTTGTGGCTGAGTTGAAGATAGCCAAAAATCAGCTAAGAGATGTAATTAAGTATATGTTCCTTTCTATGCATTGCAGTATTCGGAGCCCCACCAGTGACTCCAGTGGGTGCTTGCAAATGGGAACTCCCCTGCTCCTGGAGAAATCACTTACACAGTCAGGTCCCACAGTACAACACAATGGACATCACAAACCTCTCAGCACTGCTTCCCTATTTGGGTATTCTCAGAAAAAAATAGCACTAGGGCTCAAAGCTTGATTTTGTCTGAACAGCTCGGTACCCATAAACTCATTACAGGAAGCAAGGTAGCATTTGTTACGCTATATATAGGAAGAGACAAAGAAAACAGGGCCATTGTGCAAAGCGTCAATTAGGCCTCTTAGTGAGCCATAGAAGTAAAACTCCTCAAAACAAAATTGCATTTGCAATGCAGTGAATCATGAATGATGCTGTACCAGGTGTCAGGGAAAAAAAGCAAGAGCAGAAGATTTTTGCTGTGCTTTGTTCTGAAGCAGTCAAGTGTCGTCATTTTGAAGTTATTGAAACAGCTCCGGTGGCCCTTCTGCAATTTTGTCTAGCAAAACTGTGCATCCCAGAAGCAGATTGTACTGCTGTTGATGTAATCTAAGGTGATAAACATGTGCTAATAAGCTTGGACTCGATTTAAGTTTGGAGAGGCTGCTCCAGGAATCCTGCTGCTTTCTGTATGGGGGGGGGGGGGGGGGGGGGGCGGGGGC
>JAVKLA010000042.1:14075061-14103387 GCA_034782735.1 Sagittarius serpentarius | reverse complement strand
GCGCGGGTTTGTGCATCTCCCCCGCCCCCCCCCCCTTCTTTTCACAAGCCCTTTTAGGAATGTCTCCAAATGCCCCTGTCTTCTCTACATCTCAACACTTCTTTTTCTGAGAGTCTCCCTTGATTTTTCACAGGGTGCCAGCAAGCTGCGTGCTTGGGACGGGGACCTGCTTCTTTAACAGCTTATTTTCCCCAGTCCTTGCCCTGGGAGCTCAGGGGTTCCGTCTCTTCCTTCAGTGCTCAAAGCCTGAGGGTTCTCCTCTGGGGCTGTGGCCTTCTGCAGTACAGGAATAATGCTGACACATCCCAGCTCTGAATGCTTATTAAAGCAATAGCATCCACACAGGAAAGATTTGTTACTCCTGAGAACTTATTTTGGCAAACGTCCTCACCATCTTTCCCTAGTCGCTCTCGGTGCCGAGTACGTCCCCCCAGCCTGTTTTCTCTCTTAGGGTATGGCTTAAGTAACATCTTATTGAACCGTTAGCCTGCTTCTGAAGAGTAACAAGCCCATATCAACTGATCAGAGCATGCATGGATCAGAAAGCCATCCCTTCCCCTCCGCAGCAGATGAGACTCTTCTTCACCCACCCCTGGTATTTCCTTCCCACTTCTCCGGACGGCATTCCTTGTCACTTGGCAATGAGCTCATCAGGGCCTCCGCTAATGAAGGAGGCAGCAAGTCTGAGACATTCAAATGCCACCGGCTGTGAGGGAGGTAATAGCCTCTTGCTGTATGGACACCCTCCTTTGGAAGCAGGTGCCTTTCCACACTGTTTCTCATGCAGCCCTGTTTGGTGCTACCTCCAATGCTTTCTGCTTTTTTCTTCTGGAGAGCAAAATAGCACAGTTCCTGGATTTTTTTTTTTTTTTTTTTTTTTGTCCTACCAGACATTACAAGTGCATTTCTCTGAGCACTTTTTTTTTTGAGGAATTGAACTTACACAGGTTACTGAGCTTTGGAAAAACTGAAGAAGCCCTGGTGGGTTTGTGTAGCAGAAGAGTCATTGTAAGTGATGAACAATTAATATATGTGAACATTGGCTATTTTCTGCAAGAGTTAATTGATACAAAAGTGCAGAGAATGAACACACCTGCTGCTTCACTGCATCTAAGGGCTCTGAACTTGGGCCATGAGGTATACAGGAAAAGCTCCTGGCACTGCAGCCTTTACTGGCTTGATTGAGAAATATAATCCACTTACGGGACAAACTCATGAAACTTGCAGGTTCAGGGAATGTTTTGCAAAAAGCTAACAGCCACTTAAATATGCATGAAAAAGGAGCACAGCGTGACCCTCATGAATAGCAGCAAATCAAATCCAAGCTGTGTTTCTCCAAGAGCAGAGCCAGGAAAAGGGTTTCATTTATTATTTTTACCAGCTCTGATATTTGGTGGCTCTGAAAAGACAAGTAGACTATGCAAGTTTCTCTTGTACAATATTGACTTGAAAAGCAGGGCCGTGTGCATTTTATTTATTACATTGAAGGATTATGGCAAAGGCTTCTTTTGCCTAAGTCATATAAAATTGTCCAGTTGCTGTAAATTGTCTTAACACTATAATCGCTGTAGGTTATCATGCCCACAGAGCAGCTCCTTCTGCCTGTGTGAGGAAGGGGATGTGTTACCTTGAGAAGGGAACTGTAGTTGGAATCTAGATAACTAACATAGACTAGATATATATTGTTAGATGGGAAAAATCTTCTATGTGACTTGTCTGCCATCACACAGCAGAGCTGCGATGGAGTAGTGATATGAACTCAGCCTTCCTGGTCTCTAGTGTGCTAGTAGCAAAAGTAAGTTCAGAGAAAATGCTAGTCTGTCGCTGAGTGGAAGGGACAAGCAAAGTCAACCCAATGACTGGAAAAAGGCTAATGGTGAGAATGATCTACAGTGCCAGGAGTCGTCCTCCTTGTCCCTCAGCCTCATCTCAGTCCTTGGAAAAATAATTCATTTTGGAATTTGGTTCCCTGGGCATGAAAGGCAGAAGGCAACCAGGAACAGCCAACACTCATTTACTAAGGGCTGATCATGCTTGACCAACCTGAGATACTTCTAGGATGAAATGACTGGCTTATCAGATCTTTAACTTCATTAAGGTTTTTGACTCCCACAGCATTCTTATTTGTTAGCTGACAAAGTATGGGTTGGACAAATAGGCTGTTAAAACCTGGTAGTCCAGACAATTTTCAAGCTATGAGTAGTAATCAGTGTCTTGAAACTCCACTTTACAGCTGCTATCACAAATAATCTCTGGGTCATACTGGGGCCAGTAGTGTTCAACAGCTTGCAATGAGAAAAGGCATCCTTGAGAAACCTGTGAACAACAAAAAATGGGATGGCAGGGTTGATATGCCAAGTGGAAAAGTTTCAGTTTAGAGGGAACTGAGGAAACTTGAGAACTGAGCCAATAGAAATCGGAAATTCAACAAGATAGTGGAAATGAACTCTTTTCCCTGGTAGGAGGTTGCACAGCAAGGGGCCAGTGTGTGTTGCAGCTAAGGAGGTGGACATCAGGAAAAAGCAGTTTACCCAGAGAATTTGTGAGTTCTTAATTGTGGGAGCTTTTAAGGACTCGGCTAGATGCAGTCACAGTCGATCTGGTGTTGGTGATGGTCTTGTGTTAGGAGCAGGTTGGATCACCTCCAGAGATGCTTTCCAGCCAGCATTTCTCTGATTCTCTGAACAAGCAAGGGCAGACTATGGTATGTTACACAGGAGATCAGACTCAAGACTTGTAATAATTCTCTACAACCGTAAGACTGACAAATTTATTAATTCAGAGAATTACAGCTCCCAATGATGGACACAGGAGCTCCCAACAGGAACACAGGGATTCTCGATGGAGCCACTGTTAGTGAAATATCCTCACCAATAAGGCAAGAGAAAAGTAACATGAAATGATTCCTTATAATGTAAAGAAACTTTCCCTAAATAAGATAATCCCTACAGAAATATCTGAAACTTAAGCTGTCGTTCAGGTCATCATTAATATTCAGTTGGCACAATTGAAATTTTAGCCTTTCCACTATAATCGAGTGGCCAGATCCTTGTACTTCTAAGGTGGAGAAAACTCCCCTTTTTTTCTGTGATAATCTTGCCTAGCCAAGGACTCAGCCTTGCCTATTTAGAGCTCTGAAGTCAGGGCAAAAAAAGGCTGTGCAATAATAAAGATATCAAGATTGTTAACGACAAATCTCCTGGGTGTTTGGCAGAAAAAACTTGCATGTAAAAAATAATTGTACTTTGTTAGCAGCATTTGTGAATAACAAACTAGCGAGGCTCCTTTGCCCCTAGGATGCCATGGAGACAGCTTTTATGCCCCCCTGTTTGTCCCTCTCATAATAACTAAATTTGAAGAGCTGTACTCTTATAGCTTTCCTGAACCCTCATGAGCAGTTCTAAATAGTGGGCGTAGAAGCTCTGGAAAGGACAAAACATCTCTTGAAAACAGTTTGTTCTTTGTTACAGAAGATATTTCTATTAAAAACTATCAGAAAAAATAAAGGGAGTAGAATATATCTGAAGAAAAATGGTGCTAAATAGGAAAGGATCTAAAACTGTCAATGAAGCAGCAGTCTTTCATTTTGTGTTCTGGAACTTTTTTGGTTTGATGTCATTTACATTCCTCTTGGAAGAGCAACATAACACTGAGCATCTTCTAGGCTGGAAAGCTGAAACATTAATTGACTTGTATAAGCCTTTCTCTGTACTCTGTGCTTCCAGTCCTCTTGAATCTGTTTTCCTTTACATATCCTTTGGGTATTTCACTTTATTCCCCATAAATGTCCAGTATGTTGAAACTCAGTTATTTAAAATGTGTGTATTTGCATGTGGTTGATATGGGAATTATTTACCCCATATCAGGATTCAGCCTTCTTGCAAAACTGTGCAGCAGTGACTTAGCAGTTAACTAGCAGAGGAAATGTTCTGGGTGGTATGTCAATTTTGTAGGTGTTAACTGAATTTTTAAATTCCGTTACGATTACAGTTCCTCATGATGTGATTGTTAGCTGAGTAGGCCATGTTTACTCCTGTTGTATAAATAAAGAGGCAATGAAGGAGATAAATAAGTTTCTATGAAGACAGTGCAGATGTAAGGGCGGGAAGGAGAATTGCAGAGAAAGGATGATCCATTGTTCTAGCATATTTTTAGCACTTCTAACCTTTGTCACAGTTTGCTTCTTGCTTTTCTTGCCAGCAGAAATGCATTCTGTTCATTTCTTCATTTGTTTCTTCCTAATGACCTTCTTTAACTGAAAGTCAATTAATCTATTAATAAAAGTTGACAGTAAGAAAACAAATTGCTTTGTCATCTTGGAGTGTTAAAAAGGATTCGTATAGCACTTGTCTTCCATTAACACAGCATTTGAGGAGTCCAGATGCCTTGGCATAAGTCCTCTCTCAGAATCTATTAACAACCTTAAAAAACAGAAAATAACATGATGAGAGGGAGTTTCTTTTTGTCCAGAACACTGGGTGTTTCATTTCCGAGAGATTTATGTACCAATGTTCTTTGAACCATATTTCAAAATACATGCATATTTGATCATCCGGAGAAGGAGATGTGACTAATGATACAATCAGTGTTATAAATGGTGGGCACACTGAGAAGCACGCCGTCTTTGCACAAAATCTTTTCTGTTTTATTTAGTTTTCCTTACCGTAATCAGGCAGTGATTCTGTCATGGCTTTTTGAGATCCTTTCTAGTCCCCCTCTCTTCATGCATCAGACTTTCTGTGCATTTCTGGTCTAAATTTCTTTTATGACCCTCTTCAAACCTGTCTTCTATTGTTTCTGTTGCTGCGTTCATCTTGGCAACGAGAACTGTATTAGTTTACATCTTCTGTAAGGATTTGGGATTTGACTTGCCAGCTCTTTACTGTCCTAAGAGCTTCACCAGATTCCCCCACAGTGCTGTTGGAAGGTGGTGAGGAGTAAAAGAAACAAAACTATTTATCAGAGATGCTGCTTTTTTCTCTGTGATTGAAAAATTAGGAAAGCATGTAGGACCTAATACAAAAAAACCCAACTAGGAGTCTTTTCATTGACATTCATGGGTAGGGAACAGGCTCTTCTAGCTGGAGTGAATCCACTTTAGACCTTGCATGGGCTCGGAGGTGCCACTCGCTGAAGTACATACCTGTATCTCTTGCTATATTAAAAACTTGATTGTCCAAGCAGGTCACAGATAGCTACCTAAAAATAGCTGTGATGAAACTGGGTTTTCATGGTTATGCCAGAAAGGGTTTAATAGGCATAGTTAAAGCCAGCTGCAGAGCCGCCATTTCCTCTTCGTTTCTCTTGTGTGCTCTTCAGATCTGTTCTTGCAAACTCTAGCTATTCTTAGTGCAACGCAGGACAGCTTCCATGAAGGTTTTGAAGGACATTTGGTGTAGCCCTTGTAGATTTCTTCTGGGAAAAAAACCAAACACCTATTTTTTTAAAACAGCTCCAGTTCTTCACACTGATCTTCATGTAAGCGCACTCCTGTTTCTTTCAATCCTGCATTTCTCCAGCAAAAAAAAAAGCTGCTATCTATGCTGGTTTGCATCCTTCAAGCCTTTGTGAGACAGCGGTCTCCTCCCCCTAACAACATTAGCAGGAGCTCATGCACACTGAGCATCCTAGTCATTTGTTCCTTTGCCTGCAATGGCAGGATAGGATCAATTGTAGGGCCACTTTCCAGCCCAAATAATAGCTTACATTGCTACTTGCTTGTTTGCTGCTTGATGTAATTAAGGTAAATTTTCATCTCATTTCTCATGCTACGCAAGAACAATAGTAGCTAACGATAGTAGGCTGTGGCTTTTAGGTTAGCATAATGTAACAGGTTTTTTTTGCAAGCTGGCTTGGTTTGCGGGGGACACAGACTGGGTGAGCATGGCAGATGATCTTTCCACTGATGAGCTGATATCTGCTGAGCTCTTGAATTTGTGTGTCTAGAGAACATTTTACTTCTAGAGTAGCAGGTGAGGAACCCTTAGTTGATCATTATATCACTGGCACCTCTAGATTATACTAAGCCAGAGTTTCCCAGAAGGGGGAAAAAAAACCTTTTGAGATATCTATCTTTTCACCTTCAGAAGTGTTATTGCTGTGACAGAACAGC
The DNA here is from genome assembly GCA_034782735.1 of Sagittarius serpentarius. Classification (NCBI taxonomy): domain Eukaryota; kingdom Metazoa; phylum Chordata; class Aves; order Accipitriformes; family Sagittariidae; genus Sagittarius; species Sagittarius serpentarius. The sequence goes on along the minus strand of JAVKLA010000042.1, from coordinate 14,097,275 downwards.
TGCATTCAACTGGTAACACCATCGCCTCTGGGCTGGGAGGTCAGGAGTTTGTCTAGCTTCGCGGCTGAAGCACGTATTGAGGATGACACTATAGTGCGGTAGTTAAAGAGGCTGCTCCTCTATTAAAGGTGACGTTCCTTAGATGAGATGTTAAATCTAGCTCACTTCAGCTCATCCCTCTTGACTGAGCAGGCAGAAGTTAAAAATCTCATTACACCGTTCCCACAAGGTAATCTCAATGTCCTGGCCAATATTTCCTCTCTTAATAGAAACTAGTTGTGATACACAAGACAGAGCTAGCGTATGAGTATGTGCTGGCTGCCGAAACTGCCTTCGTGGTCTTTGTACTACAGGTGTTTTGTCCTTGGATTTTCTGTCTTGGATACAGCAAGGGATCCCTAAGCATAAGAAGTGCTAGCAAAAGCCAAATTCCATGATGCTTTGTCCTGTGAAGGACAAAATTAACTCTACCATTCACTGACTTTGTCAATATTTTTGGCTATTTATACTGCTTGAAAAGAGCAGTCTTTACAGTCTGCCTCAGAATTCCTTAGATATTTCAAGCAACTCTCAATCTACTGTGGACATTTAGTTCCTTGTGTCTAAAATGAAGATAGTATTTTTCTTCCTCTTAGGGATGTTAGGGGAATAAACTCTACTAATGCTTATGACATACATGGAGACTGTAAATGTAAGACTATAAAAGCCTGTTCATAGACTGACAGAAGTGCAGGATAGTAGAAGACAATAGTTTTGCTTTCTTGGTATATTGCCAGATCAAATAATGTTTGGAGTTTTTCTTAAACATAATTGATTGTACAAGGCATATTCTTTGTCCCACTGACATTAAAAAAAAGAAACAAAAAACCCTCAAAAATAAAAACAAAGAAAAACCACAATCCAAGAAGACCACAAAACCAAAAGCAGCAGCAACTCCTTGGGATGCAGATTGCTTTTCAAGTAGGTGGTGTTAGCGTTATTCAAACTCCTTACAAGTATTCTTCAAAATGAACTTAAAAAAAACCCCTTTTTCTTTTGGTTTAAACAATCTGATTAATTCAACACAAATAAGTGAATTGCTTCAGTTGATCCAAATATGCCATTTTACTGTTAATTTTCCTGATTGTTTTGTCATAATTGTAATATTCATCTTCCATTTTGAAGTAAGAGGTGACTTGGGGAGTTAGGGGTGTTTTTCTTTAAAACCAAAACCTTTTTTTTTATTTGGTATGTTATATTTTCATGGAGGACCTATTGTTTCTTTTGAAGAAAAAGTCAGTTTAAAGAGCTGTCGGGAATTTGCAGAAATGTCACATCCCGCTGCATAGAGCGTGAGTGCTGCTGAATGGGAGCTCTGTCACACTTCAGCAGAAGGGTTTGAGCAGAGGACTCAGTGGTGAGTGCAAGGAAAAAAAAAGAAGCCACGTAGGTGGATGAATAGGTGCACAGGAACAAAAAGTGCCATGTGTTGCTCTTCAGAGCAATCATTTTATCATTCTGGATGTAGCACACGCTGTATTCTTCCTCCCCATTTTCATTTAAGATGAGACACTGTGCTTAAGCGTGCATAGGTTCATGTGCAGATTTTTAGATATGTGCCTTGAAGAGAACATGCTGGACCAAGTATTTTTATTCTTTACCATCTCTCCCTTCCAGTATTTGTTTTGCTGGCCTATCTAACAGTGTTTGTGCCATTCTGAGCCACAGATCCCATCCAGTGTGCAGGCACGTGGAGGGAAGTGTGTGGTGGAGTGCATGAAGGGTGCATGCAGGTTTTTGGAAACATCGTGAAAGGAACTGCCAGGCTTTGAGTATTTTTGAAATTCAGGCCCACTTGTGGGTGTTAAGTACTTGAATGTCTGGCCAGGAATTCCTTTGAAAAATCTCTGGCCCGGATTTTTCCATCTAGGAGTAGAGAGCGAGTGCTACATCTGTGGTTCCCAGCTGGGGAGGCAGACCACACTGGTGAGGTGAAGCAGAGGGTCCAGAAAAACAGGGTGTGATGGTCTTGAGTCCTGCAGGCACAGGCAGCCTGCCTGCTTCTGAGCTGGACGTCCAAAGCCCAGGGGCTGAGGATTTCTGGGCAGAGACAAATGGCTGGATGGGGTTAATCACATGTGTCCACACCTGGCCATGTACAGATATGATCACAGTGAAGAAAGGCTTTTCCTTGGATGTTTTTTCTCTCCTTGAAGAAGGAGAGCATTTACGGCACGGTCCCAATGATGGGAATGAGAGTGCTGGCTGACAAAAAGAAGAGTGGTCTTTGCCTGAGGCTATGGCAGGGCTAGTTGTGGGATTGGGGGAGTTTTTCTCGTTCTCCATAGTGGAAGTATTGGCAGGAGCTGCTAACCCAATCAGAGCAATGCCATGGCAGAATCTGCCTTCCGCGAACTGGCGATGATAGCACTGGACACCTAAGCGATGTGAGTGAAATTGTATCATTGCAGGGATGGGATTATGCATTTTCAGCATGGAAATTTCAGGCTTTGATGCCACCCTCTGATGAGTGGGAACGGTAATTTTTTTCTTTCTCAATAAATCCGTCAGAAAACTACCATGCTGGGTTTTACTGCATGATACTATACTAGAGTGTTGTAATGACAAATTGGAGAGATTGTTCAGGGATCAGGAATGGCGAGTGATGCAGGACAATTTCCATAGTATTTTTGTTGCCTTTGTTATATGCAGAATAGCACTGTACAACACTAATGCACTGAGGTGAGTTAGATGCGGGTCCTGTTAGCCCAGGAAGGAACAGAATAGAACCAGAAGTGACAGAGGAGCTTGTTTCCCATCAAGACCAACCAACCATTACCACATTATTGCTGTATTTGCTTCTTCTCATTTAAATGTGTGATGGCAGCACTTTACACCAGAAATCAAAGGTGATTATTTTTCCACAGAATTGTCAAGCAGGGCATAAAGCAAAGCCTCCTACTACTGTCCTGACAAATGTGCTTATTACCATCAAAATCGCAAGCAAAATTATGAAGTATATTTTCTTCTGTAAACAAGAGGAGCTGAGCATAAAGGAAAAGGCCTTTGGTCATTGTAGTATTTAGGTGGTGTCTGCTGGGATAATAATATTGCATGTTTGTGCATGTACATTATGGTTATACACATGTGACAACCACATAACCCTGACCATACTAATTTATTGGTGGCTGCTAATGAAGAAAACAAGAACCTAATGGAGGTATCCTGGTTTGTGACAGCAAAATCTAGGACAAAGCCTGTGTCCATCACATATGATACTGTGAAAAACAATATGCTAGGAAGCTTCTAGATGCTTAATTTTATTTAAATGCTTTGCTAATTTTCAGACTATGAGGAAAGGCTGGGATGGAGGTGAGCTTAGGAGTTGTCCTGTTCCAGTCCTGGGAACCCACAGCCGCTCAGCCAGATTCAGGCTGCAAGTTCAGATTGTACAGCCAGCAGCAATGTGGGGTTTGGATTCTTTCTGCAGGGTTTTACTGAAAAGTTTTGAAGTGTGTGTTGATACAGGGGCCACCAAAGCTGAAACGAAGGCTTCTCTAGCCACCTACAAGAAAACAGTCTGCTCCCCTCCAAGTCTGAGATTAGGAAGAAACTTTTACGTTGTAAATCCGGGGTCTTTGCAGCACAGTTCAAACCAAAGGGGGAGAGCAGGAAAACAGCAGCGCTCATCCAACCTGGTGAGACAGCTGCAGTGTGCTAAGACTGGATGAGGTGAATGGATTTCAATTCTGCAATGCAGCCATGCATTCCCTCTGCGGAAACCTGCCTGCCTGATTACACAGGCAAAGTGAATCTTACTCCAAATCTCAAAGGAAGGATAGAAGCTCATGAAAAAAATACTTGAAAGAAACAGAAGTGCAGACTTTTGGGAACTGCATACTTTGTGCCTGGATGATCCATACAGATATGTCCACTCAGCAAATTTGTAGAAGAGTAGCACTTTGTACCACTTGAATTTTGCCCTAAGTTAGGGACATGGTTCCGAAGACTTGAATTTGTTACTATCTTATTTAGACATTAAACCAAAACACCAGAGACTGGGACTTGTGCCCCTAAATTTACAGGGAACAGTGATAAAACGCTTTCAGAAGGTGATTCTGATATTCACATGGGTTAATTACCTTCCGGAGATGTTTTTTTTTGCTGTGGAAGACTTCAAACTCTGGCTCCTTGTGCCCAAAGGCAGGAGGATTAATGCCAAGCCTGGTGAATCAGGCAAGGGGCAGCAGAACTGCATACTACCTAGGATGCTGTGAGTACACTTGCCAACTATCCCTCAGGGGAAGGAGAGAAGGCACTCTCAGGGATGAGTAATCCCTTGAGGTCCTGCATAATCCCTGGAGATACTTACCTGGTTCAGTGGCCCACAGAGGGAGTTGTGGGTAAAAAGGTGTCTAACTCCTAAAACAGGGCAGCATACACTCCCTTCAGCCTGGGAAGCTGCCCTGTCTTTGCAGCATCCAAGGTCTCAGGGAGGATTTGCTGCCTTGCAAATGGAGGTTTGAAAGGACAGGAAAGAAGTGGAAATAAATTACAAGCCTGCCCCAAAGTGTCCTTCCTCGTTGTTACTAAAGGCTGCCGGTCTCTGTCCCTCTATTGGCACTCTGCAGTTAATATTGGTGCTTTTTTAACAACTTACTGGCAGCTGTGAGGCACTAAAAACTTCCTAGAATAAAGCCAATTTCTGATTTTATTTTTTTCATTGCACATAGAACAACAAGGCTATGCAAAAGGCTTTGGCTGTGCGCTTGTGTCAGATGCACTCACCTCTTCAATTAGAGCAGGGCATTTTTATTTCAGGCAGTCAGATAGCAAGTCCATTAAAACACAGGGTGGACAAGGACGCCTAATTTGCTTAGTGCTGCAGTGAATGGGGCTGCTGTGAAGGCTCTGGCTTTGGTGATGAATGTTTCATGACCTGATCTCTGGAGAATGGGATACTGACCATGCAGCAAGTCATTGAAAAGAAAATTGCCCAGGTTTTCCTGGTTGTTTGCCCTGAGCTATATGTTACAAAGCACTGACAAGTGCAGCTGCAAGTTATAGGACTGCTCTCCACTTAAAAAAGTGGCTTCACCGACAAGGCTATTCCTTCTACCAGAAATGCGTGCTGTACAATCAGACTCTGCTCTGCAGCCCCAGATTCATAATGCAAGTTCTTATAAAGAAGTGCTGACAGCAACTCCTGCTGCTACAGGTTGCTGACCATTCAAAGAGGTGGTAGGGGAGGCCGCGTTTCAGGTTACTTCTGAAGGCCAGTAAAGATGGAGATCCCCTAGTGAGCCTGGAAGCTCCAAGGGTGCTCTCGTTGTAGGTGCAGAGAGCGCTGGCTGAAAGCATACCTAGTTTCTTCATACAGGAACGTTGATGTGAATGTTAAAGGAGGAGCTTCTTGCCAGGAAAGATGTGAACAAAAACAGAGTAAGCCCCGCGATCTAGACAAGGTATTTTCTGCCAGCAAAATCATGCAGAAAGTCTATCTACATAGCTCCATGCAATTACAGGGGAAACCCAAGCTGGCTCTGAACACCTAGAAGTGGTATTGCAACATTAGCTGGGGCATTGCCAAGACTGTCAGTCTCTCTTTCAGTTAAGGCAATGACCCTATACAAATCACCTTGCTAACCCAGAGAAACAGCTTTCAGAGCCCAGGAGCAAGCGTGTTTGCACCTAGTAGAGGATCTTCTACCTGATGCTATATTGTGCCCTGTAAGCAGAACTCAAGTTCTAGCTTTCTTCCCCATCTCTGTGTGTACACTGCATGTACGCACAGTGTGTTTGCTTTCTCCCACTCCAACTGTGAATAGTGTTGAGCTCTCAAAATACCCTAAGAGGTCTCTGTGAGAGGAATTGTTGTGGAGCTCAGAGTGGTGTAAGGGGAGAATGGGTCATCACCTCCAGTTTACCAGGGGGAGACTGGGTGTTCAAGAGGCACAGTCATTTATTAAGGTCAGGCTGAGACCCGGTGTCCTTGTTTGTTGGGCTGTCCTACCTTCTGCTAGGCAGCTGTGACAAGGCATACTGTGGGGGACCCAGCAGATGGTATTGAGGAATGGTGCATAATGAGGCGTGCAAGGAAGTGTGGGAAGTAGGTGCAATGGAGAATGCTGCCCAGATACCGCTGTGATACTCTCTTAAGTGCTAATATCAAACACGTAGCAAAAAGACTCCATGTGCTTCTCCCCAGTCTTACAGGCAAGATCTTTTGCTGTTCAAGTGAGCTGCAGTTCTCTTCTCCAGTCTATTCTTCTATAGCTTGTATTGGAATGATTTAATTGGTTTTAATTAGCCCTAATGGGGGGCACATCTGCCACTTGCCTGAGACATCATAATCAAAGAAGGGTCCACATTGTGGAATATCAGAGTTGCACTTGTCCTCACTAAAACAAGAAAAATACCAACAACCAAACCTCAGGAGAGAATTCATCATCTACCAAGCACTTGAGCACAGCTGTATCAGGTCTTTCTTGTCACTGCCTGGATGATTAGTGACATATCATTTGTTTGCTGCAAAAGGCAAGTAAGTTGAGGGAACAAAGCTAGTAATTAGAGCAACACAGCTCAGATGAGATGCGTGCTGCCTAAGCATCCAAACCAAACACTTGGCTCTGCTTCTTTGGATGGCATTTCTCCTACGCCTACCCCAGAACAGCAACCAAGCTGATTTCAGACCAAGGAAGAAGAGTAAAAGGGCTAGTAAAGGGACAGCCTTCTGCTTCACACCGCTGCTCAGTGCTTTTACATCCACATCCAGACAGCTAATCTTGCAGGTATTTTGTGAAATGAAAATGTACAGTTATTTCAACTGTATAACCTTAGCATCTAGTGTGTACCAAGATTTAAGAACTCCCCATGAAGATATTCCTAACCCAAGAATACAGTATAGACAGAGTTTTGAAAAGAGTGTAAGCCCTGCAGCATGCTCTGAGAAATACCAGCTCTGGGCTTGCTTGAGCCAGTGGAGAAATGAACTGTAAACCTCAAGAGGACTAGTGCAAAATTTCCAGCATGAGCCTTCTCCACTTCAAACCAGATGCCCTTTATTCTGATTTTCTCAGACAGTAGCAAAGTGCTCTACTATCAAAGTGAGGTTTAACAGAGCCTACGCTCCATCTATGCAGCCAGATATTTATCAGTAATAATCAAGATCTGAACTTTTTCCAGAAGTCATATGGCCACTGGAACTGTGATCTCTCTAAGGAGCATCAAGAGCTTTTCACTGGCTTTAAGCATTAATCGCATCTTTCTTCCTAATGTATCTGGCATCTCTGTACGTAAGACAACTATTTAGAAATGATGGTTTAGCTTATGTGGCATATCCCAGAAAAAAAAGACAAAATGTTCTGTCTATTGCTGCTTTTAAGACAGTCTGCTCATGGATCAGAGAATGTTTAAATTTAGGTGAAAACAAAAATATCAGCTGTATTTAAAGACATGGATGAACAAGTCAGAAAGTACCAGGCAGCACATGTTCCTTAAACAATCAGCTGCCTCTGATCTTCTCAAAACTCTTAATGAACCTAGTGGATTTGGCTCTTTAATGTATAATTGTCATTTAATGTCACTGAAAGGTTCACCAGGGGACTCAAATGACAATATGAGACCCAGCACAGACTCACAGAAGTTCCTTCATAGCCACCTGAAGTGTTACCATAGCCAGATCTGCACTGATCTCTGCTAATTCATACAAGCTGTGTGTTGCTGGCTGTGCTGGGGCAGGGTAGGCTGAAATAGGTATATTTGTGCATGATTTTTAAGAAGCGACTTGTGTAGCAGAAAAAGATATTACCAGACAAGGATATATATGGAAGTATAAACAAAGCAACCAAAACCTCTCAGGGATGGCAGTGTTGGAAGCTGGGAGTATCTCCAGCTTTGCCCAGGGGAAAGACAAGCAAGTAAAGATGGGATTCAGAGAATGCCTAATGACTAAGGACAGGGAATACAGATTATTGGCAAAACTGAGGGCAACTTAAATGCAGGTTGGGCTAAGACATTAGCAAAGTTACCCCTCGCTGTAGGTTTGTCTGAATTTAGTTGGTTTGTAGCTGACAACCCAGAGGTGTACTAGAATCTAAATCCACAGGACTTCTGTTATTCCTTTGAGAAATCACTGATGTTCAAGTAAAACAGTGCCAGCAAGGAGGATGAATATTGGAGTCTTGGGCTGGTCAAACTAGCAAACAAAAATACTACTTTGTAGCAGTATGGTGAATGCAAGGCAAAGTGGCCACCTTAGCTAGTGACTGGACATTTGCAGAAATATAACTGAAAGATTACTTAGGTCTATTTTAGTATACCTAAACGTGCTTTGCTATAGGCAAATATCTGTATTTCTCTTCCTTCCATCTGGTGTCCAAAAGAAAGTAAATGAAATCAGAAAAACGTCTAGAAATCTCCCGATAACAGTATATCTAAATGAGATTCTCGGAAACATGCCTTGACCTTCAGCCATTCTCAGTGATTGAAAATACTGGTTTCCAACATTTCTTATTTCCACTGAGCGAATGAGAATATTCTTTCAGTCTAAAAGTTCTCCATCTTCACTGAACTTTTTAGCTTAGTCATCAGTACAGATCCGTTCCCATCCAAAGTAGTGCCTTTTGCCACCCAAGAAATGACAAGCAGCTGAAGGAGTATATGTAATTTCCTGACTGCATGCCAGCTGTTCTCAGAGGCAAGGGCAGCACTGTGGGAAATGAAGGAACAACCAACTTTTTTTTTTTTTTTTCCCTTGTGCATCTTTAAGGACAGGAGTTGGCACTGCTGTAATTATCACCACCTTCTCCACTGGCCACAACATGCTTGCTGCATCAAAACCTGCTGAACTGCCTGTGATGCTTTGTCATTTTCTATTTACTTCTGTTCTGCTCTGGGGTTTGGCTGCGCTGGAGTTAAAGAGCAACCTCTAAAGTTACTGACAGCCCTGCTTGTTCCCTACCAGAATCTAATCATAAAGAATTTTTTGAACTCTGGATGACTGTTGATGATTGACTGATATATAGCTTTTCACTCATTTTAGCCATGTGACAAGCTGATGTGAAGAGCTGGGGACCTTTTTTTATGCTCCAAATAAGAGATCAGATCATATCCACGGGCAATGATGTAGCGCTAAACTGAGAACAAAACATCAAATGTATGCCATTGCTCTGCAGCTCTGATGCAAAGTAACTGAGCAAAATATCACTTTGTCATCACAGAAGAAATGCAATCATTCTGAGTGTGCTTGAGCTGACCACAGGAGATTGTGAGGTTAGCCAACATATGTCTAGGTAGCTAATTGGTACTAATTTCTTCCAAGTAGCATAGAGTCTAGAAACTAACTGCAATGATTACTTTTCAATGTCTTTTTTTTTTAATGTTTTAGCTGGATTATTAGTTACAACATACATGTCTGGGTGGCATCTTGACCTCAGAAATTTCAATTCTCCTTACAGGCTGGAGAGACCAAGGTTTTACACATAGATTTCTTAAAATACCAGAGGAGCTGGCAGCATTTGCTGCTAGCTGGAAGACTCCATTCTCAGCCTAGTGGGCCCCTATGAAACATGATTCATTTAACTAGTGACAAATAAGATCTGAACTCAACAAAATTTAATCAAAATGGGATAATGTCTGCATTTTCAGTTGAGGCTCTTGCATGGATTTAGGGTGAGCTTTTGCTTTCATTAGCTCTCAAGTGTCACTTTTCTCCTTTTTTTGCTTTTTTGAAATTCCTTCTGGGCCTGCATTATTGCTGCAATTTGCTTCACCTCCTTTCACATAGGGTTTTTGTCTATAACAGCCCACTGTGAGTGACTGTAGCTGAGATGTTTTTGTGAAGTAATTGTTAAAAAAGAATAGGTATTTAATTACCTGTCCCTTCCCATCTCATTTCTTCTGTAAATTATGAAAGTAAGTAATCCCCAAATCACAATAATTTTGAGGTGTTTTCTTTTTAAATCCAAATCTAGCAAAAAAAAAAAAAGGCAAGCTTTTTTCCAGGCAGTGATTTGTTTGCCATTTTCCCTCCTGTGACTTTTTTCTCTCACCTCCCTTCTCATTTGTTTTTCCCTTGTTCTAAAGACAAGAGGAAATTACAACTGCCTGGATCACACTCGAGGTTTTGTGTAGCTGCATTTCAATGAACCCTTAATACTCACTTCTGAAAATCCCCAGTTTTCCGTTCCTGAAGATTAAGAGAATGGTAGGAGATCTCCCAGTAGCCAATTCTAAAACTTGGGGTAAAGAAGATGGACCAGGCATCGTGTGAGACAACAAGAGAACCGTGCTGGGGTGTATGTTGCCCAGAGCTGGTCCCATGTGCTCCTCCTCTTACTTGAAAGCTTGTGGACACCTTGCCTTCCCGGTTGTTGTCTTTTGGTTCGGTTTGAGCTTGGGCTTAATTTGCCACAAGGTTCAGATGCGTGGAGATTTTCTCGCTGGGCTCTTTGTTTCCTGGCAAGACTGTTTTCTTGGGAAAGCAACAAAAGCATGCAGCTCTCTGCCAGGATTCTGTGGCTCCTATGTCCACACTGTCCCACAGCTGACTCTCGGGAACAAACGAGGCAATAGGGATCCCAACTTCTTTGCTGGCATTGTGTTTTCCCACCGGTTTCCTACTCCACTTCTCTTCTTCAGTCCTCTAATTTTCTGCCCTTTGTCTTTGATTGTGTCAAGAAAATTGGACAGGATTCTATAGCCCATTTTAAAAATGAGATGTTATGTTATATAGCCCTTCAATGAGAAGATCCATTATGTATTTTAAAGTGGCAACTTGTGTCCATCAGCCTCATGTAAAGCTGCTCAGCATCATTAAATGGTTGCTGTATGAAGAACTAGCTGAAGATTAGTTGTACTTTAAATAATCATGATTCTCTAATGCACACGTTATTTTGTAGAAAGCCTTAGCCTACCTTAGATGAAAGATAGCATGAATGTATCTTCATCAACACTGCAATAATAGACTAGAGAATAAGCCAGGATTTCAGTTCACAGCCCTTGCGATAGCCCAAATCTAGAGCTAAACATTATAGTTCCTCTCCAGGAATTTACACTGTGACTGCTATGTGATCATGCAAATAGCTGTAGGCTAAGCTCAGTCAGATGATATTCAGTATTTAATCTTCCTCTAGGAGCTCTGGGAAGCTTTGTCCGAGATATGGTAAGATTTCACTTCTCAGCTTACAAGGGAAAGCAGAGCTTTACTAAGAGATCAGAGAAGCGCAGTAGCCAAAAAGAAGAAAGGCCCATTTGGGTTGGAGACCAACTTGATTTTGTCTTGGGTTTGCTGTTGCTGTGGTCACTGTGGATAGCACTGATTTCACATGAACACCCACCGTGCGGTACTACCTGAGAAAAAATTTCCAGAAGCACCCAGTACTAACTGGTTACTAAACTAAAGCCAAACCAATTTTGAAATGAGATTCCTTTGCATGAGGCTAAATGCAGCCATCCTGACAAGTACTGTGCAATAACCAATGCATAAAGAATAACATTGCTAGATGTTGGCTAGAAAAATGCTGCTGCACTTTTGCCATCTGTTGTATGGAAACATTGTTCTGCTAAGTGTCAGGCCCTGATATGAGCAGTTGCTGCATTTGCTCACGTAACTAAGTGGCCCCAGAGTCTTCTCTGCCACACTGCACCTTTTCTGCCCAAAGTCTGTGAAAACCCTATGTTCACACCGCACTGCTGCTAAAATCAGATGGTCGTTGTATTTCCCACTCATTTCCCCTGAAAGTTTTACTGCTACCCGGTTGCCAAAATGCAGTTTTGTGTGGAGACTGGCCTTTTACAAACGTGAGATGAAGCGGGACCAGCCACTGCTGGAAGGGTAAAGATCTTGCTGAGGCTGTGCCCGTCTGGTCGCCTTTCCCCAGGCAGCGGGAGAAGGCCTGTTCTCAGCCAGGCTTGCAAAGGGCTCCTGAAGGGCGGGCAGAAGGTCCAGGCTAGCTGTGCTACGTATCATCGTGTAAAGACAAACCAAGCAAAACACCAGGAAAAGCAGTAAAACTAACAACGATACAAAAACACTCCCAGAAAAGCAGAACAGTGGAAGGGGCTAATCCATTAAAAGTAAAGGTGTTTGCTTTACTGGTCACAAAAGAGAAATGTATTGAAGGCCTTTCCACACAGATCCCTGATAAACAAAGCGTTGACCTGTTGAAGAAGAAAGTCTGATAAATGAACACATTTCATGTGCACAGATTCAAAACAACAGTAGCAGAGTGCCTTATCTCCCCCCCGTATTTTTCATGGCTATCTATTACAAGAATAAATATATGCACAGTGAAAATCAGTATTTGACAGGTCTCTCCTGTACAGCAGACAGCTTTGTGTTGTGGAAGGATTAAGAGAAAGACTTCAAACCCTGTGGGTATTCATCTGACTTCATTTTAACTACTTGAAGTCCAAAGAAGCTGCACACCGGCCTCTTTCTTCTTCTCTGCTCTGAAGGAACTTGATGTTGGGGAAATGAAGTTGATCAGGTTAGTTAGGTGTGAGATATCCTTGGTAAATACACGTTGCATATCATCCTATTTTCCAATTAAGCCTGTGACTGTAAACATGCTTTCCTTTGAAGTTTGTTTGAGAGCCTGGAATATTGCTGAGATTATACTAACAGGCCTGTTGGTTGCAAAGCATGTTTTCATCTTTTGTTTATATATAGGCAATATATTTCCCATTCCCTTCACAGGCTTCTTAGAGGTCCATGTTCCAAAGCCAGTGATTTTATAAAGCAGTTGTATTTCTCTTCTGGCATAAGAAGTATCTCATCTACTGCTCTCAGACATTTACTTCCATCTTAAGTCAACTGCAAGGCCTTGTCTCCATGTTCAGCTCCTCTTCTTTCTCATTTTTGAGTCATACTTGTCTTATCTTTACCTTAAACCTCGTACTCGCCATGCAATGTCCTTGATTCATCTATTTTTGTCCTCTGTTTACTCCCACGTCAGGGAAATTCCTACTTTTTGCTTTCCCCTGTGTGACGGATCTCAGTCTCGCTATGTCAGTTCTGACCTTCGCCCACCCCAGCAGGGCACAGCTGGCTTTTTGCTGCTGCTTTTCAGCAGAACCAGCCCTGTTTGCCCTCTTCACTCCTTTGTAGCCAAATAGTGTCATGGAAGAGATTTGTTCTCTGCTCATTCAGCTCTCCTGCACCTCTGGCTGTAGAGGAAGCCAAAGTGAATTGAAGGGACTTCAGTGCCTGAGCAGCGACGAGAGGACAGGATTGTTAACGCTTTTTATCCAGGACCTGACACGAGCATCTGCAGTCAGCAGTCTTCCCACTGCAGTGGGCTTTGTTTGATGCTTTTTGTGAGTCATGACATGGGCGAAAGAATCCACAGTTCATAATCAACCTATACAGAAACCTATTCCCTCACCAGTGGCAGTTTGGCTTTTTTTTTTTTTTTAATAATCTGCAACACCCAGTGCAAAGGGTTCATGCTTATAATAGCAGATTTTCCATGGCTTAAATGGCAGCACTCTGAAATCAACAGTTCTGTACTCATATTTAATTTAAACTTCAGGTATTGCATCTTAAAAGTAATAATTGATTATTGAAAAATAGTTGTGGCATAACTGTGTAATAATTTTTCATAAATTATATAGCTGTTACTCCTCATTTAATATGCTTTTTAAATCAACTACTATTTAACTGACAATAGCTACCTTATGAAATCCAAATTAAATATCATGCAGCATCATTTCTGTCATTAATCTAGAAATTCAAGCTTACGTACTTTCCAGTGGTAAGCCATACAAAACTGCAGCCCTTAAATAAACAAAATTAAGCTAAGACTTTAAAAGAATAGTAAAAAAAATTCCTTCTAACAAACAAGCGGTAAACTGATAATGTCTTTGGGGTCTCATTGACTTATATCACCTGGGTCATAGAGAAAAGTCACTTTCTCCTTGAAGAATCCCAGTAAAATCAATAAGACTTAACTGATGCAGTTGTTTGGCTAGTTGGTGCCCTTATCTGCAATCAGTCTACAAAGCAGACTTGGTTGCCAGACAGAGACCAGGAGCTACAATTCTTGGTGTAGGGCTGGATGGCGGCGAATGCTGCCGGCAACGTACAGTGGTGCCTGACGCTGAGTGTACAAGAAACGACGGAAAGTGTCTAAACTCCTTCGTCATGCTAAAACACAAAAGATGGGAGTGCTTTACTCCTGCAAAGACTTGTCAGAGCCACACAAGTTCCTGCAAGATTTCCTGTTTCAGCGAAGTGCATTCTAATCCTCTGCAATTTCTTGACTGAAACTGGGATAATAGGAAGATCTCCATGAGATTTCAAAGCAAATGTGGTTTGAAAGGTTTTCTCATCCTTTGTCCTTTTTCTTTTAGATAGGTCTTTCAGACCTTGATTTGAAGGTGATGTCTAATGCAGCCCTTCCCTGATGACAGGGTGACTGCCTTTCATTCTTAAATCACAAATAATTATTTATGTAACAGTATGTAAAATAAAAATAATACAAAAAAAGCTCTGGGTATTTTTAGCTGATGTCTTGGTTTTACCTCTTATTCCTTCATAGCTTAAAACTTATGAGAAATGGACATATTAAAAGGTGCTGTAAACTATGTTTTCAATCATTCATAAGCCTTTTGGAAGAGTCTTTTTAACATCTTAACATTAAACTCTTGAAATTGGCAGTCTTAGGAGCCCATCTTCTGTCACTTCATATTTTCCTTTTGCAAAACCTGAATTTTCCCATTTTCCAGGGTCTTCTGCTTGCAAGGCATGTGGATTAAGACTGGTCCACTTGTTTTAGTCCTGTGGATTTACACTAGTGTCATGAATGTGCTTGGACTCAGCAGGAGTGTTCATGGTACTGAAATGTTGCTTGTGTTCATTATCGCTAGGGATGGGGCTGTATAACGAGGCAGGAAAAGAGTTTACGTAATAATGGGAATGAAAACAAAAAAAAAAAATTATGAAGTAATCTATTCTCATTTCAAGTCCTGAAAATATTCTGGTGATACTTTCCAATCACATGGGCCAGAGTAGTGGCAAAGTTGTAGCGGCAGCTCTAAACCCAGAAGACTTTAGGCAGTACCATGTCCCCTTCTCTGTGAAGGAAGGAAGTTTCCTACCCAGGGTAAGAGATGCACTTCAGGAACATGACAGGAACCTTCTTCCCAGAAACCTCTGGATCATCTTATTTCAGCATTGCCCCTCCATAGCATGAAGAGAGGGGAAAGACTGATAGGCTAAGCTGGGAATGGATATTTCAGGCTGAGATTTGTACCCAGTGCAAGTTTTGCTTGGAATCTAATGGGTAACAAGTCAGCGTAAATGATCATTAACTAATGCAGCATTATACCAAATGGACCCATTATGCTTCTTTCTGTTGCATGGAGTGCAAAATAAATTCTGGATGATGGGATGTATTCCTAGGCAAAGAGGGAATTTCAGGGAAGAAAGAAGCCTGTGTGAGTTCTTTGTTTGTTTAATAGGAGATTATAAAAAATTATTATCCCAGGCTAAGTTATGGCATCATACACCATAAAAATACACAAGTAACGTATCTAATTGTCAAAGCCAATGTTATACCCAGTACTTACAGCTTATCTTAATACACTAAGTCTCACAGTGGATTTCCTGAAGGTGAATACAGTATTAAGAGGGAGACAATCAGATGGCAGGTCAGGAAGTTTTATTCCACACGGGCTAATTTTGTGAGTTTTGTCCCAGTGCCATAATTGACATGCTGGCTGATGGCAAATGAGAAAAAATGGGTGGTGGTGGTGGTGGTGCCATTTTTCCTCTGTGAAAGCACCTTATGCTCTTGGTTTTGTGTAAAGAGCATTTGCAGGAAAGGGCAGGACCAAGCACAGGTCAGTAGGGACAGCGAGGCTGTGAGATGCACGCTATTCCCTTGTCCCATTGTGCACTGGACAGCGCAAGAAACGACCAGTGAATCCAGCACAGAGTCCAGGCAGCAATAACCTGGCACTCTGGCACAGGCTCTGTTCTCAGTTCCCTTAGGAAATCCATAGATTTCAAAATTAACCTTCTTAATCTCTAATAGCAACAGACTTATGAGAGATTATAATTGTTGGTTCCAGTGGTATTGCTCCAGTGGGTGGAGAGAGCGCCTGGAGCCCTGAGTCACAACTTTTTTAAATATGCCTGACCAAAAGCATTACGAAAGCAGTGTGTCAAAATCTTCTTTCAGTTGTTTGCACTCTGGCTTACTGAAAATAAGCCTTTGTGTACCTAAAAGTCACTGGTATTTTAGTGTCCCACACAACTGGGCTGAGGTGGAAGAGGCTGTCATTTAATTTTTGTCTTTGCAGCCAGAGTTGGTTCCTGGAGCTCATGTGGCTGAATATTAATATCCATGTGCCTGGTGTAAGCACAGACATATAATAAATAGGCTCGTATTACTAGTAATCTTTTGGTAAATACTGGATGCCTTTCCAAAGGTTAATTCTGTTGCCTAAGAAAAAGCATCGTGTTTTAGTGTGGGAGTTGCTAGATGAAAATACGTACGTTGCTGATGCCTGTGCTTCTGCTGTCCTGTCTGATGGAGATAGGGTTAGTTCTGCAGGACACCGCACCTATCGGTGGGAGGTGCTGTGCCAGGCGCTGCACGCAGGGCAGGAGGCAAAGCCTGCCTGCAGGAGCTGCCCGTCGGGCCCAGAAGCAGAAAGGCTGTGTACTGAGGCAGCAGGAGTTGAAGTCATAGCTTGGGGATGCTTCTTTTTAGTTTCCTTTAGAAATGATAGATCAGATCCTCCAGTTCTTTCGGTTTTGCTGCCTGTCCCCAAGATCAGCCCTTTGTCCCATGATACGTGAGCCTCTTCTGAAAACATGGCCCATCAAAAGAGGAGACACGATGGGGGAACAAGCAGACGCTGCACTTTCTAAACGATGTTCCCTATGTTCACTCTCCGTCTCTGGGCAGGGTACATTAATCTCTCGTGTTTATCAGGTGGCACATTAGCTAAAAGAGGCTCTGAGAGAGCATGGCCTGGTAGGAGCACGCGGTTCCCGAGTGGGCAGAGAGCTGTGGCTTGGGCATGGCAATTTTTTTTAAGCAATTCTGCTTTCAATTTCACATGCAAACTATACCTGGCAGGAAGAAAACGGAATGGGCTGTTGAGACGAGCAGAAAATCAAGGGCTATTTTAAACAATGTTTAAAAATCTGACCTTTTTTCTTAACCCTTGAATCACAGGCAACTACAGAGATGCTGGAGTTTCCCCTGAGCCTGAAAACAGGTTAAGACGGGTAATAGTCAAATAATTCTTTATGCTTTAAATTCATTTTGCTTCAAATTTTTTTCTGCACAAAGTGGGGATCTTGCATGACCAGGGAAGTGCCCCCTAACTCAAACTAGCCCTGGATAGCAACAGACTGTCCCTTCTGTGGCCTGTTTTTGTGGGAGCAGGGCAGGAGGCCACCCGAGGCCGATACATGGAAGTGCTGCTCTGCATTCATCACCCACCCTTGGCTGCTGCAGGGGCACGGGGAGGGAAATGCTTTGTGCCCCTCCTGTTCCCAGGAGATGCAGATGGGGAGGAAGGGCTGCTGCCTGCAGCCGGAGCCCTGCCTGTGCTTCCTTTAGAAATACTTGAGGCATTGGGTCTGCGTATAATTTACTCGTATGCGGGGCAAGGCGTATTTCCATTCCTTGATTCTGTGCGTCACATTTCAGCTATGGCAGCCTGGACCACAGCTTTGATTTGCTCTTTGCTTTTTCTGGGCAGTGAAAGAGGACTGATCCCCTGATTTAGCCACCTTAGTGGTCTGCCTGAAATGGTACAGAAGCCTCTCGTGCCTGCATGCAAAGGGAAGAGGTGGAGGAGGAACCATTAGTTAAGGTAGTGCTCATATTCAGAGTTTTCCTGTTCAAGAGTCGAATCGCAGTTTTGCAGCTCTGCTCCTGGGTTCAGCTTTCACCTACGCTCAGCAGCCTCTCTTTGGGGTACATCATGGCAACATCCAGCAATTCAAAGGTCCAGCAATTCAAAGGTCCAGCGCAAAAAAAGGCTCCACAATGACCTACACATCTTCAGCAAGCGTTTAAAAGACTGAAGGGGCCAATGGCTGTAGTCAGACCTGAGCTGCAGCTTGAAGGCTTCACGATTTCTACAAAGCCTGTCAAATCTCAACGAGAATCTAACTTTCAAAAGATTCAGTCACTGCAGGCTGACTAGAACAATAAGCCCTAAAGGATATCCAGTAACAGGTGCATAGCTCAGGGCACTGGATTTTTAATCACTTCTCTTGATGTTTGGTGGCTGCAGCAGCGCACTTCTTGCTGCATCGTTCATGGGTGGGAGAGGTCTTGCCTGCACGGCTTCTCACGCTGCCTAGGAGCAAACTGGAAAGCAGCGCGGGAGAAGATGCTCTAGCAAGGAGGAGAGCGCCATACTGCCAGCAATCTGTTTCTGTAATGGGGGAAAAAGAGGTTCGACTCACTGTTTCAAACTTTTCTGTCAGCAAGGAACTCCGGTCCTTTATTTATTATTTGTATTACAGTAGCACCTAGAGGCCCCAAGTTGCTAGGGTTTGTAGAGCACTTTGTAGGAGACCCTATACTGTTATAAGATAAAAAAAGGGTGGGAAAGGAAGGGAGAAAAGTGACCCATCTGAGGTGCTACAGTGGCTAGCAGCAGAATGGAAAGCAAAGCTCTAACTCTCCCAGGGGACACCCTGTTAAGTGCTGGGGTCACAGCATTTCAAGAAGCTACAGTGCCTTCGGCTCAGCTATAAGAAATGGCTGTCTGCTCACTTCTAGCCCTTCTTCAGCAGTGGTGTAAGCTAATCCATTTTATTTCACATTGCAAGGGATTAAGTCTATTATCATGACCTGGCTGAGGGCTGGTGGCATCTTCAGGTGTGCTCACTTGACTGTCTGTGATCAACTGGCCTCTCAAGTCTGAGCCCAATTCAGTGGCTGCACTGCAAAATATACTTGTAATTTTAGTTTGGAAATTTGCTTGTTCATTTCTGCATTGACTACAGAACAGCCAACTCTCTTCACTCCAGTTTTAACATGCTGGAACCCTGCCAGTTTCTTTGGTCAGAAAAAGATGGATTTATTGAATACAATGTAGAAGAACCGCTTCAGACATAACACCTCTGTGTGAAGTACCTACATATGCACTTCCCGGTAGTGTGGACCAAAAAAGCTTGCTGCTTCTCCCATCAGGTGCAAAACTGGCATTGACCCTGTTGGGAGGTGGAATGGGACTTAAATGTATATTTTGACGCATTTGCTACAACTCCTCTGAAATTCTACTAGCATTTATAGTAATAATAACTCTTTCTCATGAAAGAGGTTTTGATGTTCTAAAACTGCAATCTCTGCCTTTCAAAAGCAACACTTAAAAACTATGCAGTTTCTTTTTCTTACCTGAAGTTTCAGCACCTTTATAGGAAATATGAGCTGTAATTTCACTGATTTCCTTCTTTAAAATATGTTTTTAAGTAAGGGAAATTAGACCTCAGCACATTCTGTAGTTGTTCAAAAGAGCGCAGAACTACAATTTGAATGTTATCTAAAAACCTGACGAGAACAGGAGTAATAAGTGCAAAGTCTTTCTATTTATTTAGCTTCAGCCACCACCAGTGCTGAATTTATCCTTGCAGCATCTTTATGCAATGCAGATAAAGAGCCTCACTGTTTTGTGACTTGGTAATTCCAGCACAGGGTCCTGCCCATGGTCACACCAGGGTCCTGCTCAAAGCTGGAGGCACCATGATGTTCCTGGTAAAGCCCAGCAGAAGGACGAGACCTGCAAAAGATATTGGCCAATCAAACATTTTTTCCCAGTCGTTCCCCATCACTTTGCATCAGTTTTGTTCAGGACAAGTTCATTAAAGGAGTCCTTACAGTGATTAGCTCTCTGTTGTCTACCCATTTCACCCTTGTCTGCTTTCCTGATCCTGACTAATGCAAAGCCAGCAGTGATGAGGAGAGCCCTAATATCTCTGCCATCCCCTTGAGAGCTATCTGATGCTACCACTGTTGTTAAAGACAGACCAGCAGCACTTTGACAAGCCCCTCTAACAAAGTGCTGGCTCTTCCCTGGCTGACAGGCATTTTAGTGAAGCCCCATGGTTTTTGCCCTCTTACGTGTATTTTCACTGTGGAGCTGCTCGGTGAGGATCCTTTTCTTTGCTGTTATGTGAAGTGGTAGCAGGAGAAAAGGGATGGTTTTATTCCAGACTGATTTACAGACTTTTCAAATGCAGGTGGATGCTCAGCATCCCAGAGCTATTGGCTGTGCTACGGCTTTGCTCAGGTAACTGAGTTGGGATCTCCTCCCAGGTCGGAGACCTCTCGGCCAGAGTAGCACTCTCCTGGCACACACGAGTGGTTCTCCAAACCAGCCACCGTCAATGCAAGCACATTTGGCGAAAATGCTGAAGCACTCAGGTCCTATTTCACAAGGAGCAGCAGCTGACCCTTTTCTTTCATATTTTCTCTTAAAGCGAGAAGTTTTGAGTCCTTTAACCATTTAACCATCTTGTTGCAGTCTAGACTAGAGAAATTGAAAGGATCAACCCCAACATTAGCCCATTTCTAATTAGCCTCGTTGCCATAGCGACTTGGGGGGGGTTATTAGCATCAGCATTGCAAACTGATAGAACTGTACAACTTCTTTTGCAGCTGGGGAATGTAAAAAGTGAATCCAGCATTGAATCATGCTTGCAGGGTTGATGTTCAATCACAGTCATTGTATGCTCAGGAAAATGACTGTCATTCCTTACACAATGCTGTTTCACTTTAAGAGGAAGATGGCGGGGGGAGTGTTGCAGAGGAAGGTTGTTTTTTCCTCTTTCCCTGTTTTATCTGAGGCATTAAGATGAACGTTAAAATGCAAAGGAGCTAAAGAAATTCACATACTTTAAACTAGAAAAAAAGAGAAGTAACCAACCCTGAAGCAGTCAGTACTGGATGTGGACTCTGCCTCCTTTATTTTCAAATACTGAAGAGCTAGGATATTCCCAAGGGCTTTCTTATGAGGAACATGGAAATGTGCAGAAAGTGGCTTCCATCCTTTATTGATATTTCCTTTTTACTACGAGGAGTTGAAATGTGTGTATTTTTGATCCTGAGTGTTGTCATGGTTACAGGGCTACTTGGATGCTGCTTTTTTGCACCCCACGGAGGCTGCCGTGCTCGGTGTGTGTTGGAGCGGCTGCCCGTGGGTGCAGTTCCAGGCTGGAGGTGGTGGGGATCAGCCCCACCACCCAGCCCGCCGCGGGCTGGGAACCGCCAAACCTGGAGCAGGGTTTCCTAGGGACAGATTTCAGCCCCAGAAGGAAGGGTGGAAATGCCTACGAGGTAATGCTAGTGAAATACCTACCAGCTACCCAAGTATATCTAGCCTTAAATATTTTGGCATAAGCTACTCTTTTGCCTGGTGGTTTGATTAAAAGCCTTGTTTCTGTGGATTCCAGGACCAAGGGTGCTTTTTCAGCACAGACTTCATTTTAAGCTGTAGTCCAGAACACGGTACAAAGCGAAGCTGCATGAAGGAGAAAACGCTGGTGCTGATCTCCATAGTGTCGCAGGTCTGTTTGTGCATCTCCTGGAGAATCTCATGTCTGCCCACAGGATCAAGTGGTGGATGTACTGTAGAAGCTGTTGACTTTTCACTGAAAAATGGCAAATTATTTTTTTTTTTTTTTTCTGAACACAGCCCCAGCCCCCCACCTTGTCTTTTTTTCCAGGTTTTTAGCAAGAGGGTTTTCAGGTTTCCAAACCTATACAAAGCAAGTGCTAGGAAGAAAATTATTTTCTATCAAATGCAGACAGGCAGAAAACACCAATTTTCTGAGAGGATTTTTCAATGAAAGGTTGCAATTTTCCGTCAAGGGCATTTTTATTCTTTTACTAACTACATAAAAATGTCATGTCTTTGGTATTGCAGCGCTTTCCCCCCACACACAGTGCGAACGGAGACTCATAGGTTATTAAACTTTTCATTAGTTTTAAAACCACTTTGGGGTAGAATAAGGACCCTTGTGAGGAAAAGACAGTGCTATACATTGGAAACAAGTAGATTTGTGCTTTTTCACACTAAGCTGATACATGGCCTTGTGCAAATGACTGCATGAAATGCTTTCTCTCCTTTTACTGTGTAGACTATCAAGTTGTTTGGATGCAGATGTCTCTACCAAACCCAGGTGTCCTGGTTTCAGCTGGGATAGAGTTAATTGTCTTCCTAGTAGCTGGTACAGCGCTGTGTTTTCAGTTCAGTAT
>JAVKLA010000042.1:14042844-14074961 GCA_034782735.1 Sagittarius serpentarius | reverse complement strand
TCCCACTGGGTGGGGGGGGAGCGAGTGAGCGGCTGCGTGGTGCTGTGTTGCTGGCTGGGGTTAAACCACGACACCAGGACATCGTATGGTCTGCAGATATGCTTTGTGTTCATGATAATTGGGGAAAAAAGCATAAATGAATGGGGTGGGGTGGGACTGAATGAACAAACCAGAATTTGTGGAAGTTGTTGAAGTTTGAAGCAGTGAGGTTAGTGCATACACACTAATACACAAGTACCGTATCTTGACTCACCGCTTGAAGTATGAAAAACGTGGGTGGAAGTAGATGGGAACAAGTGGGGTGCCCTGTTTTGATGGACAAGCTTAAGTATAACTCTAAGATCAACAGACGGCAGCAGTGCAGTAGTTCAGCTTCCCACTCCTACCTCACCTTGCCTAAGGTTACAGGCTTGTCTGAGTGCCTAGTAATTAACTGGTGCCCAGGTATGAGTGGGCCCGATTCCCTTGTCACCTATACTGCTTTGATGTTGAAGGAGAATCGAATCTAATAATTGGGGACAGTGATTTGTCACAGATGAAAAATCCAATTCTGATTACAGTTAGAATGCAGATGTCCTGAATTCCTCTCTGAAAGGGGCATTGGACCTGTGAAAAATGCTTTGTGGGGCAACGAAAATGGCTTTGCCCTACTTCAAAGGCATTCGGTGACTCTGCCTGCAGCAGCAGGTGGAAGGATGAGCACGGTTTGCCAGCGAGGTCTTTGCACTCTGGCTCTTCCCGTCGCAGCTGCAGCCCCAGACTGAGAAGAGCCAAACGGAGGAAGGGCAGGAATGGTTTTCTTCGTCCCCATGCTCTGGGGGGCCCTTGCAGTGGCAGCAGGTTGGCATGTGGCCATGGACGTCGGGGCTCCATTTCCAACGCTGCTTCTACCACGGCTTTGCAGCACAGCCTGATCTTGGGCCAACTGCTCCTCTCCCAGAGCTGTCGTTTTACACCTCCCTGGGTGAAAGGTGTTTTGCTGCAAAGGGTTGGTATCACTGCAGGGATCAGCGAAGGGGGCGAGGGGCTATGAGTGATAGGTTGCCTTTGTGGATAACTGAAAGCATGTCAAAAATAGAAGCAGTATTTTAATCGAGAGTCTTTGTGATTCTTCTCCACCTGGTGAGCCTGGGAGCTACAAGAGGCTGTCCATGGTGGAGAATTAACAATTCTGATGAGAGACACTGCCAATTTGAATTGCTTATTTGGAGACCAGGGTAGGAGGGGTGTCCATTAACTTGTCTCAGGGATTTCCTATGCCTACCCCTGGCTTGTCATTAAAGGAGCAAAGCATGTGAAGAAATGTGTTCAGAGTGCAAATACTGGTATATGCCACCCTAAAGACCTATTTTACTTTTTTTCTTGAGCTGATTTTCTTATTGGAAAGTGCTATCAGACTAGCTTATACTGCTCTGTGCGCAGGGCTTCTTGCTGGTGAGACGGTAATAAGGACAACAGCAACTGCAAGCCATTTTCTTGGAGGGCTGGGGCTTGCATGAGGACCAGGAAGCACCACCTTCTGTCTGATCACAGGGTGCATCCCATTCTCCATGATGATCACAAATAAACTGCCACAGGGTTAAAAATAGAAACTGAGCCTTGTACTGCAAAGCGTCAGTCTCTGAGATCTCTTGGGACTCCCACTTCCAACAGGCGTCTCTTACAATTACCTTAAAGGCCTTGTTGGAGATAACAAGGTCATATACTCCAACTGGTCAAGTCATCGAGGCTTGTTCCCTTGCCTTCCTTCAGGCCTAGCCAAGCCAGCAACGAGGGCAGCTCCTGCCTGGGCTCCCCAGCTCTCCCAGGGCAGAAGCTGCTGTTTGTCTCCCCTTCCCTACCCCTGACAGTACCACACTGCAGCCAGTGCAAGGATGTCTGGGAAGATACTGGGGGAACAACATGTGTGTGAACCTTGCTGTGGAAGCTCAAAGCTGCTCCAGAGCTGAAGAATTCATTGATTCCACAGGTTGTCTTGTCCTACATGTACATGTGACTGTGGAGAGTATCTCTGGACCTGTCATGGTTTAACCTGAGCCAGCAAGTCGACACCATGCAGCTGCTTACTCACTCCCCCTATCCCCACCCCACCCCCTGTGGGAAAAAAGGTGAAGCTTGTGGGTTGAGATAAGAACAGTTTAATAGGACAAAAAGGAAGAAACTAACAATGACACTAATAACAACAAAAAAGTGACAATAATAAAAGGATTGGAATACACAAAACAAGTGACGCGCAGTGCAGCTGCTCACCACTCGTGGACCGATGCCCAGTTAGTTCCCGAGCAGTGCTCCTCCCTCAGCCAACACCCCCAGTTTATATACCGGGCAGGACATCCCATGGTATGGAATACCCCTTTGGCCAGTTTGGGTCAGCTGTCCTGGCTGTGTCCCCTCCCACCTTTCCTGTGCCCCTCCAGCCTTCTTGCTGGCTGGGCAGGAGAAGCTGAAAAGTCCTTGACTTAGACTAAACCTGAGTTAGCAACAACTGAACACATCAGGGTGTTATCAACATTCTTCTCGTACTAAACCCAAAACACAGCGCTGTACCAGCTACTAGGAAGACAATTAATTAACTCTATCCCAGCCAAAACCAGGCCAGGACCGCTTCGAATACCTAGTGCGTGGGAGAGTCCCACCGAATGGCTTCACCTGTGCAGCCCTCAAAGCCCTGTTGCCTGACAGGCTGCCTAAAGGCTGCCTGGGGGCCGTTTAAGTGCAATTCTCATTGATTAAAATTAACAAATACCAATGGGCATCTAAATCCCTTATGTGATTTTGAGAACTACAACAGCATTCTCTGCCAGAGAGAGAGGTCTATTCAGTACCGCTCTCCTGAGCTCAAATTTTCCCTTGGGTTTGCTTGCACATTCCTTACAAGAGACTGAAGATTTCTCTGGAACAGCCCCCGCTCTTTTATAGTGCTGCAGTCACACAAAATAAATATGAAGTGAGCTGATTATATTCCAGGAGCTACAAGATACCACGTGTCAGATCTAAAGCAAACTGACCTTTCCACTCCCAGGTGGACAGCTCTGACCTTCTGTGATGCTGATGAGAAGCATGAAAGAAATCATGATTAGGGGAAAATCATGCTTTATTAACGTAGGCAGAGCACAAAGAGCTCATGATGTAAAGAGCTGCCTCTGGGTGGTGGGACACGAGAAAGAAAACCAAGATGTGCGTCCATGTTGAGCTCTCATTATAACACTAACGGGAACAGGACAGCAGAGCTAAGAGGACGGCAGAGACGCGTGATGGGGAATTATGCTTTGCTGTAGAGGCTTTCTTGCGGTGACAGTTATAGCAACAGCAGACCAGGTTCCTGCTGGCTCAAAGCCTCTTTATAATGCCATTTTATAGAAGTGGTATTATTTGGCAGAGGAAGGCGGGAAGTCCTGGTAACTGCAGCAACGCCCAGTTGAGTTTGGTAGGTTTAGCATTGCTACAAGGTACCAAGGAGCTGTTAATGAATAGGGATATTTTTTGTGGCATCTGTTTTTGTCACGGTAACTGTGAGGCACAGACACTCCCCTTTGCAGGTTTGCGGGGAGGAGGGGAGCAAGAAGGGTTTTTCTTGTAAAGCAAACATAGCTTTAGAAACTGAGGAGGCTGGTGGGAGGGGAGGAAGGGTGGGGGGAGAGCAAGCAAGCAAGCACATATTATATTCCAACAGTTTCCACGGTGACATTTCATAATCACAACTCTTGGGGGAAAATGCTTCATTGCAAAAGCTGGAGGAGGCAGGATGGCTTTGTGGATGCAGCGGAGAGGGACAGCTCTCCCAGCACCTGTGGCTCACCATCCGGAGGACTTGGAAGCAGGGGCCAGCTAAACTCATGAGGCTGTAGCACAAGCCCTGGGCAAGGAATTGAAATGCATAGCAATCATCGTCTCCTTCCTTTTATTTCAAGGAGGAACATTTATAAATAAATATGATATCATCACACTAGATAGGAAGTCTAAATATCTTCCGTTTCTTGGCAGGAATGAGGAAGAGAGATGTACGTAGAAAAGAGCCCATAAGATGTACCTAGCAAAGCACAGTCTAGTAGCTGAAAGCAGCCTGTAGTCAATGAATTAGGTCACCAGGTCTTTGCATTCCACATTGTGTCTCTCTCTACTCTCAGTCCTGGAGTTGTAGCATGCAAGTGAGCTCCAAGCAGATGGAAACCTGCCATTTCATCACTAGGGCTGGTTGCACAGAGTCCAGAAGAAACCAGCGCTTTGCAAGCAGTGAGTCTCACAAATCAATCGGTGGCGTATTACTCATTTTACAAAGCAGCACCACGTTCACCTGAATTGCTTCCAAATGTCTGTGGTTCCCTGTGTTGTTTTAGGCAGTGTACCATTTGCCATCATGCTGCTACAGATGGCAATAGCTCGTGGGGGCTTTCCTAAGAGACGTGGGCAGGGGAGGCAAGGGCTGTGACAAGTACACAAGGCTTTCATGCTTGGGGACTTTCCTTTAGCTCCTGCAGCACAGAGCTCCACTGTGGATTTCAGTCCCAGCCCCCCCGGCATGTTCTGCGAGTTCAGACATCTTGCTTCCTCTGTCAATGTCTCAGGTGCGATAAACGCTTTTTTTCTTATATCGCTGACCACTGGTAGCTGGGTGATCAAAGTTTTCTGTGGGCAAGGTGGTATGATCCTGTAGGTTGAATGGTGCTGTTTCAGCAGAGGTTAATAGGAGCATTATGTTTCCTGAGTAATGACTCAGTGCAGCTGCCCGATAGTCCTAGACTGTATCTGAAGCAAGTATACTTAGATGGATATTATTTCTAAAGAAATTACTGCATCTTTATATTCCCGAAAAAATCTCATTTGCTTTTTTTTATTTTGTGACTGAAGCTGCACATCTCTTTGCTCTGTCTGTAGGACTCCATGGAGCTCGCTAATGATCTGCTCTCATCTGCTTCCCACTCACTCTAATTGCAGGCGTTGTTACACCGGGTTGCAAACTTTGTGGTTCACTGGGTGATGCAGTGTTTGTGTGCTGTTCTGTCTTGGTCCGTTGTTGGGAGTACAAAGGAAGTCTAGCTTTTTGTTTGTAATACAGCACTGATCTGTGCTTGTGATGTACAGAAAGTCTTGGGCAAAAATCTTGATGAGCACAGAAAGTCTCTAAATATGGGACACCTCCAGAAACACACAGTGTAACAGGGCCTGTATCATCTTTCTTATCTCTCCCTTCCAGCCTGGAAACCAGGATGATTCTTTAAAGACGACATTTGTTTCAGATTATATCCTTAGCTCTCTGTCATTTCTGTGGTGTCTAAAGGATGCAGAGGAGAATTTATAGATAACCTATAGAGTCTCATCCACCCACTAAGCTTTACAGCTTTTTGCCCAAATAGAGCAGCCTAACAACGATAGCTCAGCTGAGGACCTTGCTATTGAGTGTCTGTAAAATGCAGGTCCCCTGCAACAGCCCGTTGCACAGGGGAGACCAGCTGCTGCCACCGAATGTGTCCCCTTCCCCCTCCCATTACACATCTGCAGAGCTGCCAGCAATGTCCTCTGGCACTTCATAGTGACTGGCCACACTGCAGAGACATGGAGGGCTTAGATGCTCCGGCAGAGAAGCGAAAAGCTGGGACATCCCACTGCTAGCGACCTCTGCCACACGTTTGTAGAAAATTACTTTGTGGAACTTAAAAAATGTTTTCGGAACCGTAGAAGAGGATCAAAGACACACCTGATGGAGTGCCTCTAGGCCAGCCAGTACTTTGAGTACCTGGAGCTCTTCATTCCCTGTTTATTTCTTTTTTTCAGCTAAGTGGTGCCAGTCTTTTCATTCTCCTGAAGCCTTTCTGTTTCTTCTTTATGCTTTCTCCAAGAATGGATGGGTGTCAGGTTTCCTATTTGTTCAGAAACTCTGCAAATCTCAGTTTATTCTTCTTCTTAACTGAAACCGAAAGCATTTTGCTTTCACACCCATTAAGAATTTAAACAACTTTTCATATAAAATTACAAAATGGTCTTTCGTATCACAGTGACTTTTTCTTCTGACAGTATTTTGAGGGAGTTCAGGTTATTTGTGCAGGGTCCACATGTGTAAATAAAGAAAATCTCTCCCTGTAGATTTTTCACAGGTGTCTATCTCCCGTCAGTTGTTAGCCCTTGTGAAATCCAACCCATTTAATACATACAGACCGCTAATGTGCGATACACCACGCTATGAGTGAGACCGAGACAGTCAGACAGGGCAGGATTTTGTATGATTGTGTGATTTGATCCAACATAGCAATTCCTATTTCTCTCCAAGATAAAGCATGGGTAGCAGTTAAGGAATGAGGAGAAGTGATGTGAATATCTGTATTGATTACAGAAACTAGTGACGGAAAGACACTGATGATTCTGGTGATTTTTTAGGTTCTCTCTTTTGTGCAGACTTCCCCCTTCCCAGCTGGTAGCAGGCTGCCTGTTACAGTAGGATGTGATGCAAGGACTGGAAATTGATATTTCTTTTCTTGACTCAGTTACTCCAGTTCAAAGCTTTGAT
This sequence comes from Sagittarius serpentarius, assembly GCA_034782735.1. Lineage (NCBI taxonomy): Eukaryota > Metazoa > Chordata > Aves > Accipitriformes > Sagittariidae > Sagittarius > Sagittarius serpentarius. Next base: position 14,068,459 of record JAVKLA010000042.1, on the reverse strand, counting down.
TCCTTTGACTATTAGAAAGGCGAAGATCAGCCACCCTAAAGCACAGCCCACATGTTTGTTTATCTCGCGTGTTAGCAAAGCAGCCTGGGAAACACTGAGCCAGATGGTAATGATGGGATCTTTGCAAGGCTGTTTGAATTGCAGCAATTGCTGTTGCTGCTTTTTTGTTTTTTTCTTCCTAAATCAGCATCCTTTTATCTTCCTCATTTCACGTTTGTTTTCTGCGCGTCTTCGGTTTGATGCCAGGGATTAAAAATGAGGTTTGATTCATATGTCAATATTAAACTGCATAATCACCTCAATCATTACTTCACTTCATCCGGAGCATTTGCAATGTTTTGGGAACTTTGAGTGAAAGAAAACTTTGTCGCCTATACGAACATTTGACTGAACTATTGATAACCGGAATTTCTGATTTAGGTTACATCCCCTGTGGGTGGCTTTTCACAGCAAATAATCTTCTTACCATATATTTTCAACAATATTTTTTGATACTTATAATTTATTTGTTTTTCCATTCAGTGAGAAAATAACACAACAGCACAATCTGTGGCAATAAGCTAGGGGGGTATTATATTCTGAAACAACAATAGAGCTACTGTAACTTTAATGTATTACCAGTAATTTCTGCTTCCTCTGGTGAGGCTTAGAGAAACATAAGGTGCTTTAATAACAAACAGGGATCCACCCACAACTCTGATTTATGTTTATGACTCAGCAAAGAACGTAAACTGAGACTAGGGCACAGAGCGTTTCTATAAGTAGTTATAAATCAACCATTCACCAGGAAAAAGAAAGAACGAGTACTAGCAGCTTTCCCTGTATGAGGAAGAGAGCGTTTTCGGAGTTGCAGATGGCAAAGTTTTCTTTTAGGGGAGTCAGTAAAGGTGTCGGTCAGGATTCATCACACGGAGAATTCGTAGTGTTTTCATGAGTGCCCACCTAGACGTCGACCCAGCACAGGGCAGCGTGCATCGCTGTCTATCTGAGCTGTCCCTAGTTGAGCGTGTCAAGTCCATTTGATGGACGCAAACCCGCCATCAGCAGGCCAGCTGGATGGTGGGACAAACAACCCTGGAAAATAAAGCTGCAGATCTGAATTTGTAGCGTTTAAAGCTTGTATTTGACTTGGACCGTGTGCACAGGTTACGTCCTTACCTGACTCCAGGAAAACCCCTGGCCCGTTTGTGCCGAAGGCTCCCCACCCAGCCGCGCTGGGCGGCCGTGAAGCCCAGCTCGTGGGAGCCCACGGCCCTCGCCAGACCGATCGTACCCCGCGGGCGCGCCGAGCCAAAGCACAGCATCCGTTTGCCAGCTGCTGCTCGGGAATTTCCAGCTGAAGGGTGCGCAGCGTTTTCAGTGCCACTCTGATTGGCGGGTTCATCTTCCAGTCCATTTACTTACTTAATTATCACACAGTGAGCAAGAAGTCATTTCTTATAAATACGGTAATAAGCCGATCAGGATGACAACAGAAGCACAACCTTGTACAGTTTGTGGAAAAAGCCAACTTTCCTCAGTTTCAGTTCGCATCAGGCTTCCCCCATCAACAGTCAGTGAATTAAGAAACAGTATCTAGTGACCTTAAAACATCAGTCCCCAGATGTCTGGCATCGGTCAGGACCTGCTTGGAGCTATCCTCTTCTCGGGTGTTGTCCCTGTCCCACATCTTCGCATTTTAGTGCATGCTGGGAAAGGATGAAGCTCATGTTTCCTTTAAATTCTCTGAGTTGCTTCTGGGATGTCAAAGCTTTTCAGTTGACAACCCCAGCTGCCGTGTAAAGGAGAGAGGGGCATAGACAGCTCAGGCCTGACTCATTGATGGTGGGAGATTTTTTCCGCCTGATACCAAACATTGCTACGGCTATTTTTGTGAAGGAGATTCTACCAAAAATTATTTGGCAACGACAGTTAGTGGATGCTGTTTTTCAGTGGTGTAAATAATATCCTCCAGGTTTAAAAGACTGAAGCAAGTGTCTGATGTAAAACAAACTACGTAGGCACGCATGGAAATGACCATAAAGAGCCTGAAGTCCCCTCTTTCTACTTCAGTAGGAGTTTTCTGAGTATGGATGAGTGAAGGGCTAAGGGCTTGGCTCCTTGTCCCTGCAGGTCTTGAAATCCCTGTGTGGGCTGAAACCTGCTTGACAAAACAGCACAGGAGCGCAGCGGGCTGCAAAGCCACTTTTGCTCCTCCGCGACAGCTCCACGTGCCAGCAAACACCCTGGAGCTGTGCCGCCCGCTCCTGCCTGGGTGATCCTGCGAGTATGTGTGTGTGTGCACGCACAGCACACGGGCGCTTTCCTAACCGTGTCTACCAGGGCCATTTTCGTGTGGGTGGCACCAGTGACTGTGCATATGTTTGCTGGGTGTAGGTGTGCCGAGGGCTATCGGCACACACGCTTCCCGGTACGTCGAAGCTGTGAATGGAGGGAACTGTCTCACCCCTTTTCCTTTTTGTTCACTTCCAGATTTTCCTCAATTTGAATTTCTAGAGTCTGTGCTCTCAGCATCTGTGCTACGATCATTCCTTGAGAGAGGTACATTATCAAAAATAACAACATTGAGGTGAACGAGGCAGGGAGAGAAGCGCATGTGACTCCATTAGCATTCATTCATGCCAAGGCTCTGCGAAACCCATACAAGAGGCTGTGTTGTTTGGAGTTTATTTAAATTAACTGTCATAATTACAATTTGCTCTTTATCAAAAGCCTTCTATAGAGATTGTCCAGCTAGAAAATAAAAGGAATTTCAGAAATAGTAGTATTTCAATAGCCTCTTTAAAGACATTCAGGAGCATCATGTAAAACACGGTGGGCACTGGGGGAAATAATTCTGCTGGGAGGTCGGACGGATGCCGAGTTCCATTGATTTCCTCATTTTTCAAGGCTGGAGGCTTCTGCATGTGAATGAATCCTTTGTTTTTCCAAGGCTTCTTGTACAGAAATATATCTGCTGCAACAACTGCTTATTTCCTATCCTGGAAAGCTCTGTCAGTGAAGTCAGACCATTCTGCTCGTGTGGACAACTTCATGTCAGGGAAAGCATAGCAAAGAGGAAGGTGGCAGACAGCCTCCCTCAGAGACAACATTCTCTGGCGTGCAAAACCTCGGAGCAGAAATGGGTGAGAACAAAAGTTCTCGCCCAGTACAGCAAGGTCAGCTCCAGGCAGAGCACAATGGGAACAGTAGCTCGGATGTATTCATTTTGTTATTCTCATGTTTGGAAAAGATCCTGAGTAAACCGGCTACACTCTTTTAGAATTCCTTTATAGCATTTCTTACCTTAAATTGGACAGCCTTTTTTTTTTTTTATAGACATATATTTACCTAATTCTTTACACTCAGTTGCATGTGTTAATCCCACAAGACCTTGTTGGTTATTTTCTGTTAACCACCAGATGCCTGCCTGTCCCACCTATGTCTTAAGAACCCTTTGAGACAAGATACAGCTCTTCAAAACTCCACTCCCTGATATTTTTAGTTGCCCCTGATTAAGATGGCACTGTGCAATATACTTATATGCTGTACTGAATAATTTGTTTTGTTTTCTGAAATCTGAAAGGAAGAATAAACTCCTTCAATTGTTTTTAGGAATCTAGATAATTCCGTTGGGCTCTTCTCTCAGAAGACTGGTGGATTGATCCGTCTTTCTGTTATGACCACTCTTGTGACATCGAAGAGTTTCGTCAGTTTCCCAAGACTTAATTCGGTGTTTAGCCAAAAGTTCAGAAGCTATATTGCTTTGATGTTGATTTAAAGAACCTTCAGAGCAGCTAGAGTTAATTCCTAACATCCTTGTGCTAACAAACCCTGAACAAAATGCTGTTATCTATAGGGAAAAAGGAAATGAATACCTTCTTAAAATAACGATCTTATTACTACTTATCTTGTTACACTGTGGTGAGGTTCTCCTTGTTAAGCCACCTGCACTTGGAGAGGTTTATAGACAAAAGCAGCATTATTAATTAATGCGACTGTGCAAGCTTTCTGTGAGCTATTACAATATTTTATTGTTATGGCTACCATTATTATTATCAGATAGGCTGTTTGGGACTTTTGAAAACGTGCTAGCATCTTTCTGTTGCGCTGGTTATCCTTCAGTGCCTTTCTTCAGATTATAAATGCAGCTGTTTCTATTAAATTCTGGATGGAAAGCAAGAGCCCATAAAACCTATCAGCAGGTTATTTTAGCCTCAAATCAGTATTGCTTAAATTATACAGAGCGAAGTGGAAGTCTGATGAAGGTGCTACCTATCAAGAGCAGATGTAAATTTGTTGTGCTTGAATATGACTCTGGGATGCTGGTCCCCCAGGCAGTGAGGCAGGGTAGGAGCATCCTTTGGCCACCTGTAACTGACTCCTGAGTGCCCAAACAATTGCTCTAATGAACTTGCAGTCTCTGGCACCAAGAGTCATTGCCCTGGTCAAGGGTGGTTTGGGATAAAAAGGAAACCATCCCAGAAAGATGTTTTATTGCTTGCCATAAGGAAGGCACAAGTCTTCTGGGCTCTGTTTTTTGCAATGTAACTCTACATACTGTCCTTGTAAGGGGCCACACAGTCGCAGGCATCAGTGCAACTCCTCTCTGATGCAAGGTATTAGGGTACGGTGCTGAGACCCTATACCTACTCTGGCTTTTATGTGGGTGTTTAAGCATTTTGTCATCCCAGAAGTCACAGTGAAATCCATAAAACTAGAAAGAGCCTGAAGATCCCAAACACTTACTTGCAGAGGTGAAATGAAGGCCTGTACAAGGATTGTGGTCCATTCTCATTTACGCAGAGCCTGTGCCCATAGCCACACAAGAGATGATTTTCCAGTCATTGTCACGTTTGGCTGTGGAGACAGCGCATGACCACGTATGATGCTGCTCTACCCAAGGACTGATGCAGCTGGCAGGAAGGGCTGTATGGGGAAACAAGCCTGTAGTTGATCTCTTTCAGAGGAAGCAGAGGACCTGCCAACAAAAAGGTGCTACGACCTCTGTTATCAAGACTATTCTGTTCATGAAAGGCTTGAGGATATAAAGAGTACTGTTGACTTTGCACCATGAAGTTATGTCACACCTGGGCCCTGTGGCCAACAGGGAATGTTTCTGTGCTACTGCAGGTTTTGTAGGCTTTGGTCACATCCCATTTCAGTTATCCTGCTCTGCAGAGTTCTCGTTTGTCCAACTGTTCCTTATGCGGGAGCAATTCCCGACCTCTGAACATCAGTCACCACTCTGTGATGCTCTTCCAGTTTAACCACATGCTTTTGGAGATGGGGAGCGGGGACCAGGGCAAGGCACTCTACACCAAACGAGGACACGGGGCACCTAAGTCCTAGTTCTAACTCTGCCACAAACATTCTTTTTTCTTTCTGTTTCCTCTCTGCTATTTACCCCTTGTGTGTATTAAGGCTGCATATGGTAACGGCAGAATCTCTGTGCTTGGACACGGGTACTCAGGTTCCGGCACAAGAAGCCCCAAGTTTGGTTTGGGACTTTATGTGTTTCAGAGGGGAAAGGGTGAATTTTCTTTCCTTTCTGAGATGTCTGTGGCTCTGTGTTCACAGCAGTTCTTCCTCAAATACTTCTAAATCCCAGGTTGTCCCTAGGAGCTCTTCTTTGTCATTGTTACTTTTATTTTCTTTTCCTCTTTTGTTTTTGAGCAAAGCTGCTTATGGTCAAATAAGCTCTAATCTCACTAGAACTGCTACAAACCAGCTCCTATAATGATCCAGGCTAAACCAGCCGCTTAATTTCAGAAGCGTGCCCTATCTGATGGTGCTGGTGAGCACAGATTCTTCCACATCAAGCACAGGGGTGAGATGCCTCGTAGGTTAACGGTGGGCAGGAAAAATCAACAAGAAAGGTGATGGGGGGGGTCCTTTTTTCATCCTTTGGGATCTCTTGTCTGTTCGTCTGAAATCCTTCCTTCCACTGCACGTTTGCAGGATCCGACCCTCTTTGTTATCCTAATGAGCCAGCCTGTAGAGACCGATCTGGTCCAGTCCTGGACCCAGGGGTGAGAGCCCAGGTTGGGAAGCGATGGATCAGAGGCAAAGGAGTTTAAGCCCTTTCTCTAGAGGAGTTTGCCACCTACTGATTCGCAGGTTCCTTCTAGCTCCTGCCAAGAGAAGTTGGAGGGGGAAAGCCGGGAATTTAGGGGTAGGTGGGAATTGCCCTTAGAGACCCCAGCCAGGAGCCTCGGGGGGAGGGGCGAGGAGGCGGGGGTGTGTGTGTGTGTGTGTGTATGGGGGGGATGCGGTTGTTGAGCCCCGACTGGGCGAAGGGGAAGGAGCTGGGTGGAAGCGGCTGGTGTGTGCGTGTGCGTGTGCGTGTGCGTGCGGTGTGTGGCGGGGGAGGGATGTGGATGAGGAGCGGGCTCTCTTTCTGTCTCCCGGGGCTCAGTTAATCCTGCTGCCAGGCGGTGCTCAGCAGCAGTCTCAGCGCTGGATTCCGAGCGAGGGAGAGGCGCGACCCTGACGGCGCAGCGGAGGGGAGGCGAGAGAGGCAGCTAAAGAGAGCAGAGCGGGGGAAAAATCAAATCTATGCTTGGAGCTGGGCTTCTTTTTCGCCAATGCAAAAGGGAATATGCAGCACATTTTTGCCTTCTTCTGCACCAGTTTCCTAGGGGCGGTCTTAGGGGCCAATTTCCCCAACAATATCCAGATAGGTGAGTGCAGGGCTCGGGGCCGTTTGGGAGTGATGTGCCCCGGCAAGTGGGTAGGGGTGGAGAGGGGGGCGGTGGGGGCAAACTGTGACCCCTTCGTTCGCTTGGAAAGGCAAAATGTGTGTGTGTGTGTGTGTGTATGTGTGTATGTATGTACGTACGTATGTGTGTGAGAGCCAGCGAGGGGGTGAACCGCGAGGGCTGGATTTGTGCGTTGGTTCCAGCTTTGCAAGAGCAGAGATGTATCAATTTGGCTTTGGGGGAGGGGAAGATTGGGAATAAATGCCTGCACGCACACCAACACAGAGGGAGAAAAGTGCCTCTGAAATGGAGGAAGCACGAAACAAATATCTGTTTCTTGCTCTGAGAAATGCCTGGGCTGCCATTGTGCGTTGCTGCATTTGCAAAATCAGCGGTTGCATGATACGTTTTTGTGAGGATGCTCTCATCTGTAGGTAACTGGGACGAGAGGTAACAAACAGGCGCGCTGTGTTGTTGTTGCTAAAGAATAAGGCCAGAGCTATTGGAGGAGGATTTTGCATTGAAGTCTCTTTTCATTTCATGCTACTTGCTTCCCCTGTGCACCAGCAGTGCCTGTTTGATTCCTTTCTACCTTCCTGTAACTTCTCAGCGCTCCTCTCCCTCCCTCCCCAGGTTTATTATTACTCTCCAATTGATCTTTATTGATGATGGTTTGTAACCTAGCCCCAGATTCTCTTCCCTTGCGTGCCGGTTTTTTTTCCCGCCTCCCATCTCTTTACAATGCCAATCAATTGCTAATCCACCAAGTTAAGGCAACTCCTGCCTGAGTCCAGCTGCACAGTCGGTGCTTTTACTGCTGTTGATACTGTATCCCTGTCTCCCTCCCTTCTTGCCTCCCCTTTACCCTAAATTTGTGCAACATCCCAGATTTTTTCCCTTTCAACAAACACATGTAATAGCTTAACTCGGCTACTAGCATCTTACTGCTCTGACACCCATGATTAGGCTGGGGGGTGGGAGGAATGGGGGAGGTGGGGGGATATTCATGCACAAATAGACCTTTCCACCCAACCAGGAGATGCCCTCTATACTAAAGATGTGCAAAGTGCCGTTGATAGCAGGTCCTTGCACATTTGTTTCTTCCCCAAGCCATCTGCCCTAGAGGGTGGGCATTGATACTTTCTGCTTCTTTATTTTAATTCTGCCTTGTTGCTAAGTGCTTTGTTTCCCTACTCGTAAAATGCCAGTAACAGTGCTCCCTTTAAATGCATACAGATTACAAGACAGCCTGAATTTAATAGCATCTTTCTGGAGGCTGTGAAGGGATCTGCTGCAAGCCAAGTTTCCTGCTGGGGGAGCAGCAGGAAACTTTTCCTAGGGCTGGGTTATCGCAGCACTTTGTTCCAGGTCCACGGAGGGAGAAAGACTCTGAGCCTGGGTCCAGCCTGGTCCCAGTTCCTATCCTATTTATATCATCCTGTGGTTCTGGGCTTGTCTGTACTTCGGCTCAGATCGATCCCTTTGAGGAGCAAGCTTTTGATTTTCCTGCCGCCTTTGAGTCTGGCCACTGTCACCTGTTAAATTTAGGGTTTTTCCAGGCAGCAAACTTCCAGTAGCAGCAGCTGTTTGGCCATGGGTCCCACATCGCTCTGGCTCTTGCAGCCACCCAGCACTGCGCCTGTCGGGCCAGGCTCAGACAGTCTGCCCCGCACCTCAGCATCCCATAGCGTGTGGGGAACCCCTGCACCCCTTCTGCAGCAACCCCCACCTCTTAGCAGGATTTAAACCGAGCCTAATTACAAATGAGAGGAGGAGGAAGAAAGACTTTCATTCCTCCTTTATGAAGGTAACATTGACAGTGTTTCCATTTCTGTTTCTTAAAGTTATGGGGGGTGAGGAGGTTGAGCCAAACCCCGTGGTTCACCCCGACCCCGCAGGCTGCCGGGCCCAGGGATGCATCAGGGCTCCTGTATGTGATCCAGGCATTACATAATGGACGGGCTGGACAGGTTGTCTGCTCCCAGCCTGGCCGCAGCAGGCATGAACCCCCCCGGGTCTTGCACACTGGAAGGTTTCGGAGCGTAGAGGCACTCCCTGGGCTGGGGAGCTGTAGCCTCTGCTCGCAGGAATATGTTGGACTGAAAAGGCTGCTGATACGGGTGTGCTTAAGACGTTTCTTCTTGTTGTTGTGTTTTTCTCCCCAGGGGGGTTATTTCCTAATCAACAGTCCCAGGAACATGCGGCTTTTAGGTTTGCGTTGTCGCAGCTCACAGAACCCCCTAAGCTCCTTCCCCAGATCGACATTGTGAACATTAGCGACAGCTTTGAAATGACATACACCTGTAAGTAGCGGCCTTTGCCGTGCCTTCTCTTACTTTGGTTTATTTATTCCTGACTGGGTTTTTTTTTTGTGTCTGAAATGTGGGACATCTTGCTCCAAATGTGCAACTCGCCTTTAGGGTCCGTGCAAGAAAGCCCCAAACACACGGGCACAGGATTTCTGAATCATTTTGGTTTGTGCTAAGACATAAGGATGAGGTAGTGCTGCAGTTATTCAGCATGTCCTGCATTTTCTCTTTCATTGCTTCCAAAGTGGTACAAAGCCCCCAACAATTCATTTCCTCTTGTTTTTCTAACCTCTGCCCAACTCATCACGTTGAGGTTTCATTCCAGTATTTCCTATAGCCCATTTTCTATATTTACTATAGTACAACAAAGACACCCCTTTCCACCCACGGGGTGCACAGACGTCTCTGTTTAGCATGAACAACTTCTTCAGCCCCGGTTTAGCCATCTGTCCTTGTAATTTAAGAAAGTCCTAGCAGAAAGTAGCAGCTTGGTGGAAGTGGAGTCCAGATCCACAATAAGGGGCATGCCTCATAATGACAGAGACGTAAGAGAGTTCTAGTTTCAAGAACCAGTGAAATCATTGGCTTTAAAGACAAGTATTAAAGACTGAATTCACAGAGTTGATCCTAGGGTGCATCTGCACCCTGCTAAAGCACAGCACATTAGCTATGCTGTTCTTGTTATATGATATAGTTGGGAAAAGAAAAAAACGTCTTGCCAGGTAATGCCAAGATTAACAGCAACGAATAAGACCAGGAGGGAACCAGAGGAAAACAAAAACCGTAACACAGCCCTATGGTTGCATTAGGGGCTGCTGCAGCGTTTGCTTCCCTTGCAGCGAGCAGTGTGGTGCCGGGCACAAGGGGCTCGCACCGCTGGGATGCGATGCACAAAGAATTTCTTCGTTCGACCTGGTGTCAGACACTGCTTTCACTCTCTGAACCTGTGTGTGTATGAGGACTGTCAGGAGGGACTGGAGGAACCCTTCCCTTTTTAGAGCCTGTTGGATTGTTGTTGGCTCACATCCGTAGTATCCTTGTGATTCACCGAAACATCCTCTCTGCAGTTTAGTCATGTGGAGAGTGGGGTAGAGGTGGACACAAACTGTTCTCTCTGCTAAGAAATACACAGAAGAGAAAAATGCTTTCCTGCAAAAAGAACCAGGAATGTACAAGAGGAGAATTAATAAGGCTCTTTGAAGGAAAAAAAAAAGTTGTGATTTTTTCTGTTGGAGGGTTTGCAAATACAAGATTGCAGGAACTTCCTGGCCAGTATGCCATAGGAGAGAGAAGTAGTAATTTGGCCACACTTTCATTGGAGTGTCTAATGACACATCTAAAGATTTTCCATTCGCCAACTACAAGGTTTCCATCAAGGAAGAGCAACTCTTTCAGTTCAGTCCAATGGCACTTCCTTGGCAGGAAAACTAGACAAATAGAAGAAAAAAGGCAGACCTTGTATCTATCAAGGGAAAGCATCACCCACCTGGGGTAGAGTTGCTGACTGTGGCTGGGGATGAGCTATTTCAGTGCTGATAGCAGGAAGAAAGCAGGAACTGCAAGAATATCACTAGAATAAATTCTTCATCTGCACACAGTTTCCCCTCCCTCTCTACACCTGCCACTAATGGTTTTGTTTACAGCATTAATGTTGATAGCAAGACCACGATACTAGTTATGCTTCAGAAATCTGTCATTAGTGCCATGGGGGCGGGGGTGGTCTCACAAAAGCCGAATGGAAGCAAGACAGCCTCCCAAAGGATGTTATATTTGAGCTCTATGTAGGGCACATTGTCCTACATCAGACCGGCAGAGCACTCCGCACAGTCCAACTTCACTTGTCCTCATTTTTCTTTTCTTATAATTAAAAAATTCCTAAGTTCTTCCAGACTATGGAAGGCAGAGTTTGTTTTGTAAGCACAAAAGAAGGTGTTATTCCATGTACCCTAGGGGTAAAAAAAACCCTACCAAAAAAAACCAGGCCGTTACGAGACCTGGTTTTAGTACTCTAGGGCTGGAGTGAAACTTTTGCCAGGAATTCTCTCCTTCCTCGTCTTCCAGCAAATTCCCTTCCCAGTTGCCAAGACTAGATATCAGCAGAAAGATACATTTATTTACAGAGAATAAAAACCCTGCCCACGCAGTGGTCCTTATCTTCTGAGAAAAGAGTGGCCATGCTACCAGTTAAAAGTACCAGTTTTTGTTCCCATGGAGATAGAGAACACGGCGTTTCCTTGTCATTGGCATTACCTGTTTCTCTGACGGTTAAGTCAAGGGTGTTCGGACCCTGTAAACCTGGCGCTGCCCCTATCAGGGTCTCCAATAGGATGTCTGAGGAAGGCTAGTAGATCCCAGCCCCACGGCAAGTCCTGCCTCCTGCTAGGATCCGGCCTCGTGTGCTAATTGTAGTCCTTATGGCAAGTGCCTGAAGCAGCATCGTTCAAAATACAGAATATATATTACGAATCAGTGGTGACGGCAGAAGTAAAAAACCTTGTTGGGCAGGTTGCGGGGTGATGATGAAGTGGCGGGATGAACTGCAGCAAAATGACAGCACCCGGTCTAAGGAGATCATATGCAAAATGTATCTCAGCATCAGCTGTGACACTGTCTACCTCTGCCTGACATATCTCTGCTTACCAGTTAAGATGAGCAAGCTTTGGTGTGACAGTGGGTGAATTTACAGTATGAGATGCACCCGTCTGTGCACAGGTGACAGTGATAGGGAGCCGTTAATGATGTGCTAGTGATGATTGTAAATTGGTAACAATAATACCCATGAAAGTGATAAATCTGTAAAATATCAGGAGGCTGCTGTTGTCGCTGTGGCAGCCCAACAATAACTCTCGCATTTCTGATGCTTCCAGTTGTGGACTTTTTGTCGTTACGCAGTGATTGTGAACACCTCTGTGCGGGGCGGCGTCGATCTACAGCTCCCGTGGTCCCTGTGCATAACACGTCAGTAGATTATGATTTTAAGCGAACCGTAACCATTAAGAAAGCAAAAATAGGTAGTAGATACAATGTGCGGTAACGTCATATTTTATGTGTGTGGTTGATGCTAATGTTGTTACATCACTGAAACATGGGCACGTTTCAACAACTGAAATACCTTCCTGAACTCATTCCATCCCACAGAATAGAAGGTAATGAACAGGCCTGTGTTAGCAGCTGGGTGCGTGGTGTGGCTTGCTGGTATGGAAATACACACTTGCCGCTTTGAGGGTTCTTAACTAAAGGTTGGGAGAGTTTATGTTTTTGTGCCGTTTCTTCAAAGGCCAAGGCAATTGTTTAGGGGGAAGGTGAATTTAGAGTCCTTCCTTCAGCAGAAGTATACAGCAGTGCCAGGTGACTATAAAGGGTAAAATGATGGTGCGGTGTAGCTGAAAGGTTTGCCTAGCGACGTAGCAGACCAAACCCCTTCTGATCAGCTTTAAAGACATGTTCACAGGCTCTGTCTTCGGCCATGTTTGGAAAAGAGCTTTACGGCCTCAACACAGTCGCTAGCAAACTCTGCCTTGCCGGGTTTTGCCGTGACTGACTGCGCTCGGGGCAGACCTGACACGGCAGAGTTGATGCTGCCGGTCAGAGCTGAGAGGTGCAAATTCCTGTCCCTGGGAGGTCCGCAGCGGACACAAGCACCGTGTCCTGTTGGCAGCAAAGGGATGAGACAACCAGTGCTGAGAATAGTTTTCTCGTACTCTTCATCTCAGCCTCCGTTCATGCACACGTAATGCACATCCCCATCCTGTGCACAGCCCAGCTCCTCGGGGAATACGAGTTGTTTCAGCCACAGCTCCGCAGCTTTATTTAATTTGTGGTGCAGAGACTCCTGCTTTCGGGCTCTGGCTGGAGTCCCCAGGCGAGCCCTGGCAGCATCAGGCAGCCGGTGGTGGTTGCTCTCGCTGCCCGGGGAAGATGATGGCCCAGTGACAGATTTCCCTGGCAGTGACCTGGGGGACGTGCCCTGTTGAGCGGTACTCCCAGAAGGTGAGTCACCAGCTTGGTAAATCTGTCCCTGCAAAACTCAGGCCACTTTGCAGGGATGACCAGTGGCTAAAAAAACCTCTGTTCAGCGCTGAGCCCTGTAGCTTTGCTGTTGCGGCCATCAGCTTTTGCATGCTTAGGTGTTGGAAAGAGGCTGAAAAACAATGAATTATTTATCCCTCTCCTTCCATGTACACACAGCTACAGTTACTGTGGGGTCCCTGTACTGAGTACTGGCTGTGGGTGCTGCTAGAATATCAACAGTTGAATCTGTTCTGCATATTAGAAAATGAACAGTCTGGAGTCTGTTCATATTTTATGAAGGCCTCCCAGCACCAATTAGAGAGGGATTTGTAGCGATCACTCACTCTGTGCTTATGTTCTTATCAATAGCAGCAAGCTTAGATCCAGATCAGCTATGAAATGAAGTATTTCTTTTTCTTCTTTTTCTTGGATACTTACGTATATAGATAGAGTATTTCTGGAGATTGCTTTTTATCTCTTAAATTACCTCTCAGAGACAGGAAGGAATAGGCACACATTTGAATGTTCTCAAACGAGGATCTAAATTTGGCTTAATTAAACAATTATTGCATGTTGAATTTAAAGGAAGCTGCTTTGTTGACAAACATACGATGGTCGCCATTTCTTGGGAAGGTGTTGCTGTAATTATTCCAGCAGCAATCAATTAAAATGCAATTTTTATAATTAAACTTCCACAGTCTAAATAAGCCCAGCCCTGTAATAGTATGTAATTGTTGTGGTGTTGGTAGAGTTGTTTTTATTTTCACAGTGTCAGAAATCTCATGTAGATGCTTTGGGATTTTTTTTTTTTTCCCTGCAGAGCTCAGGATGCTAGCTACGACTATCTAATGTGAGTTAAGCCATCAGAAACATGGATTTAGTGATCAGACACAGTCTGATTAATACACCATAGGTACTACGAGCAAATGCATCTCCTTAGATTTTGTAATAGGAAAAGATGTGATGCAGGCAGATGAATCACAGAGCATCAATTCACGTTAGATCAAACGGAGGTTAAGGATGCTCGTTTTCTGGCAGGGATGGGCTGCAGCTTTCTAGGAAGTGCATGTTTGTTTAGTGAGATGCTGGCACCTTACAGAGTCAGGTCCAGCCCTAAGGAGGGTGCTGATGGGTGAAATGCTGCCAAACAGGAGGAAGCAGGTCCTGGGGGTGACACCAGCCTCCTGTGTCCAGGGTCTCTGCAGGGGGTCTGGGGGGGCACTGGGTGCTCGGCATTCGCAGCCGCCGCTGAAGAAGATGGGAGCTTGTCCCATATGCTTTCCCCAAGAAGGAAGAGCATTTAAAACACGCGTGCCGAGCCATTTCCTCAGCTACGTCTGCCAGGACAGGGCAGGTCGTCTGTCTGCCTTCACAGATCTGGACACGGAGAGCCTTGGGTGAACACAGGCCAGTATCATCAGCATGGACACTGGTGGGGCTCCACGGTCGTCATTTGGCGAAGGCAGCCCTGCCAAGAGGCTGGCAGTGCACGTCAGGCGTCAGGAAAGGGTTTCCCCTAGTCTTGTGTGTCCATTTCTCTCCAAAGGGCATGGGGGCACTTATTCTTTGCATGACTATTTTTATGGATTTAATTTTTATCCTGGGCTGTGGGAGTGGTGCCTGGGGAGAAAAGCTGATATGATGCAATTAGGAAAAATCAGAGGAGGAATAAGGGGAATTTCACACCTGCAAATCTATCTGCTTATCTGGAAAGGATCCCAAATACTCATTGGTGACAAGCAATGAAGAAAGTGAAGAAGTAAAATTTGCGCTCTGGAGCAGGCAGAGAAGGGATCTGAGAAACAGCGAGCAGCGGAGGCCAGACCTGTCCGTTGTGTGACAGTCACAATTTTCACTCACAGCTTATCCTTTCTTCCCTAAAAATAAAGCTTTTTCATGTGATAGGGATCATCCTAAGCCAGAAACACACGGGCTTTATTTTTTTGGCATATTCGCAAGGTGAGAGTGGACATCTTCATGTGGCTGCAAGGGAAGGCAGTGTGGGGAAGCGCGCTGTTCCTTTCCAAAACTCTAGTGGGAATTTTAGATACATACGTTTACATTTCCCTTAATAGGGTTAGGGCCCCAAAGGCAACAGCTCTCTGCCAGCAGAAATGGAAACTGTCCCGGTTAGCTTCAGTAACACGTGGAACTCAGAGCAAACACAAAATCAACATGCTCCTTAAAGAGGCAATAAGTTAGGGAGACTTTAATATTCTGCAGATCCAAATTCTCCGGGGTGCGGTATTAACACAAGTCTGAAGACAAAGTTGCATTTATTTCAACTGCATTCCTTCAAAGAGAGATGGGGTTTTACTTCGTGGCTTTTAGTTGTGTAGGACTGAAACAGGGTAACGTTTTTCCCTGTGAAAAGTGCTGTCTGGTAGAGCGTGGGATGTCCTTTGGGAGCTTACAAGGACTCCTGAAGAAGTCAGGTATGAGGCAGGATGCAGAAGAAGGGCCAAACCGAGCCATTAGCAATCCACCATAATCCCAGCAAAAAAATACATTTCAAAACAATACCAAATGATTAGAACAACAGCAGCATGCTCTCTGGCAGAAACTGTTCCCTGCTCACCTGCTGAATTGATCGCTCATTAGCTTACACAGTAACGAGACTCTAGTTGATTTTCTCATGCTGCCCTTTAGCAGCCAGACCCACTTGTTCCCTCTGTGGCATTCTTAAAAAAACCCCACCCCAACACAAAAGGACAAAACCCCCCCAGCAACGTTGATTCTTTTTATTAAGGTATATCAGTTTTTTTCCCCATTCTCTGCAAACCACACCCTTGTCAACCCTCGTCCGGTGTTGCAGTTCAGGAGGAGACGTGCTTATGCATTGCAGGACTGATTGATCCCCTGAGGAAATAGCAGTGAGAGGCAATGAAGAGGCGAGTAACAGCTACAAATTGCCATATTTTGACTTCTTCAAGAGGGTCTTGTCTTTTTTTTATTGTATTTGGTTTTGGCAGAGTGGAGGAGTGCAAAAGAAAACAACTGATGTCTGAGATTGAGATATAACATACAACTAATGGCAGGATTCTTGTGTGGGTATAGCATATGTGTCTGCATGTCTGTTGGCTTTGATTTAATAAGCGAAGTCCTGTAACTATGCTAATGGAGATGAAGTGGGAGGGAGATGAAAGGTTGAGGGCTGGAGGGTCGGAGGGAGAGATACAGAAGCCGCTGTAGGTAATCTGGATGCAGCGTGGAAGGATCTCACATGAAAGGGAGGGCTATTTCTCAACTCTCCACCCTCCCAAACACTTTGCTTTGATCTTTGCTAGCAGTAAGCAAAAGACATCAGTGACTATACTGCTTCCGATGTGGTTTTTCTCCCGCTGGCCTGCCAGTATCCCCTGAGTGCCCTGAGCCTTGTTAGCTTTCCTTCCACGCGGCACTCACACCCCATTCAGCACTACCCATGAGAAGGAGGACGGTGTTGCTATTCTGGCAGGTGAGAGCAGAAAAAAAAATTACCAGCAAGCGTGGGAGCTCACGGGGAGGGTGTGGGCGAGCGAAGTCCAACAGAGAGCACACGGAGCATGGAGAAACGCTGGGTCAGGAGCAGCACTTGGAGACCCGACGTGGGAAACGGAACAGGCAGCAGCTCTAGCGGAACTGTGGACATGCCATAGCTGGAGTTTTCCTTTGTCTCTCTTTCCAGCCCTTAGCTAAGCCAGGGGAGCTTTTGCTTTCTGAGGGCTCGGTCGTCTTCTGCCCAAATATGAGCTGGAGCCTGCTGGTGTCTCCCATCTGGCCAACACCGTAGCTCAGCTCGATCCTGGCCTCCCTCTTCCTTGCTGCAACTGCCGCAGAGCCAAACCTCGGTGCTTAGGGCCAGGAATCCCCCGCATGGGGTAGTTGCTGCAAACTGCCAGTGCGTTTAACACAGCCTGCAGCCCTCTTGCTGCTGTGATGGTCCCAACATGCCGTTGTGCCTTCCCCTCAGTCAGCCTGGTGCAGCAGAACGCCTTGTATCCTCATTGCATGATGAGCACATACCATTTATATATGGCTTGTTGCGTGATGCACGTTGCCTGATGGTCCTGAGATGGGACCATTTGGCCAGGGAAAAGGGAAACAACAAATGCTAAGATGTAGACCACGGTGGGGTGAAGATTAGCTGGAAAGGAGGCTCTTGTTGGAGCACATGTGGCGGGGGGGGCTTGGGGGTGACCACCCGATCGGTGTCTAGCAGGAACCCAGAGCAGCGGGGAAATGGGGGCAGGTCGGGACTGCCAGCGCCGTGTCTGCAAAGGGCTGAAGCAGCCAGCGGAGCCGCAGCTGAGAAAGAGGCCCAGCCTGCAGGGAGTTCAGGAGAAATGTCTTTGTGCAGAAGGTGATTAATGTCTTTAATGAACTACCAAAGGAAGTAATAGAAAGCCAAACGACATGCGGCTGCAGTGGGGGAAGGGGCTGAGGGGACGTTGCCGTTGCAGGCAAGGACGAGGAAGCGAGCTGCGGTGCAGCCCGTGCAGCGATGCCGTTTCCAGTTCACTGTCCCAGAAAAACTGTCGGGCACAGCAGCTGTCCCTAGTCTGTCCTGAGCAAAGGCAGAGCTGAGTGCATTTCACAGATTTAATCAGAATTAATTCAGTCTTCCAGCCTGTCCTGGTTCTGGGGTCTTTTCTGCTCAGCTCGTTATGGCTGTGCCAACCAAAACCCACTGTCCACAGCTTCGAGGTGTGGGGATGGTAATCTGGGAGTCCCCGTGCTCCTTTCCTGCGGGGACAGCAAAGGGAGAGGCCTTGGGGAGAGTGGATGAAATCAAGCAGATTTCTAACATTGAGTGATCTATATCATAACATCTTCCACCTTAGCAGCCTCATGTGCCAGACTCGCCAGAGACCTTGGAGGGAGCAGATGCCAGCACCTCTTCTGAACCTGCAGAGCCCCACGAGGTGCCGGGGTTTGCAGGAGGTCACCCCTTCGCGGTCACCCGCAGACTAGAAAACCGGCTCTTCATGTTCCCAGACATGCCCATGTTTATGTGCTAATAATTAGGGGGGCAGTGAGTTCACCGTGCAGCCCCCAGGTAGGAAGCGAGATAGCTCCAGCGTTTCCACCCCTGCTCCCAGAGCAACCACGCACCTTCGGAGATGAGCCCTTCCCCAAAAAGCCCATATCACCTCTTGTTCTGGAGTAACTAGCACTAGTTTGGGGTACAGGCTTGCTCTGTCGAAGAGGAAACTCTCATTAAAACATCGTCACAGTTTTAGTGAGGCTTAACAGTCACACTTAAGCGGGAAAACCAACACACAGCATCTCAGATAGCAGCTGTCGGTTAAGAGACCATTCCCAAACTTCTCTGCTTTGCTTGGGAAGCTTTAACCCATCAAAGCTTGTTCTCAAGTGAAGTCCTTACACGTGCCCTCAGTACAAATGCTGGATGCACTGTCCCCTAATTGAACTTTTCCTTCCTTTGCAAAACACCAGGTAAAGCAACAGAATTCCATGCTTATCAGGTCAGTTCTGCTTTGTCAGATGTCTGTGGAGGGACAGAGGAAGAGAGGGGAAGAACCAAGCCCAAGCTTGAGCCAGGGTGCTCGTGCCATGTCACTGCTTACATGCCTTAGCAGCAAGTCCTAAGTCCTTAAAGCACGAAGAAGGGAATTTGTCCCCTCTGACTTTTCTGGCTAAGGATTAGTTGCCCTCATCTAAGCTACTCATCAAGGTTACCTCTGTAATCAGCAGAGAGCTCTCCAGTGAGCAATCCTTTTGAACTGTTTTAGACACCCATCTTAGGACGGGAGGAACTGCCCTCCAGAGGTGCTGCTTATCTCCCTTGTCATATAGGAAGGCAAGGTGACAAACTTGGCTGAGACAGCTTACCGTGAGACCTTGAGAGGCAGGCGAGATGAATCCTACCCCAAAGTGTCTGCAGCTGTATTATGTCCTTCTGCTAATTCCTCAATACTCTGCTGAAGGTGATACCTCAGCAGTACCAAGAATTTTCCGGCTCTCCCTGCGAGCAGCCTGTAAAGGCATCACATTGCAAACAGGCAGTTCGCAGTTGTGCTATCCTGACGTATTGCTAAGAAGTGAAGAAAACACATGTTCATGACATAGAAACTGCTCTTCTCAGGTTCACCTTCTGTGTTTTGGTACAGTACTGCAGTGGCCCCTCAAGGGCAAGGGCCTGCTGTTGTCCTGAGACATGCTGTCATCCTCTTAGCCTCTTCTGTTTCTCACTTTTCATGGGCTCGCTGCTGGCAGTCGTGTTTGCAGTGCTCTAACAGCGATGCCTGGGTTTGCTTTTGCTGTCTTTACTTTAAGCAGATCTCTCTTTCTCTCTCTTTGTGTCGATCTGCTCCTGGCTGATACTGCCTTTCCCTAGGAGTAGGCTCCAGGGGATCATAGAGCTGGTATCATCAGGGGAGGAATGCCTTCAGAAGCTAACTGTCACATTTTCAAAGTAGCACCCAGGGATTTGACTGAGCAATCCCCACTAGCTCTAATGGGAAGAGCACGGCTAAGCCCTGCATGGTACTGGAACAAACTTGTGAGCTTTTTTGAGGAAAAAAAACCCAATACCAAAACCTGTTTGGTCCAGCGAAAAAAAAAAGTGATTTCTAAAGTAGCATCCTTTAGCAGCTGAGCCAAATTGGACCCAAAACCCTGGATCAAAACACACCTGAACATCCAGGGGATACTCTGAATCCCACCCTGCCCTGGTCCTGAGTTCTGATTGCCATTTGATAGCAATCTCAGAGGAGTGCGATGGACACGTGCATTCAGGTTTCCTGTTTCAAGCCTATCTTGGGAAGGAAAGTAAAAGTATGAATCCATACTAGCAACTGGAGCAGAACAACTTTAAAAACAAAAGGAAAAAAAAAAAAATTCGTCCCCTTTGGCTCCCAGGGCTGCGCGGTAAAATCTAGAGCAGTGTCATGGAGGTGGGGAGTGGAGGGAATCGGGGTTAAGATGACTGAGGTACAGCAGCATTCTCTTGTGGGACTGGGGGAGCCTTTGGCGAAGGTGTGTTTGTCTCAGCGCTGTCTGCGTTAATTGAGCTGTGCGGGGGCTGCAGCCAGAGGAATGAGGGTGCGTTGCTGTGGGACTATGGGGGCTCGTGCTATAGGGTGTGTTGTGTCCAGGGCTGCAAGAAGTGCTGCAGAGGTGAAGTGTGCAGGGGTGAGATTTGCAGTGTTTTTCCTAGCTATCCTTGCCTGCAGGGATTGCCAGCCAATGCAGTGAATTATTCACTTTCAACAACAACAAATTTACATTAAAAAAAAGGCTCCGTCAGAAGGAAATTGCACTTGACAGTCTCCCTTTAGCCACCGGAGAGCAGCACGCAGACAGGCGCAGGAGGCTGCCTTCCCATCCCTTGCTGTCTTCGCGTTCTGTGGTTTTGGCATGGTGAAAACGGGAAGCAGCTGTAAACCCTTTGGATCACAAATGGATCTGGGAGTCTGCTAACAACTCATTTATTATCAGGGAGCAGACAGTTTCCTCTGAGCCAGTGCAATCTATCATTTCTTAAAGATGCTGTGTGAGATTGAAAGAATTTGCGTTAAGAGTTGGCACCTGGAAGCCAGTAATGAGTCCGTCTTTGGGAAGAAATCTCCTTCCTCACTGAGATACCTTTTTTCCAGCTTCAGCTGGAGAAGTCCATGGGTACTACTGCCCAGGGCAGGGAGGGAGAGGGGTGTGCAGCAGATGCACTCTTTCCTCTAAAAAGTTTGAGAGCATCCCTGCTCTGAAAAATTCCTTAAGAGAAATGAGGGCCCTTTGCTTCTCTTTCTGTGCCCAAAATACTGATGAAGGGAGAGTTAAGAGGCTATTCCAGCCCCCTTGCATGAAACTCATATATGCAACTCCAGGCAGGTTAAGTCTGCCACACACAATATCCCACCCGCAATAAGCACCTGCTGCTGCCTGGCCTGCATTTCTTGCTGTTTCAGCACAGCGCTGCTTCCTCTGCCATGTCAGCCTGTTTGCTCCCGCAAAGTGTGGGGTTACATGGTGGGAAAGGGGCTGTGGGGCCACGCTGCAGCCCCAAACAAGTCCCTGCACCCAGACACCCGCAGTCAAAACAGCTCTGCCAAAGGGCGCCTCCCTGTCATTTTGCCCAGTGCACTGGGCGAGGGTCCCATGGGGTCTCCTGTGCAGATGTTGAGTGGTCTGATGTGGGCACTCCAAATCCAACCCTCCTTTGGTATAAAGAGCAGTGAGGTGATGAAAGCCCATGTTAATTATGCTCCTCGCAGCAGCTATGAGCTCACACCGGTGTTTCTGGCTGCTGTTACGTCCTGGCTGCTTAAAATCCCGGGCTTCCAACATGCTTCAAGGGAATCTGCTGTCAGAGTCAGCAGGAGGGATGATAAGATGTGCTGGTGCGTGTGGGGTGCCCCTGGGTGTTGTGGGGCACTGTGACCCTCTGCAGCTATTTTTCTTAGTTTTCATGGTTAGTTGGTTGATGTGGTTTAACCTTTCTTCCTTTAATTTTCACTCATGAATTATTCCAAGCAAAGCTAGCATTTGTCTTAATTTTGGTTTCTTTTTTAAACATCTTTTCAGTGTGAAAGGAAATCAGGGCTACACATACTTGGTTCTGCACTATCGGTTTCCTGGACTGTGGATCAAGCCCTTTCTAAAGAAGGTTCACTTGATCCAAAGGTACTCGAGGGGATCTTGTAGCCTGTGATCCCGTCGCTGCTGTCTTTACCTTTCCTGCAGATTTTGCCCAGCAACGCTATGCTCCACCCTGATATCTGCTCATTCTTCCCTTCCCTGCAGCAGGATTTTCCTCTTGGCTGTTCTGCTCCTGTCTGAGCCTGTAACTGTTCCAAGCCCCGTGCTTAAGACGTCATGACCATCTCATGGCTGTTGTGGTTTCTGCGGTTCACCTGTTGCATCTGCTTCTTGTCATGAGTTTAGTAAGCTCTCACAGCAGTGTTTCACTGTTATATTTGTTTACCGAGTATTTTGAGTCCTGATTGTTAGCTTAGGCCTGTAAGTACCAAATATCAGATCTTTAAAGGCATTTCAATGTTTACTGATTCCTCCAGGAGCACCAGTACCTAAATGTGATACAGTGTGTTCTAAGTGATACCAAGTGTCCCTGTGGGTCTGTTTTGAGCATAGCACAAATAGGATGAATGGACTTTTCTTTTTTTATCCAAACCATTTTTTTTTTTTGATGAAAGAACAAGGCAAAAGCATGATTATAGCTCAAATGTTTTTTTTTCATGGAAGGTGTGCATTTCTGCTCTTCTCTTCTGTGGTGATGCTGCTGTCTACCGTAGAACAGGCTCTAACGGCAGCTAAACTGGGATTGCTCCCATGGTCCCCTTTCCTCCTGCCCATGTCTGGGTGAGCCGGGGGTGCTCAGCCCATCTCTGGCTATTTCTGTCTCTGTTACCCTTGGGGTGCACAAGGGGAAAGGACAGTGCTGGGTGCTCCCAGCCTGGCTGTGCTGTGGTGAAGGGTGCAGAGCTTGCGTTGTTGCGCTCAGCTCCTCCTCTCTGGCTTGGTTTGGCACGGTGCTGTGGGATACCTTCTGTGGGAGCTGATTCCCTTCCCCAGATCCTCATCTCTCCCAAAGGGAGATCTTGCCTCAGGATCATGCATCGGTCTCGCACCTTGTTTTCCGGTTTGTCAGAGGAATCTCTGCCAAGCTCAGATGACTGAGGAGCTCTAATGGCTTCTTTGTGGCATTTCTTTTCTCAAGAAATGAGAGGTAAAAAATGTGCAAGGGATACACTAAGACATGAATGGTTAAAAAAAAAAAGCCTTGAAAAAGGTGTCTTGAGAAAAAAAAGAGAATCGAGTTTTAGGCAAGTTGTAGAATCAGGGACAGATGATACAGATGATAAGTGGAAGCTGAAGGCTTCTGGCAAGCGCGTTAGAGGCAGCATCTAATGTGTTCTTTAAACCAACATTTCTTGCAGTTTGGCCCCATCCACAGACAGCAGCTAAAGCATGCAGTGAAATGCCTTCTCTCATCCTGTGTCCCATCACTCTAACCGTGGAGCTGTGCGATTAGTGAAGCCACCATCACAAAAAAGGACAAAGTCTGAGGTCCTGAAAGAGCAGCACCTGATGCATGGGGCCATGTAGGCTTTTCTGCAAGGAATGAAAGACCAATCACTTTTCAGACATGTCCTAAAGTTAACAGAGACTTTGACTTCAAGCCTCAAATGACCTACCTGTGCCTTTGAGACCTTGGTTGTGTCAGTAAATTTTCTTTCTCTTGTGTGCAAGACTATATGTGAAGGGTGGCTTTAGGGCGAAGTTACGTCTTAAGGATTTCTTGGATACTCTCCCATCCTGGTGGCTATTTTTTGCCCTTTTTTTTTTTTTCCCCAGTGAGACTGGATCGTGGGGGGGGAGGGGTGGGAAGGGCTGGTATTGATGAGGCACCACCAAAGCCACCCTGGGAATATCTGGAGCCCCGTCTGACTCAGCAGCATCCATTTAGCTGGGAAGGGCTGGGTGCTCAGACGGGGGGTTGTGCTTTCTGTGACTGCTGGCATTGATAAGTGGGGAGACATGAGTGAGCGCTTGCCCGTAGAAGAGGACATGGCTTTGCATTTCTGGCCAGTCCCACATTGGCCTCATTTTCTTGCTTAGGCTCGTTTTACAGTCCTCGCTCTTCCTGATGATCTGATCCCCCTTTGGGAGGGTCCATAGATCCCTGGCAAGTGGGGATGGCCGTCTGGTGGGTACCCAGAGCTCCCCCGTGTCTGCTGGCACATGAGCAGCAGGGTATAACGTCTGCGAAGTGATGAGGGAGCTACTCCTCTTCTCCTGGAAGGACCACGCAGCATATGGGTAAAGGCCATGTAGGTGCTTTGAGTGGGTGAGCAGAGACTACCTCTGCATGCAGGATGCTCGGGAACATTTTCCCCCAAGCAGACTTTGCCACAGAGCAGCCCAGCAAAGTGGAAGCGCCAAGGGGCCATGCTGCGTGGCCGCAGTCCATATTATTTGCCATCTGTTCTCCTGTTGCGGTTATGACAGCAGTGGAAAACGTCCTTCATGTCAGCAGCGTAGGCTCATTCATCTCCGCTCCCGAAGTGACAAGAGCATGATTCACCTGCTTGTCTCAGTCTTTGTCTTCCTCCCCAGACGTGATGCTGGGCTTTGGCCCGTATGGCTGGCCAGCTTGGCTGACACTGTTTGCACCGTGCTGCGTTGCCGTAGATGGGACAAGCATAGTGCTGGAGATGAACGCTGACATGACTAAGCCCCTTTGGAAGAGGAGGGACTGAACCAGCTCTCCTTCTTCCCCACTGCCGCAGGGAAGCGTTTAATCTCCTGATGGGAAGAAATTCATGGAGATGCATTTAAAATACAAACCCTTGCACAGAGGAGGACGGCTTCTCTTGATTTCCCTTTTGTGTAGTACCAAGCGGCCTCGCGGTGGGTGAAGCTTTTCCATTCAGCTCAGCCAGTGTGCCATTAATTTTCCTTTTTAGTCTTCAAGGTCTGAAGAAAGATTATTGATAACTCTCAATTGAGCGAAGCCTTTCTTTTGTAGACAAACTTTCTTAGGAGGAAAAAGGTTAAAGGCTGTGATCCTCTGCTTATCTGAGCCAAGCCTTTTCACCACACTAGAATTAGGTTTTTAACAGGTAAAAAGTTAGTGGGCAAGTGGCTTGCTCTTTCCGTGTGTCTTGCAAGCTTCCTCTCCACTCCACGTAAGGAAGGCAGTTTGGGGGCACTTCCCTCCTGTGATTACCCAGAGTGTTTAACTGGTTGCGACTGGAAACCCACCAGGCCTTTGAGGAGTCTGAGCAGACCGTGAACTATCCTTAACCTAGACAGAGTCAGGGAGATCTCTTCGTGCCCACATTAAAGAAGCCAAACATCAGTTCCTTTGGGCTCGCTTCTTCCGAGTCGGGACCTTCCATAACCGAAAGACTAGATGCAGCACAAGTTTCCCAGCAGACCCAAGGTAGGTATGCTGGAGACATTGCAGATGAAGAGAAATGCATGTTCCGTTTTGTTTTCCCTGCTGCGGTTTAGTAGCAGTGATCATGGTGAGGCCTGGAGTTTTCCAGTCTGAGCTTGGCAGAGAAAAGCAAAAAATGTCTAACTACTGCAAGAATTATAATTTTTGTTAGGCATTTCTGTGGTTTTATCAAAGTATGAAGTGAACTAGTGGGTGGCCCACAGCAGAGGGGTTGGACTAGATGATCTTTAAGGTCCCTTCCAACCCAAGCCATTCTATGATTTTATGATCCTACGAATTCTGGAAGGGCCGTAAATAAATGCTTTCTCCCAGGATGTCCGCAGGTTGGACCCTGGCACATGCAGGCGCGCTTCCCAGAGTGACTGCCTTCTGAGTTGCAATCAATAACAAAAATAATCGTGGAGACAGTCAGATGCACTGAAAAGTCGTTATGCCTGATACAATGTCCTCATCATCTCTACATTGGAAAGGAGCCACTTACTGCCTATAAAACTTTTTATTTTCTGAGGATATTAGAGGTTGCTGTGTAGGGGGGGGGAATTAGCCTTATTTAAATGCCCAAAATATTTATTGAGGACATATTGAGGACATTTCCTCTGTATTCTCTCATGATAGGATGCCCCAAATCCAGTGACACTAATTAGCTACTTCCGCTGGGGGGGGGGGGGGGGGGGGGGGGGGGGGGGGGG
>JAVKLA010000042.1:14008224-14042834 GCA_034782735.1 Sagittarius serpentarius | reverse complement strand
CCGCTATGGCCAAATCTCTCTGGATTTAGCAGCACAGCAAAGATTTAACAGAAAGTTTAAATGGGAAAAGCATACGAGAGGAGAAATTGTAGGATAAGATTCTGTGCCTGTTAACTGATGGCATTTATAAATTATAGCTGAGAGATGTCATATCAGTGGAAATGGAAAACAGCTTAGTGGATTATAAAAATACCCTCTATAAACCATTTTAATGCCTAATTTTTTTAAAATCTCTTATGGTAGGTGTCATAAAAATGAATTCTAGCAGAAAGGATAAAAAGTTTCCCTTGGTAAACTGGCTAACTGGTGATTAGAGGCTGTCAGGGAGACCAAACTGTTGATTAGGCTGAGGTGCTGAAGTTTGGCTGAAGACAGCATTCCCCCTTTTCTGGGGAGGTGAGTTCACTTGTGGGTGAAGCAGATCCAAACCCGCAGGGTGGATATCACTGCAGCAAAATGTCCTCCCATCCCAATGCAGCTTCTCTTGGCCAGGAGGAGAAGGAAGGCTGAGGGGCAAGCAGTAGGGGCAGAGCTGTGGGGCAGGAGCTACATCAGGGGCTGTTTTGGGGCAGGACATGAAGGGAAATTGCAGAGGGACAGCAGCCCAGGAGGGAAGAGCCAGGGTTTCTGGAAACTGCAGCTGTGGACGTGAGATGGGACGGTGCAAAAGGATGCATGTGGATGTCTTGGAAGGAGCCATGAGGTGGTCATGGACAGAAAGATGCATTCTGGTGTCTACCAGGCTGCATGTGACTTCGGTTCCACCACTTTCATGAGTATTGAGTATATTTAAAATTACACTTGTAAGAAAGGGAGACAAAGAGAGCTGCAGCTCTGGTCTGCCCGATGAAACAGATATTTTGGTTGCCCAGTGGCCAGTGTTTGCAGGTACGTGCCATTTCAGAGAGGTTCCCACTCCAGGTTTTCTTGCTCAATTCTCTGTGGCCCCTGGGCACCGTCTGTCCCCTCCTGTGCCTCATTTTGAAAAGCACAGCCAACGCTCAGTTCTGGGCTAAGATATTTAAGGGTGCAATGTTTTGCAGTACATTTCCAAGCTGCTTGCATAGGAAAGGGTAAATGACCTACCTCTCCCTGTTCTTTCACAGTCTAGTTCCGGGGATGCATTCAAAGGTGCCTATTCTCTCGCTACCTTTGAAGGCTTTGTGTCAGTTCTCCCCATAGATCCTTGTACCATAGGCCTCTTTTGTGTCCTGCCCATATTACTTTTTCCAGAAGAAGAAATCTGCATGTGGCATAGAAATAGTATTAACTTCCCCAACGTGAGCTCACAGCAGAACTGCATTTGCAATGTGTCATTGGGGCTGTGTCAGGCTATTTCCACAGGGAGGCAAGATTTAGTGTATGGACTCCGGCTGAGCACCTTATAGCACCAGTGCAGGAAAAGCAATTTACCAAATTAAATTGCACAATATAGGATGTCAAGCAGCCTACTTCTGGGTCCTGTTCTCTGCAAGGGACTTCATCATGACATGAGGTAAAGGGATGAGTAACAGCCTTCAAATTGAAAGCTCACGAAAAAATCTCATGCAGAATAATCTAAGGGCAACGTGCACCCAAGTTCCCCAAGCTCCAGTTGGGTTGGGAGTGTCTTTTCAGTCACAGAGAGATGAGCTGTCTTGCCTCTAGGCCTTTTCTGTTCTCTTGTATAAATCGACCAAGGACTAACTATAAAAGGAATTGGAGGAAAAAAATGGGATTTATCTGGCCCCTTTCCTTCCTTTCCCATAGATGTGCCTTTCCTGTAGATGGCACAAGTGTGAGTCTTTTCATCTGTCCACCTTGTACCGAAAGTACCTAGAGGGGAAGAGATCTTCAGGACACTTGATTCATATACAGGTTTTCATGGGGAAAATGAAAAGCAAGAAAAGGTGGGAAAGGTCTTCTGACTGCAAAGCTTTCTTATTTAAAACTGGGGGTATTATTCAGAGACAGTACTGGAGTAGTGACTTTTACAATTTTATAGTATTGCAGTATTGGGGGTTTTGCTAGCAACCTGTTTTCTGTAGTCAGGTTATGCTCTGGGAGACCATTTCCATTTTTACAGAGAGTTTCCAGCCCACTGCCCTTGGAGACATGAGTAGACTGTACCCTAAACCTTTACAAAACAGACAGCAAATAAGTAGGTTATGCAATTTATTAGCACTGTTAAGCCCATCAGGTGTTTAAAAATCAGAGCCACTGGTTTCGTCAGGTAGCATCGCTGTGCCCATGTAATACCCTAGCAGAGCAGCTCAGAGCAGAGGAGAAGCAGTTGCTGATTAGGCTTTCAGAACTCCTTTTGGCTTGTCATTACCCAGTAATAGCGCTAAACACCCACATTCTCTTTACTTTCCAAACTAATACACCCGATACCCACTACCGCTCACATTCTCTGCTTACTGCCGCATTTTTGTCAGTGGCAAGTACACGCAGTGGGTTGCAAAGTAATTCTTTGCATATACCCATAGGTACCTGCCAAGCCAAATGAGAATCCCTTTACTACCTGCTAATGGAGAAGGGTTCCAAAATGATCCTCTGGGCTATCCATTTTGGAGGACTGGAAAAAGAAAACAAAGCTATGTTGCCTGGAATTTGGGCAGGAGGTTTTTTTGTTGGTTTTTTTTTGTTTGTTTGTTCTTCTGCTGGCTGTCTGCGGTTTCCACCACAGGCATGGCACCAGGTTTTACCATGTATTCACATCGTACATTAACATGCAGCGATACTACAAGAGGTTCTCTAGTGGAGGGAACAGACATAGGCAGAGAGTTGTTTTATCAGATTTCAGGAAAATGGCAGCATGGGAGTTGAGCTCCCATTGGATGCAATACTCCTTTTCATTGATGAATCCGATCCTCGCTCCTTTGTCATAACCGTACAAAAGGAATATTGCTGTTCTTATTCAGCTTGTCTTATCTGCTATAAGCCTCTGAAACAAAACGGGGGGAAATTAAATGGTGAAACTACATGGCCGGTGGCAGAGAAACTAATTCCCTTTGTTTTTCGGACATTTCATTTGAACAACTGTCTTAGAAAAGCTCTCCCACAGGACAGCTCCATCATGTGAAATTCCCAAGGGATCTGGCAAGTCAAATGAATAGTCCATCTGCTAATTAGGTGGCAGCTGGCTGATTGTATTTCTTGCTGGTAGGAGAAAGCTTTTGCGTGGAAAATGGAAAAATCTCACCTAGATGAAGGAAGGCATTTTGCAGGTGTGACTGCAAATATCCATCTGTCCCTCCCAACCAAACTAGAACAGAATAAACCACTGACAGTTACTTTTGCTGAAGATCTTTCAAAGGCATCATTGACCATGCCCCATGGGGAGAGCTTGCATTGAGTTCACCTGTATGAGCAGGAAAGCTGAAACGAAGGTTTGCAGCAGTAGGGATACCAATATGTACGGAGGTCCCAGCAGATGAGTTACATGCAGAGTATAATGGGTGGAGGGAAAGGCCTGAGGACTTTATGTAATGTCAATCAGTTGTGAGTCCTGGCCTTCATCCCACTTCAGCCCTGGGACAGACATAGACCAGTGCATCTTTAATTTGACCTACAGCTTCATTGCTATCATTGCTACCAACGTTAGAGCCATGGTACATTTGGGTCCTTATGTACATTGTCTTTTCTTGCCTGCGCATCTTTCTAGCATGGAATTTGGCCATTTCTGCAGAAATCACTTTCTGGGCTGGGCTGGGCTGAGCTGCTGTGCAGACACCTCTGCTGTCATGACTACACTAGCACACAGTGAGCCCAGGCACTGGGATACAGCAGGCTCAGTGGCACACTCTGGGTTGTCAGTGGAGCGTGTACGTGTGCTCGTTCCAGAGATGTCCAAGCTCCTAAATGCACCTAAATCCTGAGCAGCACCGTGTGCTGCCATTCAAGTCCTGAGCATCCTTTTGCGTATGCTGGTCTAGTTCAGTGTGATCTTGCACTACTGACTCCAAAGGAAGGACAAAAGCAAGTAATCAGAAAAGGATAGCATTTTCCTTGTTGAGGCTTCCAGTGTAGTGGCCTCCAGTTTGATTTATGCTTTGGTGGGGCTTTTTTTGACAGTCCATGGACAGCCCTTTGTCTGTCTCCCACTTAGAAATGTGTTCTTCATAAGTGCTCCAGCAGAAATGATGTCGGCTGGAGTCTGCAGACAGCCTGAAAAAAAAAAAAAAAAGAAAAGCTTTCAGAAGCATGATCCACATCCTATTCCTCCCTCTCCCCACACACTCATCACTGTGTCTTCTCCCAGTGGAGCAATGCTGAAGCCTAAGATATCACTTTAAATGTCAGTCATTTAACTACTAGTTATTTTAGCAAATAAGAGTGGGACTGTCTCCCTGGGGTTGACTGAAAATTATTAAAGGAGGGGAAAAAAAGAAAAGAAAAGGAGAGGAGAAGAGAGAGAAAAGAACAGAAAGGACAAAGGGAAGCACTAGGCAGAAAGATTCATGATGCCAGTATCTGAGAGAGATGGAGTCAGAGGAAGGTGTCCCAGTAACACGAATAGGCTGTTTCCCACCGAGGGGTTCAGGGGACAATAGTGAGCCCTTTGTGATGTACCTAAATTACCCAGTCTTATCCTCAGGGCTGTGTTCTGTCTTGGGTCTCTGATTCTCCAGCTGGTGTCGGCAGAAGCTCTGCCATTGTCTGTACGTTTCTGGTCCAGTGCCAGCCTGTTGGTTTGGAAGGAGGCAGCAGGGTAAAGGGAACCATTCTCCCAAGGTGGAAGGATGCTCCTGTGTTTGGGAGATGGCAAAAGGGCTGCTAATTAATGCTGTGAGAAGGATGGGGATCCTCTTTCTTTTGACTCATATCTTGCTCCACAGCCCCTTCTCCTTTCATGTTGTTCCTGAGTCCAATTAACCCTTGGGGAACAGAATGGAGTTGATATCTGCTTAGTGCCTGGAACAATTGGGAGGTTTTCTCTTGGAGAATCACTTCAGCTCCATGTGTTGGCAGTGCAAGTTTTCTCTACATGTAGATAACATTCAGGGTGTATTAATATGCTGTCATCTGGTTGTTCTCATGAGTTGTGTTTGTTACATTCCCTGAGGCTCTGGTTCTTCTGGCATGGAGGGCTGTATGAGTTTTAAATCTGGAGTCTGTCCATGCACGACTTTGAAATCCACTTTGGAGAACATTTGAGGAAGGAAAAAGCAATTCTCAAGTCAGAAGAGCAGTGTTGGTGCTGGCAGAGAACCCACCAGAGCAGAGAATCCCTCCCAGAAAGCCTTGTTCTCATCCCAAATTAATCAGAATAGTCCTTTGAAAGTGTGTGTTGAATGTGGATATCTTCGGTTACATCAGCTAATAGTCAGACCTGGGGATTTAATGGCATTACTCCAAGTAACCAAGAACAGAATTGGCCCCCTGCCTAGGGATCCCAAACCTGACCACAGGCATCATCAGGAATAGTGTGTTTTTCTGAGGATAAACATGGAGAACCCACTGGAAAAAAACCAAACAAAACCCAACAAAAACAACAAAACAAAACCCAGCCCACCCTCCAAATCACTGCAAAATAATTAGTTTATTATCTTTAGGATATCTCTGTTTAATTGTATTTTAAAAGGCACACCAAAATCATAACTATATAGAAGATAAAGCAAATGTCTGCATTTTGTGTGAATAGTCCATTTACAATGATAAACTGTCTCCTGTTAACATTGGGTCTGCTTGCCATTCTTAACATTGATGAGGGGGAGGGCAGTAAAAGCGAATTTGTGCATGGAGTCCACGTAATATCCATTAGAAAAAACAATGCCTGACAATTAAGCATAGCAGACCCTCAAGAGCTACATCATTTAAACTAAGTACAAAAGGAGGAAATCAAACCTTTTGTAAAAGTTGGAGGCTTTTTTTAAGAAATGAGCCAAAGCAGACTTTGGTTCAAGGCTGTTCTATGTAGATGAGAGCAAACTACTGCAACAATCAGACAAGAAGATACTTCAAATCATTGTCCATCAGGGTTTGGGCTTTCAGTATGCTGCTGTAATATCTTTTAAAAACTAATTATTTTCTCCCAGAAATAATGAAAGGCCCATTTACATGCTGTTGTAGAAGATCTGAGTTAAAAGAAGACTCAAGTTGGCCCTAAGATTTGCGCCTTGTTTTTAATACTGCGTTTGTATTCAGAAAAAATCGGTTGAATGTAGCTGGTAATGAATTAACCCTTACACCTTCAGGTTTGAGCATATAGAGCATATTTGCAGAGAAATATCTGAAAAACCCATGCTGTGTAATACAAATGTCAACCTTTTTTGCTGCTTTTACTAGCCATTAGCTATAGAGGTATCACCTCTCTTTGAATATAACATAGGAAC
The DNA here is from genome assembly GCA_034782735.1 of Sagittarius serpentarius. NCBI lineage: Eukaryota > Metazoa > Chordata > Aves > Accipitriformes > Sagittariidae > Sagittarius > Sagittarius serpentarius. Next base: position 14,036,517 of record JAVKLA010000042.1, on the reverse strand, counting down.
ACAAAAGCCATTACACTGGGCCCAACCAAAGATCGAGCTACCCAGTCTGCTGTCTCTGATAACTGGACATAGCAGACACTTAAAGGAAGAGTACAGAAGATACCATCTCCTGGTTTGATGCTATTGATAATGTAAAGTTTCCCCTGCTAGGGTTTGCATCCAGGGTATCTTGTTTAATAGCTGGCAGCAGAGCAACCCCCTGAATATTTGTAATCTCAAAGTTCATTTATACTGAGGCTCATCTGGCACAGAGTTCCAGGACTTACTCTTGTACCACTTGGGAAAATAATACCTTGGTTTTAAACCCGCTGCCTGTTCATTTCTATGTGTTCCCTAAATCTTGGCTTATGAGAAATAAGGAACACGGATTATTATTATTAACCTCAGTCACCTTTCCAAACCACTCCTGATGTTATGGGCCTCTATCAACCCCCTGGCATTCATCTCTTTTTTTAGGCTGCACAGTCCTAGCGTCCTTAGTGTCTGTATGCCTCAAGTCATCTGTGACCCTGAACGTTGTTTGAACCTTTTTGATGCCTTTTCGCATTCTACAGTATCCACTGGGACATGGGCAAGGGTTTTATCTGCTCTTTGGCCCTTTCATGGGATGGAAACTCTCTTGCAGGGCTTGCTGTGTGCTACAAGTTGCTTGTGGTCTTAATTTTGATTAGTGCACAATTTGTAGCTCCAGGATCTGATCAAATGGGGATGTAAATGGAGACAGATGCCTCTTGTGGCACCTGTAATGGACTGTTTCAGGCATTAGATCTGGAGAAATCATTTTTCCAAGGCTGCCTTCTCTCCAGGGGGAGAACTGTTGCATTATTCATGGTCGCTATTTCCACTGTAAACTCTTGTCTCGTGATTACAGCCTGTCACACTTTCTCCCCTCAACTCCCTCCCCCAGTTCTCTTGCACTTTCATGTTTCTTGTTCCTTTGCAAAGCTAAAGGTGTGTCTCTTTGAAGCCTTCACGGAGAAAGTACTCTGTCATGACAAGAACATGGAGCACCAACAGACTCTCAGTGTGTCTAATGAATGAGGCAGTACTCCCTTTTCTGCATACGCGTTTCATCCCATCAGCAATGGAGTGGATTTTACTTGCATGTTAAAAGAAAAGAAAAGTACATCCACCCATCTCCCCCCACTGATAGCCAAAGGGAGCAATTTGGTAGCTAATTTGAATATCTTGTACCACAATACTCTGTTGCTTCAAATTTTATGCCATAGGGGAGTAATTCAGGTAGCCTGGACCAACTTCATGCTGGATGTAACAAGAATAAGAACTTTGTAAGTCTCCTTGGATTGCCTTAGCCCCTTGCATGGTTTCTTAGTAAGTAATTGTTTTAGAAAATAGTAGGAATGGTAAAATATGCCCCTAATGGGAAAGCATTATATTTTCCATGTCTTTGTTATATATAACATCCATGTGTATTTAAACGAGTAGCATCAACATAGAGCCAGAAGATATTACGTATCAAAATAAGTGTTTGGGGAGTATCTGATGAATAAAAATAAGAATCATTTGGAAGATCTGACCTTGCAAATATTTAAGCACAAACTGTTTTCATAACCTTGCTGAAGCCATTTCTGTACCAGGGGCTCTGCGATGTTAGGTAGGAGACCATCTTTTCTCTGTGGCAGCACCCCAAGCCATCCTTCCAATCTTTTCTCGCCTCTGTCCCTGCTTTAATAATGAGACAAATTCAGATGTTAAAATAGAGAGAAAGCAGTATTATAGGGTAATTTTCCATTTCTATAATGGTTTTTATTCTGACATTTCCAGAAACATATGGCCCCGTGTTCTGCGAGCGGTTTGTTAGGATGTGCTGTCCCTCTGTCTTGCTTCCCGGAACGCACAGTCCCCCACACACATGCTCACACCGACGTGCGGTGACGCCCAGCGTTGCACTTCAGTCTGTCGGCAGCGGGAAGGTAGGATCTCTGCATCCCATCCTCTCTGGGTCCCTCTGAAGTTCGGTCCTTGTTGTTTCAAGAACAGGCGCTTATGGAGACGCTTCTCTGTGTGGCTTAAAAAACTATCTGCTTTAAAGGAGGTAGATTAAGGCCAGCAGCCCCAGGTTCCTGGGTTTGAACACCCTGAGTTCAAGCCAGAGCTGAAGTACCTCAAAAACTGTTCTGTTCCTCCGGTATTGTGGGCAGCTCTGCAGCCTGCACAGGGCTATGAGCTGCCACTGCTGCAGCTGCTGGCAGGCTGGGAAATGGAAGAGATTTCAGTGAAAACGTTCCTTTTCCATTTTCCCCTCATTTGCAATATGTCACGTAGGGCTGCGTAGCGGAAAGAATGGTAAGGGCAGGGGTTTATAAGTCTTTCATTGGTCTGAGCAGGCAGAACTGCAGAGTCCGTGTGCCGCTGGTGGCAGAGAGGGCGAAAACCAGCGGCAGATCCTGCAACAGCAGCCCTGTTGCTAAGGAGAGCCCTGTGCACGACAGGAGAGAGAAGTCTCCAAAATGTATGCAGATATCCAGGGTCTCCTCGTGGATGGCTCTGTCTGCACACAGCTTTTACGCCCAGCCACTGCAGACAAAGGGGATTGCAGCAGAATTTTAGGTAGCTCCCTGGGTCTGTGTACCTACATCATCTGGGCTTTGCATGGCTCTCCTGGATTGCATGTCAGTTTTTTAGTCCAGAGACTATGAAATATATATGAAAATACATATATGAAAAGTCTGAGAAGAGTCCAACCCGCTTTAATATTGATTGTCCCAAGGACCCTCTCATACAGCAACAACCACCTCCTTTTTTGTATTCTTTTTCCTGTCCAGGCAGTTTTTTCAGGAAAAGGTGGTATGGGTGTAGGAGTCAGAGCTGAGGGAGGATCATGCAAAGCTGAGGGAATTGGAGGGCAGGTGATGGGGAGGAAAAAACATCACCTGCACGTGTCACCTGTGGCATCAGGGCTGAAGTGCCTGTGTCAGAGCAAAGGATGCTATGGACCAGCCTCTGCTGCAGTACAGCAGATGCAGGGATGCCTGCGGGCACCGCGATGCTGTGTCGGCAGGGGCTGCATCTGAAACTAAAAGAGTTATTTTTGGTTTGCGGTAGACAGGGCTGTGACTGCGAAACAGAAGGCTCCTGACCTCTCAGCAGGTATCCCAGGAGAGAGTGGTTTGCAAGCACAGCAGCTATCTGAGGCTGCCGTTTGCTGTGACACCATTTCCTCGAAATCCCCCCTCCCCAGCCCCGGCAGCACACTTCCAGGAACAATCTCTCCGTCTCCCACACGCAGAACCAGAAAGTCCATTTTGTTTGTGGATCCCTGAAGATTGGACAGGAACATCCGAACTCACTACACGGCTCTGCTAATGAAGCTGCCAAGGGTAATTAAACTAGAGCAATATCTGTTGTGATATTTAGAAAGAGGCATGCCAGGGATAATTATGCCACTCAGCGCGCTCTCGCTCTCTCTCTCTGCCTCTCCCCCCCCCCCCCGACCTGTGCAGAGCACCACTGGCAGGGTAATAACAGCTTTGTAGTTGTACCTCTCATCCTAAAGAGAGCCTGTGCAAAGGCTCAGCCTCACTGTGCGACAGTCAGGTCCCCACGGACGCTGAGATGAGCTGTGAAATTCAGTCTTGGCACCAGGGAGATCTGGGGGTGGCCGTCTCTGCTTACTAGCACGGCAAGCGACTATGGGCTTCAGAAAGTGCTTTCATGCATGCATGTCTGTGCCCCCGGCTTTATCCGTGATGAAAGGTGCAGAAGTAAAGGGTCTAGGAGCAAACTGCCCCAGCACATGAAGAGCGGTGGTAACTCAAAGACGTGTTTCGTGTGGATGTAGCTCTGCTGTCACTCTGCCCTGCTAAGCCGACACACTGTAAAATGCCGCAGCCAGGGCACAGCACTGGGAACAAGCCGAAAGAGCTTATCAGTGTCTCTATAGTCCCCCTGTCATCAGCTACACCATCCCACTTGACATGGGCAGGAGTGACCTGTATTGCTCCATCTTGTTGCTCCCAGCCCCACTCTGGTCCCTGAGGAGTTTGCCTTTTCTTCCCAAGTCCAGGAAGGTTTATTTTGAAATTGGAAACCTCAAAGGCATTCTCTGCTGCCCTGCTGCCAACAATGCTCCCTTACTCATCATCTGGCATACCCTGCCTGCTGTTATCTCCATTATAAAATCATGGAAGGGGTTATGTGACATTGAATCATCTTGGGTGAGTTTTGGTCTCATTTACACCTCTGTGAATCAGAAGTGGTTTTTTGGTTGTGATTTTTGTTGCTAGTCTTGCAAAAGGGGAGATGACTTGGAGCTCCCCTGAGTTTTCAGGAGAAAAGTTAGGGGTTTTGCGTTAGAGTAGGAAAAAAAGGACTGAAAAGAATGAAAAAAGGATTCTATGAACAGGGCACTTCTCTCCCTCACAAAGGCTCCTGTTTGGCATCCCATCCTTTCAAAGTGCTCCCTTGCATTCCTGGTTCCATGTTCTGGTTCAGGTCAGTAACAAATGGCACCAGATGTATTAAGTTACAGCCACTGAAAGGAAGGGTGCTGATTTCTCTTTTCTCCCTGGCTTCCTTCAAAAACCATTTTTGTTTCTGCAGAGTCTTGAGAATGGAACATTGTAAGGATTTTTTTTTTCTCTTATTCAGTTTTCTGTACATTTTTATCCAAATAAAGCTTGATACTTAAGAAAACAAAAGCAAACGAAAAAGACTGAAACTATAGAAAGAGTTTTTTCCTCTTTTTCTTTTTTTTATTTTTCTCTTTTCTCAGTTCCATAGAGACAATACAGAGATCCCCCCAAATGTATGGTTGATGACTCTCAGGGAGCAGATGAAGAGATTTTTCTCTGGATACTGATGTCCATTTATAGAAGCAAATAAGAGAATCTGATAGGAGAACCCGGGCACACTAATTTAGGAAATCCTGCAGGTCAGTTGAACATGTCAAGGTATTTAGCATGGTTCAGCAACATGTTTTGTGCCTGACTCGGGGCAGTGTACTTCAACAAAGACAGAGACCGCTTGGAGAAAGTCCTGGAGGGACCCGAGTGTGTCCCAAGCCCTAGAACACACGGCAGAGAAGAGAAAGGGAATGAACTGGGTTTTAGTCTGCAGCATGGAAATGCAGCTGTAGTTTTCAAATGTTCAGGTGCAGCCTGCAGAGGGAAAATGAGTAAGTTGTTCTGTCTATCCACTGCGGTTTCGCAGATGGTGGGAGCTGGGGGCTGGATGTTGGGAGGTCTGCCTGACAGCTTGGTTTGGGGATGGATTGGATGAGGTAGTAGCAAATGGAGAGCTTGTGGAACGGGCTGGAGGGACGTCTGCCAGCGATGCTTTGGGTAGAGGTGAACCAGGTCCATGGATGGCTGGTACAACCTCCCGAGGCCCCTCCTGGCTCAAATCTTTATGTTTTCGTGAAAAGGCAGGAGGGCTGTTTCACGCCACGCCAGCAGAAATCCAGCTGGATTTTTGCTGGGGGAGAAAAGGGACTTGACTTGGCAGCTGCGGTGATCTTACAGTCTGCATTACCAAGGTGTCTTCCAGGCAAAGTGATATCCTTCATGGGGCCATATTACAACACGGTGATTACATAAATAACCATGTTTTCTTTTCAAGACAGCAAGTACTGGCCCCTGGAGGTGCTGTGCAGCTATATAACCTCTACAAGCTCTTGTAGTCCTTCAGAGACTCTTGATTTTTTCCCCCACTGCCCCCCTGACTCGCTTCTTTTTAATGATATTTACAGCATTTAATAACTAACTCCAAATTGCCTTGATAAACCACTATGTTCCTGCATGTGGCTAAATTGACTGTCTTTGTTAGTCTGTGTGGATCATCCTCTTTCCAGAGCCAGTGGAAAAAGTGTGCTTCAGTGCACAATGTATCCCATCTTTTGAAATTCATGAAGGGTTTTTCTTTACCTGCTGGGTTTCATTTCTCTAGGCCAGGTGCTGTCAAAAACTGCAATCTGCTGGTCCTCACATCCTCTCTATGAAAAAAAAAAAATAAATGGAGAGAATTCACTCAGCGGGTAGGTGTAGGCAACACGTGGATCACAACCTTTACACCTGCACCGTGTATCTAGATGTGCACCTGGTTATCTCTCAACAGCCAAACAGGCTGACCTTGCAACACAGGCAGGGGTCAGATGCTGAAAGCCAGGAGCAGCTTCCTGCTGCGCCAGGGCTCAGGCGATAGGATGAGTTCGTAGGGATGGACGTGGCTGAGGAGCCTTTTGTAACTACTGCAACTGTTGTGTATTCTGCCTGGTACTGCTGCCTGAAAGCGTTCAGCTGATAACTATCAAGTTCCTGAAACCATAAGCTTGTTTTACAAGTCAGGTATTTTTAATACCATATTGAATTTGAGGCTTCTTTTTATTAATCTTCCCTTTTTTAGCACTGAAAACTCTTATTTTTAGATTTTTATTAACTCTGAAGTTGGAGGTCTGTACTTTACTGAAAAAGAAAAAAAGATAATGTGACTCATAATCAAATGACTCCAGGAGCTGGGACTTTCTAGACCTCACTCACCCTTGCAAGCCCTGTGTGGAGACTACAAGAGTCAGTAGGACTGTCTGCATCCCTGATTCAGTGATGAAACCCGATGTGTTAATTTTCAGTGAGAAAAATCCCTGACTGACATTGCAGGTGGTTTATGTAAAGCTCTTTGTCTCAGTTCTTACTGCTGTGAATTTGGGCCAGCTGTTATAGCAGAGGTGGAGGGGCTAAATCATTGGAGACATTCTGTCTCTGTGTAAATGATGTTATGGCCATCACAACATCTCCTGCAGTTGCTGTAACACCACTTTAGGCACAAATCCCTCTTAGAGGGAAGCTTATGGATGCTGAATCATGCAAATGAAACAGCAGCCTGTGAGATCCCAAACACCACAATTTGGGGACCTTCATCTTGAAGGGAGCTGCAAAATTACTGTACTCACACAGACAGGGGATGCAGTCTGCCATCGAGTTCAGTCTGCGTCTCTATCTCTCTTGCTGCGAAGTTGTTCTCCCTTTAATTAATATTTCATCCTGTTGATGCAACTTGTCCACTTATTTTCCCAGTTGTTTGCAGTGCGGATTTCCCAAACTGTTTCCTCAGGGCACTTGCAAAACCAAGATCTCACATCTGAGGAGTTCCTCGCAGCTCAATTATTGAAATTTCTTGCTGAAAAATGTATGCGCTTTTAATTAAAAAAAATTACCCAGCAAAACCAGCCTGGAGGTAGTTTGAAAGTAAGAGGAATGTTTTGTTAAAAAAATGAAGGTAAAAAAGCCCCAAACCCCAAGTGGATTAGCAGTTACAGCTCTGTATGTCCAGAAGCTATTTGAAACCTTTCCCCAGTGATGGATAATGGGGAAGAGCCTGGGATTGAGCTGTGTCACCTTATAAAAATGTCAGAAGCTGAAAACACAGGTGATGTTAGTTGCTGGAGGATCTTCCCTAATTGAGTTGCAACAGAGAGCACAGCATCTTCCTTCTCAACCTGGGGCAGGCTGAGTTTGAAAAGGGATTATTCCTTGGGCAAGCTGGCAGAAAGCCATAGTATTGCCTCTGTTTGCTCAGCATTAAGCTGGAGCATGGACCTGTATTGGTTCAGATCCTGCAGCTTTCAGGAAATTAATCCTGAGCTGAAGTGGGAAACTCTGATAGTGCCCAGAGGGTCTTATTTCTGGTTTCCTCCTAACTGGTGCAAGACTAGAGCTTTCTCCCAGGTTAATCTACAGGTTGAAAAAGGCAAGCCTGCACATCTGTGCTTCGTAAGCCACAGTGAGGAATTCCTCACACTCGGTGTTTGCAAAGGGGTGAGTGAATATACCAATACCTGTGCAAGAAACCCAACACGAATGCAACACGATGCACTTTGGGGGCTGCTTGCACAAAATCTTGGCAGAAGGGGTCTACGTGGAAGTGTTGGTGTGGAAATTTGGGGCAGCTGCAGTCTGTGCCTTACTTGTACTGAGCCCCCTCTGCTCCCCTGCTGCGGTGGCCCCCATGCCACCAGGCAGTCCTGCTGAGCAAGGGCCATTTCAGAGTCTTTGCGCCACCAGCAATTATTTCAGTGCTTTTTCTTTTGGTGCTGTGCTTCTTTAAAAGCTCTAGATGCAACCGTAGGAGTAGGCTGTAGATATGTGTGTTACGGCATGGCGTGATGTGTCCCTAACCTGGGCTCTGTGCATCCACAGGGATGGCTGCAGGCTGCCCGTAGTGTGGTGGGACCCAGCAACCCAGCTGTGAGGGCCGGCTGGGCTGGGTCCCAGGCCTGGGGCAGCAGTGGACAGCAGGACCCTCTTGGGACAGACAGAGTCCCCATGGGAAGAACTGCTGTGGGATTTGATGGAATACCAGGTGGAGGATGTCCTGTGCAGAGCTACCCTAGCTTCGTCTGTACTGCGCGTAAGGCATGGCAGCGCCCTGGACAAGTGAGATACACGCTGGGGGCTAAGCATGAGGCAGGTGCGTGGTTGTCCTTTTTGCACATACCAGATTGCTTCGGAGTTCACACAACAGACCGGCAGTGCCTCCTACCCTCTCAGCTGTCATGCAAGAGGCTGACAGGGCCCGGCTTGGTCCCTGTGCCCCAGCTTGTGACCTCATTTCTGTCCTTACTACCACCTTTTTCCTGAATGAGCTTGTTGGCCTCAGTAGGGTTACTGGTGGGAGCAAATTTACACAGCAGAATTAAGTCTAGCAGGAGGTGAACCTCAGTTGCTCATGTGAATCAGTGAGGTTTCTTCCCACCATACTGTATTTTTGTACTTGGGGAGGAAAAAAAGTCCTGGGGAAACTGTGACACTGCTACTTGTAATGCTGGTGTCAGCTGGGAGCTCAGCCGAGACCACCGCTTTGGTCCACAGAGACCTCTGGCAGGTGGGACAGTTGTGAGCAACCGCTCTATGACCAAGTGGCTCTAGATATGAGATAGCAGCTGTGCTCAGGGACATCAAGCAGCACCATGCACGCAACTAGGCACAGCATGGAGAAGGTGCAGTCCTGCTCTAGGAGTAGGTGCTGTGCAAAGTACTCCATGGTGGGCCTGTCTCAAAGGCAAGAAGTTCTCCTGGTTTGGGCAAGGGTCTTCCCCGATAGAGATCATTTTGCTAATGTTTACCTTGGGTTTGCTAAGAAGCTGGAAAAGGAGGTAAGGAAGACAGTGAAAGGGAGAGGAGTAGAGGCTGTTGAGAGATGGTAAATAAGCCATGGGAAACACGGGTCTCCTTCCGTATGGTTATTCACCGTGGAGTTACTGCAGGGGTTTCTGTGCTCAGCCGTTGAGTCCTCTGAGTAGCATTAATGCTCTCCAGTGTCTATCGGTGTTGAGAAAGACAAAAAGCTTGCCAAATGTGAACCGTAGAGGATGATCATGTGCTAACACAAAACCTTTCCCCAAGAGGAAAGTGATAGTTTTCTGTCATACCTCTTCTCTTCCCTGCTGTCGTGTCCAGTCCTGAGGACCACTCAGCCTTTCATTGAAGGTATGAGGGTGGCCACCGTGCGGCTCACTAGCCCTGTGCTTTTATTAATGAGAAAACATATGAGGCGTTGTTTCCTTCTGCCACTGGCTGCTTGGAAGCAGCATTGATATTTTGAGTATTTTTAGGAAGAAGAGTTTAGTATGTTGTGGAAGAAAAGTTCATGAGAGGGTAGTGAAGGAAGAGCAGCAGTAGGAGTTTGAATGGGAGCATGTTCAAAGTGGGAGAGAGGCACAGCATGAGCCCCATTCTTCCTCCTGTCCTCCCTGCTGAAGATCAGAGAAAACGAGAGATGAGAAGAGATGGAATGTGAGGGTGGAGGGGTTGAGGGAGAGCACTGATTGGCAGATCCTTTCTTGGTGGGTTTGGTTTTAAAGAGAAGTAATATAAGTACAGAGCAGACCATGCCCAGAGAAGGGGCAAAGGAGATGCTGCCCACTGTCTCCGAGTTTCCTCTCGTGTCACGTCTCCTGACTTTGCAGCAGGAGATGCAGGATTTTGTACACAGAGAAAATTGTGGCTGATCGCAGTTTGTAGGGAAGCCCTCGTGTTTTCTCTTCTCTGCCAACCTCTCCCTTGAAATGTAAATAAACAGGGTTGGAGACACACATAATGAGGCCCAAGGGTAAGGGACTAAAAATCCAACATCGTGTTTTCTTTGGCTGAATTTCTGAAAAAAAAAAGCCCAAACTGGCTAGATGGGGAGGGATATAAAAAGAAATCAGACCTGTAGCTCACCACATAGGAAAGCTCGGAGCTGCTGTAGAGAAGCAGTGGTATACAAACTTATGAATAAATAAACACAAACAATGGTGTACGCTTCCTACAAAGATCTCCTTCCACCTCAGTTTTGAAAGCAGATTGCCACTGACACCTGCGCAGAGCCTGCTTTGGAACTTTGTGCTGCAAACAGTAGTGAACTCCAGGGCCAGTGGCCAGAAAAAAAATTCAGCAGTCATTGCAGAGCCTTTCTGATCTTCATTTCTTTCCAACCAGCTGCTGACCCAACATTCAGCAAGACAATAAAGCAACACTGTGGCTAAAACAGCCACTGCATTTTAGCTACAGATGACACCTGCCCAGGGAGGAAGGCAGCGTGAAATTGCTGTTTCCTAGGGAGATCTCTAAGAAGGCAGCCAGTGGGATGGTTCTTCTCCTGGTGTCCCAATATCCGAAGCAATACCTCATTTCACATGCTAGGAGAGGAGCCAAGTGAACGTGTCTCTCTGCAACTGCATGTGCTGGACTGGGGCTGCAATTCTGAGGATGTATCTGCTGAACGGCAGCAGAATGGCTGCAGTCACCAACTGGGAGTTATAACTAACTGCTTGGGAAAAGGATCAAAGTGAAATCTTTTTACGTCGTGTTTCCTCGCAAAGATTGTTCCTCTGCACTTGGTACCACTTCTCTCTGGAGCATCGCTTTTGATGGTGCATACAGCATCATACTAATAGGAATGCAGATGAGCTTTCCTGCTAGTCAAGCTTGTCATTGAATAAGGTGCATTTCAAGGTGTCCCCTCCCTTTAAACACCTGTGTGCATTCCTGTAGGAACCATTGCTGCTCCCAGGCCTCCTGGGCTGAGCGGTCCTGCAGTGACCATCTTGGCTCCCTGCACATGCCCTGATCAGCCAAGCACAAACCAATAAACATTTGATTTCCGTCAGTTTGCTGCAGTGCAGTTTGCTCCACAGTGCAGCACTAGTGCCTTTGCCTGGGAAGCAGGCAGGGAACCACTTAGCTACTCCATGGCAAAGTCAGCTCTGGCTCTGCTTTGCCCTCCTTCTCCCCTTGACACTCTGCTCCGAGGCACGGGAATGCTGCCTAACCGTACTCAATTAGCGATGGCACCAAGCAGCTGACATCAAGGAAAGCATTGTTGCAAATCAGTGTGGTAGTACAGAAGCCCCTGCTTGTTAGGAAGAAAAGAAATCTGAAACAACCCATGTTTTACAACAGGGAAACCTGCAGAAGCTATTTACACATTTCAGGGAAGGGCACGTGTGAATCTGTAACGCTGCTGTCGTGGGGGCAGAGGGGCTGTGTACGCAGCATTTGCAAAAGAAACACACAGTGCAGATCGTGTCTTTGAATGTGTTACCCGCTGGTCCCAAGTGCCCCTTCCTGATTTGTTCAGTTTGATCAACAAAATACTTGGGCACCTACTCAACTTTTACTTAACTCCGAGACAGCAGGAGTATTGCTGCTGTCTGCACTGGCCCTCGCAATGGGAGCACGGGGTCACGCCGCGAACAAACCACTAGGCACGACCTCAGGTGCGGGGGAATTTTGGGTGCCCCCAAATGTCCAGGGCTGTCTTGTGCTGCCCCGCACGCCTGGCTGCGCTGTGCACCCACAGGTACCGCAAAGAAAGAGCAGACAGAAGACGTTGCACACCCAGCTAGCGACCTCTCAATCCTCAGTCGTGTTTAACATTAAGCATGTATTTTGCTGCATTGCTGGACAGGGTTAATATTGTGCCTGTATGTGTGTGTGGGCAGAGGGCTGAACGGCAGTGATTTTCTGTGGAGCACGTGGGTAATTGCTCTGCCTTAGTTTTGGGGATTTTTTTAGAATTGTTTGCAAAGACTTGTAGAGGGAAAAAAGAAAACCCAGACAGAGGCAGTCACTCAGGAGAGGCTTTTGTGGTCAGAAGGGTGTGAGTGTGGCCCCACAGACTCGCTTTGGATCGCCTCCCCAGCACCGCGGTCCAGCAGCAGTGTACGAGCAAAGTCTGCCTCAATTCATTGACTTCCAGTTTCACACCGAAAACGGGTAGACAGTGTTCAGAGCAATGGAATGTGTCTTTGTGCTTTGCATGGGAGGAGAGGACTTAGCTGGAGTTTGGGAATTATTTCACCATTGAAGCCACGTGGGTTGAGTACGGCTGCAAGACAAAAGTAGTTACATCCCTCAATGCATTGGCCCATTCTGCCCATGTAAAGATCAAGGTTATTAAACACGGTCCTGTGCGATGTTGCTGAGGTGACTAAACTTGTGAGCACCAAAACTCGTGCTGAATTCAGGGCTGACGAGAACAGATGTGACTTTCCATATAGCCTTCTGGATCCTTTTAATAGAGCACTATAAATGAGGTTATTAATTATATCAACAAGGAGAGTAACACCAGGTATTTTCCCTGGTGTTTCGTGGCTTGCAGAGCTAGAACAAATCCTCCGTGCCAACAGTCTCCAGTGGCTTTGAACATGAGCTTAGAAGTCAGGAACACCTGGTTCTTTCGTCAGCTTTGATACAGACTCATTGTGTGACATCCAGAAAGTCCCTTGAAGTTTGTTTTTGGGAGGTACTGAGCAATCGCTGCTGCTCAGCACAGCTGAAACCAGCCCAGTCTGGCCCCCTAGAAAACACAGCCAAAAGCTCCTTTGAGCTCACCGAATGACAAGCACGTTATGAATGCAAAGTTTATTATATGTCTACCGTGTAATGTCATGTGGACTCGTAACATAGTAAACACTGCAGATATTCCAAAGACACAAAATCTTATCTGTAGTAAACACATTCTGAAGCTCCTCACTGAATTACTCTAAGCCTCTGATGTCCCTCTGCAGATTTTGGTTGAGTTTTGGCCCTTGAAGGTATTTGTAGACTGCTACCATATTCCTCTACTGAATATCTGCCAGATCCATCAGTCCCAGGCCTTTCTGTTACCAACACAGCAGATGCACTTAAAGTTACGAAGCCCAGAGTAAGCATAACTAAAGTGTTTAATCTATTATTAATCAGTCAGTTGCAGAAATGATAGGGCTCTGGGGGACCTCAGAAAGACATCAATATTTATGGCCTTGTTAGCAAATGCTACTTTTTTTGTTTTTTAAAGAGACAACAGCATTTTGAAGGTTGTTTATGTTTCAAGTCATTCTATAAAGAGGCAATGCCATGATTTGGAACAGGAGGATTCAGAACAAGGTATTTAATATTTATCACAAAGTAATGAGACTTCTACTGTATTTCTGTTCTTCTTGGTCTTGCATTCAAGCTTTCACCTCCTCTAGAAACAATGACCCAAGATGAGATTAGAGAGCCCCAGTCACTCCAAGCTATTGTGCAGGGAATTTTTAACAAATGAAAAGATAAAATCTCCCTAATTCCATTTGCCAAGATAAATTCTATAAATTCCATAAAAGAGAAGCAATGAAATATGATTTCAGTTCCAAAAAAACTCCACCCATTACAGGAATTTTTTTTCTGGATTAAGTGAGACTAAATTTGGATTGGATACTAGGAAAAGTTTCTTGACCAAAAGGGTTGTCAAGTATTGGAACAGGCTGCCCAGGGAAGAGGTTGAGTCGTCATCCCTGGAGCTATTTAGAAGACATGTAGATGTGGTGCTTAGGGGCATGGTTTAGTGGTGGAGTTGGCAGTGTTAGGTTAACAGTTGGACTCAATGATTTTAAAGGTCTTTTCCAACCTAAGCAATTGTATGATTCTATAAACAACTCGCCCTGCAATGCCTGTGCTTCGCAGTGTTTTGCAGTTCTTGCTTGAGTTCGTTCCTTGACATTTTCTGCACCCACTCTAGTGATGCTGATTTTAATATGATTGTTGATCCCTGGTACACAACCTTCTTAGCTTGATTAGTTTTTACCTTCGTATACTCCTGAGTCGTTTTTTTCCCCACACTGTTTTGCTTTTTTTTTTTAAAACTACTTTTCTTCTCAACATTTTTATGAAAAATTTTATTTTAATGGATATTTTTTGTATCCCCTTTAGCCCTCTTTGCAGTTTCTGAGTTTTTGCTAAAGATCTCTTCCCTGGAGTAGAAGAATAATCTCTCTCATCTCAAGATCACTTCAGTGCCACCATCACTGAAGCAATCTCTCAGTTGAACATTATTGTCTCCTGTTTCATGCAAGGTATGTTGAGGAAGAGAGCAGTGGGGCAGACAGACTAAAATCCAAGGGGGAATAAGAGGATAAACTAAGTAAATCAGAGAATAGCATGGTGAAAAACCATGTAGTCCATGAAAGGAGCAAAGAAAAGAGAAAGAGAGAGGACATTTCAAAGGAAAGAAACAGAGACCAACCCTTAGCGAATGTAGAGTTGCCTTCAGGTCACACTTACGCTTCTCTTGCTGCCTCTTGATCTGGGCACTGGTTTTCCCTCTTTCATACCCAGCACAGGCTTTTCTAAAAAGGAAAATGAGGTATACTGCACATTAATTCACCTTCTAATAAATGCACAAACAGAAAACCCATCAACTTGGGCCTGAGTCCAGCAGCACAAAGCCACTGGGGACCAACGGAAGTTCTCTCCCCATGCAATCTGACGGCTGAAAGTCTTGTGGCATCTCCAAACTGTTTTACAGGATCTGGCAGCTTTTCAGGAGCTCCCTACACCAGGCATTCCCCTTCTTTAATCTCGCTGGCCCAGGAGCTTGAAACTTTGTTCTCCGTGTACATGCGAGGCCTATAATCACTGTGACTGGAGACTGGTTCATTGCGCTCTTTGTGTGTTAGGAAATGAGACGTGAAATCCCTCCACCTCTGCTCTCAGCAAGGCTCAAGGATGTGTTTCATGGGTACCTCCTCCACCATACGAATGGGGCATTGTCCTCTCTCAGTTGGGTGCTATCCTCTCCTGAGGGTTGAGAGACCTCTCCGGGAAGGTGGGTATGAGTGGTGGGTTGTCATGAGGTGCAACTGAGACAGACTCCAGGGATGGACCTGCTTTTTCCAAACCCAGGCTGAGCTCGCTGCTTGAATGGTTCATAATCTCAGAGCTCTGAATTTACACCTGCAGTGGAAAAGGAAAGGTTCAAATGTGTTTTTTTCTGGACTGAGCCCTATGAGGTGCATAGTGTTTGCCTACTATATTGACTGCTAGATTGGCTGGAAATAACCAGCCTATACTTAAATAAGGCCAGGCCTGGAACAGGAGCTGAAGAGGTCTGTGCTGCCTGTATAAGAGCTTGACCTGCAATACTGTGTGCTCTGTGCTTTGGAAACATCACCTGTGGCATTAAGGAACCTTTTTTTACTTATTTAGTTTAAAATTACTCAGGACTTTCCTTAGGTTTTCTCCATCCTTTAATTTGATTCGGCTTTTTAGATTTTGTCGCGGAGTTTTGTGCTCTCTGCACTGCATTGTGGCTGATGCCAATGCACCACTTTCTCCCTTAACATTGGGTTTTTCCCCATTGCTGCACCCCAGATCATTGCAGCTAATTACAGATTTCTGTCTAGAGGTGGTTGAAAGCTTGTGGAAAATTTTCTCATTCAAAATAGGTCTTTGCTGTAAAAGATTTTTTCCCTCTCAAGGAAATAGTAGTTTCAATAGATGTTTACTATCATTTTGCCATTGCAAATCTGAAATAAAAGGTATACGTGGAGATTTTCTATGTATGCTCACACTTTTTGCCAGTTTGCCACTTACCTCCCACCTACCAGTTGGAAAACAGGAAAAAACCCCAGCATGTGATGCCAATCTCCGCCTATTTTCATATTTCTCTGTTTTCCTGTCTTCTCTCCACAGAGAGAAAAGTAGTAAGAATCTACGACTAAAGAAATAAAACTGTTTTTATCAGTTTCCCTGACAAAAAGGAAACTTAAGGCTACTTGAAACAGCACAAAACTAAATATTCTTGTTTCGTTTTGATATCTACATCAGGAAAAAAAAAAATCCCATAACTAATGCTTTTTTTGCTGTGACTTCTTAAGAGGAGAAGGTAGCTCTGTTTGCCAGGTTTTGCTTTTGTGTTCCCTTCTGAGTTTCACAGTTACAAGAAAGAAGAGACTGCTTTGTAATTCCAAAAAATTAGGTGAACTTCCTCAACGAACAATTTTCAAAGACTGAGGCGGGGGGGTGGCACATCTTCCCACCCTCACGCCCTCCTTCCCTCTTTGCTCCACCAGCTTCTAGGAGAATCACTGAAATTGCTCCCTGCAGCTCTGCCATGTGCTTTGTGCGTCTCCAGACTCCTCCGCCCCCTGCAGCCCTCTCTGCCCGGTGGGCGCTCGGTTGCCCTCACGCTACGCTGTAATAAATGGCACCTACACTTTAATAAATGACGTTTTCTGTTTACCAAGACCTCGAGTTTTTTTTAAAAGTCATTGTCTTCAGCATAAGCAGAATTTGCTCAGTCCCACAGGGCAGAGCTCCATGTTTAATAATGTGAGATATAGAGAAACTTTCAAATGTCTTGGTTTTCTCTACCCCTTTCAAAAGAGATTTTTTCGTCTTTATGCAAATGGTAGGGACCTTTATATCTGCTTCTTCTCTCACGCTGCTCAGACAACATCCTCTTCGTCTGCCTTACCGAGGTATAGGGAAGGAAATCATCAGGCACACTTGCTCCTAGGAGGATAATGGCTCACGCAGCAGCACTTGCAGTCCTCTACATATTCATTTCCCTGTGGTTTTTTGTATCCATATTACAGATATGTAATTCCTATCAGACGTGTCAGGTGTTTGGTGTCTCTGGAGACAGCTGAACAGCGGAGGCGGGAGACTCCGGGAATGTAAATGTGTGCTGAGGAAATGTGAGAGTGGTTTCTGCATGCCACAGCGATCAAAATAGATCCCTGGGTGCTGCGCCTGCACTTCCCACATGGGGCAGGGAGCTCTCTGCTCCCTCTCATCTCCTGCAGTGGCACGAATGTTACAGTCAAAAAGGAAAGGGCCAGGGTAGTTTTGCTGCGGTACCTGTCAAGGGAGAGAACTGTGGAGGTGATGGGTGGACGTAAGGTCATTGCATGAGACCCACCTCTCCGAGGCACAAAGAGAAGGATTCAGTTGTCTTACTCCATGGCTGCAGATGGGGAGGCAAAGCCAAGGAACAAAGTGCTTTGGCACTATTGACCTCTTATGATAGAAATAGTGTGCTGGTGCGCAGGGG
The DNA here is from genome assembly GCA_034782735.1 of Sagittarius serpentarius. NCBI lineage: Eukaryota > Metazoa > Chordata > Aves > Accipitriformes > Sagittariidae > Sagittarius > Sagittarius serpentarius. Next base: position 14,019,222 of record JAVKLA010000042.1, on the reverse strand, counting down.
TGCGACTCCGAGCCTGAGCTACACAGCAAGCACGGGAAGGGACCTCAGGGTCACCGGTGCCAGGCTGTGCTCCCAGACAAAAATTATGCTCTAGATGGGACCGGCTCTGTGTTTGCTCCAGTGCTCCCTTTGGAAAGTGATACCCCCACCGCTCTCCTCCTGCCGTTACAAATCTTTCTGTGGTTCACAGCCTGCATTTATTCATGGCTAGTTTATTCTCAGTTGTTCTCATGTCAATGTTGTCCTTTAGCATCAATAGCTCTTCTCTAGTGTTTACCCCTCTGATGTTTTTATAGACAGCAACCCATGCCCTCTCAGCCTTTGCTTCCCTGCACTAAACACGCCAGACCTTTTAAATCTCTCCTCATGAGACAAGCTCTCCATTTTCCAGGACAGTTACCCAAATATCCAGGGTTTTACCCCCAAATACCTCATCTACATTGGTTTATCTTGCTTTAAAAAAGATGCTGATTTCACTGCACTGATGGCAGGTTCACATGCATGTGTCAGACTTAGTGGAAAAGAATGTGCTTCAGGAAGGGGGATAATGGGGTGTGTGTGACACAAAAAAGGTCCTGTGTGTGTGAAGCATGCTGTGGGGTGCTGCCTGCGGCTGTGCGTGCGTGTGGAGGGATGCTGTCAGGGGGATCGTGTGTGCAAGGCTCTGAAAAGGATTACTCAGTGTGCGAGGGGGCGTTGTAAGAAGGATTTTGAGGTACGTGACACTGAGAAGGATTAGTCTCTGCGTGAAAAAGTGTGCATGTGTAGAAGAGAGGGAAGATAAGCGGGTGGCTGCGCGTGGCACACGGAGAGAGATTAGCCTGAGTGTCTGCGAGCGGGGTGATAAGGAGGGCTGTGTGCGAGAACGCCGCTGTAAAAAGCCAGGATTTAGCTAATGAAAGGATTAGCGTGCGTGTGTTTGCGCGCACACATGTGTGCACGCATCCGAGTGGGACATGGTAAGGAGGATTTGGGCGGTGTGTGGCAGAAGGGATTTGGACACGCTGGGAGGGCTCCCTCCACGGTTGTGCGTGCCTGTGCCTGCAGCACCCTGGGGTTGTTCCCAGCCATGCAGGCGAGGGATGCGGTATGGGGACACGTGGAGGGCTCCTGCACCTGCAGGGACAGGGTCACAGAAAAAGCCGTCCCTGCCCTGCGTGGTAGGAAGGATTACAGGGCACTGCTGAGCCTGATGCAGAGGTGCTCGCAGGGCAGGTGACAAAGCAGGGATGAAGGTGTAGTACAGTAAAAGACATGGCTGTACAAAGCAGGGATGAAGGTGTAGTACAGTAAAAGACACGGCTGTACCTGTCGGAGCAGGGGAAGGGCGAGCACACAGGTTGCAGCAGGGAGGAGAGGGCTGATGGCTCAGATGCAGTATGGCACAGGGGGAAACATCACCGCATGAGCAGGGCAGGACAAAGGACATGTGCTGTGCTGAGCAGAGGTTGTCCGGGTGTGGGGTAAATGCTAAGTATGTTTTTCTCAGGAGACAGAGCTCTGGGAGGGGCTCAGCATCCCGCCCGCAGCTGAGCACAAACGCTGGCAACATTTCCATTGACCCCCATATTCTCCACCTCTCGCCTCAGATTTACCCCTGCTGCTCTGGCTGACTGCCATTGCAGTACCTCTTCCAGGTGGGAAGGATACTGGCAGCAGTCTTTGAGCAATTTCTGATCCAGAGCAGGGGAGGAGGGTTGATTGCATCCTGACACTTGATTTTTTAACATTCTGACTTAACCGTAAAACTTTTTCCCCTTTTTACTTTTCCATGGGAAAATCAGGGTGTTTTGTCAAAATCAATGACTTCCTACTTTTGATCAAACCTCAGTTTTCATTTGGAGGGGAAAAAAGAAGTGTTGAAAAATTTCAGCTAGCTTTATTGTTTGTCTTTACTGGCTCTGTTCCATCGGCATTAGTTTCATCTCAGAGATGCTAGAAGCAAAGCCTGCTGAACCTTTTATGATAAAATGAACTGAAGCTGGGGTGTCTAGGGTAACTTTTCTTCAAAAAAGTTGATCCTTTGCTTGTCCAGTAGACCATTTGAATGTTTGCTTTCTGTTTAATGAAAGATCATCAAAAGCCTGGCCAGTTGCTTTGTTGCTTTCAATAATGTATTTATTTTTTAAGGGAGAAGGATAAAAACCAAGTAGCTGAAATTTGAGATTCCCCTTGGTGCTAGGTGCTGCACAAATATAAGATCTCACGGCTAGAAAATAAAGTAGGAGGCTTCCAACCAGAAGTGAAGAGTCTTTATTAGCACTGAAGAAAATTTCCTGTAGAAGCGTGATCCTAAAATATAGAGATTGTCTATAAAATGGGGCCTTTATATCTTTCTTAAAAATACTCTGTTTTCCAACAAAAGGCATTTCAGTGTGATGCAGGAATAGGACAAGTTCTATGGCAAAGGTGGCCTTTACATCTTTATTTAACTGAGACCCACAGTCCATATTGCACCAGCTGGCAGAGCCAACGGGGATAATGACTCCCCTTTGCTCCATTGAGGACTGGAGATGGGAGGGACTTGCATTGAAGCCCACAGAGATCCTGGTCCTGGCCGTCCCTGGCCCACAGGGAGGGATTTTCTTGGCCCAGAAACCACTGCCTGGCAGTAGCTCTGCTCAAGAGCCACTAGCTGGGCACCCAGCTCTGCACTGTGCTGGGAGTCAAGCATGACTATCCTGATTAGATAGCCCTTCTGGTTTTTAAAAGCTAACAAATCATGAAATCACCCAGAGAGCACCAAAAAAGAGGTATTTTGGGGGCCACGGTTTTGTTCTGGGAAGGTCTCCAGTCTTTCAGGCAAGAGGTCATGTTGTCCTTCTTCCTTTTAGAAACCTTTAGCCCAGCAGGAATCAGCAGGGGATGAGGTTGAGCTGTGAGAGGAATTGCCATGGGTTTAGTGTTATCCAGTACATGAGCTCCATTTCAAAGTGCTCACTCAACAGCTGGTCACAAAATCCCTGAGCCTGGGGTAAGGTGCCAAGTCTGCGTGTGCTTGGAGAGGAGCATCACGCCCATTGCAGTGCTGCCGCCTTCTGCTCTCAGCGCATTCCCTCCTCCGAAAGGATAGGCGAGAAGAGCAAACGGGGACAGGCTGTGTCCCCATGGAGCAGTCACCGTCCACTGGGGAAACGCATTTCACTGGTGAATCATGAGCATCCTCCTGGAAGAACATTGCAATGGGCCTGTTCTTCACATTGGCAAAGAGGGGCACTTGGGTCCCACCCCAGAATTGTTGCGTGGCTTCGCACAGGTGGCTGGCTCAGTCTGTCCAACTGTGAAATGAGGTTAAAAACCCTTGTGGAGGATAGACTGCCAGGCTTCAGCCAGTGAGGTTTTAAAAACTCCTTCTTAACTAAGACTAGGCAGCATTAAGAAAGGACAAAGTGTTATTGTCCTTGTCCATTCAGGGAGAGAAAAGACAGAGTGACCCAGAAGTTGAAAGCCCATTTTTCTCTCCTGCCTTCTAGAAATAGGCACCTGGCCCTTGGATCTCTGAATGCTCCTGCACTCAGCCCCCCTTCACACTCTCTTTCATCCTTGTTTTTCTGTTTTAAAACCCCAGTTGATTTTGAAATTAAACTGTCTGTTCCCCCACCAATGAACCTCAAGCTTGTATCTCCTTTTCCCTGTTCCCCTTCTCCCTTCCAGCTTTTACATCTCCTCTGGTTTCTGTTATGTCCCACGCATTTGTTCTGAAGGACTTTCCAATAAGGATGTCAGGAGAACTTTCTTAAGGGCCTTTTATCACAAATTCCTTTTGGTTTCATGCCTGAGGACTCTTCTGAGGAGGACCGTGGCAACCTATGCTCAAGCAGACGTGAAGCAAGTACACTTTACAAGCAAGTCACAGCCAACTGCACACACAAATCAGGTCCTGTATCCCTGTAGCCTCATTCAGGGAACACGTCGTGTTTCCCAGCTGACAAAACTAGAGCATACTTAGACCCAGTGTAATTCTGTTGGCCTTGATGTAGTTACCAGGGAGACTCTAATGTAGACAACTTTTCTACACTGAAATAAAGGTTTTCTTAGCTGTCTTACTTAGATTGCATAGACTATTCTTTCTAACCAGGCAGAAAGTGGGTGATTTTGTCATTACGCCAGTCCTTCCATGGGAGATTTAAGAACGAAGCTCACAGGATGATGCAAGTAGCTTATAGCCACGCATTTACAGCTGCGCCATCAGGTTGGTGCAAAGTGCACATGCACAGAGGACCTCTGTCAACCAAACCTGCCCCACATGGCATCCCAGTTCTTCCATTGCTCCACAGGCAATGTCAGGAAAGCATCAGACCTTAAGAGCACACTGATAAAAGGTGTTACAGGCGACATCCTTTCAGTATACATGAGTTAAAGCCCAATTTTCAAAGGCTGCATGCACCATATGGCTTCCTTATGTGCCTAGATCCCAAATCACCTTCAGATCATTCCTCTCTTCTTTAAAGAGATGTGGTAGTCAACTAAGTCATTCAAGCATGTTTTGGAAATGCTACCAAGGTTTTCAACTGACACCACTTTACTGTCAGGAGTAGCAGTGCAGAGGAGTGACCACAACAAATGCTTAGGAAATACGACTGCAGATGTTCACTGCCATGCTAAATATAGGCAGCCAAAAAGAATTTCCCTCACAGGGAAATTAATCTTTTCTCTAACAGGAGGGTCAGGAGCTCAAAGTGAAGGCTACACACTCCTCTGCCACATTTAGCACCTGAAGTGAGTTGCAGTACAGAAAGGAGAAAATCACAGCCCTCACTGCGTTCGCTAGGACAATCCCAGAGGTGTAAATCACAGGCTTTTACATTACACCCCTGGCTTCTTGTGCACACCGACAGACAGATGAATCTGCCCCAGGGATGTTTCTTTTTGCCTTGATCCTTTCCAACCAAGCCTTTAGTGTTGTTTTGCCCACCAGCGGCAGCAGCCTCTGCCCTGCCAACCTTCTCTTGTAGATGGCAGTTCCACCTACCTTGCCCCTTGGAGGCTTCTGGAATAAATGGTGTCTTAATTAGGTTAATTATACCTTTAGCCATCCATGTGCTCACTTTAGATATACGGTTAGAGTCCATTACACAGTGTAGGTTCCCCAGTTTTCCATGTGGGAAGCAAATATAACACCTGACGTGTGAAGCTTTCCATGGCTTGGTTGTCTTGCACAATTTTTGTTAAATCCAAGGACTGTTTCCATTCCTTGAAAACGTGGTGCTCCTGACGCCTTCCTGTTCAAGGCCTGCCTGACCCAGGGTGGCCAGTGACTCTGATTTCATGGACAAGTGTATTTTATCAGAGGCATCTCTCTGCAATATCAACACAAGACTTGAGCAACCTCTGGTGAATAGTCAGAGTCTCTCTGATACTTGTGAAAAGTGGTACAAATTACCATCCTCCAGTCTGCTGCTGCTTTTCTGTCTACATGATGTTTTAGCGGCAAAGTTTCTGTTGAGAAGCAGTGGGGTTTTCTCAGTAGCTGCCTAAGTCATGTCGCCGTCTTTGGTTTGCACTGGGTAACTGCTTGAGACAGAAGCTGCATCTGCATGTGCGGTGTCACTGCTCCCGAGTGATGAATGACCCCAAGTTTCTAACAACTTCCCTTCCTGTGCTCTGGCTGGCATCCCTGCAATTTGCATTTATGCAGAGTGTTTTACATCATCTCTCTTGCTCTTTCTTGCTCTTTGCAGCTCGCTAGAGAGTTTCTTCCTTCAGGAGCTTAAAAATTCTCCCAGAATGGAAATTGGTAGAGAAGGTGCTTGTATGTAACGAGGCATGCCAGGAAGAGATCTCAGTATTTTCCTAATGTTAAGGATGCTCCCACATTCTTCTCCCTAAGACACACATCCCATTTTTCCAGACTGATTTCTCAGTCCCATTGGCAGCGCAGGCTGTTCAGCATAACTGAGATGCTCCTGGTAGCTTCACTGCCCTCTGTGTAGAGAAGATGACTTAGTATTTTTCATTCAAATAAATCTTTACTGTGAACACATGAAGCTCTGCAAATGAAACATCTAGTAGAAAAGTCTTTCCCAAAGTTATAGTCTGTCTAGAAAACATTATTATAATTCTTTGTGTCTGAGAATTTGATGTCACCTGTCACTAACGTTAATACGAGTTGGTTGCCCAAGGGTCTTTTAGGCAAAAGATATGCATCCAAGGTGGTTTTATATAATCGGTGATGTGCTTTGCAGCTTCTCCCACCACTTGGTCCTTTTTTCGGTCCTGTGAGGTTCGTTTCCTCATGAGAGCAGTTTGTTATGGGAGATTATTTTTATGGATCCAAGTGCAGGTTCAGGAGAAGCCTGTAGCTGTAAAAGTCCCCTCTGTCATGCTGGTAAAATGACACAGATTTTAGCCAAGATTTTTTAGGAAAACCTTGAATCCCACTTCATTTCCTGTGAAGGTCTTGCTATGTAGCCAGCTCCCTGGCTGATATTTAGTATTTTGGGTCACGTTCACACAGGGGCTCCAAGTCTACCCACAGCTTTGTTGGAGCAGTGGGGCAGAGAATGGAGCTCCCCCAGCTCCCCCATCCCCACCATTCGCACTGCCCAGCGGGACGGATGCCTTCACCTCCCACGAGAGGGAAGCTGCCCTCTACAGCTGCTTGCAGCCCCGGTTTAACAAGTATCACCTCTCCATAGAAGCTCCATCTGGGCACGCTAGCTAGATGCACTTCATGTAAACTGTTTGTTCCACCACCCACAGCGAGCAATTCGCACAGAGGTTTCACCAGAGACCTTAAAATTGCAAACCATAGGTCCAGATCTCGCCATCTGTCACAGTTCTGCGTTCCTGCGCCCCAGACAACACAGTCTCCCACCGGGTTTAAAAGATCCCAGGCTTAAACTTGTTTGTTTGGGATTTTTCAAAAAAACGTGCTCAGAGGCACTGCAGAAATAAAAATGTGGTAACTATTATCATTTATTGCCCTCGCAATGCAGACAGGATTAAAGCTGTTCTAATGACAAGGAAGAAATGGTAATATTCCCCCTGACATTACGCAGGGCTGAAGCAAGCTATGAGCACAATGGAATGGAACATTAATGTGAAAAGGAAAAATAAAAACCCTACAAGAAATGACTACAGCAAAGAACCACCAAGGGAGGCACTTAAGCCCACAAAAGCCAGCACTCTCAGATGTCAGAGGATCCTGTCATTCTGCACCTAACTCAGCTCTTGCTGAAGTGTTAAATGGGGTTTCAAAACCATTCCTGCTTTCACAGACCTTAGGTGAATACAATTTACAACCAGGTAGCACAAAAGGGTTGTGCTCTAGAGGCTTAACCCTTGCATGCTGAGTGTAGTTTGCTGGGTTTGTGCTTTTGCTGCTCTTCTTTTCAGAAGACTCTAATGGCCCCGGTGATTGCAGAAAAGATGGCACTTTTGGAGCAGTGATGGCACATGTAGGTTTCGGAGCATCTGCTAGCTCAGCAGATACCTGTAATCTAGCCTTGAAAATTTATAGAAAACAGGAATGTTTATAAATAGCGTGTCAGACAGCTGGTGGGTTTAAGTACTGCTTCCCACTTCAAGCCCCCAAGATCAAGATGCTCTGTCCTGTATGCGAGAGGTTTTGTTTGAAGAAGAATGCTTTGTCCTGGATAAGTGCAAGTTATTCCTTCTTTGCCTAGACCAGTGAGACTGTATTCCTGTGGAGGGGTGAGCTTGGTGGTGCTTTCCCCACACAATGTACCCTGTGTTTTTGTCTGCTGCCTTTTATTTTTAAATGAGCAGGGAGTCAAATGATGTCAGAAAGGCCAACAGTAGCTTACCACGAGAGGGAAACATCCTCTGTGCCCTCTTGACAGCCTGCACCAGCCAGCCTCCCTCTAGACTGGGAGATATTTTAAGGTAGAGCACGCAGAAGACATCATTACTACTGAAAAGATCAGTCAGGTTAGGGAAAATGCTCCTGGCTTTCCATTCAAGTCCTTCCTTATCCTTTGTTTTACTTTCTGTGGTGAGCCAGCCATATCATTTCTCTCCTCTCTGCTGGGAAGATAATTCTCTACTCCAAGGAGGCTATTCAGTGGCTTGCTTTATTGCTCTTTAACATGTATACGTTAGAGCACTTCACAGAGGCCTCGTAGCATTGTGCCAGGCATCCTACAAACACATGCAGAGTGACAGTTGCATCTATAGCGGGTACCCATGTGTGAGGGATAACAGGATAAAGCGTAATTCTGAGCCAATTAGAATCAGTAATAATGCCCACACATCCTACATAGGTGTACGGGATATGGTATACCCCTACGCTTCTTTGATGGCAGCACACCTCTGGAGTTTATAAAGGGGGTTGTTCAGGGATTTTTCCTGTCAATTTAAAAACTCACTATCAGGAAAGGGAGTCAGTGTTTAAGGAAATACAACGGTCTCTTCTCTTTTCATATGCATCCAAAGTGGGGATTAAAAGCTGGGCGCACCAGGACCATGCCCAATCTGTCTTTACAGAGTTTAACACCTGCATTGCCTGTCTGCAACTGACTGTGTAGGCTGAAAAGCATTAGGAGTCTGACACCAAGAAGCTCAGTGCTTGCACCCGAGTATAAATATATGCCCAGGAAGTATTTGAGACCATGGAAGGATCATTGCAAAGGGTGTGCATGCATGTGTGTGTGTTTTGTCAGGTTCTTTGGCTGCTTTGAATAGAAAAAGGTGGAGTGTTAATAAATGAAGTTGTTAATTTCCAGCCTGTTATCAAGAAAGCCTTAAAATTAGTTGTGTTAGTTCAGTGGCAAGAAAGGATAAGGTTGTATGCACTGTAGCACAAAACAATTAAAATTTGGAAATTTAGAAGCAGGGTGGAAAAAAAAATAGACAGGGAGAAAGGAGAAGGGATTATAGGTGCTCACCTCTGACTGCATGGGGACAAGCAAGCGGAGGGCATGAGACCACATCACCGCTGACATGAGAGTGTCGGTGTGTAGTCGTCCAGGTGCTGTGATCCGAACCACTGCGTGTGACTTGTCATTCTCAAACAGGCATATGCTTTCAGTACGTGTCATGTATCTTGCTAGTGAAAGCTCAGTGTCTGCGAAGGGAAATGTTTAAAGCCACCGCGAGAGCTGCTAGAAGCAGAAAGGGGAGCTTTGTATACAGGTCAGAACTCAGCACTTCCAGGCCTTGGCTGAGATCCCAAAGCAGGCACAGAAAATACCATGTGTAGACCCAGGACTGGAGGAGGTCTGCTGGGCCACCCAGCCTCCTGCTGTCACTGGTCACCAGATGAGACCTTCCTACGCAGACCTGCTCTCCAAGTGCAGCTGTTCTGACTGCCCATCTTGCTGATAAATGCATTGTCATGTCCGCATGGAAATAACCGTGTTGAAAGTTAGTCTGTTCTTTGGTTGTCTGCCATATCACAACATTTGGTCCTGATGCTGTAATTTACAGTATGGAATTCAGTGGCCCAAAAGACCGTAATCCATTACAAATGTCCAAAGCCTCACACGGTAGGATTGTGTTGGAAAATTAAAAGGTATTGAGGTGATGGGGCAGGGAGAGAGGCTGATACAGAGCTGCAGCTGAAAACAGTCTTGATTGCTACTTTCATTACAAACCTGAATGAAGGAGTATATATATATATCATAACTGAACTCCATGCCTGAAGCAGACTTCAGGGAAGGGCTCACAGAGACATTATTATGAGCAGGAAATAATCCTAAAAAAAACCAGAAACAACACAGCTGAGAAAATTTACCAAAATACTGTTTTCTCAATTGGAGGCAACAACACAAGTCTCAGGAATGCCACAGGGAAACATCAGAGACTGAGACATCAGTTTGGCTTCCAAACTGGCACACCTGCAAAAGCACAGACCAGAGAAAATTTGGGAGTGTCTATGCACATATTTTATGAAGCAGGGGGAGATGGGACCAAAAGTGTAATTACTGGGATGAAGATTAAGAAGGCAGTTGTTGAGGTAGATGTTAACACCCTCCTTCCCCGATGGACGTAACAATGTTGGAGTAACTTTTCCAGGGGAAGTCCATAGTCTGGTTTTTGCATTGCAACCTGCAACCAGTTTCAAGATAGGCACTTACAAAATCCTCGTCAGAACCTGAGGCTTGCACTGAACACAGTCGTAGGCTTTAACGTCTATCAAGAGATATAATGTATTAGGGAAAGAAAAGAAGCTATTGAAGACAAAATGCATTTCAGCTGCAGTGAGCTCTTCTTTATGTGACACACTCGCTTTCTGCTACTGCTTATCTTCACCCCTCTCACCCCTCACTCACCTCTTTTTACTCTGTTTTAATAATTCAGCTCTTACAGCCCAGAATTAAATGTGCTGAACTAAGAGCAGTGTGCTATGTACCGTATTGACATGCTGTGGTTTTGATGCTTTGTTCTTTTCCTCCGTTGTTGTTCACGCTCCCCAGCAGAAAGCTACACCATGATACTGAACTTAGTTTTCCTAGTATAACACTATCTGCAGAAGGACCAATATGATACAAAAGGCCATCTAGTAAAACAGCAACAGCAAAATTGGTTCAACCTTCATCCCTCGCCTCCTTTTATAATATCGCTGTCACTTTTTCATTTGTAGTAATCTTGCTTTAATATTTATGACTCTACTTCTGACATGGAGAGTTCAACGAGGACAAATTTTTGGGTTTCTATTTCATTGCAGGAGGTTAGATAAGAGCAGGGATAGCTGGTCTTCCAGAGCCCATGGGGCCCATAGGAACATCCCTCTGCGGCTAAAGGCCCTATGAGGCATCACCCCCTCCTTCTAGGGGAGCTGCAGGGGAGCTCGAGGTGAGGGTTGTGAGTAGGAGATAGGAGCTGGTTTTGTAGAGCTTCTGCTGCTCCAAGGCAACCCAGCACAGCCAGCGTCTCCTGCTTGCTTCTTTCTGGACCCAGCATAAAGCCGAACTGCCCGGCAGACTTGCTGACATTGTGAGACAGTTCCGGCATACGTGTGTCCTGGTTTCGGCTGGGATAGAGTTAATTGTCTTCCTAGTAGCTGGTACAGCGCTGTGTGTTCAGTTCAGTATG
>JAVKLA010000042.1:13993443-14008124 GCA_034782735.1 Sagittarius serpentarius | reverse complement strand
TCCTTTTATTATTATTGTCATTTTTTTCTTGTTATTAGTGTCATTGTTAGTTTCTTCCTTTCCATTCTATTAAACTGCTCTTATCTCAACCCACGAGCTTTACTTTTTTTCCGATTCTCTCCCCCATCCCACTGGGTCGGGGGGAGCGAGTGAGCGGCTGCGTGGTGCTGAGTTGCTGGCTGGGGTTAAACCACGACAACGTGTCAACGTCAAACTGCTCAAAAGCCATGCAGGGCTCAAGAGCTGCAGGTGGGCCATCCCTAGGCTCCGGCAGCAGGAGATGTTCTTTTCATTAACTAAATATGTTGATTTTTAATGACATAACATGCCATAAAAGGATCACAGAAGACTGTATCCCAACTGGGTTTGCTTGCCATGGTTTGACAGCTAGCTGTACCCCAGAAATGAGCCAGACTGGCATGTAGGAGAAGAGAATCTTTTTAAAAAACCTCTCTTTTTAAAAATGAGACAACATAGAAAGGTCAGATCCTCTGTTAGAGCTGAAAAATGCAGAATTGTTTCCAGGCACCAAAGCTCTTCTGTGTGTCTTTTCTGTTTTAAAAAAGTTTTGAAAGCAGGGAGTGCTGTGGAAAAGCTGTGGCTCAGGGATGGGACACTGGAGAGATGAAGGCAGTAGACAGCAAGAATCCTTCCAGCTTCCAGCTTAGAATATGGTCTTGTTTTGGGTCTATACAGGACAGTCTCTGACCGGAGGGACTGGAACAGAAGGGACTCAGACAAAGGCAGTTGCCTTCCTCCACCTCACAAGCAAAGATCCAAGTCATGATTAGATAACACACCTGAAACAGAGATGGCACTGGACCTGTTTCCCCTTACATATAATCTGATCTGTTAGCCACAGGACCCTCATTAGCCAGCCTGTCCCTACTAAAATAATAACCTAATTCTAACCACAGAAGGAATGGGCTTTTGTGAAGTCTGAATGCTGCTTGAGATGGGCATCATTTCCTTTCCAGGGATGTCTCTCTTCTTTTTCAATGGATTAGCCATCATTTGAAGGCCACCCAGAAAATACAGGTGTTAACTGACATCTTTACAGCAATATCCAAGTCTGTGACCCCAGAAGTCCCAGATCTCTGCAGATACATGCCCACGTCCCCTTTGGATTCTTGGCCAGGACCTGTTAAGATATGCTCGTGATCTCAGTGTGTTTCATGCAGGGGATTTGCATCTAATTCCTATTCAAAGAGCCACTATTGCTCAGAAATAGTTTAAGTGTTGAGTAGAAACCCTTCAATACATTTAATTCGTGATTTTATATGATTCAACAAAATGTTTAGCAATCTCAAAGTAACCATATGTTTAAAAACAAGCAAAGCAAGCAAGGAAAGTCTTGTCAAACATCTTGTTTTTCCTTCTTTCCTTTTTTCAACAAGCTCAGTGACCCCATTAAAACCTTTGATATTTGGATTTTCTTTTCTGTTTTGTAGCCACACAGGATAAGAACTACATCTGAAGACTCTAGTAGGAAAAGAAAAAGAGGTTTCCAGGTGTGAAGTACACAAGCGGAAGAGCTAGGATTTTCAACTGATCCCTTTGACAGAGAGGTTAAAGTCAACTTCCCGTGGCCGTACCTCATATCTTCCACCACCATGATTATAACGCAGAAGTGCACTTAAATGACCGAGAGTCCATGTTGTTAATTTTTGTTGACAAAAGCACCGTGCTATTTCTGTTTCTTTAAACTCAGCAGCATGCAAGAAAGAAGTATCCCAAATCCAATTTGATCTCAAGGGAAACTTATCATTTGTCAGCCAGGCAAACTAAGGCTTATTTGTCAGGCAGGCAAACTTAACTAAAAAAATTGAAGCTATCAGCATAAACAGTTACGAGCAGCTCTTCAGTCATAGATTATTGTTTAAATATGAGGGAAGGAAAGCAGATCTTAATGTAAAAATCAACACTACTTTCCAGCTGCCAAGATGGTTAGAGTAGCAGTGCAGGAAAATGATGGAAGGGAGCACACTTCTGTGTCTTTTACATATTTGAAAGAGAAACATATATTTCTTGTGATATCACATCAGCCTGAGTTGCAGTTGAGCAAATATATGGGACATATCTGCTATCAGCTAAATACATGCATGGAGCGATGGGGGAGTGTAGAATCTGTTTGGCTTTCCCCTGCTAGAAAAATCTGTAGGAACATGCTGTCGTTGGGACGTGCTGAAGAGATGCGCTCTGGCACCTACGCCACACTGGAGAACTGTGAGGACAAACATTTGGGAGGAAAGCTGAGCTGATCCTAATTGAAGCAGACAGTAGTGCTCTTTCATTGAAATTCCACCAGCTTCGCCAACCTGATGTCAGGTTCTCCATCACCGTGTGAGGGTCGCGACCAGGCAGGACAAGCTAAAAATAAATTATGCATGCACGTCTCCCCCTCCTCTCGCCCACACGTGCACACGTGCACACGTGCACTCCAAGTGAGCAAAGAAAAGCATGTGGGAACTGCTCCTTGACACCACTGTTGTCAATGAGTACGTTTTGCTGCAAGTGAGGGGTTTGGTTCTGTGTCCCAGGAGGTTTGGGCAGATGAAGGAGGTGCCACGCTGATACTGGGGCTGCAGGCACTGCAGGGCTAGTCTTTAATAGCTTACAGAGGACAGTAGACTGAGCTGACTATTTTATTACACTCAAAGTCTGGCCACATTCATCCTGCAATTTTTGAAAGACATTTGTTAATTTGGTTTCTGGAGTAAGTGCTGTGTGTGCTGGTTTGGGTGGTTTCAAAGATTTCGTCTTATCTTGGAGTCTACATTTCCAAATTACACTTTTCTTTCCCTGCCTGCTTGGGCTATGAAGAATAGTTTGCACAAAATCCTCACAACAGCCGCAGCTCAGTATCATAGGATACTCAGTATCATAGGAATGGCTTTCCCGGAGAGGGTGCAGTGTCTTCCCTCCTAGATGCATCTCAGGTATGACATCCTCCAGGGTCAGGAAGGCCTCTGAGATCCGGCAGGGACCATCTGGGTTTTTTGTCTCCTCCTGCAACAGAGAATGCGAGTCGTTTGTGGGGAACATCTGGGGATATTTTGTTTAATCAGGTTTTTTACTGCTTTTGTAGCTTCGGGTATTAGCACAGTCTCTGCTACTTCTGTTCTCTGACAGAGGCCGTTGAGTCTCCTGAGAGTCAACTAAACCATATTATTGGCTCCCGCCAAGGGTAGCGGGGTAAAACTTAATGGTCCATGAGATACAGAAAGTCAGTAGAAATGATCTAATGTCCCTTTCTAGTCTTAAACTCAGCGAAATGGTGAAAATTCTGCTTCTAAAGGAAATGGCAGATGAGCGGTTGCCAGGATCTCCTACCAGGCGGTTTCTCCAGCTGTGTCCATGGGGAGCAGTTCCCTTTTTGCAGTCCTCTTTGCAGATTCTCAGCAGAATTGCACCATTTTCACTCCTGGAGACCAAGTCCTCATTCCCATCCTTCTGTGCAGCCCATTTGCCCCTCCTCCTCCCTCGCATACCGAGACTGTTTCAGCCCCTCTTTGTGGTGACTGTTTCTGAGAGAAACTTTTTGGTTTCCCTTCTGCTTTTACCAAAATCCAAATGAAATACCTGTTATATCTGACATCTATCTTTCACACGGATCAGATCAAACCTCCAGTTCCAAAATATCTCTGGCCCTCCTAAATGCAGAAATCAGTCTTGTGCATCTACTCTCTCTGTGTCTGGTTAAGAGCTTTAGCCAAAAAAAGCCTACCAGGAATTTTTATAGTTTGAAACATCTCTTTTGTTTTCCTCTTCTTCAGATAAAATGTGCAATTTAAAGTTGTGGGCGCATGTATTTTTCTTTTACTTGGAAGCATTTGCAAAGGTGTCCAGAGTTGCCTCTCTCCAGCTGCCGAGTAGGTGTCCTATCCTGCGTGTGCTTGCCATAAAATCAGTGTTTCCTCTCTCCAGTTTAAATCCTTTACCTTGAATATTTCCATATGAAAAGAGAAACTTGAGATAAATTGCAGGACTAGAAATCTTAGAGTCTGGGGATTTCAAGCATGAGTGAAGCGCGCTTGCTTTTTCCTCATCTGAATTCAAGGACACACCACCTCCACGATAGCTACCTTTCCACAGAGGGAGAGGAAAGGCTTCCTCCTGCTAGCTCTACCACAACAGTCATTTTTTAACTAACTTAACAAAGCTATTTTGATTTTTACTGTAAGTTAGAAGTGTTTTTAGAACAGCCTGAGGAGCGCTCACCTCACCTGGCTGCAACAGGCACTGCAGAGTTGTGTCCAGAGAGCTGATGGTTGTTGCTGGGCTGTCTTTCCAGCATAGCCAGGTGACAATCAAGTTAACGCCTCTGCTTTTACCTAATTTTGTTCATGGAATGGCACTAGGGAGCCTCAGTGAGAGATCCTGTGCCTGGAGAAGGAGGGGTATGGGATGTCTGTGGTGCCTGGTGCAGCACACGCTGGGAATGTCCCAGCCAGAAGTCCCAACCTGATCAATATACAAGACTGATCAGGGTGAATATGGCAGTAGTTGCCATGGTTATCCGTCATTTTGCAGCCACTGCTTTTACATTATGCCAAGTTCAGTTCTGGAAAGGTGGCTGCAGTTCTCACTCTTTTCATTTTTCCAGACTAATTGGCACAACAGTTTCTTTGTTGTTCTTTGGGTGATAAACCTCAGCAAGCCTTTTTTTTTTTCCCCCAAATTATCTGCCTTGTCCATGGCCCCTCTTAGTTTGAAAGTACAAAGCGAGCTGGGGTTCTTTCCAAACTTACTAATGATAAAGGCTGTTCGTTCTCCCAGTTGTCTTTAGTGCAATCTGTTTCAGACGCTGGGATTGATGAGTGTCTCAGAACAGTGTAGGAGGTCTGCCTGAGCGTGACTGAGCCCCAGAGTTTAAAAAAAAAATTAAACCTAAAAAATAATAGTTTCATTTCAAATAAAAAATAAAATTCAAGGAAGCCATGGCTTGCCTAAAACAAAACAAAACAAGCCAGCTAAGTTTATTGTCTGCATTATCAGTTGTGCCGGGTTTTTCGGCTGCCCCACGAATGTCACTTTAATCATTCGGTGAGTCTGAAGCCTGGGTCTCCAGAGATCGTGTTCTGATCTCTCACATATGGTATATCGCACTGTTCGTTAGACCCACTGGTCCAGTCACATGAAAATGATGTTCAGCCTATTTCTATCCATATCTGCTACTTTTCTTCGCGAATGTGTCAGTCTTATGATGAGGGCAGTGACTCCAGCTGATGCAGGCACAACTGCTGATTGCAAAGAGAGACACCGTTGTGAAAATAAAGAGAAGAGGGGTTTATTTCTGTCATTATTTGGGCTTCACGAGAAGTCCCTGCCCCACAGAAATACAAATTCCCTTGGGGGAAGAGGGTGCTGAGGTGTGCGAGATCACGGACAGTGAGCAGTGAAAAGAGGGTGGGTGAACTTGGGGACAAACTGCCGGGCTGGGATGCCCAAAACCTGGGCTCAGCTCCAAGAGGAAGGAAAAATTCTCACCAGTGTCATGAGATTCAGTTCTCAGCTCCTGACACTGTGCCATTTCAAAAATGTGGCTGCTTCGTTTTGGTGGTGAGATGGGAGTGGGGACTCACTTTGCACAGTGGGAAGCAGGATTTCTTGCTCTTCCCACTGAATATTTGTTGCCGGTAACAGAGAAGTGAGGAACAAGGTAATCATATCCAGGGTGGCTGTAGGCCAGTTGGGGATGACTTCTGGTCCCAGCTGGAGGGACAGAGCTTGGATGGAGCCTAGCTAAGGATGCAGTAAGCTCATGTTTAGGAGCCTGTCTCCAGCCACATGTGCAGAAGGTTCGGTACTGGCAGCTACCAGCAGAAACCAGGTCAAGGGATTCCCAAGCAGGGCAGAGCACTTGCCAGGGGACCCCAAAATGTCACATCCAACTTCTCACCCTGCATTCTGTTGGGGGGGACTGGCGAGTGACGTGCAAAGTGTTGAGTCAGTATAAATGTCACAACCAAAGGTCTTCAGAGTCGGAGTGACAACAGGAGGAGGCACTAGTGCCAGGAGTTCTGACACAGGGAAAACGCTGTCACTGCCACCACCTCCGGCTTGGAGATTTATTGATGGTAACTTGGGATGTGCCATAAACAGGGTTGATATTAAATGAATCTGACTGTCTCAGGGGCTAAGTGTTACAATCCAAAGTGTGAACTCTCTCTGCCTCACTGAGATCCTGAGGCATTTTTCCAGCAGCTCCCACGATCTCATTAAGTGCCTTCCCGAGAAGGGCTCTGACCCGAGAGAGCCCTCCCTGCACAGCACAGCACCAGCTGCTGAGATCAGACACAAAAATCTGCCAGAGAACCCAGCAAGCGCTCCTCATGGAGACCTTCCAGGCCACCGCCACCACCACCTCGCTGGGCCCACAGCCTTCCCCTCCATGGCTCTGGGAGGAAACCAGAAATTGCCACGCAAGTGTCCCCACGTACCAAGGCACCCCTGGTGTCCAAGGCTCCGACCTCGGCGCCAGCAGCTCACGCCGCGGGACAAACCTCCCTGTAGCTGTGCTATGACTGCATTGAACCTAGATGAACCTTTGCTGAGATGCCCTCTCAGCGTGGTCTCAGCTTCTGAGGTCAAACCCGTGGTTTCCTCCTGGAGTCACCGGCTGCAAAGGGCTGTGCTGTCATGCGAATGCTTTCCTCCTGCTCCTTGAATGCATCTGGGACTGCAGTAGCACGCTCTAACTGCAGCCTTTCTCCTCCGTAATAAAACAGCTCCATGGGCCAGACGGCTGCCATCCCAAGGAGACAGGGCTTGGTGAGCCACCGCACTTTTCTGCTGAGGGGTTCCCTTGTTCAGGTAACACATTTTATCCCAGAAGCAGCAAAATCTTCAGCAGCGCCCTGGGGATACTGAATTCACTCTTCTGTGTCCCTTTTGCCTATCAAAGGTAAAGCAGGTCTGTGGAGATCAAGGGCAGAGCAACCCCGTGGCCACAAGCCCTGTTCTTCACAGGTTGCATTCACCAACCCACCGGCCTTGGGGAAAATGTTCTGGTCCAGAGAGCCTGCAGCTTATCTCAGGGAAAAGGTTTATTTTGGTGACTTCCCTGAGAAACTTCCTTGTCCTTCTGCCCTCATGGCCTTTCTCTCTGCTCCTCCAGTCTGCTCACAGTTCTCCAAGGGCGTCTACGCCATCTTTGGATTTTACGAGAGGAGAACTGTCAACATGCTCACGTCTTTCTGCGGGGCTCTCCACGTCTGCTTCATAACGCCAAGCTTCCCTGTCGAAACGTCCAACCAGTTTGTTCTCCAGCTTCGCCCAGAGCTCCAGGATGCCCTCATCAGTGTCATCGAACACTACAGCTGGCAGAAGTTTGTGTACATTTATGATGCTGACCGGGGTAAGTCACAAGTACGTGGGAAGGGTTACCAGGCAATTAAACATAGTGGGCTAGATGGAGCCTTTGCCTCAAGAAGCCCTCTTACTGTGGGTTGCTGGAGGCTGAGAGGGTGGCTAAAGGAAGGGTCATCCTATGCCTTCCCTGTTCTCTATTCCTTTCCTAAATATCCATTACTGCTGAAGGTGAGCATTGTTCTAGATGAAGCGTTAGCCTGACCCAGTATGTCCATGTTCATAGGGTCAGGTCTGAATCCCATCATCACCAGGGAAATATTTAATGTGTAAGCGGTTTGAGTTTCAAATGGGGAGATTGTTTATATTGAACGGGTCCCATATTGAATAGGTCTGTCAAACTCAAGGCCACCGAGTCCCATGTTTATAAATGTGAACCGACAGCTGCTCAGGTTGTGATACGTGTGTGTGTTTCTGGCAGGCTTGGAAAACTCCAAGTTCCTTAGTGCGGGTTGGTTGTCTGTGCAAAATAACAAAAGCCTTTGTTGGGCTCTTTGAAGATACTATCTAGCTTTCTAAACCATGAACAGGGCTAGCAAGCTCATTGCTGAGCGATTCAGTTTCCCCAGCTCTCAGATGCCTTTAAAGCTCCAGGCTTGGAGGCCGAGAGCAAAATGGACTTGTGGAGGACAGCGCAGAGGTAAGGGTGATTCACAGCTCTGTCCTGGAAGTTACCATTAGCTCTTGCAGGGACAGGATGACCTTAAGAGACAAGGAGAAGGTATAAAAGCATCCCACCCTGCCTTCTGTTGTCACGAGGCAGGGGCACGCTGAATATCCCAAAAGGACTGAAGTAGACAGGGTTGTCTAGCAGGACTCCAGAGCAGTGCTGACTACATGTATCTCCTCTAGAAGGCTGTGCATGTAATTTAGGCAAGATACTTTTAAAAATAATAAAGTTTTCTAATGAGATGCTGAGAGAGACGGATGCTGAATATGATTGTGTATTGTGATTGCAATAATTAAGGGTGTCCCTAACCCTAGAAACATACAGCCTAAACAGATCAAAGATGAGAAGGGAACTATGGCCCAGAGAAATTAAGTGATTTGGGTAGTGACAGACAAGAGGACGGGGATTAGAGCGCTTATCTGAATCCCACAGCAGGGCCTGATCAACGAGACTGATCTGCTGACGACAAAGGAAAACTAGGCCTGGAATCATCCTATTTTCCTGTGCTAGGACAGAAAAAGCAGGAGTCATTAATTCTGGACCAGCTATGTTTGAGTAAGATGCTAGACTATTAGCTGCTCTCTGTAGTTCTGCTGCACTCTTGCAATGCTGTATCCAGCCTGGCTTGAGGCAGCTATGCAGGCTGTCAGAAGGATGGAAAGATGCCATTGCACAACTAAAACCTAGTTCTCCCCCTGCTGTCCTCCTCCCCCTCTCTTCCCATCATAGGTTTGTCAGTCCTACAGAAAGTGCTGGACACCGCAGCTGAGAAGAACTGGCAGGTGACAGCCGTCAACATCCTGACGACAACAGAAGAAGGCTACCGCATGCTGTTCCAGGAGCTGGAGAAGAAGAAGGAAAGGCTGGTGGTGGTGGACTGTGAATCTGAGCGGCTGAACATCATTCTTAGCAAGGTTGTGTTGGTGCGGGTCTTCTGGGAGGGGTCTTGCATGCAGGACAGGAAGGGTTGTTTCTCCTGGGGAAGTTCTCCTCCCCATTCTTGTCCGATCCATGTCGCATTGTGGCTTTCATTGGATGTGGTGTGTATGCATTGCAGCAGGCTGCTGAGCTTGCAGATGTTTCTCCGTTGTGTTATTGTGGAAACTGTAAAGCTGTATAAATACTAGGAGCTCTCATGTATTCGTGCTGAGTGAGCTCTGTTGCTCCATGTTCCCTACTTGTTTGACTCCTCTGCTGAGCCCTTTACACCCCTTTACTCCCCAACATGTTTGCTTTGTGCTAATTCCTCCAAGCAACGTGCACAAGACGTGGCACTTCCTTATTCTGCGGAGTTTTTCTCCAGTTTTCCCACCTCCTGTGAGTTAGGGTGAAGGTGTGAATGGGCACTGCCAGACTCCTGGTCCTCCAGCCTCCATGTGCTGCACCAAATTCTCACAGCCAGTGCCAGAAAGACAGAGACGGAGGAGCTTTATGGTACATCTGTAGTCCTCAGGAGCACTGTCTCCAGATCAGGCTAGAGCTCGCATCCTCACAGGGCATCCAAACTGTAGCAGGATCAGATGTTTCCAGCTCCTCTTATGCCTTGCAGTGAGAGACACGTTCATTCATAGCCATCTCCTGGCTGTTTTGTCAGCTCACAGCCACGAAGCAGATGGGCTATGCAATAGAGGACTGGGCAGCTAGGTTGTGTGCCCTGCCTTACTCATCCTCAATCTAGATAGGTCGCCCAGTAGTGCAGACCCCGATTTTCCCCGTCCTCTTTCCTCCATGCCTCCCTTCATGCTTTCCCTAGTCCTGAATATGGACTTCTGCGGACAGGACACCAACGCAAGCCCATGGACAGGTCTCAGTCCACACTTGTGTCCCCTCTACAGCTCCAGCCACAATACCTTTCCCTCTCACACCTACAGCCAAAGCCTTCCCCACCGCTGTGACTCCCACCCCACACGGCTTAGAAAGGGCCCCGCAGCACCACGCAGCCGCTGCGCTGTGACTTCTCATAACCAGCTCACTCTTACCTCGTGCTTCACACGTTGCCTTGTCTAAGCTACCTGTCACCTCCTGTCTCACACTTCAGCTGCTCTCTGTCTGGGGCAATGACTGCCATTTCACCAGCTGCACGGCTCAGCGACGAGCACAATCCATCCTTGCTGGCTGTCTCTGGGTGCTACTCTATTATATATAATAACGAAGCAGGTAGCAGGTTTTAACCTCAAAGTAAGGGTCATGCTTGTGAAGGAGAGACCAGATTATCGTGGACGGTAAAGTTTTCTCTCTGACCATGGAGTAGCCACGGTTGAACAAAATTTTTGACAGGACCTAGGCAGTGAATTTGCCTTTTGTGCAGGCTTTCCTGCAGGGTATATCAGATTTCCAGGGTTAATGATGTTGTTGTTTTAAGCCTGGTTTGTCTAACAGAAAGTTAAGTTCTGTCATCAAATATTATCTCGTTTTCCTAATATGAACAGGAAAATAAGTCTTTCTTTCAAACTTTTTCACATAACTGGAGCAAGAGTTAAACTTAGATATAAGTAAAGCTATTTGCAAGAGCAGTAAAAATCCACATCTTGTGATTATTTGTTTTGCAATGCTGTAAAAAACGTCTGTTCCCAGGGAAAAGAGGGACAATGTTGTCTTTTCCTACATTAAAGACAGAGCAATTCCAAGATGCCTGTGCCTAGGAGGTAACACTCCTGTTAGGAATAGGGCTGTGAATAACTTTTTCAGACCTGTGTAGTCCATTTTCATCCTCATTTGCCTTCTGGTTCTGAGTCCACAGGGATTTCTGAGAGCAGAGGTAGTTATGCCAGTGTAAGCAGGGGATGCCAGGTCTTTCACAACACGCAGATGACCGGAGGGGGTCAAAGATAGTGTTCAGCTCATTACCACGTGAAATTCAGCTGAGACTTAAACTCGGGCTGGCGGCCGGTCTCTCAGCAAACTGCACCAGCAACCTCTGCATGGATGTCACTGCTCTGTTTGCCCTCCCTCTTTGAGTGTCTGAGGTGTTCAAAGAGCTGCCTCAGCCTCTCGGGGACATTTTAATGCATCTATCTTCTTCCTTGACAAGCCTGTCTCTGTCTTTCGGTAGCTGTGGATTTGTGCTCCCCGGTGAACAGAAGAGCTGGGAATGGTTGTTTAGCATCAGTCCCTCACACGTACACAATGGTGCTTGCACACACTTTTAATCTCTTCTCCCCACTCTGTACACGTAACACAAATAACCACCGCTGACTCCAGCAAGGCAGTCCTCGCGTTCTGGAGACCGTAGCTGTAGAGGAGCCAGTGCTCAATGTGTTAATGATATGTGGGAAAATGGCCTGATTTCTTTCTCGGAGATTTCTCTGTGTTGTGTCTCAAGGGCATGATTTATCTTTGCCGAGGTAACTGTCGTTTATGAGCCAGGCCTTGGTTCAGGGCAAGATATCCGCGGGGCCACGCTGTGTAGCCTTAATGGGATAAGTAAGTGGTGGGTTGTATTCCATCAGAGCCCTGTATTGCTTCTTCCTTGTCTCTCATTAAAATGAATAACTGGAATTTCTCCTTTGCCACTGTTTCACTCTGAGAGGATTTCTCTCTAATAGATGTCAAACTGGCCCATTAAGAAGTGGGTAATGAAACCTAGGTGGCCCAAGTGAGCTATCAGCATGCAGCCCAGCACAGCCTCTCACCACGTTCAGGCTAAGTGATAAATGCTATTATAACCTCAGCTTGCTACCACCGTCCGGGCACATTAGGACTGAGCAAGCATTTTAAAATAAATTAAGATCACAAATAACTGTGTAAAACACAGGAAGCAAGCCTCATAATTCAGGTGGATGGGCTGCAAGATTAACAGCTCAGGGAAAGCTGGATGGCAGCCCTCTCTGGTTCATCAACTCTGACACCTCATAAAATAACAAAGGGAGAGTTTAGGCAGGAGGAGCCAATGCCAGCTATTGTTGACACTGGAGAAATGGGGAATTGGACCATAATTCTAAGACATCCCAGTGCCCCGGAGATGCTGCTTCCTCCCGCGAGGTCTGGGACTTACTGCAAAGGTCAGTCTCAGATGATGAATGGAAAAGGACAAGTTGGGTCTGATTTTGCTTCTCTGATCTGACAATGGAAGATACTCGGAAAACTACCCATAATAAGAGTATACATCTTTATAGCCTTAGGTATACGGAGGGTTTTTTCCTGAGGGCTCCAGACTGCTCAGCAGAAGCCATACTGAGGGATCCTGTGCAGAGAACCGCAGGGCAGTGAAGCTGGTGGAGCTGATACTGGTTGTGTGAGAAACCACTACTAAATGAATTGGAGTTAATTGCCGCCCTTACGTTAATGCTGGGAACTAGATGAGTTTTAATGTGCATACAAGAGCACTTCATCAGAGAAAGGCTAAGGCAGATGAACCAGTTGCACAGAGCAAGTGTCAGCTCATTTATAATCCATTTGGAAATCCCTAAATGGCTGCTTACGATAAGCTGGGAGTGCTGTCCCATGGGGAGGATCAGTCTGTGCATACCCTTCTCAAACACCTGCTACCAGCCTGGTATCAGTGAGAAGTCCTGGGTAGACCGGTCTCTGGTCAAATCCAACACAGCAGTCGTTTTATTGCCATTCTGGCTGTGAGGCTCTTGCTGGCCTCTCTGCTGTTCATGCAGATTTTGCCTGAGCCTTGGCAATGCAGGCAGTCATTCAGAATCAATTCATACAACAATAGAAATAAGAGGTAGTGTTGCCAGCAAAGAAACCTTATGGAAACAGCACAGTTCTCTCAGAAACTGGCAATTCTTGTGTTTTTACAGGTTCTGAGGGCATGTTGGTTTGGGCTTTTTTTCACTGTCTTCTTTATGTGGATTGGCTCAAGTGCAGATGGTGTCTGGCTCTAGTAACCTGGTAAGAATTTAACAGTGCTGCTGGAAATCAATGGAGAGGAATTTCAGTGGAAACATGGAGTCAGCAAGAATAATGTGATTTTTAGCTGTATTCTATCTGTATTTTTTTTAAATGAAGGGAGAAAAAGACAGTTAGGGACCATCTGATCAATGACTGTCCCCAATAATCACAGGCAAGCCTGCAACAGGTGGTGCCTTTCTACCTAGGCAAGGGAAACTTTTCCAGCTAACATAGAAGCTTTCAGATGTTACAGATCCATAAGCAATTGGATTGATAAAAGAGAAGAAAAACCTAACTCTGCAGGCATCAGGGAGAAAGGAGTAAGTGGCAAAGAGCATATATTGGGACACCATGAATATGAAGATATAAATAATCTCAGTGAACATGCAAGGGGAATCCTCTGTGATTTGCCCAGGCAGCTTTGTTCTGGAGATGTGGTTTGAAGCTACCTCAGTGCTTCTATGCACTAAAGGAGAAAAATTGCCCTTATAGTCTCAACCTCCTGACATCTCACCCAGGTGGGTGTTTGCGGCAGGGACTCTAGCTCAGAGGATGTGCAAAATAGCTCTCTAGTCTTGCTTGATGTTTCAGCTGCATTCGCAGGACAAACGGACCCCAGCTCTGCAGTTTGTTCCTTTAGTGTCTGAAATATAAATCTTGTCTAACCTTTAAAAAAAAACAAAATTACTGGTTGTTGTTTTTCTTTTTCCCTTAGCCCATAGGAGACAGGTTGGTTTAGGTAGTTTACTCTTCCTGCCTGTGGAATCTGCTTGGGGATCTTGTTTAATTTCAGACTTGCTGCTCAGATATCATGTGTGAAAGCTCTGTCCTTCCTCTACAAGATTGTGAACTCTTCTTTTGCTATGTCTTCCTGTCCACAACTGAACAGTCTCACTGGGGAAAAATGGAGGGGAGGAAGGGCAGATACATGAAGCTTTTCTTCCTTGGTTGGTCTCTGCTAAATAACCTTGGTTTTCGTCTTACAGATCATCAAGCTTGAAAAAAATGGGAATGGGTACCACTACATTCTGGCAAATTTGGTGAGTTGCCTTCATTGGTGATTTTTTTTGCTATCTTATATGTTGTAAAGCACTATATTTATAGTTACTGAGCTGGATATCTTTTTTCTCATCCGCCTTTTGGGTAAAAAAAATAGGAAAGTCCTTTGCAGTGTTCTCCTTGTGGTGTTTTCTTTCTTGAGTCAGCAAGATTATCTGCAGGGTATCTCCAGGCTTGCTGGGTTTTTGTGGTGGGTTGACCCTGGCTGGACACCAGGTGCCCACCAAAGCCACTCTATCAGTCCCCTCCTCAGCTGGACAGGGGAGAGAAAATATAACGAAAGGTTCATGGGTCGAGATAAGGACAGGGAGAGATCACTCACCAATTACCGTCATGGGCAAAACAGACTCAACTTGGGGATATTAGTTTAATTTATTACCAGTCAAACCAGAGTAGGGTAATAAGAAATAAAACCAAATCTTAAAAACACATTCCCCCCACCTGACCCTTCTTCCTGGGCCCAGCTTCACTCCCGAATTCTCTACCTGCCCCCCCACAGTGGCGCAGGGGAATGGGGAATGGGGGTTGCGGTCACTTCATCACACCTTGTCTCTGCCGCTCCTTCCTCCTCAGGGGCAGGACAGATCACACTCTGCCCCTGCTCCAGCCTGGGGTCCTCCCACAGGAGACAGTTCTCCATGAACTTCTCCAACATGGGTCCCTCCCACGGGCCGCAGTTCTTCACGAACTGCTCCAGCGTGGGTCCCTCCCACGGGCTGCAGTCCCTCAGGCACAGACG
>JAVKLA010000042.1:13948424-13993374 GCA_034782735.1 Sagittarius serpentarius | reverse complement strand
GCCTGCTCCAGCGCGGGCTTCCCACGGGGTCACAGCCTCCTTCAGGCACCCCCCTGCTCCGGCGTGGGGTCCTCCCCAAGCTGCGGGTGGAGGTCTGCTCCAGCATGGGCCTCCCCGGGCTGCAGGGGCACAGCCTGCCTCACCGGGGTCTTCCTCACGGGCCAGAGGGGAATCTCTGCTCCGGCGCCTGGAGCACCTC
The DNA here is from genome assembly GCA_034782735.1 of Sagittarius serpentarius. Taxonomy (NCBI): domain Eukaryota; kingdom Metazoa; phylum Chordata; class Aves; order Accipitriformes; family Sagittariidae; genus Sagittarius; species Sagittarius serpentarius. Next base: position 13,993,175 of record JAVKLA010000042.1, on the reverse strand, counting down.
CTCCCCCTCCTTCTGCAGTGACCTTGGTGTCTGCAGGGCTGTTGCTGTAACATGTTCTCACTCCTCTCTCCAGCTGCAATTGTTTTTTTCCGTCTTCTTAAATCTGTTATCTCAGAGGTACTACCACGGTCACTGATGGGCTCGGCCTTGGCCAGCAGCAGGTCCATCTTGGAGCCGGCTGGCGTTGGCTCTGTCAGACGTGGGGGAAGCTTCTAGCAGCTTCTCACAGCAGCCACCCCTGTAGCCCCCGCTGCTACCAAAACCTTGCCACATGAATCTAATACTGTTTTTTTTGCCTTCAGCTTCGATCTGCATCTTTTCAAAGCCAATTAAACCAACTGTTAACTAATGCTTGTTGCAGGAATGATTTTTTTTGCGTGTCATGGGCACTTGGGGTCCTGGCATTGCCCTCCTAGCTTGTTTCAGTCAGGCAAACAAGAAGCTGTTGACTATGGGTAACAACTTGCATTTTCTAACTAGTTTTAACCCCGTTTCAGAATGCATCCCCCAGGTGAAGTGTTCCACAGCCATCCTGAGAGCCTCACTAAGGGCAGACTTGTTAATGGCGATGCACCAAGATCCCTCTGACCTTCCAGTAAAAATAAAGCATGCACCTATTCTGCAGCTTGGTGCTAAATTAAATCTGACTGTCATGGCTCTAAGGAATGAATTGGATGTAAAGATCTTTTTAGGGAAAGGATTCTTCCTTTAATGCACGGAGGTGCTGCCTGAGGACGGAGCAGTATTGGGCAGCGGCAGGGCCATCTTTCTGGAGCAATATGCTGTCCTCTCCTAGGAGAATTTCTCTGCCTAGGGAGTCTGGGAAGAGGTGAGAAAGAGGAATAGCCTCAATCCATAGGGCAGCTGGAGGTTTTCCGCAGCAGAGCTCCTACCCTCTCCTCCCCAGATGTGTCCGTCCATCCAGGGGGACGCACGGCAGAGGACGGGCTGGCGCTGGCAGTCTGGGGCCGAGGCTGCTCCCTCCCGGACCCGCTGTGTCCGTGCGGCGTGAGCCATGTGCGGGGTCTGGAGCCGTTCTTCCCTCCCACAGCTCCGTCTGCGAGGCAGCACGTCAGGCCTGGGGTAATTAAACTTTAAACTACCAATTAGTCAAGCAGTTGCGGCGGTTCTCCTTCTCTCAGTCCCAAGATAACTCTGTAATTTACAAGACAAAAATGGCCACATAATTACCCCGCGATGCCCTGATACTGACCCTGCACTTCTGCGCTGGGCGCCTACCATGTAATTACAAAGTTAAAAATGTTATGTTGTGCGGGGGGAGATACGCAAACCGTAGAGTAGCCAATAACTTCAGTTGTTAATTTTTAAAAAATTATTATTTGCTGTAACCCAGGTCTTGGTCTTCAGATGTTTATGAACGTCCTTTCATTAAAGTGAAGCAGGGAAATTATCTGGAGTAGCGGGAGTGTGCGTGTCTGTGCACTTTTATGTACACCCATGCAGAAGGCTAAATGAGAATGATATCACCTACTCTCTCTGTACGGTTTCTTAAGGATAAATACATTGAAGGCATGAGGCAGTCTAATACTAAGGTGTTGGAGTTTTGAAGGACGTTTCCCTCTGCCTTTTGATACCACGTTCTCCTGCTTTCAGCCTGAGAAAGCACTCTTTTCCCATCTTTAATTTGTTTTCTTAGCCTTTGCACAAATGCTGAGAGGACAGAGCTGGCTGGAAGAGGCTGCATACTCAGCCAACGCAGGTTATAAATATTTAACTCAGAGCAAAAGGCTTTTTTTATTTCCCCAGCCCCTCTGCAGGGAGACTCTGCCACCCAGCTGCAGCTCAGTGGAGGGTGCTTTGGGTCCCAGGGACCCACAGAGTCTGACAGGACCACCAGAATCCACAATTACTAGCCATGCTTTTCAAGCAGCTTTGATCTGGGAAGGAGAAGAAGAAGAGTGAAAGGAGTTCAAGCTCTTTTCTTTGGTCTTTCCAGCTCCTTCAAACCTAGCATTGCACAAGAGCCAAACTCCAGACACTCCAGAAAAAAAAAAAAAAAGACTAGGGGATAATCAGACAACATGGGATAACTATTTTTAAAAAAAGAGTAGCACTCCTCAAGGTTAAGAAGGCCCTTTCCAGGGCAGACCAAGGTTTGTGATTCTGCCGTGCACATGGGCAGGTTCAGGCACCAGAAGCCAAATAGGTTTCTGTGATGTGCTGCACCCACACGAGAACTACTCGCTGATCAGTTCAGCAAGGAGAATGGCAAAAAGGCTGTGGAGATCCTATGTTCCTGAGACCATATGGCAGTGAGGAAGGACGGCAAGCCTCCCTATGCAGGGATGGCCGGGGATATTACGAGGGATTGACAGAATGTGGGAAGTCGGCATCTGGCAGGGTTAAACCATAGTGTGGGTGCTCTGATCCAAGAGATCACAGTAGGTTTTACCCTCTTCTAAGGACATCTCATTGCTGGATTAGAGCCTTCAGAGGGTGTAACGTGCTGTAATTTATTCCCACTGACTCATACACATAGTGGATAGACCTTAAACACCCCACATTTTCCCCTGCAGAGGAGTCCTAAGATGACAGGGTGTGCATTGCCCCCCCCCCCCGCCACACGCACCCTAAGGCGCGTGCCCGCATGCCTAGAAAACAGCCCGGTTTTGTGGAAGTGGCTCATTCTGGAGTACTGGGTCATAAAAGAATAAATTAAGAACTAAAAACGGCAAGTGGCTGAACATTCCCAAATTAGTTATTTTTTGTCCTCTCTGTGGACTGATGGAGTCCTGATTTTAGGACTCTCCTCCTGTATGAAGATAAGGGTCCCAGCCCTGGCTGGGACAGGCTCTGCCTTGCAGAAGTCAAGTGAGTCCTTAGCTGGTTCGTAGTCACCGAGTAACCTGCGCTAGCTGGAGCAAGGGGACGAATTTTCAAGACCTGCCTTTTGCAACACAGCCTAACCCTCTTGGACCTTTTCCATAGGAAAATAATTATGGAAATGACACATTGGAAGCAAATGTTAGGAAATATTTATGGGTAGCCCCACTGAAATTCTTATTTTTAGCTGTATGTTTGTTCAGAGCTATATTCAGCCAAAAAACAAGCAGCAGCACACTACTGCCCAGTTACAGCAGCTCCAAGCTGGTATTACATCAGGAATGCAAAGCAAGTGAGTTTGCAATGCACAGGCTGAATAAGGCCTAGAAAAACCATCCATGGGCGCATTTTGAACACGGAGGAATTCCCTGTCTGGTCACAGACAATTCATGAACAAAGAGGAACTGTCTTGCACTAATTGCCGCTCGTTTGCCCAGCAGTTGCTGTCGGGCAAGCTGTAGTAAAGCAACAAGCAGAATTTGACAGGTAGCAGCAAATGAAAACTAGTATTTCCTAGCAGGAACAGCTTTCTTTTTCAGTGAAAATGCTGTTGCCAAGGTGAGACAATAATATTTCTGTGTTCACAAACAAAATGAAACCGTTCTGCACCTTAGGCCATGGGCAAGCATCCTTCTCCGATTCTGCTATGCCTGTTAAAGACACAACCCGTCTTGTCTGCTCAGCCCTGCCGGTCCCACGAAGGTCTGTCTGCAACATCACTGCCGGAGGAAGGGTTCCTGTGAGCATCCCTGCCTCTCCTTGACGCAAATTTGGCACTGTCTATGGCTTTTGCAAACTCATGAAAACCTGATCCTCAACCGGTACCCATCAGAGTTACTCCAATTAGCTTTTACCAGCTGCCAGCCTGGATATTTGTCAGGCGTACCGGCACTGGGGGGGTTGCAGTCCTATTTCCCTCTCTCTTTCTCTCTCTGTATCTCTATTTTGCTTTTTGGAACTCAAAGAGGTTTGGCAACTTTAAGAAGTGTTTGTTTTTGTGAGTCTTATTTTTCTAAGCTTTGTTCTCAGCCTTTGAAAGCATCAGTCTAGCAACCACAAAGAAAAAAAATACAGTCAATACTATCAGAAAAGCAAGCTTAGAAACTTCTGGGATTCCTTTCTTTTGATGTTACAGGCTTTTTCCCCATAACCTTGGCTTCATGTATCTGTTTGTCCTATGCCAGGGATGTAGGCTGACTACTGTCAGTAGTGGGAGAACATCAGCTCTCTTGGGCAGAGGAAAATCTTTGCCTTAAAATAAGTGACATCCGTGTGACCCGTCTTTAAAAGAAAAGTATGAAAGACAGCTGCCACATACAGTGTTTTAGCCTTTTTTTCTTTCCTGGCGCATTAGTCCAGGTTGTTCTTTAGCAAATGCTCTTGTTTGAAGTTGAATAGATAAGTGTATGAGATTGCTGATGCTAGGGGTAGCAGGGAAAAGTAAAGATAAAACCAGAGTTGATTAGCAGAGGTAAGCATTTTTTCCTGTGCCATTTTGCATCAGCATGTGTCAGTGCTGAGTGAGGCCATGGACAGAGTTTCACTTTGCAAGCAGTTGTGGTAGCTTTGGAGGTCACCAGCACAGCAGCTTTGCCAGCAGAGTGGCTTGCGCAGGAGTCAGGCAAAATGTGATGGTTTGATTCAGTTAACCTGTGGTTCACATGGGCGCTCTGATTTTTTCCCTCCAAAAGTGGAAGGGATAACTTCTGCACTACCAGGGCTGAGATACAGTGACCTGAGACTGACAGCTGGTGCAGACAGTGAAGAAGGGGTAGCCTCCCAAATTGGCTGTCGAAAAGCACGTCCACATCCCTGGGGAGCAAAGTTCTCCCAGCACAGGCAGAGATCAGCTCCCCTAAAGCAGTGCAGCACGTGTACATCCTGCAGCATGTGCTGTGGCCGTGTGGGGAGGGTCTGCTGTGCCCGTGCTGGGTACGAGCCTAGTGCAAGAAGCTGTACCTGTCACAGCACAAGCGTGACGTGTGGCACTGGCCCTGGTCGATGGCCCCGCTCCCTGCACGGAGCCCCTGATTCAGCTTGCCTGGAGCTAAAATGTTGCTGTTCTCAGTCTCCCGTCATCTTGAAAGCTGCCATGTTTATTTTAATCACCATCAGTTCTTAAGGCTGTCTCCCGCCCCGTGAAGTATTGCTGACTGAGGATACAAACGAGGTCAGCAATGGTCAGGTTTGCGTCACTAGCTGATTGGAAACTCCATTTTGTGGGAGTTTCCAAAAGGATGGGTACAGCATCGGCTTCTTGTCCTGGTAAGATCTCAAGGTGCCTGGTCTTGCAAAAATTATATTTTTATGCTGGAAAGAGATGTCCTACGTTCTTTTTAGGTCTCAAATTATGCCAGTTAGACCTTTCCTCTTTCTGAGAGGTTGGTGCAAGTATGCTCATGAGAAAACTTGTTTTCCCATGCAGAGAATATAACATATCAGTGAAATTTCTGAGGTTTGCATTTCACTTCCAAACAGCGTTTTTTGTCCTGATTCAAAGATTATCAAGCAGAAGAAACCCTTATAACATTACCTTATCTGAATTACTGATAGTAAAAGACACAGAAGTGCCCTGAATTAATTTTTGCTTGAATTAGAGTCTCATGTAAAAGAAAATCATCTCGGTCTGATACAAAAATTACCCACACAGGAGAATATGAACTGCAACCTTGGAAGGATTTTTGCTGTAGCTAATGAGGGCTCAAAAGCATGAGTGACTTACTGTGGCTTAAAAAAAATGACTGAGCATCAGGTGAGTAACTGACAGATTATATTACAGCCATTGGAAAGAAAAAGGTGTTTGCTTAAATCTCAGCAAAAGCATGTTAAACTAACAGGTTTCCTAAGCCATTTGCAGTCTCCTAATCTGTTACCCTGGCTCAACTGGCAAGGGGTGCTGTGTAAATCCATAGTATCTTCCTCATGGTGACCTCATCGGTGCTTTTTTCTAGTCAAAACTTGCCTAGCTTCAGCTTTCTCCATCAGATTTATGCTTCTGTTTGCTAGACCAAATATTCCATTACTGACTTTTTCATCCTTGTAAACTGTGATCAGGTCATCCCTTAATCATATCTTTGATTGAAGTCCTGGCATCTGTCACTACACGGCGTGTTTCCCAAACCTTTAAATCGGTTTTGCTCTGAAAGCTCTCTAAAGCACAAATGTTCACCTAGAGCATCTGTCCCTCTGCCTGGACTGAGCTTTCCAACAAGATGTGTGTGATTATTTATACCCAGAATGTGCTGCAGCTGTAGGATAGGACTGATGCAAATAATATCACAAAGAACATCTGTAGGGCTGTACCAAAAAAAAGTTACTCGTCATCTCCAGCCCTGTGTCCTTAAAGTCTGGATTCTCACCTGACTTGGTTTGCATCGATACACCAGGACAAAACAGACTTACCAAACTGCAGAATTGGGACCCTGTCTGATAGTTCCCCCTCTTCCCATCTTTCTTTTCCCTTTCTTCTCCACTTACTTCTGTGTTACAGTGAGGACTCGCATGTTTTGCTGCCACAATGAGATCTGACACATTAATAATTCTGCAGAAGAGAAGAAAGGCTCTCCTGTTGGAAGGCATGCTGGAACGAGGCTTGAGCAGATGGGCTCTTTTTTGACATACCCTCCTTATTAATATGAAGTGATGGGAGTGAGGAATGATGCTTCACTGGAGAAGTCAAGCTTGAAGATAATTTGGTATATTAGGGATGCTCCATCTGGAAACTCTCGACTTCTTGCTCCCTGCGGAAAGACACCGGCATACCTTGGAATGACAGGAGCCACTTTGCATTCACTCAGCTGATCTACAGCCATTCAGAAGCAATTGTTTGCTTTGCAAAGTTTCTTATAATCATAAAGTGTGCTAGGAGGAAGCAGTCTGACGTTGCAAGCCATACATGGATAGCATCTAAAGAGAGGTCAGCCAGTTTCCCGATGCTGCCACAGGATTCTGTGGCACCCACCCAAGCTCAGGGTGAGTTGCTTAAATGCTTTTTGCTTAAAAAGGGATATTTCTGTGTGCGATTTATTAAAAAAAGAAAAAATAGACTCCAGTCTCTTCATCCCAGACAGAAAGGGACTAAAAAAACCTAAGAGTCATTCCTGGGGTGAGAGGACTCTGTTAGGTTTAGCCAACAAGCCTTCTCCAGGCATTTCAAGAGAAAGGGGCATTTTCCATCTCCTCATTCAGAGATGAAGTTTGCCAGTCTCAGGGGGAGATCTGGAGGGCTCAGAAGATGCAGAGGGAGGAAAGAAAACAACATTTCTCAGAAATGTGGCACTCTTCAAGAAGACTCTCTAACGTCCTTTCTCTCAGGAAAAGCCAAGACTTGGAGAAAAGGCACAGAGATTTTAAGCTGTGCTGTGGCTGGGCTGCCGGGAGGTTTACGCGATGATGAGCTGCAGCCTGCCCAGAGCTCAGCCCTTGCTGCCTTTACTGCAGCTCCAAAGGCACAGTTATACTGCAGGAGGCACCCTGCAGGGAAAGTACCAGCAATTAATGCCTATTTAGTGAAATACAGAGAGAATTTGAAGGTGTGGGGCAGTGGCCGGCTGCCTGCCGATGTCTGGGCGCGGAGGTGAGGCCGCTGCTGTCTGCGGCGTTCCCGTGGGCTGGGATGATGTCCCAGAAGGAGCAGTGCTGCCCGGTGTCATCAGTGTGCGGAGAGGAGGCAGAAGTTTAGGACGATGAGGCAGTGAAATACGAAGGTGAAAGGAGAGATGCAGGGAAGTAAGTGGTGCTGGCAGATTTGAGGAGGGTCATGCACAAAGGAATGAGGCTTTCCCTACGCTGTCTGACAGCCGTCTGCACTGCCCACTCAGTGTCTCGGCTCCTCGTGGTGTTCAGGGTATAAATAAGGAGCTGGCTCATTTCTGGGGGACTTTCTTTTCAAGGCAGATCCTTCGTGGACCAGTTAATCAAGATGGATTCATGAGGCCCATTTCAAGTCATCAGTCTTCCTGCATTATGCATTTCCTTTGACAACTGAGCCCACAAGCAGTGGAGAGGAATATAAATGTGTGACTTGCTGACACCTCTCCCAGCATCCAAGGCAGCGAATGGGACAGTAAAACAACCTTTGGCTGAAAACTGTCTTCAGTTTAAGAACAGCATAATGAACAGATGCAGCAAGATGCAGACAATGAGGAAAAACCCCTTTCCAGTACTGTACTGTTTTCTGTTTGAAGGCATGAAGGTCTGTAGCAGCTGCCCGTATTATTTACTAGCAGTGGGACTTCTGCATGTAATCGCTTTGCGAGGTTTGTTAATGCAGAGAGAAGAGTCGATGGTACGGGCTAAAGAGCAAGTTTCCTCCTTTGAACTCAGCCTGGCTGTTGCTGGAACTGTGTGCCGCAGATGCTGTGAGTCAGAGCAGGCGCGGAGGAGGGAGGCTGTCTCAGCCCGTCAGCGCCGATGGGTCCGGAGTTTTGCGGTTTATTGTCAGCCTGCTAATTCGACGGCGTTCAGAGAAAGCTGGGCATTTTCCAGGCATACATAAGGCAGGAGGCCATATTCTCTGGTTTGCCGAGATGATTTTGCGAAGTGAATTTAAATCGAAGGGACAGCTAATCCTGCTGTAGGGCAGGGGGTGGGCTGGCTGATGCGGTGTCCCTTCCAGCCTGGTTTTGACGGTTGCCAGAGAGACCTGTGCCTGCAGAGGAGTTGTCTCCCCCGGAGTACCTACGTCCTGGGCAGTGACCCTATCTGGGGCCCTGGCGAGCTCCGTGTTGCCTCAGGATCCTGCTATGCTTGCTGTGCCAGGGGTGCTGGCACAGTGCCTGGGCTGGAGCATGAGTTCCTGTATTCCTCCTCTTCCTCCCCGGAGGGCTGGCAGTGCTGCGTAGGGAGGTGAAGCCAGTACCTGTATGTCCAGCAGATATGTCCCAAACGGTCCAGGTCTAAAGAGCCTGAAGAAAGTCGCATACCACCAAATTCCAGGGGCGCAGCTCGTTTCCCTAAACAGCCCACTGTGCTCCAGACGTGGCTGCAAAGTGAGCTTCTTCCAGTGTTCATTGGCAGATTTTTGAAATGGTTTTGGCCACTGAAGTGCCATGGAGTAAGTTGTTCCAGCACTGTTCACTTCTTGCTGTACTTGGCTGGATGGCAGAGTGAAGCATTTCTGTGCTGGTTCTTTCCCAAACTGGTTGATACGAAACACAGTGCTGCAAAAGCACGTCTGCTGCCCCTCAGTAGTGGGTTGCAGTCTTTTCTTAGTTATTTTTTAAAAATTTATTTTCTGTTTTCCAAATATGGCCAATTGAAAACTAAATAAAAGGTCTCTTTTTTTGTAACTTGTGGCTACAGTTAGTACAAGGTGACAGATAAGTGATGACTTCTTTACTTGCAAATATTGTAGTTCTCCTCTTTCCTACAAGCACTGACTGGTATTCCAGAAAGAGAGAGAAGCATATTTAATTCCTGATGCCACTTTGTCAACAGAAGCATTTTCAGGAGACAGTTTGCATAATATGTGATATATTCTTGTTTATGTGTTAGCCAGCAAGAATCCACTTCCTCTCAGAATTATTTTCTAAAATACCTCTGGTATTCCCAGTTCATGGGTTGTTGTGTTACCCAGACCTGCTCTGAGCAGATTCCAGTGGCGCAGTGATTAAAATGCCTTCGTAATTAGGACCGTTCCTATACTGACCTTGTACTGGGGCATGTGGAGGAGGGGTAACAGGTGAAAACAAGTTATTTCAGCAGCTGATAACAGCTGAAATGCAAAGATATATTCAAGGTTAATGGTGTCCTCTATGGTCCCAACTGCCTTAAACAACTGGAAAATTTTCAGACGTCCCCATACTTTTTAAAGGACCTGAATTTTGTCAAAAGTCATTGGGGAAAAATTAGTACAGTCTTCAGGAAGAAATAATTCCTTTGTCTATTCAGATTATCTTAAAATTTTATATGACATGAATCCCAATGTATATTGCTGAATACTTGCTTCAGTTTCAGAATGGTTTGGTTTGGGGAAAACAGCGAAAGACAGTGTTTTCAACTGCTGCTGTCTTGTCACTGGTGTCATAATCTTTTTTTGACTTTCCCTATTTAAGTCTGCTTGTTGAGGGGGCTAAAGACACCAGGCATCGTACTTGTACTCCGTTGTGAACTTGGACTTTTCTTCATGCCTTTGTAGGCCTTCCAAGGAGGCGCTGGTGGCACAAACTTCAAGTTGCCGTGTGGTAGTTTCTTTTGACAGATCTTTTTTCCCTGAGTGCCTCCCAGGAGCAAAATGTCAGTGTAATTTGGTCCTAGCCATGAATAACCAGTTGGCAACCTGTGAGGTCCCTCTCACTGAACCTTAGGAGCTCTGCGTGTCAAAACCCACTTGGCCTGAAATGCATTAAGATGTCAGGGACAATTATCCTGCTGCATTTCCTATTCATTAATCACAGCTTTGGCTTTCTGAAACCCCTACGCTAGCAATTACAAACAAGATTGATGTAGGTTTAACCAGCATTCGGAGGAATACGTACACACAAAATACCACTTTTTTTTAAACCTAAATCACTGCATTTTGAAGCAAAACAAATCATCTATTTAGAGCATCTGTACACCTATATCCAGTCCTCAGCCTTCTAAATGGGTGCCAAATTGCTTACAAAAAGCCAGAAGAAAAAGTGTGAAAGTCTTTAAAGACATTTTTGAGCCACTTATGACTCCTTTGGTCTGATGCTGATGTCAGAGGGCAATTTAGTCTTTTCCTTGCAAGCTGTCTGCTCCCAAACCAGGTTTCCAGTTAACGGCTTGATCCTGACCTTGGAAGTGAATACGCTAATTATCTCCCCCAGCCTATGCACAGAGAGCACCATTTTAGGAACCTGACCAGTGTCTCATGGGAATAATGTGACCTGGCTTTTTTAACTCACACCATCACCATATGTTTGAGAGCAAGCAGGGGAGAGAAACCCAGTGGTAGGCTGAGAAGGTACCTGCAGAGAACATGCACCAGCAGCACGTGGTGGAGGGCAGAGGAAAGGCAGAGCTTGAACAAGCTCTTCTATTGCTCATGATTGCATTGTGCATAGTCCCCTCATTCATTTTCCCTCATGCGTTATGGTTGCTAATGGTACTAGGGAAAATAATTGACTACATCTCTTGTGCTTGTATGCCGAAAGAAAAAGCACCAGAGTTCAGCCTGCGCCACACATAGCAGCCCAAGCAGGAGGGCAGAGTCTCTGTTCAAGCACCTGCTTTGTGCAAGGAGGCACAGCAAACAGTTTTGAATAGCAGCAATGCTGAAGAGACAGGATCTAAGCTGGGAGATCAAAAAATGACCTCTTCTCTGTATTGCTTGCAGTGTATCTCTAATTATTTTTTTGGCTCTGACTCAACAGGAGTGACTAACTCTACAACGCTACACTGATACACGTGTATTTGCGCACTTGTGTTCATCACGTGCAGTGGGCAAGAAGTAGAGGAGAACAATAAAGAAATGAAAGAAATGTATTTCATTAGTAATCTGAAGTCCAAAATAGTACTCTTTTTTCTCCCAAATTAACAAATCATATAAACTGGCTTTTCTAATAGACAGACTCCTTTGACAAACTGACCAGCCGCTCACTTCTTGATCTGCTGAATGTTCATTGTTCAGGATTTGTTTTTCCCTGCAAACCGTGATGTGAAAAGTAGCCTGTCCATTGGTGACTGAGTGCATAAAAGTTAGAGCTGGGTGAATAATTCTTTCTAATATATTTTGAGAATTTTATTAGTTTCATCCAAGTATGATTCAGGATATATTTTTTCGTAATTCTGATAGCTTTCTTGCAAATGAGCTGTTATTAATGTGACTGTCTCCCTGGGCGGAAACTGCAAGATATGTCCACCTCAGAGCCTGTGAGAAAGGCAAGTTCACTGTGTGGCTGGTGAAGTGGTGCCTGGACCTTACCTTGCAGAGGGAAGAGATTTTTCCTAAGCTGGCTGCCATATGCATAGATAGGCAGGATTCCTCTTATCCGCCCAGAGTATGTGTTCCTCTGATGAGCTTCCCCTGTTTCTCTCCTGTACTAGGGATTCATGGATATTGACCTGACCAAATTCAAGGAGAGCGGAGCCAATGTAACTGGCTTCCAGTTGGTGAATTACACGGATGCTGTTCCCGCCAGGATCATGCAGCAGTGGAGGAATAATGATGCCAGGGAGCACCCTCGTGTGGACTGGAAGAAGCCAAAGGCAAGTGGTATAAACAAACATTTAATTTAGGGTCCATCTGGCTCAGTTCAAGTTATGCTCACCTCTTTGTGATTGCACAGGGCTCTTTAATCTCACTCTGAAAACCTGTCACTTAGTATAATTATGAACATTATCTGTTCCAGGTGCTTCAACATTGTCTAATTTTTACTAGGCAGGAATTATTGCCTGCTAAGAAATACACAAGTTAGTGTATTCACTCAGACTCCCAGTTTTTACCCTCCTCAAAGCTAAGGATTAAACTTCTCATAATGTTCAGTATATAACAAAGAAAAAGCCTCATTAACTCCTTAACCTTTGACTTCTTTACTACATATCCAGTGATAAAAAAGTCTTTCCAGATGCTCCTTCTGAGCATTTCAAATCAGTGTGTACAGCAGAGGGGAAATATATTTTAATTCTTAACACAGAAGACCCTGAAGCTGTCAAGGGACGGGGAGGGGGGAGGTTGGTTTTTTTCTCCCTGACATTTGAAAACAAATACACATGTGACAAACACTCAGGAATAGAAATGTCAACTTTGGAAGTATTAGTTTAAGAAAGTTGCAAACAAATAAATCAGTAGGCCATCATGGGAAAAGGAATTTAATGGTTACTGTTCATGACAGAGTTTTACACTAGTTTCTGTACAAGTTTCTGCTTGAATAAACTCATCTTTTGCAGATTTTTTGCACATTGAAGTAGAGTTTTCTGGCCTCCATCTGTGACGAGAAAGGGTCACTTGTTATTTGATTTTGTGTATCTCGCATTTACACTGTATAATGTATTCGTTAAAAGTTCAGGTCAGTGATTCTAACTAAACAGAAAGACTGAGGTAACAGGTGAATGGCTTTTAAGGCTGAGTCCTCTTCAGGGAGTGCAATCTGAAGGCAGCTGGGCTGGAAGAGTGAAAGGCAAAGCAGAGCCATCCATAGCTCCGCATCAGGAGCTTCTCCTTCACTCTCTCATCCTCTGGGAGAGAAGGCACCAACTTTCAGGAGTCAGCAGGACAGTAGTGCTTACAGGGAGCAAGAGACTGTTGAACTTCATAGATGGAAGGATGAAAACAGGGCCAGTCACCTGAAAAGTTACCACGAGGTGAACCAGTGTAGCACGCCCGAGGTCACCTCACCCTAACAGGCGATGTACAACTCCTCTTCTCTTTCTAGTACACATCGGCCCTAACATACGACGGGGTCCGGGTGATGGCTGAGGCATTTCAGAACCTGCGGAGGCAGCGGATCGACATCTCCCGTCGCGGCAATGCCGGGGACTGCCTTGCCAACCCGGCCGTGCCCTGGGGACAAGGCATCGACATCCAGAGAGCCCTGCAGCAGGTTCGAAACGCAACCGATGCGTGTGCTGCGAGGACAGCTGAACGTCGCCTGTGGGTGGGGGGAAGAAGGGTGATGAGCAGCAGAAATGCTCAAATGACACGCTCAGGTTGAGGAGCTGATCCTTCTAGATTACAGCCAGATCTTGTAAAGATTTCAGGGGTGCATCCAGCAAACTGCTTCTCCTGGTACCACCTGATGTGTCCTTGCCTTCTCTAATTTCTGTTGGAGTTCTGGGATGGAAAAAACAAAATACTATCCCATAAAATCCTGGGTCCCTATTTTTATCTTCGCCTTCCCAAGAGAGAGACCTGCTCAGACCGTATTTTTTGAAGCTCCTTCTACTCTGTGAACTCGGCTTCAGTTCCAGACTGCTAAGGAAGCTTGAAGCCATGTGAATTTTGCCTTACGTGTTGGCTGTCATCAAAATGTTCTCAAAGCCCAGATTATAGTTGTTTCATACTGTGAGGATTTGTAAAAGTCTTACTAACAGCCATTAGATATCTGATAATCTTGGTTTTTCATCCTGCACAAAACTTTAGATTTTGGAACAAACAAAAATACTACATGAAACTTACAGCAAGAGAGAAAAACAATGCACTCTTATCAAAGACTTAGAAAGGTAGAATATTTTAAAATTTCATTAAATTTCAAGACTGACATTCATTTCTAGCATTTTTCTTTCTTCAGACAAGAATAGATGGATTCCTTGCAAATACTGCTAGTTCAGTGTTATCCAAATATAGCTTATCCTGTCTTCTTTCCTTAACTGTGAAGAAGGCAAGAAGAACAAAATTAATTTGATTAATTTGCATCATATGTAAATTTCCCCAAGTATTTTGTTTTGATTTGGTTTTGGCTTACTGGTAAACAACAATTCCTTTAAAACCAAATCTTCTGCCTGATTTGATTGGATGCCTGGGTTCAATTAGTTCTGACTTTCTGTATGACCTTGGGCAAATCACTGTCATAGCTTCTCCAAACCCTTATAATAAAATCAGCCTCCTTGATGCATCAGGGAGATCGGTTACCTAATAAACACGAAATACTTTGTAGTCTTCTGATGAGCAATGGATTCTCAAGAATTTTCCTTTATTGAATTTATGAGAATAGGATATCAAAATCAGACTTGGCTAGAAAATGCAATTTTGTGTGTGTTGGAAACTCTCTTCTGAAGTTTCTTTATCTCTTCATTAAAACAATTTCAAAACTCTTAATTTTTCAACTGTAGTAGTTTTGGGCAAAGAACATGAAGAGCTACTTGCAAAAGTTGTTTCCTTACCATTGAAAAACTGTAATTTTCAAAAGATTTGACCAGTTCAGTTGTGATGGTCAAAATAAAAAGTTCTGAAACATGAAGGGGAAGAAGTCTTCTAGGGCAATTTTAACTATGAATTGAATAATTATTGAGCATTTAGTATTGTAGCAAGAAATAGGCAGATGGAAATAGAAGAACTTATGATTAGATTGAAACTTTGAGTTATCCTTTCTGTAAAGACTCACAATTAGGGCAGTTCTTACAGCTGTTCACAGTGTGCTTTCTCTTTACATCCCATTTGCTAATGCCTAAAATTTTATAAGCTGTTTAAAAGCAAAAAATTTCTTTACTTATTTCTACTCAAATGTCTGGAATAAGCTCCCAAATTGCCTTATTTCTTTTTAGTGTAAGAAGCAGTCATGGATGGCAGAAACAAAGATGAAAAGCAATTGGAAACATTCTGCAATTTTTCAAAAACAGAAATCTAACACATTTCAGCAAAATGTGTGCTTTTATTAAAGAGAATTACTTTTTTTTCAGGAAATGCTCACAAAATATAGCTTTAAACCAATACAGTGAGGTTTCAGTTATACTTTGAAAAGATAATGATAATTTTTGACAGATCTTTTAATGTTATTTGGTTACCACAGCTAGTAAGGAGGTAGCTAGTCCCTAACTGCTGACTAACCCTGTAAAACAAAAGGCCACAGTAGCATCCTTCTCCTCCAGTTCTCCCAGCAAAGAACCACACACCTGTGCCTTATACACAAACGTGCTTAAATGCTCCATGTCTCCTGTTGACTTTACTGGTGCTTGGCACCGTTGAAATCAGCCCTCACTATATTTTGCAGTGATTCAGTGGGTCTCAGAGGATGGTAAATGATGGAAAAGTTGTGCTGCAGCCTCCAGGATGGACGGGAGAGACACTTTGCTATTTAAGTGCCACATGGATATCACAGGATTAAGATTTCATTCATTCAGATAGAAGAATTGGTGCTGTACACCTGCCTTTTAGTGCATACAAAGCATGAGCACACATGAGTTGAGCTTCAGAATCAGTCAGGACCTGAAAAGAAAACCAAAGGGGCCACGAAAAAGCAGGCAGGGGAGTGCTTAAGACGATGGTGCTTACCTAGTGCATCTATCTTTTATGGGCATGTTGTGTCTTGTGAGAAGGGAAAAGCATGTTTCTCCAAATGTCACCAGGAATACCTCTTGACTTGAAGGAGCTTCAGAAAATACTGGCAGATGTTCATTTTGATGACAAACCTTTGCGATAATAGCTGGAAAATAAACACAGTTTAAGCAGATTAGCAACAGATTTCCTCCGTAATGATATATCCTCATTTCTTCACCATGGGTCTTTATTCTGAGCATCTGAGTACTTAAAAAGGCTGCTAAATACCTGTTCCTGTTTTTCATGTGGGAAGACTTCAGTTGCAGGGACAACAGATTTGTCCAAAGCAAGCGGAAAGGCTGAGAACAAACCTTTAATTCCCAGTCCGATGGCACAAGCCCTTTTCCGGGTGGTCTCTACAGAGACCCAGGTTTGCTCGCCTTTTCCCATGTTCCTCGTCCCCGCTGCCTGGTCCCCACGCATTCTGTGCGACTCCAGTCGGACGCCCTTCTCCACGCCAGGCTGGGCACTTTTGCAGCAAGTCAAATGGCCGCGCTGAGAGGAGAAGTTCAGGACGTGGGATGTGATGTGAGCAACGCTCTTCAGCTCGGCAGTGTTATCAGCAGAGATTTATGATTCAAAGTTTACTATGCAAATTTCATTTGCAATACTAAATTGTCGGGTTTTATTAAGCTGGTGCAGAGGTAATTAAATTTGTTTGTTAACTGATAGACTCCTCTCTATCAAAAGACAGCAGCTGGGAGCCGTGGCCATGATTTCACATTTCTTCCAAATACAGTTCCTGATTTGAACTGACAAATTCTTTACCAAATCCTGACTCGAGGTCAGATTTAGAAAATACAAAAAACCAAAAACTCAAGGAGTTCAGAGCTGATTTAGCTCACTGTCACATCCCAAGAGGTGGTGAGTTCACACATGTGATCTAGCTCTTATGCATTGCTGAGCTCAGTAACAGACAACTAAGTTTTAAGAGAAAGGGTTTTTAAAAGAAAGGGTAAGTTAAGAGAATGGCTGTGCGCATGGCCAGGCACGCTATAGAGAGTGAACCTAAGTGAAAGCTCAGTGTCAGATAGATGTCCCATCTCCCCTGCACGGATCTGAGAGACATGACTGCACTCTCCGTCCTTCTTCCCCTCCCCTCTTACTGCTGCTGAATCACCACCGTGTGAGAAGCTGACCAATTTGCCCTCCTCATTGATATTTATGTCTTTAAGGTCCGTTTTGAAGGATTGTCTGGCAACGTTCAGTTTAATGAGAAGGGACGGAGGACGAACTACACCCTCCATGTGATTGAGATGAAACATGATGGGATCAGAAAGGTAAAGTAGAGAGCGACCCGAGATCCTGTGTCAGGCACCAGCCCGGTGTTCGAGTTACGGCGTGGTTAGGTCCCAACAGACGTTTCTGTTCTGACACCTTGCATGTGGAGTCACCACAGGTGCATTCCCAGCTCCCTGCATAAGCAAAGCCAAGCACTGGGGAAAACTCATGGTATATTACTAATGAAATACAGCATATGGAAGAGGTTATCAAGAGCAACAAGGGCATCTCAGCTGTGAGGCAGGGATTTCCAGGATAGTAAAAGCTTGCTATTGGCAGGGCGCGCTGGCTCAGGCTCAGCTACACGGCTGTCTGTGTTCTGCTCTCCCACTTTCCTTTTCCACGGATGAGCCAAGGCAGAGCCAGGCAGAAGCTGTCTGCTCCAGCCAGTTGTCGTGGTTTAACCCCGGCCAGCAACTCAGCACCACGCAGCTGCTCACTCACTTCCCACCCACCCAGTGGGATGGGGGAGAGAATCGGAAAAAAAGGTAAAGCTCGTGGGCTAAGAACAGTTTAATAGGACAGAAAGGAAGAAACTAACAATGACACTAATAACAACAATAAAGTGACAATGATCATAAAAGGATTGGAATACACAAAACAAGTGACGCACAGTGCAATTGCTCACCACTCACCAACCAATGCCCAGTTAGTTCCTGAGCAGCGCCTCTCCCCTGGCCAACTCTCCCCAGTTTATATACTGGGCATGACGTCCCATGGTATGGAATACCCCTTTGGCCACTTTGGGTCAGCTGTCCTGGCTGTGTCCCCTCCCACCTTTCCTGTGCCCCTCCAGCCTCCTTGCTGGCTGGGCAGGAGAAGCTGAGAAGTCCTTGACTTAGGCTAAACACGACTGAGCAACAGCTGAAAACATCAGGGTGTTATCAACATTCTTCTCATCATAAACCCAAACCAGAGCACTATACCAGCTACTAGGAAGAAAATTAACTCTATCCCAGCCAAAACCAGGACACCAGTGTAGGTGAACCCTTTATGTTGACCTAATTCTGCTCTCCTTGAAGTGACAAGAGCTTTACCACTAACCATGTCCTCATAGCTACACAGACATTTGTGCTGTTCTGGAGTCTTGATCCCTTTCTGTATCCCAGGCACTTTGAAAAATCTGGCTTTGTTCAGGGGTGATTAGCCCTTCAAACACTAATCCTTTTGAAAATCTGACTCCATGTGCTTATGTCCCACTTTAGATACTACCTATTTGAAGAACAAAGAGTAACTCGATAAAGGACAGCTACTAAATACTTTGGAATGGGGCATTCACTGGAATCCCTCTGCATGCCCTCAATCCCCTGAAAAATAAAATACTTGTCTGAAACTAAGAAAAACTGCAAATAATGAAAGTTCCACATTTAAACCTCCTACCTCCAATTCATACTTACACCTGAGAGGAGTCAATTTGAGATCAGAGCCCACCACAGTCAAGCAAAAAAAATGTAAATTTCTCATTGAGAAATGAAGTGTCATTTTGAAGACATACAAAGTGGTCTTCCTCCTCTACGTGTTGTTCATAAGAGGACAAATGCAGTATAATGTCCAGTTTGGGGCTCTGAACTTCAAGAAGTTGCCAATCTGGAGAGAGTCTAGAGGAGAAGAAACGAAATGGCTAAATGTCTTGATTTTGCTGTCTATTTACTGACAGAAATTATATTTGTTTGGAAGACATACATCACTGCCACGAGGCATATGGTATCTTAGATCCACCAGGTTAGAGGTGCAAAACAAACATACATGTCTCCATTTATGTTGCCGCAGGGCAGAGCTTTGGAAGCTCTTTTCTCACTCTTTTTGTCCATGCAATGAAGAGAGATGAGAAGACTGCATGGATTTTTTCTCCTGAGCTGCTATGATCTCTAATCTGCCATCAGCAGGCTCCTGGTCGTGCCCTGTGTTAATACCCTTTCCCATTTACTGTGATAAGAAATTCCTTTCACATGAGCAGAGCTCAGGCAACTTCATACTTACATGAGGTGATGGAAAACCTCTTATAAAATCAAGCCCTCAAAGTGGATAACCTCAACAATGATCTTCCTAGTGATATTCGGTGCACTCTGCTTTACCTGCAAGCAGCGATAGATCAGCCCAAATCCCTGATTAATAATAAGCACAACTTTACATGGTAGTTCTTCCCATTACAGCTGTTCGGTTTATTCATAACCCGAAACTTTTTACATTGGCCAGGGTTGGTTTTTTGTTCTCACTTGATTTTTTTGTCTTGTTGTCTCAAGATGTCCTAAGAGTTAGTCCTATGTTCATGCAGGCTTTCAGCTGCAGGATAGCATTTTATCACCCTGTAGCATCTGGACATGCAGCAGGCATGCTCACCATTAGAAAAAAGTCACACAGGGAAAGTGTGAACTCTTGCTGTAGGGATGAGGCAGAGAATGGCAATAATCCCCCAGTACCTTGTGCTAAATGTTTTTACATGCATACAAGTGCTCTGCTACTGTAGCATATCATGCACCTTATTTTCAGGCTGGGGGCATGGTGGGATGGGGAAGTTCCTGGTCCCGCCAGCAAAAGACGTCAGGAATCAGGAGGAGAGATCTCTGGTTGGGTATGAACATACAAAGAGAGCTGATCTTGCTTGGATGACCCTGTTACCCTATCTTAGTTAATATTACAAAGAGATATCAATGACATATCCTGATTTTGTATTCGGCAGATTGGTTACTGGAATGAAGATGAGAAGCTGGTTCCAGCAGCCATAGATACTCAAAGCGGCAATGAGTCTACAAGCCTCCAGAACAGGACTTACATAGTCACAACTATCCTAGTAAGTGCTGTGACTTCTATCCCAGCTTTCCCTCTCCCCCATCTCCCTGATGTGCAGACTCCCTCTTCCCCCTCATGTGCCCTCCTTTGTACTATATCATTTTTATAATAGCAATAACAATAATAATAACAGCACTTACTGTTTTCTGCTGGGTCCATAAAGGTATCTGAAAATTGCTGTGGCTAATTAAATAGGTATTAAAGAGCTCTCGTGCTTAGGTGTAGAAAATACAAAAGATTATGACAAGATAGTAGAGGCATCAGCATAGGAAAATTAGGAACATTATACCTGTGCTTTGTATTTAGCCCACAGAATGGGGGCTGTAATTTTGGGAAGGATAAGCTGTATTGTGCAGAGAGGCTGAATCACAGCTTTGAAAACAAATCTCCGCTATAATCATGAAGGAGTAATAAGTACCCCATAATGAATGGTATCATGTATTATGTCATTGTATACATTTACCCTGCAGAAACATGAAAGTTTACTAACTTGTTTATTGAATGCTTACTGTGAGTCTACAGATAAGACACAATACCCAAAGTGAGTTAAACATCTTAAGGCTCTCTCCTGTTCAGCAGATTTGATTCTGCCTGTGCCCATATAGGCAGACATGCCTTTAAAAATTCACAGCTCAGATGCACTAAATATCCCTTGCAGAACTCTACTGAAAGGTTTGTTGCCCAGATTCCCCAAGCTACTCCATTCCCCTTAGGTCGATCGCTGCAGAAGCTGCACACAGATTTTGCATGAATAAATAGAAAATGCTGCAATAAAAATCACACTTCGTACCTTCTAAAATAAGCCCACTGTGTGTTGCCCGTGCCCTTTGGTACAGGAACACAAAGCTAGAGCTTTTCAAGGGAACCAGAAGCTGCACGCTGGGCTCTAGTCTGAGCCCCTGATGTGCTCCTCTAGAATGTGGAGCGTGGCTCAATATTGGTCTTCTGTGTGCCAGGAAGACCCATATGTGATGCTCAAGAAGAACGCCAACCAGTTTGAAGGCAATGAGAGGTATGAAGGCTACTGTGTGGAGCTTGCTGCTGAGATCGCGAAGCACGTTGGCTACCACTACAGGCTGGAGATTGTCAGAGATGGGAAGTATGGAGCCCGGGACCCTGACACCAAAACGTGGAATGGCATGGTGGGAGAACTTGTTTATGGGGTGAGTTTCCAACCTTGTCCATTGTCTTTAGGTCTTGGTACTTCAGAACACATTCAAGCCCTCAAGTAGGAAGGAGCCTTGCCTTCCGTCAGCCTGAGCTGTCTTGAGTACTGCAGCTCTGATGATGCAAATAATCAGCCCAAGTAAAACATTTTAATTTAGAGAGGGGCAGCACATTTTGTGCCTATGGAAATGTCAAAATGTTTCCTTTCAACAGTCCCAAGATTCTTTTTCTTTCTATTTTTGGAAGAACAAGTATTGAAAGGTCAAACTTTCCCATGGGTAGAGTCTCCAAGTTTTACTCTATTCTGTATTTGCATGATAATGGCAGGATGAAAGAAGGTTACGATTTCACTCAGCACGTGACTGGTGAACAGTAGGACTAGCGTACTTTCTGCCTAGCCACTCATTTCCATCATATCAGATACACACCTGCACCCTACACTTCTAAACCTGGTTCAGTCTGGTAGTCCGCAATCTGTGTTGTTTAGGTCATCCTTCAGAGGGGTCTAACTTTCCCTTTTAGGGAAAGGGGAGGTTAGTGTAGGGAGCATCAGTGCCCAAGCCTCTGTGTCACTGTGTTGGAGCAGGGGATGATCTGTCTCCTGCTGGTAACTTCACAGTATATGCCGACAACCATTTCAATGCATTTCCCTTTCCATTTTCAAGACGGATTGTAAAATAAATGAAGAGTGCACAGCAGTGTCACTAGGACATTTTTCCTCTTCTCCTGCATCAGTTATGCAATCAAAAAGCCATTCCTGATGGAAGTAAACATTCTGGCATCCTTTTTCAGGCGATTGGCCTTTCCTTGCCTCTTTTGATGTCTGGATGATAAAGCTCTTTCAGCAAAAATCATCTGCATCAGACTGTGACATCAGTGGATAAATCAGACAAGAAGAGTTAGGTGGCTGCAAAAAGAAAATGCTGTGATTTCAAAACAGAACTGGTAATCAGTAGTGATAAAATGGAAATAATCCACCAATATTATGGGCTGCTCCTTTTCAACATTTCTCTTGCAATTGGTTTTGTCTGATTTCTTCTGAGGTAGTGGGGGTAAACAGAGATCAAAGGAACATAAGCTGGAGTTAGTAGATATATTTTATCCCCAGAATGCAAACCTCTTTCCTGTCTCTCCTTTTCAGAGGGCAGATGTGGCTGTGGCACCGTTAACCATCACTCTGGTTCGAGAAGAAGTTATAGACTTTTCCAAACCGTTCATGAGCTTAGGTATCTCTATCATGATAAAAAAACCTCAGAAGTCCAAACCAGGAGTTTTTTCCTTTCTGGATCCTTTGGCTTACGAGATATGGATGTGCATTGTTTTTGCCTACATTGGAGTGAGCGTTGTCCTCTTCCTGGTGAGTCGCTTCAGCCCTTACGAGTGGCACACTGAGGAATTCGAGGAAGGACGGGACCAGCCAGCCAATGACCAGACGAATGAATTTGGGATATTCAACAGTCTTTGGTTCTCCCTAGGAGCTTTCATGCAGCAGGGATGCGATATTTCTCCAAGGTGGGTTGCCTTCCCCAATGAACCTTCTTCCAGTTCATGTGGTTTAATCTTTCTACATGCTTTGGAGCTGAACAGGTTTTTCTTTGACCTTCCTGAACCATCGTGTAGTTTTGCGAATCAGTTACAGATTCAGAAAGGATCCAAGGGTTGGTTCACAGGTCTCACAGCTGTGAACTTGGGACCTCTAACGTGAGACCATAAAAATACCATTCTAAATTTATCCTAGGGAGTTCTTTTGAGGGAATTTACAGAAATGCAAACAAGATTTTCTAAAGCCACTCAATTGCAATCAATTTTTGTGAGTCATTTTGTTGCTGTTAGAAACAAGATCATTCTAGCATTATAGGGAAGCTATAAAATTCCAGTAAAGTAGGGAGAAATAATACAGTAGGTGCCCAGTGAAAGGTTATATGGTCTGTGCCAAAGATTATGGAGCACACTGAGTGGCTTTAAGTATTATTGGCCTTTAGAAAGGTCAGAGAAGTACTGAGTTTTCCTTCTGGTTCCTGTTTCTGTCAGTAGTTCTGCTGCCTGAAAGTTCAGTAGGATGCAAAGTTCAAAGGGTTCCTGAAGGGGCTTTTTGGTGAATGACTCTTGTGACTACTTTTAGATTTTTCTTGGAAAAGCTGGCACAATATAAGGTGGCTGGAGAACTGCATGAAATGCAGAAGATGTAAATCTGTGATAGAGACACAAGCAGACACTTGTTTGTAAATGAAGTCTGGAAATGCCTCCTTCATTTTTGAGAGCTATATTCGCACAAGCCTTATTACAGAGATTTTGCCTACTGCAGGAGCCCATGGTACACATATCTTCTCAACGTCTTGTTCATACAAAGGCATTCAAAAAGATAAGAAAAAGAATTAAAAACATAGGAACCAAATAGCTGCAAGTGGGACTCTGATAGATTTTCTTATTTATTTACACGAATTGTATGTCTGGTAAGTAACGTCTGTAATAACTGAGGGATCTTTCATGTGGTATGTGTACATTCACATGAGGCAGGATCAGAGGTGAGCCAGGGATAAGGTTTTTGACACCTCCAGTGTTTTGTGTTCAGGACAGATGTACTTAGGGTTTGTAAGGCTGAAGAAGGGTTAACGAGCTGAGGCTTGGGATGTTGGATCGTATGTATCCATCACTCCCAAGAAGCCTTCTCTGGATGTTGGTTGGAGGGAGAGCATGTGGACAGGTCAAGCACCAAAGCTGCTAGGTGCTGCAGGCCACCGCTGTTCTTCACCCTCCCCACAGATCTGAGAGGCAAACTTGTCCCACTGTAGGCTAAGAACATTTTTGGCCAGGTTTGACTCAAACCGGAGGTACTGCCAGTCATGGGAATGAATTTACAGGCAGTATATGCATTTTCTGTATTTACATGCCATGTTGACATCTGAAATGATGCTCTGATAAAAGCAGACAGCTAAGAGGCATTTTGGGTTGTTTTTTTCCCCCGCGCTTCCTTTTTTGGGCTTTGTCTCCCTTCTCTTCAAAGGAAATTTCAACATGGATACGTGTCTTGTGGGTGAACGAGGTAGGCAGAAGTTAATTTCCTGCATGCTGGGGCGGCATCAGAGCTCAGGGGACGAGAAGGAGGCACGGCTCCATCGGCAAGCGGAGCTAACGCTGCGCAGCTCAGCACAGCTCCCACGGGACGGTGGGGGGAGGCCAGGCACCAGCTCGTTGGCTATTGGATGCCAGTTTGTCCAAATATTAATGAGCTTGGGATAGGGGGGGAAATAAGAGCCTGCAGGGCGCTTTGATAGTGACAGCTTTTATGAATATGTTTTATTGTCTGATCATTGATTAGTAGGAGTCCAGGCGGAGCGTTCAGAAAGCCTTCCCAGCAGAGGGAATTTCAACTTTATCGCTGTCTTGTAACACAACCCCGTGCGTTAGGATCGGGTCACTGTGATTTTCATTCTCATTGTTGTTCTTGTCATCATTATTCTTATTTAGGAAAGAGAATGTCTTTCTCTGGGGACATTTCAATAGCCAGTTTCTGTTCCAAGAAGGAGCATAGAGAGGTGAGAAGCTGAGACTTTGCAGAATAGCAAATTTGGAAACTTCTTTAATAAAAAGTGTCAGGGAAAGATCAGTGGTTTTGATTCAAATAACAAGATTTGCTCTAGCTAAACAACATACTTTGAATCAGCATTTCAAAGTGTTGTTTTATTTTGCTTTGAAATGGGAAATGAGAATGATTCTGTCATTGTTATTTTAATGTTGTTAATTTGATCATCCTGATAATGAAAACTACAATTTCATTGAAACCAATATTTTCTCATGGAGAACAAGAGCACTTTCTGGCTACAAATATTTGCAAGAAGAGAAAATTTGAAAAACAAAACATGGGAATTATTGTAACTCCCAGCACTCTGAATACAGCTCTTTGAGATGGTTGCAAGTGGAGGGGGACATTTCTGCGAAATGTGAAAGCAAGGAGGAAGCAGAAGAGTGAGAATTTCCGTAGGATGTTGTTGTACAGAAAGATGCTGAGCACGCTCCGTATTTCACATGTATTTTTCACAGGAACCTAGTGCAGGATTTCTGTGACACACCACTTAGAAGTGAACGCTTGGTAGAAGGACATTGTGGGCAGGTGGGGATCTGCTCTATTCCAATATATTTCCTATATGGTTGTTTCTAAACTTACCACTACAATCTCTCAGCATTTCCCCAGTAATGTATTAACCAACATAAATAGCTTCTGTTATACATCTGTTCTGTCATTCTCTCCCCAGCAGAAAGGAGCAAGTGCAGGGGTGTATTTTGTTTTTGTAGAGGTTTTGGGTTGTTTATTTCAGTTTTGTTTGGAAGGAGTAGGGGAAATTTGTCTGGAGGTTTGTTGTTTTTTTTTTCCAGAGCATACTTGTTTTAAGCGCATATGCCACTATGTATTTCTCATAAAAAAATGTAAGATCAAAACCGCAGACACATCACTTAGCACAGCAGGTGGTGAGGTTTGCAGCAACTCCTTGCTCTTGTAAATGTGCGTTCCTCAGTCTCAGACCAGTCCCCAGGGAACTTCGGTTCCCCACAGAGACAAAAATTTGCTTTTGAAGGAAAGCGGTGTCCTTTTTAAGGACAGTCTTACTAGCCAGAACTTTAATCAGGCTTTTAAGTATGCTGGTCACAACCTACCAAGCACTTTAAAGATACATTGTGAATTTGGTGACCTGCAGGTGGCCCAGACAGAGCATAGCTGTGGGTTATGTGCTTAGAGCCTCTTCTCCCGAGGAGTGAGGCATGAGGTTGACTGGTGTCCTTGAAGCTCTGAAGCCTTCATGTCTAGGCATAAACTGGATGAGTGTGACAACGGCCAGGCAGTAACCTGTCACGGAGAGCCCCAGCAGCCGGAGCGTTGTTGCCTTTGGACGCTGCAACATGAGCACGAGCAAGGAATCCATCCCTCCGAAGCCGTAGATGGAATGACTCGGTTGCAGGTACATAGCTTCAACCAAAGGCAGCTGTGAGCTCTTGGACGTTTCCCACTGGAGTGTACGGGCCTCCTTCTGCACCATCTCTCACCAGTGGCCACACTGGATGTGGTTCAGTCACTGTCACGTGGACTGATTTGTCCTGGTTGAGGTGAGCTGGTCCCTGTTGTTGCCCTTGAAGTCTGTGCTTTCAAAGTACTGGCTGAGACACAGCAGAATGGGAGAGAAGCAACATTTTGGAGCTGTGAGTAGTTCCACGTACATGGTAACGGGCAGAAATCAGTGAAGTCTGAAACGGGCCATAAACCATTAGGCTTTGTGAAGTGCTACCTTAACTTCAGAAAACAGTCATGAAATTGCAAAAGCTCTCATTAAATGTGAAATACAGACCCAGAAAGGAGATTCTCAGAGCAGGCATCAGAGGTAATAAATATCCCGCAGCCAATAGTGAGAGCCTGCAGCAAGAGAAATGTGAAGTAAATATGACTCACATTGTACCGGTTTTCAGAAATGTAATTTGATAAATTGTCTTCAGAGCTTAAAAGAACCCCAGTGTGTAGCAGCTGTGGAGAGTGGGGCCTCGCTAACATCCAGCACGTTGCCGCCATTCCCCGCTCAGGATGGACCCGAGGACTTTGAGAAGGAGACCGAGGGGACATCTGGGCTTCCCGACCTCCTCTGCAGCAAAACGAGGCATCTGAATTTTTCATCTGCCCCATCGTTTTCTACAAAATAAATTGATTGTTGTGAAAAGGATAAAAAATCAGGGAGCAAAATGTATATTTATCTTGTCAGCTTCCCAGCTTGATCTTCTATTTTTTGTTATCGCAAAATGTGTTGCTTCATATGGTTTGAGCCCAAAAGAGACTTCCTGTATATTGGAAACTATTATATTTAATCCAGTTACTTTTCCTGTGACTCAGAAAACTAATGTTTGACTAAAATGAAATACATTTAGCTAAAACAGATCTTCCAGAAAGGCATTTATTCTTCCTTTGAAGATACCGTGAGATAGAATATACACAGCTTCTCTCAGCTGAGTAACTATAGGAGACTTGTCCCCACTGGAGTTTGACAGGAGGATAAATATCATACAGTATCACCCAGTAAATGCGGCCGTCCTTTGTACCCTGCCATATACTGTGTTATGGAAACAAAACACCTGTAGTTTGGATTCAGATCAAAACATATGGTGAGTAGAAGGGAAATGCATAGTCATATCACGACACGATAGGGTATCATGTCACAATACCTGGACAGCACAGCTTGAAAATACTTATTATCGTTTGCATGACTCAGAACAGTACTGGAGGTGCCCTGGTCAGCCTGCGCTGGAAGTGAAATGATGGATGAAGCTTTCATCACAGCCTGTGTCTGGGAGAGAGCCAGACTTGGGAGGGGACGTTTCGAGAGCATCAGCAGGGATGCGTGAGCAGGAAGAGACTCTGTGCTGGTGTGTGCAAGGTGCCATAGGGGGCCACTGCTGGTAAATGGTTGGGCCACACCAGCGTGCCCTAAAGACTGTGGGTGTTTACTGTGGGCAAGGAGACATGGCACAAGATGCGATCCACCCTTCAGCTGGCTTGGGATGAAGAGTTAAATGGGTCTTAACTTGCTTGCAGAGTCCAGACCTGGAGCCAGTGCCGGGTGCGGTGGCATGTGCCCAGCAGTGACACCCTGGCTTGGGGGGGACGGACGTGCTGCTTAGGGAGGTTTGCTGGCAGAGGTGATGAATGAACACGCTCCGAGGTGGGAAGGAGAGAGATGAATGCTGGCTGCTATCCAGTCAATAGATAGGATCTATTATTTATAGGCATCTTGTGGACATCGTTATTTGTTTTTAGTGACATGGAAATAGTGCGCTCCGGCTGATCTATACAATGTGCAGCCAGGCTTGTATTTCACTGCATCCTTTGCAGGCTTTCTGTTGCACTCAATCATAGTGGTTTGTCTATGGAAGAGCAAGTAAGGTATTTATTATGTACCTGTAATTAATGCTGAACATTTTCTTCTGCTATTTTTCCTGTTAATTTACATTTCTTTTTAGATTGGTTGAAAAAACCACAGGAGACTTCAGCCATAGACCTGGTGGAAATAACAGCAAAATTGCTCCCCAAGTTGTTGAGGTTTTTTTTCCTCAGCTAGCCTCTAGAGATTTTGAAAAATAGCAGCACTTTTAAATTTCATCAAGATGTTCCTAGTACTGAAAGATTTTATCCGGTTTTAGACAAGATCTAAATCAGAAATTGGTTAGGACAAAAATTTTCTTTTTTTTTGGTGAGAGGTTTGATTTGGGTTGTTTCAAGGGAATTATTTCTGTTCTGTCCTTTGTTAACTTACATTTGCAGGGTACTTACTTATTTTGCTAAAAATTTAGAAATAGGGAAATTAGAACCAGCTGTGTTTAGCAATTAAAAGGATTTTAATTCCTTCCTGAAACGAAGGCTGAGCCTCGGTGTTTACTTGGCTACTCTTCTTGATTTCAGTAAGCATCTTCTCTGACACTCCAAGCGTGTGCCTGTCTTTTTGGCCCGATGCGCAGTTCTGGTGCCATCCTTGTGGTACCCTTTATAACCTTAAACAGGACTTAACTTGTCCTGGAGAGTCACTGGAGAGCTGTGCAGGCTCTCCCAAGGCAGAAGTCCCACAAGCAATGAGGAAAGATTTGTGCTGGTTTTTTTCCTCGCGCCGTTTGCACAGGAAGGTCTGGGGGTGACGGCGTGCAGCTCACCGGCAGGGCTTGCTAAAGCCTCTTTAGGGACATGGGAGACGATGTACTTGCTCCTACAGACCAGGTTGCTGACCGCCGGTTGGATTCACTGTGCAGTCTCGAGGCCAAGGACGTTATTTTTGCAATGAAGGAAGCAGCAGTTTGTCGTTTCCTTGGAGAGCACACACAACCTGCAGCTCATGCTGGGGCTGCCCTGGGGGACAAGGCAGCCCAGCCAGGCTGGGAGGAAGGTTAATTCAGCATCCCTCCTCCTTCTCCAATGTGGAGTGAATCCGGGAGGCTTGGAGGCTTGTCCATGGGGACAAAGCTCAGGATCATTTATTTTTGGCAGTTTGCTTGAACTGGTGAGGTGAGGTTGGTCTTTAAGAATAAAAGTAAAGAATTAGGATTTCAACTTCTGGAAGAGTCTTCCTTCCTTTTAAAAGTGTACCAAATGATTTTGCAATTATTTCTACCTGGCCGAGTTAATTATGTCCAGGGAGAGGAAATCCAGGTCACAGGGTAACAGCAGTACTTGCAAATCACCAGGAACTGATGACCACACTTATTTCTGAAACGCACTTAACCAGGGAAAGTGACTCACCAGAGGAACAGCTTGACAAATTGCACAATATCTAACTGAACAGTCCCCTTTGGAGTTTGCGCACTTCCATGGCAACCAAAATGTGGCAGCCAGGGGAAAATGGAAATTCTTTTAAAATAGTCATCCTTGCTATCCTCTTTTTCATTTGGAAAAAAGCTGAATGATACAGAGGACTCAGAAGAAGGAAATAACCAACCGAGAGAATATTGTTGGGAAAATGCAGTTTCATCCGCAAAGGAAAAATGAGTCTTTTGAATTTCCACGCTCTGCCATCTGAAAATTTCTAAATGCTGCAGAGGTAATGAATGTTTCCTCCACTGACCTGTAAGCCACTTCCCTGGGATGGTTTCCCTATCAGGCATATCTAGTCACTCTTCCACAGCTCTGACTTCAGGCCTTTACCATTGAGGTTGCTGGGGGACAGCAAGAAATTTGCTGAAAGTCCCGCCATTGAGTGACAGTTTTACTAATCATTCCACCAGCTGTGTTTAAAAAAAGAAGTCAAACACTTGATCCAAAAGCAGTTTTATTAAGCTAAAAATATATCTGCAATCTCTTTCTTCAGGACTAAATAAATCTTTCTCATACTTTTGATTGAAAACAAAGTTAAAAATATCAGGGGGGAAAGTGCATTGCCCAGTTTTTTAATCTGTTGGGAAGTTTTATTAGGGCATCTCTGACATGGAAATGGCATGTGCTGCTTGTGTTTCTAATGCTGTGCCCTGGCTCGGCATCGTGAGTAACACTAAGGTTTACAGAGGTGCCTCTGAGATTCGTAGACTTCTCCCTGACTGCGGCAGGAGACCCTCTGGGGCTCCAGGGACTCCCTGTTATGCTGTACTCTGACTTGCCGATTTTCAATCAGTAAGAGAAACATACTTTCTCTTTCCATTTTCTTCCCTCTCAGTAACCTGTTATCCCCAAGCAGTCGGCTCAGCTGGGGTCTGACATCCTCCGAGCTGCCGTCAGGACTGCACATGGTTGTGTCTTCCTAATAGCTAGGTCGCTTGCCAAGTGTTTTTGTCGAAGAATAAGGGTTGTGAGGAGCTGAATGACCTCCATCTCCCTGAAGTGGTGTCCTCTGCAAGGCTGCCTGTCACACACTGCTTTAATGTTGGCACTCCAGAAAAATATTGTAGCTAAGATGGGAAGCCCTGAGCGTGTTTTCACAGGGAAGCCCTGCTTAAATAACTCTTCCATATGCTGTACATCACTTTTATCAGCACTGAGATATCATGTGCATACTCTCTGGATACACAGTCGAATGAGCATTGAACTCCTCAATTCAAATTGTTCTGGCTCCCAACATACAGAACATCCACAGCTGCTTTTTGCTGGTTTAATCCCCAGAGCTGGCCAAAACCTCATGGCCTTCTGCTGGGAGGCTCAGAGTATTTCTCTTATTCCACTGGAGCTTGGGATTTATTGTACCTATTCTGCTTTTGTCCCAGATTTCATCCCAACTAGTTGTCCTGGTAACTGGGGAAGAACCGTACCCCCTTTTCAAGAGAAGTTCAGGAATGTGTACATAGAAGGAGCAATGTCCATTGTAACACTCCAAAACAGTGAGCAGGCGAAGACAAATTTATTGAAATATGACAGAGGTGCTAGGTTATTCATTGTGAAAGGCTTGATGAAGCCGAGTAATTGGGAAAAGCAAAATGTGGGTCATGCTAAGAAAAGGGGCAAAAGCCTCGCTGTCCTTGGATGGGTTCTGCAGTTGGAGGAGGCAGAGCATGGAGTCATCTCTGAAGTCCTCCGTGCTGGTGTCTTGGTCTTGCTTCCATTTCCACTTGGATCAAAGGAGCCAAGTGACAGCTAGGGGCCACCTGATTCATATCATCGAATAGCAGGAAAGGGCATACAGCTCATGTACGCACCCCTTTCTTCAAGCAGCAGCATACTTTATGGCATTCAATCTATTTCATAAAATCATCCGGTAATTCTGATTAATGCCTACCCAGAAGAGTTGCTGCTTACCCTTAGATCCAAAGGCTAAGCAGCAATAATCCAATCATGGTAATCATAACTTACTACTTTGATCTTCAGATAAAAGAGCCTATAGAAGTGAAAAAGTGTTACATCACTGTTATATGGACAACTTCAAAGCATGTTATATACACTAATGAATTCTCCCAACGCAGTCTGATGGAAAGTAATAGGAGGCAAATGCGTGAACAGAGGAGTAGAAAGGAAGAGGGGAGAAGATAAGTGCTCATATGGTAAAAGGGAAAAGCAGTAAAAATAAGCACCTGTACACTGTGGATAGGCGTGAGATGTGAAGAAGGGTCCATGAGGGCCCAGCTGCAGGAGTCAAGCACACGGGATGCTCTCCCGTAGGAGGAATTCTCTCTTCTCTCTCATTTCTTGAAGCTCTCAATAAGAAGCAAGATCTCAGGCTGCAGAGAGGCAAACCAAGGGAGGGGGTAGCTTTTCATCTCAGCAGTGCTTCCACAGCCTTCAAAAATAAAAAAAATCTTAGCAGGTGAAATAAGGGCAGCAGAAACATTGAACATGTTTTCCCTTCACAGGTTGGGAGTTTTAACATTAAAAGACAGGCACTCCTGTGCACATAAACCTCTTCTAAAAAACACTGGCTGGGGAGACCAAACTCATTCCTCACCACTTCTACAAGGGATACAGATGCCCTTGTAGAAAAAAGAAAGGCTCAAAAGTTAAAATAGAGAAAATGTAACTTGTCAAGTCTCGGTGAGGGATCACATTTTAAATTAGAAACGAGAGAGGAAAGGAAGGGAATATTTGGGAATATTGCTCAGGTGAAAATATTCCAGTGCAGAAAATACTCTTCTCCCAGAAAAGGCCTTTCTGTCATCAGATTGGGAAATCTGACAAAAGACAGACAAAAAACAGAGCAAAAAGAATCAAAGCAAGGCACCCTGGAAGAAGTCTGAACTCGGTTATTGTAACTTTGCCCAGAAGTCTCAGAAATGGAGCTCTAAATTGTGAGCATATGTAGATGGCTAAAGAGGATCTTGGAAAAATGAAGAACTGGTAGCATATAATCCAAAATATATTAAATCTTTGGGGAAAAAAAGCTTTTCATCAGGCAGACTTTAAAGAAGAGACTGAGGGAGAGTATATGAAATCTAGCATCATAGCAAAGGACATTAGTACAACGGGCTGTTGTTTAAAAAGAAGGATGAGTGCTGTTAAATTTGGGGCCACCTGAGGTTGAGAAAGTTCCTGAGTAATGAATCTCCTGGGGTGCTCCAGCAAGTGCTTCTGACAAAATTTTATGCTTGTCACCTTGCAAGTTTTTCTCAGCAAAGCGAACAAATGTCACCAAAGTGGGAAAAATACGTGAAGAGCCTTTTTTCAGTGAAATTTTTTCTCAAAGACATGACAGGAATCTTTTTTTACCTTGTAGCAGAAGCTGGCAAAACTGCAGAAGAGGGATGACTTTGCCTTTCACCAGAGCTGCTGAGCAGCCCAAAGCAACCACGTGTTTCTCAGCAAACCTCTGTCCGAACACTCATCCCTTAAACTACCTTGGTGTGCAACATGGAGAGGCACCCTGTGCCTGTACTTAAGAGGATGACAGTGTATTTCTTTGGATCTATCTGTTCTGCCTTTCAAACACACTCTTATTTTTTCTTAGGGTTCCACCTCATCCCTCTATGCTAGCCCTTTCTTTACAATGTTTTTTTAGCAGCCCTCTGAAAAAGCTGGGTGTATTATCCTGTGGTTTTAGGGATAAGCATCTCAGCAGCCAGTTCTGACTGCTCAGGGATGGTGGCTCCCTCGAGTGAAGGACATACCTCAGTTCTGCAGTTCTGCTCTGCAGGAGTGTTTTTATACCAGTGGGTGGTACAAGGGTCCTGCTGACGTTGAGGGGGGCTGGTTGCCCATGTCAGTCCATGTTTGCTTGGCATCTAGTGCTTCCAATGCCGGACTTTGTTAGTTAAGCAGTTGAGTTGCGTTGGTTGTGCATCAGCAGGCTGCATTTTGTGTCCATTGAGGACCACAGGAGGGAAACCTGCCGACTGCTATTGAGGACATAAATTACGCCCTGCGTAGCTGGGCCCATTCGATGCTGCCTCTGCCTGCTGGGACTGAGTGTCTCAGGAAGGGGAAGTAGGCAAAGCAGCAGCTCAGAGGTAAATTCCACTGCGTGACCTATGCTTCAGGCCATCCACCCAGGTGAAGTTCATAAATGTTATTCATCCTCTTCTCCCACAGCTGGGAACCAAATTAGAGAGATGAAGTAAGCTACCCTGGATCCCATAACGTGGCAGGGCTTCCCAAGGAACAAAAAAAGAGCTCCTGGATGCTAGTCCTCTGGTTAGGCCATTAGCTACCTCTTGCCTGTCAAAATGCTAAGTGAATGCCTTGAGAACAGCACGTAGCTGCTCCATGTAGTCATGCTTATACTTAGCACTGCAGCAATCCAAGCTCCAATGACTGGAGAACCACAAGTGGCATGATGCATTTCTGACTAAGCAGGAAAACTCATTTTAGAAAGAGGTTTTGCCCATTAAAGGGAAATTGAAGAAAAAACTGCCAAAGTATTCTGCAAAAGAAGAGATGAAACGGCAGGAGAGGGACCATATACGGCTGTCCAAGGCCATTAGCTTAGGCAGAAAGAAACGGTAAATAAACTATGACTTATGATTAAAGCCTCACAGATATACATCCTCCTGTTGAGTCTGGGAGATTCTGCATATTTGCAGACAATATGTTCAATCGTTGCAATATTTACACAGCAAATGACCCAAAGGCCCCTTCTTAAAAGGACTTCTGCTGGAATTCTGCCTCTTTCTGGCCTTTTGGCTTTGGGGGTCAGATGAGCTGGCATGGTTTGCCAAAAAACATGAGAAAAAGCAGATCTTCAGCCCATATACGAAAGTTAAGAATCTTAATTTTTTTCCTTCTCTTTTTTGAAATAAAAATTAAGAAAAAAAAGCAGGAGAGAGACAGCATAGGACTCCTAGTACCTGTGCACCCTGAGCTTTCTTACCCTGTCTCACTGGTTAATGTTATCCACAGGGAATCAAAATATGCAGCTGTTACCTCTGCAGAAAAGTTGTGAGGGGAGGTGAAGAAGGAATTTGTACTGCTGGGAGAGGTAAATGAGAATGTCAATAGAAAACATTCTTACTTCTGTGTTTGTAAGGGCTCTCTTGACATTCTGTGTTAAAGCCCATCGCTGCAGTCAGGACTCCAGACTCTTGAACCAGGAGGTAGGGTTCAATAATAAGTAAATGCAAACTAATAGTGGCAATAAAATTAATAATACGGCATAGACAGAGAAACATGCATTATAATCACACCAATTTCATGACAAACAGTTGGTAGCTCATTCAAAACTATCCATGGCATAGCAGAGCATAAGAGGATAAGAGCTTTGCAGCATGTGTATGATGGATGCATCCAGAACTGATCCCAGGTCCACAACCCCACACTAAGTTTGTTCCTCTATCTATGACTATTCACAGACTTTTCAAGCAAATTTGGGGTTCATGTCAGTGTTGGAGACAAAATGGTGAGACCAATCGTGCCAGATGGTCTGTGACACACTGAAAACGCAAAGCTCATTTACATTGACAGAGTTTAATGTTGAAAATTTGTTTAAAATAAGAGCAAAACTGGAGCAAAATGTTTGCAACTAATCCACTACCAAGTCAATCTTCAGATAGACCCATGAAATTATCTACAGTCAGTATCAAATTGGCAGAGTAGTGTCAGAGATCAGAGGATCTGTGTGGGTAGGAGACCAAAAGTGGATTTGACCCACAATCAGTAGGACAAGCCTATAAGAGCTTTTCTTTCGACAGTTTTGCATAAATTCATTCAGTGACAAATATGTCAGTTGTCTAAGTGAGCCTTTATTAGAATTGAATTTAACAGCAAATCTGGGAAATCCTCCCAAAGCAACTATGGCCTTAGAATCCCAGATTTGCGCTTCTAATTAAAACACTGTCAGTTTAGGTGTAATTCTTCATAAGAAATGGATTTGGAGAGGGGGAAGGGAGAAGTGGGAGAGAACTGAGATGGTGCTTGAACAGGTTTCCAATGAGGTTTACTTTGTATATTTTCTGATAATCTTGTTAATGTTTTTTGCAGAAGTGTATTATGCTCTTCTAATAAGATGGCAAAGCAGAGGTAAACTCCTGTCGGCTTTTCCTACCTTCCATAAGGGATAAGATCAAAGAACAAATTGTTTGATCAAGGATTGCATTTTGTTCTAAGAAATAAGAGATTATAGCTGCATGATTTTCTTTTTTCTGTGAAGAATCCATCAATGCTAAGGCTAGAACATTAAAAAAAATCACTTCGTGGGAACAAAGGGAACTTACAATTCTTTTCTGTTTTCTACTGGCAAAATGCAGTTGTTTTTGCAAGGAAAGGTAAAAAAAAGTCATCTAAGTAAGAAAATCAAAATTATTCTTTTCAACTTGGTCATATGCAGTTTTTCCATTAGACGGATAGAAAATAGCACATTCCAGAATTATCTTTTAAATTATACCTGTGGTAGGTAGGGGTTTAATGTATTATAAAAGCTGAAAGAAAATTATTTGTAATGAGAAAGCAGAAACAAAATTGTTTACCGTGTTAATATTACACCTTGTAGCCTTTCAAAAATGAAACGTTAAGTAATAGAAAAATGCAAAGCTTGGACGGACCCAAACCAACCATTTTCAGAATGTTGCTTTTGGAAGACATTTGCAACCATTATCTTTTCATTCCAATTGAGAATATTAAGGTTTCATTTACAATTTCAGAATTTTCCACGGTGCTGAAATTCTGGTTCCCAGCCAGCTCTAATTTTAAGTAGATTGTGAACTGTGGATAATGAGGGCAGAGTATTCACTACTTACTCCTGCAAAGATAATGTTGGAAAGGAGCACTCCATTCTTGCTACTGTTCTGTGAGGGACAGGTAGGACCCCAGGTCAGGGGATGGGGAGGTGGCAGGGGGGGGCGTGTGATTTTAGCCAGCACAGGCAGGACTAAAAGAAGAAACCAAGAGATCTTAATTTGGATTGTGTAGGAAAGAAGAGTGTAGGTGCAGGAGGAATAATATAGGTTGAAAAGTGTACAATCCAGTCTATCTAGCTATTTGATCCCTTTCTGTGTCCTAGAATTAGCTATTCATTAAAGCCTCTTTCAGTGTTATCCTTGTTTATTTTATTCTGGGTTTTTTTAGATCCTGCTATTCACAAGTATTACTGTGATAATGAATGTGAATAAATCCAGAGGTCAAATAGACAAATCCAAACATCTGACCTTAGCATATCTTTAAAGTACTAACAAGTGTGCTCCGTCTCACTTCAGCTCTGCAGAGGACTGAGTCACTAAGTCGTTTCCACACAGTAGAGCTGATTGCCTTCATGTTATGCTTGGACAGGTGTGGGGACATGTAAATTCTCCATGCAAGAGGATTTAAACCCCATTCTGCCCATTAGTGAAGAGGAATGAACTTGAGCTAGGGCTCAAGCTGCAGAACATTTGTTAGTCAAGTAGAAGGTCATTTTCTGTTATCTAGATTTTTCAAACCTCAAAGTGACTTAAAAGTACAAGGTGTATCTACTCCTCTGTGACTGCTCTTACTAGAGCATAAACACAACTCCAGGTCCCACTGGCTTTTGACCAGGCTTTTAGCTCCCTAGTATTCAAGTCACTTCTAGAAATGGGACATTGTCTCCTAAATTACAAAGGCACTTTTGCAAATGTGTCCCGTGATGGTAGCACTGTTGCTCTCCTGCTTGGTCTGCAGAAGGAACAGAACAAGATCGTAATGGATGTTGTCTTTCCAGCCACTTGCAGCACTAAGCAGTAACAGGCATTGGCTCAAAATCTAAAAAGGCAAAATGGTTATCCGGAGAAATCCAACTTGTCCTGTTTAACCTGTATTCACTGCTATTGAGCCATGGGGATGTCACATAGGATCACATTTGCTTGTGTGATGTTTCATCATGACTGTTATTATATTTTTTATCGTATTGCAGTAGCCTTCAAGAGTCTTCATCACCGGCCAGCGCTCCCCTGTGTTAGATGCTGCACAACCATGGAGCAAAAGGACGATGCCCTGTAGAGCCCATATGCCGCATGTGTTCTCTGCTGCGTGTTTACAGCAGTTTAGATTCACAGCTTCTAGTTCCAAGTCAACCTAGCAGTGAGGGCAAACATTGCTCATTAGCAGTGTCTGCAACAAAACATCACACACATGAAGCCCGAGCCATGCTGGCAGTGATAGCGAGCTGTTTGTCTCCGCTCCTTTCCTCCACAGTCTATGAGAGTGAGCCCTCGCCTCACAGCATCTCATGTCATGAGGAGAAATGACCAGCACCAGCAGCACACCCGGCCCAGATGAGGCTGGTTCACGATACAGACATCCATCCTGTCCCATCTGGCTCCATGTGAAAGAAGCTACAGGCCCCCTCTCCCTCTTTCCCCAGCCCTCCTTGTTACCTCCCAGGCTCAACGCCCCGTGGTTACTTTTTCATGCCGTCAATGCCAGGTGCGGAGCCAGGAAGCGTAAGCCATCTGCGTCTGACAGCAGGCGGCCCCCGTGGGGTAAGCCAGTAATGAAAATCACCAGGATGTCGAGGGTCTAGAGGCAGGAATCCGGCTGACTGCTGCTGAAGGGATTGAAACAAGTCACAGAAATATCCCAGCTTCGTCAGGAAGGAAAGGCTATATAATTTGCAGCTGGAGATGAATGTGATTATTTGCCATGCAAATGGATTTTGCCAGCTCAAAGTGGCCTTCATCAGCAGAGATTGTTGTATTTGACATTATCTGGTTACTTTTGTTTAATGCCTCTGTGCCTTTTCTGAGCGCTTCCTTCCCTGAGCACACATCATCCAGACTAATTAGAGACAGGTATTTTTTTTCTCTTCCCTATCAATCTGAAGACGTGTGAGCTGAATCCATAGCTGCCTCCCTCCCTGATCCCTCTCCAAACATGAAACAAAAGGTAAAGTCGTTTGCGCTGACAGTCCTGCAGGCTGAGTATTCTCTGCAGATGGGAAGCACAATGGTCACGTTTATCTCACCTAACTTTAGCTATTTAAAAATTAGCTGTTTAGTCCAACCCCATCATCCTAATTCCTTCAAAATTCAATAGAGAGGGAGGTCTGCAGAGGCACCTTCTCCCAACCTGAGACAGACGGGGTGAATCATCCCTGGAGGTCCCTACTCATCTCCAGAGGTTGGTTAGTGAGTATGTCTCTCTTAGAGAGTTAGATAAGAGTAGAAGAACGGTGCCCATCTGTCTGCTTTTCCCATACCATCCAGCACTCCCACAACAAACCTCTGATCCCCTCTAGTCTGGCTGGCAGTGATGGGGAGGCATAAAAACTAAGTAATCCGGGATGAGAGACCGTCAGTCTGCTCAGCTGTGTTGCTGCAGTTGCTAACAAAGGAGGAGGTTTGCGTGAGACGCTGCAGGGTAGGATAACCACCGTGTAGCTTATGGTTGGAAACCATGCCAGTGGGCTGTAGACCTGAAAAATCTTCTTTGTTGTACCTTTCTTGTTTTTTTAAGATCTGGATGATTACGAAAAGAATTTGTGAACTCACTATAGTATCACCTTGGAGATGGGTCATGTAGACTTTCCTGAAAGACCTTGAAAGGTGGATCCTTCAAAGTCAATTCACTGAGCTTGGGTTTATGGTGAGATGGACTTTGCTGCCCAGTTTCAGAAAAGTCCATGAAAGAAGAAACCAGATGGGAGGGCAGAGACGGCTCCAAAATGAGGCCACTGTGCAGAGGAAAGCCTGACCCATCTCTAACTGTAGAAGCCCTTCCAGTCACAGCTGTAAAATACACTGCTTGTCCTTTCTGTCACTGTAATCCCTTGCAGTCATGTTTCCTGCAGTTTCTCTCTGCCACGGCTGAAAGCTGCTGTGATCACTCTGCCGGAGCGCGGCGGGGCCGACAACACATGTGGTGGGATGGGTCTTATTTCCACATATTAAAACACATGCTTTCCACTCTGCCCCGCATGCTGTGTGTGTGTGAGCTCAGTCGCTGTGCCTGCTTTCCGCTGGGAAGTGATCTGGAAGAGTTTTGACTAAGATTTCAGGGTGGGTTGATTTAAACGGAGGTGACGTGATGTCTGCAGGAGCAGCTCCCCTCACATCAGCAGCGTTTAAAACCAGACTGGACAAACTGGGGGAGTGTAACCTAGATAAGTCAGGCAGCTGGTGGGCTACGAGGGTTTAGTCTCTTTCCAGCCCTAATTTTGGTGATTAGCAGGGTGTATTTTTCCCCTCGATGGAGCATGCAGGTTGGTTTGTCAAGTGGTGTTAAAACCACAGTAAACCATGGCAGCTGGACCTAAGGCTTCATGCAGACGCAGAAATGGCACGGCACACACTGTCATGTGCTGGTCCAGTGCCCTTAGCTGGACAGGTTTATCTCTGTTGCCATCCGATAAACCATATTTCTGTGGAGTTACTCAGGTCAACAGGAAGGCAACACTGAGACATGGTCCCCCATGGAGAAATAAACGGTGTTTCTCACAGGCAGGTCTTCCTCAGTCAGACTGTCTGGCTTTATCAAATAGCATTGTAAGTTACCTTCTGTCTGGGATAGTGCTCTGCGTCTAGAGAAGGAGCATATAAATAATTTAGACAGAATGCATGAATGCTGATATCACTCTAAAATCATCTTCCACTCTTAAAAATTATTTGAAAAGATTTTAATATAAATTAATGCCTGCTTGACTTATTTGCCTCTATAGCCATCCAATGGTTACAGATAATTGGCTATTTGATTGCAGGGAGTGCAAAATACGTAGATTTTAAGGCATTATTATGAACATCTTGTCTAACCATCTGCTGAATACAAAACAGAGAATGTCAGTAGGCAAATTATTCATTAAGGCTGTAGCTCCTCTCTGAGCTTCAATATGTCTTACAGAAAAACACAGAGTTTTGGTTTTTAAACTTCAGGTGATGGAGGAGCTGACCTAGTGATCCCAGCTGGTCTGTGTATCTGCTCTGGCTCCGTGCTGGTGCTCCTTCCCCCTGCGAGTACGTGGCACAACACAGACCTCGCCAGAGCTGCTGTTTGGATGGGCATTGCCCTGCCCAGCTACCTTCCTCATAGTTGTCTCTATGTCTTATTATTAATATTATTATATACTTTGAAAGGAATTGAAAATCAAAGCAAATTCAGTTTATTGCTAATTTTTTTTTCACTGTGAATTTTTTATCCCCCCTCTAATTACACTGACATCTTGAAAA
This sequence comes from Sagittarius serpentarius, assembly GCA_034782735.1. Lineage (NCBI taxonomy): Eukaryota > Metazoa > Chordata > Aves > Accipitriformes > Sagittariidae > Sagittarius > Sagittarius serpentarius. The sequence continues at coordinate 13,952,674 of JAVKLA010000042.1, read as the reverse complement.
GTAGATTAAGAACGAGACAGACCTTTGGCTTCCCTGGAAGTGGCTGGAGAACGTGACTTTGGGTAAATGCCCGGGTAAATGATGGGCCTGCAAGAGCGAGCTGCACCTTTTGGACCTTCACACTCCTCCTGTTTGACTCTCCTCTCTGTGCCCAGGTCTCTCTCCGGCCGCATAGTTGGGGGCGTCTGGTGGTTCTTCACCTTGATCATCATATCCTCCTACACAGCTAACCTGGCTGCCTTCCTCACTGTGGAAAGGATGGTTTCTCCTATCGAGAGTGCAGAGGACTTGGCCAAGCAGACGGAAATTGCCTATGGGACCCTAGAAGCTGGCTCCACTAAAGAATTTTTTAGGGTAAAAAGGAAACATGAATGCAAACATTTTGATTAGCCCCATATTTGACAAGTCCTCCAGGCCCGTCCTCTCTCATCCTCAGCTCAGGTCTGGTTTTTTCTCTTGCTTCCCATACCATGTTAGGACCTGCTGAGCTTGTCCTTAGAACAGCAAAAATCCTGTTTTCCCTGTGCTGCTCAGAAGGCTGGCTGTGACTCCAGTACATGTGATATTCTGCGGTTCTAAACACAAATATGGAATATCCATGTGTTTCCTCACATTACCAAGGAGCTACTCTGAGCAGCTCCAAAAGAAACCATCTCCTGATTTCCAGCTTGGTTTGCCCTTGGTTTGATGCGCAAAGTCACTTGCCATACACAAATATGTGGCAGAAATCAGGGACTGATCTGGGCCCTGGTGCAGAAACGTGCAGGAGGTTCATTAACATCCTATTGCCCCTTTTGCCTTCCTTGGCCTATCTGATATGTGGGCATGTGTTCAGTCCAAGCTGGAAATCTCAGCTGGCACCCAAACCTCTGTTAATGCTTCTGTTGGGTTTCTGCTGTCCTACGCAGCGATCCAAAATAGCAGTGTTTGAGAAGATGTGGACATACATGAAGTCAGCCGAACCCTCCGTTTTTGTGAGGACGACGGAAGAGGGGATGATCCGGGTGAGGAAGTCGAAAGGGAAGTATGCCTATCTCTTGGAGTCCACGATGAACGAGTACATCGAGCAGCGGAAGCCCTGTGACACCATGAAGGTGGGAGGTAACTTGGACTCCAAAGGCTATGGTATTGCAACACCAAAGGGGTCTGCACTGAGGTAAGTAGTTTGGATTTGCTTTCTTTTGCCAAACCACCCAGCAAATCAATGTATGCACACAGTTCAATCTCCATTGCCATGTTAATCACGAAAGCTTGGGGCAAGGAGGTGGGGGAGGTGGAGGAAAAGGGATATGAAAACTCAGCGTGACGTGCAGGGAAGTAAAATGCTCAGCTCCCATTGAGCAGCAATGGGAGCATCTAATTATTCAAGCCCTGCAGTTGGAAACTGGATCCGGGCTGATCCACTTGCTATTGAATGTGTCTGCTGTATTAGGCAATGGCAGGGGGGCTGCTGTGGTGTAACTATTCATTTCACAGAGCATTTTCCGGAAGGGACGCTCATCCTGTGCCATGTGAACTGCACAGCTTTGCAGAATATGGTATTACCCTGGCTTGGATCCATGCTTGCAGAGGGAGTTCTCACGGGGAAAACATTTGGGTGTTTCCTAATATGAAATGCTGTTTGGAAGGGGTGGGAAGCCAGTTTTGAAAAAGTCCTGCAAGAGGTGTGCATTTTCATTCACTGAGTCAATTCAGATCCTGGCAAGAGCCAAATTTATGGCAAGTCCAAAGGGGCACAAGTCCTGCATTTCTGAGCCCACACCTGCAGCTCTCACATGCCTTTGCCTACTGTCATGTGAAATATCTCCAGAGATCCTCCTTTAAATCAAGAACCCTTAAAACGTACAGACCCAGATCCGAATTAGTAGCAGAGCTTGGGCACTGCCCACAGCCGTTGTCCTGGACGTGAGCTGGCCCTTTGCAAAGAGCATCATACAGACTGACCTGCTCAGAGCAGCATTACCACAGTCCGCAAACTGGGATGGTGATCTGAGTCACGTCAGAGGTGTGGTTCATTTTGGCAACAGCCTCGCAAGTTCCTCATGTTACAGTCATGAGGAATATGAATTGTAAGGATTTAGTGGGACTAGTAAATCCTCAAGAGCCGTAGCTTTAAGTAATCTGATTGATGCTCCAACTGATTTAGTTATTTCTTGAACATATTTTAATCAAAATATTTTGACCAAAATCATATGTGTGGCCTTATACTTGCTCGCTAACATAACCCAACGCAGAGACATTTAATCCATGGTCTCTGGATTACTAGAAACCGGCTGAGCATTTGCTGATGGATTTGTCTGGTTGCACAGCTCCTGAGCCAAAGCCAGCCCGAAGAACCAAAGATGTATCAACTGGTAGTGGATGAGGCCCAAGGATTTTGATTACTACATCTATTAAGTCACCTCAACTTAGATTCAGCACTTCCTATATCAGCAGTATCTTTACAGAAGCTCATGAATGCAGTGCAGGTGGTCCAGAAGGCAATTCTTCCATCCAGTATGGTTCAGGCTCTGAAATGACTTGGGGCCCTCCAAATGAAGGTGGATGTATTCTCACAGCGTTGAGATGTTTTCTGTTGCACTCTCTCCAGTGTTTGTTTTCTGTCTTGCAAATACGGAAATTAGGATACAGGGCTGATTCTATTTAATTATTTATTTATTTAACCATCAATCTTGTATCCTTGTTTTGGTATTATAAAAACAAACAAACAGGAACACCTTACGTGTCTTGTAATTGTTGGCATGTGAAGGAGCCATTTATCATACTTCTAAGAAAAATAAACAGTAAAAAGAGAATTGCATCAATCTTTTTAATTTTGCAGCTCCAAACATCCCTCTGCTAGGCATGATTCCAAAAATTCCTAACATTTCTTTGTTTCCTCTTTTTCATCCCGGCTGCATGTAGAACAAATTTCTTATGGGCTTAATGGCAAAGGAGGAATGCTTGATTTTCCATCCGATGGTGTTTCTTTGGAACAGTTGCCGTCAGTTTTTGTCCCATTATGTTTGTTTTGTTCCTGTTGTTTTAATTGTTTTAATCTCAGTAGTTCCCTACAGTCATCATGTAGTGTCTGTTTTCCCCTTGGGGTCCTGCACGTGAAAGGTTGCCCTGAGCAAGGTGACATTCATGAGGCATCTGTACAGCACGGCCAGCCTGTCTCTTACTCAGGCGTCATCTTCACTCACTTCCATCCACAGAGTAAAAGCTCTGAGCCAGGTTTGGAGGTACATGTGAGCCGGGCCTATCTTAGATCAGGTGTGTTTTAGAAGCTGGGCTGTGTTTTGATTTTTTCTGCAAACTGTCCCTTTTGTAGCTAGACTGTTTTTCCTGCATTTAGGATAGCTGATTAGGAAAGGATCCTAGAGAGATGCTAAATGAGAGTTCACCATTGTTTTTCTTGCTCCTACATGGGAACACAATGGCAGGATATTGCCACAGATGAATGAAAACAAGGTTGAAAGTCCAGAAATAATTCTACATGTTGTAGCAGGTGCAAATATCCCTCTCAGAACATCAGTTAGGTCTCTTCGGCTGCTAAAAGAGCTTGCTGCTTCGTCTTAGGTGAATCTGGCCTTGAGCCTCCAGGTGTTAAAATTCAGTTGCATTTAGGCATGGCTGAGCAGGGCAATGATGGGAGGGCAGAAATTACACCTTTCAACACCAGCTAGTTCAAGGTGTGATCCTGTCTGACACAAGATAGTCATGCAGCTGCCAAACCCATCCGCTTACCTGGCAGGAGCTCTTCTCCACTGTTGGACAAGTGATCAAAAGGACGGCAAAATCCAAATTACCCAAAAAAGAGACAAGAAAACCCAGGAAATCCCATGTGAGTCTGAACTCGAGGAATAGGGAGGTTTTTGAGATGGGGATCTGGGAGGGCAAGTCTTCAGAGCAGCCATACTGACACTGAAGTTCCCTAAAATACAAGTCATTTTTCCTAGGGTCTGTGAATAAACATAAAATGTTCCCTGTTAAAAACCTGCCTTCTTCCAGGACCCCAGACCTCCCAGTCTTTCATTAAAATACACTCAAGATGAAGTACAGCTTGTGCTGTGTACTCCCCATGAGCTGAACAGAGAGACAATTAACTGAAATGAAGCTTCCTAGGAAAGATAACACATAACACTTAGCACATGGCCCCAAATATCATATGGCTGATACTGTGCTCGGGGAAACTGCAATGCATTTACTTTGTTAACACCTTGTACCCACATAGAAGCTGCAATGTATTTTGGCTCATTAGTTAACTA
>JAVKLA010000042.1:13885924-13943424 GCA_034782735.1 Sagittarius serpentarius | reverse complement strand
TAGCTGCATGTAAGGTTTGTATCCAAGGTTTCCAGCCAGAACCAAGTAAAACCTCCAGTGTCTCCCAGGCTTGTATTCATTGGCCCCAGACGATGTTCCATGCCTGTAGCCGACTTCTGTGCATCCTATTTTTAATCTGATCGTTTACCTATCTATTGCCCACCTAGTTTTTTATCCAGAGAAATCCCTGTAAAGAAGCAATAGATACATTATTAGATCTGAACTAAAACTCCAGAGGCAAACACTCCTGCTTTGCTGAATATTTGGTTATGTTATGCCATCCCAGGAGGTGCTGGGAAGCTGCGCTCAGGCGCTGTTGATCCAGGACCACCACAGCCCTAGCTGCATTGCCGGACAGTGGGAAATCCCAGGCAGTGTCCTGCCCCGGGGCAGCAATGTCCCTGCTGCTCTTTCCCCCCCAGTAAACCTGTGGCAGCCACCCTTTCCCGCAGGCTCCACGTTTCTCCATGCACACGCACCTCCAGCACTTCACGTAGCTAGAAAACATCCACCAATTCCTGGTCCTGTCTCTCAGCCTTCTGCACTCCCCCTCTACTTGCCACAGCAGAACTAAGCCCAAAAGAGAGACAGGCACTCTGTAACTAGGCGGTTCCCTGCAAGGACTCCATTTTACAAACAAGCATGAGGTGGACAGCTTTTTTTTTTGCAGGCTGTGAAATGTGCTGTGGGCTTGAAAGGGATGCCTTGGATTGTTGGAGGGTAATGAAAAGGGGGACACTAAATGTCAGGGCAGATGGATGTGATTCTCCTCTTCCCTGGGGCTTTTGCAAGGCAATGGGAGAAAGAAAGAGTTTTTTCTGCACCAGGATGGCAAGGTGTAACCTGCTTGCAGGGGAAGCCAAATCACTTCATGCTATTCATCAAAGCCACAGGGATCTCCCAGTCCTCTTCTCCAGTTGCAAGAATTGCGCTTTTGTTTAAAAAAACAATAAAAAGTAGGGAACAAATCCTGCTACTGCCTTGCCCTGCCGTCGCAAGGAATTGGCTGTTTCTCAAACCAAAGGTGTCTTTTCATGCTGGGCAGCCTCATCCCCGCAGCTGGCTGTCCATGTGCTCCTACCCACCCCTGGCAGACCCACAGCAGCTCTTTTTGAGTTGATGGCCAGCGCTATGTCCTTCATTACTGAGCCTCAGGCCTTGCCCCAACAAAGTCGGCCCAGCGTTCGGTGTAAAAGCTCAACTTCTGGAGCTACCACCTGCTCTAAGGATGGCTTATCTTCTATGGAGATCGCAACAAGTCGAGGTGCCAACACCCTGTGCTGCCAACAGGCTCTGCTCACGCAGGGTAAAAGAAAGGATGAGCCCTGCTGGGAAACTGGGCAAATTTGGCCTTAATACCTTTCACCCAAGGAGGATAAATAATGACAAAGAGGATGACGGACACGGTGCCATGTTTGAGAGGAACAGACGGGAAGGTGCCTGGTTGCTGCAGCAACAAGGCCAGGCTTTCGGAAAGACGGGTTTTTCTTTCTCTTTTCACCTGCCAATCTTCCCCCCACGTCAGCGCTCTGCCGCTGCGGGAGACGAGTGGTGACATTTACACTCCCACTAACAAGCTGGTTTGGTGATGGGCAGCTCTGCAGGAGAGCATCTGGTGTCACAGAGCCCGAGTAGAGAGGAGGGGAGGGTCCTCTCAAGCAGTTAGCATAATTTGGGACTTTTTATTATTATGAGCATTATTAGGGCAGGAGTGTGCATGGAAACAGCAAGCAAAGCCTCCTCGGTGGGACATGCAGCGTTTCCTACCCTTTGCGTGGGTCTGGTCGTGCAGCCGCTGGGAGCAACGAGATGCTACTCCTGCCCAGAGAACTTCTCTGCATGTCCTGCTGGGAGAGGGAAGGGAGCAAGAAGGAAAATAAAAAGGAGAGGATGAGCAAGAAGCCAAGCGACACCACAAGAGCAACTTCACTTCTCAGCCTGGCTCATGATAGCAGGCTGTGTCACCAGCCGTGCCCCTGCGGTTCGGTGTTCCTCAGTGCCCTACTGAAGCTGCCCGCGTCTTTGGCTCCTTGGGAGAAACCTCGTTATGGTGGCAGAGGTGAAACTCAGGCTGTCCTCTCCCTCCTGGCAGGTTTGCCCACTGCTGTGCTTTACTATGCTTTCCTGTGCCTTCTGGATAAAACAACTTTCAGTTCACTCAAATTGTCCCAATAATAATAGCATTAGGAGTAATAACAGTAGTAATAGTAATAACAATAATAATGCCACTGCAAAGTAAATGCAAGAAAAATGCAACAGCTCTGAAATTAACTGTATGAGATAGTGGTGCAGGAAACTGCTTTGGGTCATCTCCTCTCTCTTACTGGTCAATGTGCTGCTGGCATCAGGAGGAAAGTGGAGATTAAGAACCAGCAGCCTTTCCTGGCTGCCAGGCTGCTCTGCCATTGCAGCAGGCTGAGAAGGTGTCCTGTTGGACCACGACCCCCAAACTGGGGATGGAAATACAAGAATATTGTGGCCAATAAAACTTGAAATTTGTGTATTCCCATGCCCAGCTGAGCCAAGGAAGCCGGGTTTCCTAAGGATCTGTGGCTGCAAGTCAAAACCCACGCGGAGTCTCTGATGCCCAGTATGGATTGTGCTGATACGTTTATTTGAGAGCATTAATAGGTTTTCTCTTCTCTACACTGTCATTCTTTTTCACAAAGCTTGGAGGTTCCTGATACCCTGGAGATCTCCACCCTTCTGTCAAATCAAGGTGAAAGTATGGGCTGAAAATTATTAGTAGGACACAGACGAAAAGGCTACTCCACCTCCTTCCCTGTCCCCATCCTTCCTTCTGAGTGCAGAGCATGTGCTAATCAGCCACTTTTCATTGAGGAGCCAGGCTAAAAGGTTAGGATGTCAAGGAGGGCAGCCCACCTCTGCTGTCTTTGTCCCTCCCTGAAGCTGGTGCAGCCCCTTCGGACTGGATTTGAAGAGGCAAAGTACCTGATGTGTTCTAACCCAGTTTTCTCAAGAGTAATTGCTCTGCTTTTCTAAATCTTCACTAAAAACTCCCTCCATTTTTCAGCTGATGCTTAAAAGTATACCCAGTAATCTGCAGAGAAGAGATGACTGAACAAACGTACAGTCAAGCCTGGAGGAAAAAATGCATGAAGGCAGATTATAAGAGACCAGATAAATAATCCTTCAAATATGGAAACTGCAGAAATGAAGAGGATATTTGCAGAAATCTCTCATTGCAGAGAGCACACAGGAAGCATTACAAGATTACAAACTGACCAGCGTATGAAGGTTATACAAGGGAGAAACCAAACCTGTCCGCCCGCGGTGACCGTCACATCTGCAGCGGTGCAGCGCATACGATGACAGTGGCGAATCTCTTGGCAGCGATGTCAATCAGCAAAGCATGGAAAATGGGATCACTTGTGGAGTTTTTTCCAGTGACGGAAAGTCTGCAGGGGTGACCCCTAACCAAACCTCAGCATCTTTCAGCAGAGGGTTCAGGATGGAAAGTTGCTCCGCATGGCACTGGTGCCTGCAGCGAGAGCTCCAGCTGGGCAGAAGCTTGGCAGCTTGCATGGGAGGTGGGGCTGGATGAAGAAGTAGAAAAAAACCATTTTTTTAGCATTCTTGACCGGAACCTTCTTTTCTTCTTATTTAAAAAAAAAATGTTCTTTTCTGTTACAGGAGGTTTTTTTAATTTTGAAAATTGAAATGTTTTCATGCTTTGCAGGTTAACTTTTTTGCCATGAAACCCTAATACAGCGAAAGACAGAATCCTTTTGCAAAACATACCTGCCTGAAGGACAGTGCCGGTGTCAGGCAGACTGCTCTTGAATCGAAACTTTCCGTGCTCTTGCTGGTGTTCAGTTTTGGACCTTTTCGACATCGCTCCAATATAGTTTTCTGCTTCCTGAATCCTTGCCCTTCCCGAAAAGTGTGGGTTGCTTATTGTAAAACCCGCCAAGCAAAGCAAGTGAATGAGCTGTCCTACAAGGGCAAGGAACAAGCTGTGCCACCCACTGGTCCGTGTGTCCATGGAGCAGCAGCGAACACCAAGAACCGTGCAGAAGCTTCGTTACCAACTGCAGACCCTTCTACAGGCATAAATATTATTCTTTAACTGTGTGGCTGCATCTCAAATGATCCATATGCAATTTTCCTCCCACATCCAGGGAGCAGGGCTGTCGATGGTGGTCAGCCCCTGGTCACTCCAAGAGATTTGCACTGACCTGTTGGTCTTGCCCTGGGGAGTCTGTACTGGCAAAGAGGTACCAAGTCGATAGTGCAGAGCAGCGACAAACACGGAGCAGGGGACCTCTGTCTGGCTGCACTACAGGGAAACTCCTAGAAACAGGAGCCTCGCACGCAGAGCTGAGCCAAGCTTTTGGGTCCTGCTGCTGCCCAGATTATCCTGTCACCCCAACTCCACCTGGTCAGCACGGAGGAGCAGGTTTTGAGAGCTGCACTGAGTAACATCAGGGTTAGATGCGGGGAGTCAGTTTCCCTAGCAGTGAAATGAGTCTTTCTGAGACTCAGCTCTTCCCCAGAGAGCCGTGACGATTCATCAGGCAATTGTAAAATCAGAATGCAGCTGCTGACTGTGAGTTGCGGTCCATTAATAGCCCTATTTATTGCCAACCAAATAATTAGCTTAGACATGCATCAACGGGCCTTGATTGCATATGAAATAACTGCCTTATTACACAGAAATCAAATGAGTTTCTGAGGACGGCTCAGGTGTCACCTCAACCTCAGTACTGAAGAAGAAAGGAAAAAAAAATAGAAAAAAAATAGAAAAACCCCAGCCGTTTCAGTGTGTTGCTCAGCAACAGAATTTGCGGGGGAAACAATCTAGGAATGAAGGAACGAGCATTTCCAAGAGAACAGGTTATTTCAGGCGAGACATCAGGGACAAGCAAATGTCACAGAGGCAGAGAAGTTTTTTTTTCTTCTTCTTTAATCAATAGTTTAAACTAGGCATTTGGGGTAAAATAAGCATTTAAGTTAGCTGATTGAAAAATGGAGGTCCCAAACCTTTACAAAGAGTCACATTGCTGAAGAAATATTTATTTGTTTGTGTGAGGGAAACATTAGATTTACTAGACACTGAATTAAAAATTGAAAATGCTCTTAGAAATGTCACCTGTTGATTTAAAGAGGAAGATGATGTAACGCCAGCATTGCTATGTTGTGTAGCATCCCTCCTGGAGCAATCTCATATTAACTTTGTTGTTCTCCTTCCCACGTGCCCTCCCCTCCCTCCCTTCTCCTTTCTCTTCTAGGACAAGACAAGTGCGCTGAGTCTCAGCAATGTGGCGGGGGTTTTCTATATCCTCATCGGTGGGCTCGGACTAGCCATGCTGGTTGCCTTAATCGAGTTTTGTTACAAGTCCAGAAGTGAATCAAAGCGGATGAAGGTGGCAACCCATTCCCCGGCCTTTCACACCTTCTCTCTGATCCCACCCCGGCTCCAAAACTGCCTTCAGAGACGGATGCAGCCCAGACCATGGGTGGAAAGCCAAGACACAGGGATAACGAAGTGACCGTGTCACTCGGCTTGCTAGAAAGGAATAGGAGTGTCAGAGGAAGCTAAAAAAGGGTCAAGTGGGCTGTAGTGGGGAGCTGATGAAAGATCAGACATGCGGCGTAATGCTAGTTCAAAATCCAGATACAGAGCAAAATCATAGCACAACTGGTAACAGGAACACATTGCCGTTCCTTAAAATTAACGAAAGCAGACTATGGCAATGCGTGTGCAGCATGGATGAAGCGTGCTGGGGTTGGTGTGATACAACCCTTACTGCAATATGAAAAAATCCCCAAACCCAAGCAGCTAATGCAAGATGAAACTGGGGTAGCGTGGTAATGAATCAGACCCTGTTGTTCCCTTTGCTGGCACCGTGTGCAGGTTGGCAACAGTGATATATGCTCAGAGTGTTGCCCTGGAGCAGAGGATGTGGCTCTCCAAATTCAGAATTATGGGTCCTCTTAGAGAGAAATTGGCCTCTAATGTCTCCTGTGATGTGTTTTTTTTTTTTCTCCACCCTGTCATGGTCTGGTAGAAGCGTATTTCCTGTGACCCAGGAGATTTTTTTCAGCCCTAAATGCTGGTGTGCCTAAATTTCAGAGTGTCGTGTCAAAACTGGATTAGATTTGAGAGCCTTGGGGATACACATTTAATGCAGCATCTGTGGAACAAGTACATCTTGACTCAGATGACTAGCAGAGGCGATTCCTTATACAGATACCTTTGTGTACAAGGGTGCAGTGGGGTCTGTGTTGTAAGAATAACACATCCCTTTTCTTCCTCGTCTTGGCCTCTCCCATGAGCATGGAAGTCGATATGAGTATATAAAGTATGCAGTGAATTTCATAAAATTTAGAGAGATTTTCACTTCGCTGAGCACTGAAACTTACCCAGAATCAAAAGGAAAAGAAGCAATCATTTCTTTGGGTTTTATGTCACCATTTCACAACATGCTTAATGTTTTGTTAGCACTAATAACATTTCTAATTCACTGAAAATGTGCAACAGCTCTTTTTGCATTGAGGTTCAAAAAATTCTACAGGCAATGAGAGGTACATTGAGCACAGGGGTAAGATAATGTGAGCAATTAATGTCCCTGAATATACAAAAATTAGATTATAATTGCTGTCTGCGCTGTAAAGCTAGGTATGTCACAAATACACTGTGAAAGAGTGTCAGAATGCAATAGCTTCATAATTTTAGTCCTAAGGAGATTCTGCCCTGCTGTGGCTTCCCTGTGTTATTTGAAATGACCCACTAATTCACATCAGTGTTACCTTGCAGTGCTCCTGCCATGTTAAAAGCAGCCCCTATGGGAAGGAATCGTGGCTCCCCATGTTAACACCTGGTCTAAGCTTGTCCCTTTGGCTGGCTCCCACATCAGTGGCTGCCCCACAAAGCCATTCAGCAGAGCCCAGGCCAGTGCCCACAAAGATGGGCCAGATCCCTCTCTAAACCCAACCCCTGCTCGGCAAGTCCCTACAGACCCCCTGGGCGAGCTGCAGATCCCACCAGCGCAGGAGGCTGCTCCGTGCCTGGCAAGGCACTAAGTTGACTGTTTCTGAATAGGTGTTCCAGATTTATCTCTTCTGGGTAATTCTTCACCTGGATATCCCAGTCCAGAAGGGATAGTGGTGCCCTTAGAGATGATAGCTTAAACACAAAGAAACCAAATTGATTTCATCTTGTAGTTTAATTGTTGTAGACAGGTGGTTTCCTTAGATCTCTGAAAGCAAATGTTTTGGACAGTATCTGGAACAGGAAGATGAGATTTGGTTTCCTGAATTAGGTTTGCATTTCCTGGTTACCTCAGTCATCGCTGTAGACAAAAACATAGGCACATGCTCAGCTTCTGACATGAGGAAAGTTAAACATATGCTTGCAGTGAGTCAGAGTCCGCCACACGTAACAGTACTGGAGTAGTAATAGCTTATCTATGGGGGAAGTGTGTGTAATAGCTCTGCTCAGATCCAGGATGACTGTTCTTATGCTCTAGAGTTTGAATAGTTTTTGCATATGGCACGTATGCTTTATACCCCAAAATACTACCGAAACATTTAATTTTGAATGTAGAAGAGGTGCGAATTAACAGAGCAGATGCAGTAGGGATATGCAGAAAGTGAGAGTCAGAATGGAGACAAGGAGGGAGAGAACAGTGACAGAAAGACAACATTGGTTTATATTGTAATTTCTCCAACATTGCTAAGGACAGGGGGAGACCCCCCCGTCCTTCCTAAAAAGGGTTTTTGTTTAATCCCACAGCAATCAATCAACGAAGCCATACGGACATCAACCCTTCCCAGGCCGGCTGCAGCAGGAGGCAGTGGAGAAAACGGACGTGTGGTCAGCCACGATTTCCCCAAATCCATGCAGACGATCCCGTGCATGAGCCACAGCACCGGCATGTCCCTGGGAGCTACGGGATTATAATTGGCCTTTTGACCCATTGCCTGGGTGAGAGCAGGGGCAGCCCAACTCCACCCCCTCCAGAGCCAAAAACAAACCCGACACTAACCAGACAAACAACGATGACAGAAGGGACAATTGGATGGATCTTCTCGAGGAAATCAAATCTATTTCCCTTTTTATTTGCAAACAGATCCACTGGCAGGAGAACAGAAACAGGTCCGTACTGCAATAAGGAGAGTGTAATGGGATTTAACAGACTCGTGAACCGTCTCTGATCAAAGAACCACTGGAACACTAATGAGGACTATGCCATTTTGTTTTAACTTGGTTGTTAATAAGTCTTAGTGTGTGCAATATATATATTTTTTCTTACTAATTCCTGTGGTGTCAGGGTAACATCAGCCCTTTCCCCCTTCCCTGCTCAGTCCTTCAATCTGGTTTAGTTTGGGATGCAAACCGTAATGTCTGAGCTACTAACAGCAAAAAAGAAAATCCGATAAACGGCAAGTTGAACTCCCTGCAGGGCATCAGCATTGACCCCTTTTGTCCATCATGATTCTGCCTTCCCTTGTTCTGTTGTGAACGCGGGCTGTGGAGTTATTGCAACGAGGCAGACAGAGCTGCGAACGGCTCTCCCTGCAACAGCAAGGACGTGATGCGAGAAAGAACCTGAACAAAAACACGAGGCTGTTTTACAGGGGCAAGTCATGAGTGAGTTTGGAAACCCCAGGTAACCTGAGGACAAAGTGATAATTCTTCCAGAGATGATGAGTGGCGGTTCAAGAGAAGAATCGTGTGCCTGGAGTGGAGAGCGTCATGCGTGGCAGACAAGAGCAGATGGTTGGTCTAAGATCATGGTCGGCTGCTGTTTATGGAAGAGAGAAAGTAAATGCCACATTCCGCTCACATGTGACTCTCCTGCCTAGGTTATTGGGGGCTAATAAGCAATTGTGAACCATTTCTTCATTGCTTAGCTTCTGTGTGTGCTCCGTTTTTGGTGGTCACATAAGGGAACCATCTTGAGCCAGGAACAGACCGTCTCAAGACATCCAGTTCTAGATGACTGCCTGTTAACCAGTAAAACTTGCTAGAAGTCATGGGGTTGCAACGAGAATATCCCCGCATTTTTCCTCTGAAATCCTTTTATGGCCACTTTTCTAATTAAGAGGGACATTTTGTAGATAGTTGGCCAGAATGGCTTCCTAGAAGGAACTGCTGAAGCAAACCGAGGAGCAGACCCTACAAGAGCTTCATTCAAGCGTCCATGACATTCGACAGCATCACGGCTGGCCTAACTCGGCCTCCCCATCAAGTTGTGGCCTGTCGGGGTACAAAGCCAAAAGTAGCAGATTCCCACTCATGTATCCTTAGGGAGGGGGACGCATCCACAAGCCAGGAGAGCAGGTTGCTGACCCCGAACTCGGTATTGCAGAAACCCGCACTCCCAGACAGGCAGCTGGGAGTCCAGCCACAGGCGTGGAGATCAAAGGGGCAAGGATGGTTTTCCAGAACTGCACAAAAAAAGTTCGTTCTGTGAATCACTGGCGTGGACAGACAAATGCTTCCCACCCTGCTGGGCCTGAGACACCTCCCCAGAAGTGAAGGATTCCCAGGGGAGCATCTGGAGAGAGAAAAGGTCTGTGGGGCAGGGACCACAGTGAACCCCCTTGGCCTTTTCCCATCTCACAGGTCCATCACTGATGGCAAATAAAGTTCAAAGCTTCTCACGGGACCCGGCAAATATCTGTCTGGGGACTGAGCTGCTATTGGAGCGTTCTGAGCTGTTTTTTCTCTTTTTTTTTTATTTTTTTTTTCTTTTCTTTTTTTTTTTTTTTTTGCAACGTAGCAAGAGAGGAGCAGAAAAAGAAGGGAGGCAGGTGAAGAGAAAGTGGTGCAGGAAAATGACTGGCACAGGTCTATGAGGAGGATCTGTCTATGCTGCTGTCCATAAGCACAGCTGGAAGCTGCCTGAATACCAGTTTCCATTAGTGTACGAATGTGCAGATCAATACGTTTACCACCTTCAACACTAACCTGGTCTGAAGTATCTGTTCCATTTACTCTCTTGTCATGCAACACTTTGGAGACCAGCAAGTCAGAGTCAAGGTCCTAAGCTCAAGCACAGCATGTCTTGTGCCAATGTGTTTTCCTCTCTCCACCGCTGGAAGCCCTTGTGATCTTCATCTCTCGGCACCAAACATGAACTCTGTTACCAGCTACTCCAAACACCTCTTCAGGTCGCTTTGTGTTGGTTATCATTATTTGTAATCTGCTTTTCTTAATTTTAACTTCAGTTCTGTGTAAGGGCTAGCACAGTGGAGGCATCCCACAAGCTAGCCTGTTTCCATGCCCAGAGCCCTCGGATGCATCTCCTGGCCCAGCTCTTGCCACACCCAGACCTTACCACGGCAGCGCACCGCCGGGCGCCGTGGTGGGAGCAGGATGCCGAGACCCATCAGTGCCCCGTCCTCCGCCAAAGACAGGACCGCGTGGCAGCAGGGCGCGGGGAGCCCGACCGGGCACTTGGACGGTCTCGTGAGAAGCAGCGTGTCCGTGCTAGGACTGGCCGCCTGTGACGTGAAGACGTGAGATGCAGTTTTCGAAGGCTTTTGATCAGCGGAGGGGTTAAAAAAAAAAAAAAAGATGAATAGGACAAAAGCGTGGCAAATGTTAACTTGTAATATGTATTTTTACTACACTTTTCTTAAAAATAGAGTAATGGTAAAACTGTTAAAGAAATTGACATTTTTTTCTCAACAGGAAACCATATTTAACAGTTTTGGCTTTCATTAAATTTTGCTCTTTGGTACCTGGATCTTTTATTTAACAGCTATATTTGTTTTAACTCGCTCTTATTTTTTCTTTCTTTTTTTTTTTTATTTTGGCAGTAATGCAAAGGATTTTGCTTTATCAAATACAACAGTGTTTTTCTTTTCACATTCTCTTTTTTTTCAAGCAGCATTTTTATTGCTAATTATTATTTACACAAGAATGAAACTATCATCAGCTGGAATTTTAGCACCAAGGATCCATGATCCATTTTTTATACCTGTCCATGCCGTTTTGTGCCAGTGCTGGATGTGTGGAAATGAAAATGATGTTACCGCTCAGGCAATATTAACCAACCTGAATCAAACAAGATTTCCTTGATTATAGCTGTGTCTGACTTGTGAACAGCAGCCAAATAAACTGCTTCAGGTTGAAATTGGGAATCTATCTAATATTTACCCAAGAGTCAGAACACTAAACATTTATTGGGTTCAAAGTTACTGATTTTGCTTCGTTTGGAGTTTTGTGGGGTTATTTTTTGAGGAGGGCTATTAGAGGATTTTAGGTTGTTTTTACAGAGAGAGAAGCCATGGTCAGCTCAGAGGTCATTCAGAACCAGCACTGGTCCAAAAATGCTCACCAGGATCAGCTTTCCTAGGAGCTCCCATGCTGTTTCAGAGGCTTGGACATTTAAGATGTTTCTCACTCAGTTTTCTCACAATTAACCTGCTAAATTCCTCATCCAAAAGTCTGTTGAAAGGGGAAAGAAAGTAGGATTTAAAGGGCCTTGGACATTTATGCAGATCCTGACAGCTGCTGAGGTTAAGTATAATCATTAATGTCATGCTCTTACGTAGCGCTTGGTGTCACAGATCTGGAAGGATTTCCCTTCCCCATCTCGATTCCTATTTATCAGCCGGGGAAGCTGAGACAAAAAAGTGCCTTGGACCAGGCATCCCAGCTCACCCCACAAGGGTCATGATTCAAGGTCTCCAACATTCACAAGGGTTTTTTTTACACATTGGTAAGTTTTAAAGATAGAGTCAGCAAGGGGCAGAATTAATAGGTTTTGTAAGGGGCTGTGAAAGCTCAGGCTTCAAAGCACAAGAGACTCCCGATCAATGGGGCCTGAGGAGGAGGTTTCCCATGGTCAGGCTGTGCTGGATCAGCCCATTTTGGTCTTCCACAGCTGCTTAGGTATCCAGTACTGTACTTTAGGATTGGTCCCTGTCTCAAAACCCTCTTCTTGCCCAGTGGTTCACTCGGTTCCCAGTAAGGTTGCAAAAACGCACAAGAAATGTTCCTTTATATCTTGGCATAAACAAGACAAAATTCCCTCCTAGTGGCAAAAGCAAATATTCCTTGTAAGAAAGTCTCCAGCAAGAATCCAAAACCGTCTTCAGCGGTTGTTGAAGCAAAAAAACACCAAACCTTGAAGTGCAACAGGTGAGGAACAGCGCCATCACCCAGTCCATCCCTTTGCTATAGGATGATAACCCTGGCATCAGGACACAAAGCTGGGATGCTCCAAAGAGATTTGGATGGACTTGTTTGTTCATGTGCCTACCTGCCATAATATACAAGAACTTGCTCATCTAAGCTCAGTGAAGGGACAGGGCAGGGGCGCATCAGTGTTTGCTGTAACCCAGTGGGTACCACTAACCTGTTCAGCAACTCAGCCACGTCTCTCCATCAAAAGTTTTGGGAGACATGGGCAAGTTTTCACTGTGAACACAAGCTTGTGCTCAATTTTCAAGGATGTGGTCAGTCACCCAAGTCTCACACATGGCTCTGGGTCCCGAGGAGAACGTTTGTGTCCATGTTTCTAACATGTCAGTCCAACACGGAGTTACCTGTCAGAGCTTAGATGACCCATCACAGTGGTGTGTGGTATCATTAGGACACTGCTGGTACTCTTCACTGCCATGGAATGAGAAATAACAGCACAGATTGGGGCTTAGCTAGTGGAGGTTGTTCTGAAGCACTACCTTGGACACTGAAGGAGATGGGTTCGGGCCCTTCCCGCCAGCAAAGGTACCAAATTAACCCCAAATACCTTTTAGAGACTTGTGTGGCCTGTTCTTTGATGGCTTTTGTAGCTGCTGACCTCTCTTAAACACAGATTCCCCAGTTGCCTTCATGTTACCTATAGGCACAAATCAATTTGTCAGCCACCAGTGCTGGTTTTGTGTCTTGGAAGCCCACTGCTGGCTGTAGCCCCTGTGCTTGCATCTCTGCTACCCAGTTAATTAATTAATTAACAGAAATACAGGGATGCCACTGTGCCATGCACAGCTGCCCACCAGCCTGCAGAAGGACAGGCTTTTGAGGCAAAATCCACATGCAAACCCCAGTTCAAAAGATGCCACAGGGCCAGACAAAACTGCTTGGGCTCCATGTTGCTCCAGCTTCGTAACAAAGATGACAGCCCTGCCAGCTTCCTTCTTACACAGAACTGCTCTGTTCTTTTCCAGGCACTTGGTCCTGATGGTTTGAGTGTATGAGGGATGACTTTAGTGTGCAAGGACCTGGAAAAGGTTCTCCTAGGCATGGATCTCTCCATCAAAATCCTGACAATTCCCACTCAGTCCCACCTGCAGCATCACCTCCCATTTCCCTTCTGTCCATTCCCATCTCTCCTTCATCTGTACATCAGTCCCACCCTCAGTACTGCCAGCTGCTCCTCTCCAGGACCTGGAATAGGCTCTGGGTATGTACATGGTGGTTGTCTTATTGCAGATAAGTCTGTATCACTGTATAGCTTTAGAAAGCAAATGAACTCACCTTCCTTTGGGTTGGGGGCAGAGATACGAATCCAGCTCTGCACTGGGCAGAAGTGATCCCATAACCCATCACGCTGTACTCAGGCAACAAGGAGCCTTTCTGCAAACGGGGTGTTACATGGAGCCACAATCTTGCAAAGTGCTAAGTTATCTGGCGGTTCCCAGAGCACTTAAACTAATCTCCCTTTTGCTGGTGCACACTTACCCTGAGGAGGCATCGCTGCCTGCCTGCCAGGAGACACACCTGGCTCGGGGATGGAGAGAGCCAGGGTGCTGCGCATCATCTCCACCGAGCTGGTACCCAAGTGAACTCACCTGCCAAACGCGTGCAAGGGGAGAGCTGTCTCTAGAGCAGTGAAACACAGTAACCCTCACCCCCAGAAGGGATACTGAGAAGTGTAATTAGCTAATGTTTGCATATCCCTTTCTCATGCACTAATTACGTAGTACACACACACACAGACATACACAAAGAGATGCCTTTGACAGCCCAAATTAGCTGTCAAGGTACCTTTTCATTCCTAAGGATCAATATGGTGTAATGTAAAACAGCCACAAAGTATGTTCATTACTCTGCAGGGTTGGTTTAACGTGCTCTCTGGATCCCTTTGGCAGTAATTCCTCCTCTGTTAGAGCTGGCATCAAAATTAATGGCATGTCGTGTTCTATAAGTCCTGACTTTTTAGATGAAAGGTACATGGTGTTGTTCGCATCAGTATTACAGTGTAATAAATCAATGCTTTCCCATTGGAAGGATTTCAGACGATTTCACAACTTGCTCTCAGAAACTCAAAAGACAACCTGTCTGCCAGGCCATGGGCCCGGAAAAAAAAGTAATCCACAAAAACAGAAAAAGTAGGGGAAAAAACCAATTTCATTGCAGCATTTTTACTTGCTTTGTGTAGGACGCTGGAGCCAGGGCAGCAATGACGAAGTTTCGTCAGGCCCCATCACACAAGGTGGTGCACAGCTCAAGGGAGCATATTCCCGGCGCCAAGGAGGTTACGGACAAAGCCGACAGAGACGGGGAGGGGGAACACGGCCTGATTTCACTTGACCGAATAGGAGCAGAGAAAAAAGTAGAGTTTGCCTTCTGATTGCCAGATCCTAGAACAAACTGCTCCCATCTTTCAGAAAAGCAGCAGGAAAGGGGAAGAGGAGCAAAGACTGAGCATGCCAGGACAGAGCACCCAGCAAGCCCCCGAAGGGTGCCCACAGAGTTGTCCCAGCTTCTTTGGTAGCTGCTGCCCAGAGTGCAGTTCACTTACTTAACAACATCTTTACCAAGTATAACTGAAATTCCCCTGCTCCCAGGAGCACATGTGCAAGACGGGAAGAGGCTAAACTTGAAAGGGGAGCCGTTTTGTTGCCTCAGATTAGCTCAAACTGTGTGACAAGCTTTCCTCACTTCAAAACCAATGTTGTTAACCTTGAAATCTGCATTATTAATATTTCAACGTAAGTCCCATCAGGAGCTGCTGAAAGAGCTCTCCTGGACTTGACAGCTAGTCCTGTTTGATTCTGATCATATATGAATGCACGAGTTAAGAAGACATCATTAAAAGTACATTAAGTTTAATTATGCTAGCAGCCGCAGACAGTGGGAGCATTGGCTTAATGCAGAATGCGTAATTAGATCAGACCTAATCCATTAGATTCATATTTGTTAAAGAAAATGCTCGTCTATAAGTGTCACTACAAAGTGATCCATAGGGTTTGGAGGAACGGCACCATTTTCTCGGGGCTACTGTCCTCCTGCCCCCTCACCCCTCTTCCCTGCCCATCATCCCTGTGCACACTGCTGAGCCCTCACTCAGCTCATTGCGCATCCAGTTTAACAAAAGCACACAAAACAACAGAGCAGAGCAAGTGGGGAGGTGCTTCTGTGGTTTAAGCCATTATGGACCCAGATCTCCTTTGCAAGGAGCTGGCACCCCCAGAGCGGTCTGTAGATGCAGGATTGCACCCAGTCCCAGGTGGGTGGGTGGCCTCACAACCCAGTTAGACCAGTGCATCTGTGCTTGGGGATGGAAATGGGTGGTTCCAGAGTGGCTGATGCCCTTTCACAGACTCCAGCTGCTGTTGGCCGCAGAGTGGGTTGGGACAAGTTTCCAAACAAAAAAAAAAAGAGAAAAATAAATCAAAATAGTGGAAGCAAAAGTGTTTCAGCCGCTTCCAGGGCTGGTCCAGCTCTCTCCACTGACACCACGAGGGCGGTGGCAGGGGCCTATGGCTGCAGCAGCAGGGAAGGTGGCATGTCCCTTTTCCCAGCAACATGGCATTACAAACCACCCACTGCATTGCTCTGCAGAGCCACTGCATTTGAGGGAAACCACCCTCACCAGTGGGCTTGGACTAAGCCTTGAGATGAGCAGTTGTAGGTTGCCACCCCCGTCTTCACCCCACAGCAGCGCCACAGGGATAACTGGTACCAGCAATCCCTCACACCCCCAAGCAGCATCACCACAACCGGGATGACAAATCTGCCAACGCCTGAGCCCCTCAGATAATCAGGTTCCTGTGGCTTAGTGCTCCTCAGCTGGGATACAGGGGATCCTGTAGCCATGTGCTTGTCCCACGGAGTGATTTCGGCAGCATCTCCCAGCCCAGGCCCGCGGTGGTGGCCACTGCCACTGCCTGGGCAGGGCATTTCCCAGCTCCTGGGGGCAGTCCCGGAGGTGATGCACCTCACAGGCATGCTGCTGAACCACAGTGCTCATGGGTCCACATGCTCACTGCCGTCCTCCTTGCTACAGAGAGGGGTGAATTTACTGAGAGCCTTCACCTGCTGCAGGTTAGTCACGCCCATCGCCCCACAGACTAACTGTGGGATATGGACAGGGTCTGTGCAAAGCTGAGGTCCGAGTCCCACTCGAGGGTGATTTCAGCTGATGTCCCCTCCAGCCTGGAGTCAGAGTGGGCTGGAAAGGGGAAGAGGCCAAGGCCACCACGCGACACACGCCTGGCAGCTGTAAGCAAGCAATTGCAGTTCAGGAGGGAACCCGAGAGCCCCGCGCTCGCTGGCACTCATCACAGGCGGGAGCTGCTTACGCTTAACGGCTCAACTGAGCCCTCTAACACCTGCCTAAGTGCTGAATATTATTGCTATTAAAATATAACGGCCTCTTGCTTCCTCTCTTCCATGGAGCTAGGTGATGGCTGTGATTGGGAAGCCACAGCATGGAGGCACAACCCCACAGGCAGGGCAAACGGGCAGGATTAAAACCTTTCTGAAGACACCTTTCACAGCCAAGGGCCAGCTCCAAATGGACCACAATTACTGGTTAGGCAATAACTGAGATTTCCGGAAATTTTCTGAATAAAAGATCTGCTAACTTAAGTTTGGGGAGGGCTTTTTGGTTTGGTTTTTTTTTTTGTTACTCTTTTTGGAGAGAGAGCGAGAGAAAATCCCTACCATTCATCCCATTTTATCTATATTTCATTTTCATCCTTGCCACCTCCATCCCATCTCTGCCCTGCTCGTGCAGGCAAGGGTGACACAGGCAGGTTAGGCTGTGCCATGGAGTCCAGGAGGGGACGGGATGGGGGTAAGCAGCGCGGGGCGGGGGGGCCTTCTGCCCCCCATTTTGCAATGCTGTGGGACACCAGCACTGTCCTGCCCACAGGGTCTCGCAACGGGGCTTCAGGCCCCGTGGCTGTTACTTGCCCCAGGAGTGGTTTCCATGTTCTCTGTTTTTCAGGGTTTTTAACTGACAATGGTCATCAGCATTTCTAATTTCAATCTAATAAACATGGGGAAAGACCAGCTAAAGGCTGTTGTGATTTTCTTTCCTGTTTGTGTGCTGAGGTGTGTCTGTTTGCCAATAGCCCTCATAAGCCGGAGTCCTGGTTCAGCTCATAAGGCCTTTTAGAGAAAGCACTGATCTTTCTAAATGAGCAGCAATTGATATGTTCAAAGTGAGCATCGTGTGCATGCGTGTTTGCACATGTGCGCGTCTGTATGTCATTTAAAAATAAAGCAGCAACCCCCAAAAAATCAAAGATGAGCACAAAGAGCAGCTCTTTGGAGAAAGAAATGTGAGGACCTTTATATCCTCACTATCAACTCCCTTTAGTGTGGTAATCCATAAGGCAAGATGAAAGGGCAGCCCATGGTGCTGTTAATTGTTCTGTCCAAAGGAAAACATCTAAACTATTGCAATCATTGAACAATCGAAGGGAAAGCTGAGTTAACCCCACTGTCGCCAGTTTGCCCCTGGCCAACCACTGGCATCCCTGAAGGGAGATGGGTTATAGCTGCAACCTTCGCAGCCACAAGTCATATATTCCCAGAGACTCATAAGCAAATTTTAGGCTCTGACAACTCTCCCTGAGACCCCACCAGACATCTGGCAGAATTCAGCAAGATGTCAAATATCTCTGCCTATGCTGCAATGTCTTTTGACAGGATCCTGACACAGTGACATGACCACAGTGTGATCAGCTCTTAGGTTTCATTTGAAGAACTGTTTTCACTCTGGTGTAAGAGAAATCTACCCACCCCTCACAGACCATATGTCATCTTTTTAGTACATTTGCATCTAAAAAGCACTAAGAGAGCCTGAACGCTGCCCCAGTGACTCCTGGATCCTCTTTTATGGTAATCGGCACAGAAAGGGCTGCAGAGTCCCTTTCTGAAAAAAAACCTGAAGCACAGAAAGGTTCCCATGGGATCAGTGCTACACAAGAAGCCCAGGCAGAGGGACAGGTCACTGCCTGGTCTCCAGGCTCCCAGAGGGCTCCCCTCTTCTACAGTTGGCAGGTCACCCCACCGAGACCAGCCTGACCCTTCCACGGAGCCCAGAGCTCAGTATTTCCAGAAACACAGGGGCGTGCCCATGCTGCAAACCCTTATGCTTTTTAAAAGGATTTTGTGATGCCATGAGTTTGTGCCAGGTCAGAGAGGAAGGGAAGAGCCTGTCGTTTGATGCAGTAAGGCAAGAGAAACTCCACTTCAGCCTCCCTCTCTTTCTGTTGTGTTTCTTGAAGGGACCAAAATGTTAATTCAGAAAGATATTTTCAGGCTTAAAAGAAGCAAAGCCCAGACATGTAGCTTTGCAGTAAATGCTCTGAGTCCAGCCTGCTTGGTCCTATAATTAGCTAGGACTTCACACAGAGGTGCTACCTCCCTCCTCAGGGCACAGGGATGGCTTTCCAGGACAGGGTTTTCACCCCTGGTGTTCCCAGTGTCGCCTGATTGCCATACAGAGGACCACAGGCATGCTACATGGTGGGGTGTAAAGGTCTGTGTCTGGAGTTTGGTGGAGAAAGGGTTAACCTCACCCCACACCCAGCTATTAGCTGCAAAGCTGGGCCAGACTGGGAGTAATTGGGAGATTACCAGGAGCTATACAGGTGTGCTGGGAGGGCAGGGAGGGCTTTGCTGGGAGAGCTGAGCTGGGGATTTAGGAAGGGGTGAGGCAGGCAGTTTGCTGCTGTAATGCAGGGAGGCTTCTGCAATCAGTCACTGCCTGCATCCTCTTGGACGTACGGAGGAGACGGGACAAAAGGCACTTGCTTGCTTTTAGTAGCACAGGTAGGAGGGGAAACTCTCAACGCCTTCTTCCTTCTGGCTGCTGAGCTGGTCTCCAAGCAGGTGTGTAGGCAAGAAAGCTTCCTTATCCTGGGCTGTGGGACCGGTGGTTAATCCCTTCGACAGCAAGAAGATCTTCAGCTGCTGACAGAGACAGGAGGCTGTGCAGGAATAATGGGAGGGAGATTAAAAGGGGTCAAGAGAGAGCCTGAAAACTGCTGAACAGCGTGCCTGGGGCTTCACAGGAGACTGGTGCAAAGTGGGGGGGAATGACATTAAAGGGAATCAGGGTACAGCAATGGAGACTTTCTATGCACTGAGCAGAGGCAAAACTCAGAAATGCATGCCCTCAGGTGAGCAAAACCAACTACTCTGCAGGCCAGGAAATAATACTTTTGGGTAACTATAGTGCATCAAGGAGTGCTATGTGCCAGGTAGAGCAAATACAGCATATCTCCAGGCCAGGGAGGAGTAACCAAACTCATGCAAGCAGTTTGCAAATGAGAAAAAGCCCTGTGTGCCCAAAGACAGACCATGACAAGCTGCTGTGATTTGTTTTGTTGTCTGTTTTTCTCCTGAAGACGCTTGTGTTTCTAGGTGAGGGAGGTGTGGTAGGTTTAATTTAAATGAGCTTCACAAAAACATTTGATTTTGTGGGGGAGCTCATTAGCTAAAATGAAGACTATAAAAGAGTTGTCAAAGTGAGACATCTAAAGAAAAGATAATGAGTTGTACTGCAAAGCAAAACGGTGTGGACAGAAAGGTACATATATAGTTTCTCTGAAGGATTTATCTTGCAACCACGGTTAATTCACATGAAAAATTGAAAGACTTCAAATTTGGGGGATAGAAAAACAGGATGAAAGGCAGTGGCTCAACATCATGATTGAAGAGCTGATTGCAGGACTACCTACTGCTGGAAAGAGCAGATGAAGATTTGGGTACGCTTGCTGATTGCAGCATAGATGTTGGCCACCAATGGGACAGCGTGCTACAGTCATTAAAAAAGGGGGAAAAAAAAAAAAAAAAAAGGCAAACACATTCAAGTGTCACAGCAAGAGTGTTCCAGCTGGGAGAAACCTTTTGGTGATACCAAAAATGTTATGCACAGTCCTGGCTAGCCACCACTGAGAAAGCTGACCTGAAACTGGAATAACTGGAATAACGGGAATTCAATGGTGCAGGAAATCCTTTCCAGCTTCATTTATGTTCCTGCCTACCAGCAATGTGGTGGCCACTGTCACCTAAACAGCCTCTATTTATGAAACGCCTTCTCTGCGGTGTCCCAGGGGTTTGTAATCCTACTCATGAGGTTACTGGGCCATGGACTTGCCAAGGGCAAGAGGGATCTCCCTTCCCTGGGCTAGCTAGCCCCAAATTGTCTCTCCAGAAAGTTTTTCAACCTGCCTGGGAAATCTGTCCTGAAATTTAAGCAGGGAGGAAAGCAAGATGGAGAAGGGGCCAAGGACACAGCGAGCTGGTAGACAGAAAATGAGAGAGGAGAGGATGATAAAACAGATGCTGCTGCATAACGAGTACCTTGTAACGAGCTGTGACGGAGCTCGTCCCCAACCAGCCGGTTTACAAGGCGCAGCAAGGCTGCGAGCGCAGCGCCGTGCCGAGCGAGCCGGGAGGGAGCGGAAAGCACCGTGACACTCCGTAGGTGTTACTTTTCTGATTTAATAAGCTTCGGCTGCTCCCTGCGAACGTGCCGGCTCCCTTCAGAGGTGCCAGCTATGTAACTGGGGCATCGCTCCGGCCCCCGTTGTCAGCATCTCTCGAAGGTGAGAGAAAATTCGTAAGAGCACCAGGTTTGCTGGTTTTGAGAGGCACTGGGCTGAGAACAGCCCGCCTCAGAAATACTACCGAGCTGACACGTGGGGCTCCTCCTACGCTTGGCAGGGAAGGAAAGCTTAAAAGCATAATTTGTACAGGAATAAAAAAAGCAGCGTCTTTGTGCCAGTTGGTTTGGAGGCAGCAAGGTGCAGCCGGGAAAACACGATTTTGTTTGGTGGGTTTGTCATGTCTCTGGTAGACATTGCCTCGTAATTACTGCTTTTTACCACTTCTAGGTAGATTGCAGGTTAATGAGTGGGTTGTTTCCTACAATGCCCTGATATGTAAATTGTGGAACAGCAGGTTTTTAGCGAGGTGTTTCTAAAGAGCTGTGGGATGCCAGCAGCGAGGCCAGGGATGACCCCCTGGAGTGCAAAGGTGTCTCCTTGCTGCTTGGATCTGGCTTGCCCAGGTCCAGGTGCTGCACAATCCAAATGCACCCCTCACCACGGTCATGAAGCTCCGAGTAGTCCTTCGCCACTGGCGATGAAGGAGAGGAGATGCCCAAAGTGCAAGTTACTCTGGAAGTATTTGGAGACCTGAGTGCTCCTCCATGGCTCAGGTTAGTGCTTGGACAATTTCTGAGGTTTTCCCATTTCCACCCATTTGAGGAGAGAAAATATCCCAAGGTTTTTGCCTGACACTGTAAGAATGGGGAGACATGTCCCCCCAGGCGATGGGAGGGGGCAAGCCCAGCTCAGGAGGGACCTGGTGGTGCAGAAGCCGCAGTGGTTCCCTCAGTGGTCAGCGACTGCTGGGCAATATCAGGGCCAAAAGCATTTGGGCCTTAAAAGCCATGGAAGAACTTTCTTATGATGGGATATTTCTTTCACTGGCCGATTGCTTTGCCCTCCTCCCCTCTGCTATTTGTCAGGTGTCAGCATATTTTAAGGGAAAATGAATTCTCGAGGCCCTAGATCCCACTATGTGTCCATAAATGGTTGTTCTGGTAAGCGCTGCAAAGGGCAGGGGATCCAGATGGGTGGTGAATATTGCGCTGGTCCTGTTTTCACATGGCAGCAAAAGCCCTCCCAAAGGAGGAGAGGCGGGAGGAGGAAGGTCTCGTCATGTCTGACCACTTGTTTAGAAACCATCTTTGGGTCCCATCAGTGCCAAAGTCCCAGGACACATCCCCTCGCTCTAATTTACAGTTACATCCACGGAGAGCTTTCTCTTGCAAGATAAAAGTGGGCTAAAAGCAGCCGGGAGGACCTTCGGAAGAGATGACAGCAACGGGAGCTTCTCCTGCTCGCGCAGTTCAGCGCAGCCCAGCTGCGGTGCCGCAGACGCTGCCTGCCGCCTTGCGGGGCAAGGGCCAAATGATCGGGATAATTGCTCTCCCAGCAATACACTGACTATGTACATTGAGGCTTCAATTAATTTGCTGGCTCTAAATGAACTGCCTCCTATTGCTTTCAGCAATCAAGTCTTGTTAATTGAAAATAGCGTTTGTCTTATCTCTAGGAAAAGGCTGGACAAAAGTAGGGCAACAAAATCCAGTGTGAAGGTAGCACCAAGTCAAAGAAGGAGGGAGAAAATGAAGCTGAGAGAGGAGAGCAGCCAGGGTGGCCATGGGAAAAAAATCAGGATTTTTTTCTTTTTTTTCCTTGATGGCTTCAATGCGCCCTGATTTGGAAGGGGTTTTCTTTTCACTCAGGCTTGTGAGGTCCCACTTAGAGCTGGCTGTGCACTGCCAGAGGGGTTATGTGTGCTCTGGGGGGGCACTGGCTCATGCTGCAAGGGCTCGTGCAGCCCGCTGACGTCTCGGTGCTGGCAGGGGCCGCTGGAGCACAGGTTGAGTAGCTCACACCTGGATAAAACAGAGCACAAGCAGTTGTGTTTAATGCATTTCCTTGGGTGCCGGGTGAACTCCCAAGGAGTTGTTCATCCCATCTTTGTTTTCACACGGGTGTAGCCACGCTCCTGGAGAAAGTGGCTGAAATGTCAAAAGTGTCTTGAAATTCAAACAACCGCAAAAGCCCACCTCCTGCTCCATTTCCCAGGGAAAGCTCTTTAAAAAGAAGACTGCCAGCCATGCTGTACTGTTTGAAGAACGATCCCAGTTTCCTACCTTTAAATTAAGTTGCAAAGTAAGTCCTTAAGACATGAGATCTAGCACAGGTTTGGGTTTGTTATTTTCTCTTTCTTGGTCTGATTACTTAAACCCCCTCTGTGAGTTTCCCACCAATTGAACCTAATGTTATCTCGTATACACAGTCGTCATCTCATTAAAGGGAAGTCAGAGAAATTGACTTTAATAAATTTTAACACCCTGTGTGAAAAATCTGGCAATTAAAGCTTCCTGCCCTCGGACCTTTGAAAGCGACACATAGCAAATCCCCTTCAGTCTCTAATAAGTGCGGCTCATCAAAGGATGTTGGCATGCAGGCGTAGGAGAGGAGGGAGGTGAAGGAAAGAAATAGGAGCATCAAGACTTAGGACTGAAAGACAAAAGGTGACCCTCCATTTTTCGCCCTCCCTTCCAGAAACAGGAGAGAATGAGCATCATCAGAAGGAGAGTGAAAAGCCCATCTTGCTCTGGAGGGGAGGGTATGGGGAGGGAGCAGGATGGAGGTGGGTCCAACCAGGCAGCATGGGGCATGCATCATTACACAGAGACACTCAGAGAATAGTATTTACCCTCCAAGTACGGTTCTGCGATGGTTTTTGTTGTTATTGCTGATCTCGAAAGGCAAAATGTTCTGGAGAACAACAGGCAGGTAGGTATCAAGCAAGGCCATGGACCAGGTTGGCTGCTCCTCTGTAGACCTTCTGGGAAAGCATCCTAGAGATAAATTTATCATCAGGATAAATTCATCCTCCTCACCACCCATTGATAACAACCACTTGAGGGACAACCATGCCTAGTATCATCTTTCTGGAGAAAGGATTTGGGTTTTTTCTGTGGATGGGGAGAAATAGGTGGATTTTATCACTGCCGAAGCTTGGCCAGTGGGAAGGAGACGCAATAACCAGGTGTTCAACTTTCCTGTAATCAGATGGTAACCTCTCAAAATGTCTTGGTCCTTCTAACTCCTTCTGAAACCTTGAGCTGGTTTTCTGAGCTCTCATTCACCTGATATTCCTGGTCAGTTGTACAACAGAGATGATGATCTTCATTCCCGTTCCCTTATGGCTCATCTCAAAAGTGCATAAAGTAGCACAAACCTCTTGGAAGAAAAGCACAAAGTATCTCTGTTGTTTTTATGACTTAGACTCTGATATCTCTTAATCTGGGGCTAAAAATCTTTCCTTTTTTCTTTTCGTTCCTCTCCTTCATTATCTGGTCCTTCCAGGATGGCAAGAGATGGTGAATGAAGCGGATCTTGCAAGAGAAATCACTGATTCTGTGCACGGGCAGGTGAAACACAAGCCGTGAGGAACCAATGACGGACTGGAACTCATTAGCATGAAAATCCTCAGGTGCCTCATAAGGTTTCTCCTCTGAGTCTGCTGAAGTGATAACACCACTGGAAGTGACTTTTCCAGAAAAGGAATAGCCAGCCAGGGACTATTGGTTTGATTGGATTGCAGCGAAGCTTTACCTCAGGCCTGAAACACAATCTGTGGAACCAATAAAAGTTTGCTAGAAGACCAGACCAAGACAGGAGACTGATGGAGCTTGGCTTTTGCCCAGCATGAAAGCCAGGTGAGGTGAGCCGCAAGCTGAAAATGGACGGTGTAGCAGATGGAAGTACATGAGGAACATGCTCTGGGCAGGCTGAGGAATGCAAAATGATGCAAAGCACTTGAAAAAAAAAGAGTTCAAAGTAGGTCCTGGATAGGTAACTGGGACAGCATTGCCTCTTCCCCTCCAGAGGGAAGGAAAGCTGGTCAGCCTCCACGGACAGTGCTTGGTAGCCATGTGAAGAGGCATTACTGCCTCTGTTTGCCTCCACGGAGCACAGAAATGCTACAGGAAGACATTTGTGTTGAGGGATGTTGATCCTGACTTCTTGGAGTTCCCTGTCTTTATGTAGTTCCTGTGACTATTTCTTCCAGCCCTGTCTTTCCTGTTACATTTCCCTGACTGGAGACCTGATCTCACGGGCATAGGCTGTGCTTCTATGTCAACAGGAGAGGTCTCCTGGCCAGTCCGTGGTGTGATGGGCACACAGCCAGCGGGCAGCTCATCCAGTCTCCCTGTGGTGTTGCCTGCCAGATCACTAGACCTCTCCTTGCCACCTGGTGTCTACTCGTGTTTAAGATTCTGGTTTATCCCTAAATTCAAGACCTCTTGGTCTTTAGGGAAGATATTCCTTTTATTCAATTGGCCTTTGTTGACGCTGAGGTCAAAGAGGACAGACCATTTTTGCGGACACCAGCCCCGTTCCTTGTGCTTGCAGGAGCAAAGTGCTGCGCATGTGTGTTTGTGAGGGGGGTGAGAGGGCACGTTTCTCCAGCGGGATCTTTGAGCCCTTACAAAAACGGAGGAGAACATGGCTGCCCTGCAGCCCAGACTCACCCAAAGCTTGTGCAAACCGGTCAGATGCCATGTCCCAGCCACCAGCTCTGCACTGAGGACAAAGCCCAGGAGAGAAGCCCACGCAGAGCAGCACAGTGCACTCTCCCCTCTCCCTCTGATCCCAGCCCCTCACACCCCATTTTTGACCCCCATTCCCAACGCTCCCCAGCAAACACTGCCCTGCAGCAGCAGCTCACCCAAGGAGGACCGAGCCAGGAGGGTCCCTGCCTGCTTGGTGGCTGTTTCTGGGTGGCCTCTGCCCTTCCTATGCCAAAAAAAAGACCATTTTAGGGAAAGCTTTTATTCTGGCTTTGTGATTTCAGCAGTTACATGTCAGTCCATGTTAGCAGGCACGAGGGGCCACTCAGCACCGGTCGCACCATGTCCTGTGCTGTCATTGCCTTTGGCTTCAAACCCAGAGGAGTGGTCCAAGCACCTTGGGTCTCCTGTCCTCCGGCCCTGTCTCAGCACAAGCCTTTCCTTATTGGGGAAAAATAGTCCATGGACGTTTTATCACACTGATGGGCCCTGCTCCAGCCCCCAGGACTCCAGTTCTTCTGTGACTACAGCAGCGTTTAATTTCCAAGGCAATTTAGTTTTGGGCAAAAAGCAATCTCGGCACCCCTGGCCGCTGCCCGCTGCCGCCTGCCTGCAGCATCCCACGTCAGAGCAGCCGCTCTGCTAATCAGCTGCTGGGGGGGAAACGTGGCTGGGAGCCCCCGGTAGGCACACAGGCCAGGGACTGCAGGAAGTTGAGGTGTTTGATGTTTGCCTTATTTATTTATTTAGCAGCCACCGTCTCTGCAAGTGTCCCTTTCTGCAGAGGAGTGATAAGCCGTGCTCGGCTCCCACTTGCCCACCCTGCTGGCTCCATTTTCTGCCAGGCACCATCTCATTAGCATGCACCAAAAAGCCATCGCTTACATCCCTGCCAGGCTGCCCTCCCTGCCCTGCCTCCGAAACGCTGCCGGCATGCCATGGAAACAGCCAACCGAGCTGCCAGGCTCAGCAGAGCGTGCAAGGGAGAGGGGAGAGGGACGAGGGGTGGCTCCAGAGATGCCCCAGGAACCCACGAGACAGAGATGCAGCTCCAGAATTAAATCCTCGCTGCCTTCTCACAGCTGGGCTGGGTATGCTGTGGTATACAAAGCAATTTAAATATGTATAATTAAGTCAACTTGCTTGCACAGCGCTGATTTGCAGCTAAAGGTCAATTATACGTGTCTGAAGCTGCACCAGGGGTGACCGAGGGCTGAGCCCAACAGGGCCCGTGCTTGGACCTCCTTCCACCGCACCACGGGTGGGAGCCAATCCCTTGGCATGGACTCTGCATGGAGACTTGCACCTCTGCATGTTGGTGCAGCTCGTCCCCAGCTGCGCCCAGCTCCTGCCCTGCCACACTCCCCCGCCCGCCGCGGCTCGCAGGGCCCCTGGTCCCCGCGCTGCTCCAGTCCACACTGAAACCTGGTGGCTCTGCGGAGGTTTGGGCAGCCGTGGCGGCGTGCTCCCATCAGGGCAGGGCTCTGCCCGGCGACGCTCCCGCATCCCGCGTGTCCGGTTGCTCCACGCTGCGCTGCTGCCCTCCGTCCCGCTCCGTCTCCAGGCCCGCTGCGGCTGAGCAGCTGGCAGGGAGAGACACGCTGCTGGGGAGGATCAGTTTTAAAAAGGGTTTGGTAGCACTTCCCGTCACAGCAGCAGGCTCGGTGTGCCCCGAGCTGAAGAGAAGGGGAAAGCTGTTTATCCAGCAGTACCCAGCAGGGCAGGAGGATGCTATCGCCCAGGCAGCAGTGGTGTTTGTCTCGCAAAACAGAAGCCAGGCAAGTTACGGCAGAGCCTTTCCCATGGGCCGGGCCAGCACCGAGGGGACATCTGTTAACATGCACAGGCTAGTCGCTTGTGAGCGCTGAGCGCGGGGACGCTGGAGCTACAGAAACATCGCTCTGGTCGCTGAATTAGCAGCAACCCACTTGTGTAATCAAGAGCTCGCGGCTGCGTGCACCAGCCCTGTGCTGGCAGCAGCTGGGCTCCCACCCCGGCTTGGCCACGGACCTGCTGGTTGACCCTGGGCAAATGGCCCCGCTTTCGCGGTGCCTGGGAGCAGCGCGTTGGAAAGGGCTGGAGAGGACACAGCTCCTCCTCAGAGACCTATAATTAATACTTGGAAGCTGTTGGCTGCTCTGGCAATCCCAAGCTATCCACATTGTGCCTGTGCCATTCACATCTCTCTCCTCCTGCTTTGTGGAGGATATCTATTATTATCTTTATTAATTACATACTGCAGTGCACTTAAAATAGGGAGGAGGGGGAAGAAATGGCCGGTGCTTTCCCACCATGGAAAAGCAAAATGTTACATTTTGTACTTGGTGAAAGTAAAAAATTCTTTCATTTCACAAAGTGTGAGATGCATTACTAATTGCACAATTATTTTGTTCTGTGGTGCTCGCAAAACAGAACTTGGAGTGCTTTCAGGAAATTCTGGTGTTGAGGAAATAATGACTTGTTTTAAAAAAAGTACTAAATTAAGTGCTCTTCCTTTATGAGAATTATTTCTTGGGTTTCTAGGATATTTCTTCCCTAACCCTTCTTAATATAAAAGAAGGAAAACTTTGCTGCATTGGTAATACACTGGAGTCAGTGTGGACCCTGAGAAAAGGAAGGGGACGAGCAGGGACTGCTCCCTGCCCACCTCCCACCACCCTGCGCAGCATTTGAGCCCCTTTCTGGCAGGGGGCTGGCTGCAGCGGGTCACTTGCTTCCCCTTGAAGGATACTCCCATGAAGGCCAGATGATACCTTGCATGCAAAATTCATCCTGTGTCCTACAGAGGTGCCAACAAACATCACAAGTGGACAGAGTGGGAGCAGCTCCTGCTCCCAGAGGACAGAGTGGGCTGATAGAGGTGCTCCAGCATTTCGGTACGAAGCTTGAGCAGTGGAAAGGAGAAGGGCAACGTGTGTTTGCGCTCAGCAGAGCTGGAATGCGGCAGATGAGTTCCTTTCACAAGATATGCACAATACTCCCAGGGAGGTCTTTAAATTTGGAGGTCCCAAAAGTTCTCCTGGGACCTGGGATAGCCCCACCTCCGCAGTGCTGGGCTGCAATGTGTCCTTCCACGGCTGCTCTGTGCAAGCCCACCCTGCGTCCCTCTCCCACCACATCCTGGCCAGCCAAACTCAATTTACTACAGCTATAAAACTAATGACATTGAAAATAGCTCTACGGGCTTTTTTCCACGTGCTTGTCCCTTGCCACTCTCCCACCAGTACCACCACACACATAAAAATCCAGCCGTTGGGCCATACTCAAGCCTGTCTTCCAGCTCTGCCCTAAGCTGAACGTGTGCCTGGCAGCACGCGAGAGCAGCAGGGACGAGCGAGAGCAATCTTGCTCAGCTGGGCAAGTAAGCGCAGATGTTTGGAAAACTAACCTCTTCAAGACCAGAAGAAAAATAAGTCTGTTTCTGTGAGATTGATCTGCTGGCACCAACAGAGCAATCAGCTGGACTTCTAGGGGAGCAGCAACAAACAGCAAATTAGAAGGTGTCAGCCCGCTGAGATTTCAGACAAATTAGAAAATGAAACAGCAATGTTGCTACGCTGTGCCTTTAGGCTAGCTAGCTAGGCTAAGCCAGCTCCTTGCTTTCCTGCAAGCCAGCCCATGACTCCGCCGCAGCGGCCAGTTCCCCGGGTGGGAGCTGCCGCCGGAGCGCCCCGTGGGGATGCTGCACCCGCTCCCTGCAGCGCCGGGCTGGCAGCAGCCACTGGGCATCTTCAAGCTGAGCTGTTCCTCCCGCCAGCCAAAACTTTGCTGTCAATTACCTGTATTCTTAAAGCAAGCTTGAAGCTCTTGCTGCTTGTCTTAGAAGGCTTTGAAATACAGCTGCCCAAAAAGCGAAGCGGCAGCGCCCTGTGTGCAGCAGGAGCGCCGGGCAGGCTCTGCAGGGCACTTTGGCCGGTGTGAGAATCCGTGGTGAATCACCCTTCAGCCTGCTTTGAAAATTAAATTTCTGCATCCCTGAGCCGCATCCTTGTTAACTTGTGCAACCCAAAGATAGATCTGGATTTTTTCCTTAATGCCCCCCAATTCCAACTAATTGTGATGTTTCGAAATCTCTCTCTTCTCCTGACAGCGAGATACTCCTCACTGTGCAACTGAAAAATAAAGTGAGTTGTGTTCAGAAACAACCATTCCCATGGAAGGTCAGTGGGTCAAACAACCCGAGTTGCCTTCACAGGCTGTGGTGGTCTGATGACAGATCTTTCCACCACTGCACAGTATTTCAGTAACCATTGTTTAGCTGCACGAAGGAGGATCTGAGCATCCCACGGAAACTCTGCCTTTATCCCCAGATGCTGACCTAATATATACTATAAACGCTGATCCCAAGGGAATGATGCTCCCGATGCTTTCATCCACCAATACTGATATTGCTCCTAATGAGATGGATAATTAAACATCTCTGCTGATCCTGAAAGCCCTCAGAATAAAAAATCCCAGATTACAACAGCACAGAAGCATATCACTGAGGAGTGCAGATTGACAGCCAAATCCTGTTCAGGTAAAAGCACTTATGTGTGTGGTTTTATCTTTTTCTGAAGTCTCAGAATTTTTAAGATGTTTTTGTCCTTGGTTCTAAGGGGACAAAACTTCACCTGACATTTTTTAATTTAGATTCATAAAGTCTGCTTTCAATCCTTCTCCCATTCCTGTTGAATAAAGGCAAACATGTGACAATTTCTCCTGCCACTTTTATCATAGAAATTAATGCTCCTTTTCGGCTGAAATGTCTGGCACGAGTTAAACTACCCCTGAGAAATTATTGCAATATCTGGATGTGCAAGACAGGCAGAATAAAGTGTTTGCAAACAAAGTGGGGGGAGGGAGAACGCTTTCAAGTGTTTTATAATTACTAAGATTTTTTTTAATCCTGTTTACGTTTAACTGTGCATGTTAAATTCATAACTGTGGTGTGCAACCAGGTGCAGTAGCAATATACAAAATCTTATTAAGAGGAGTAAACGAAGAAGATGGGAGGATTTGGGATGAGAAAGGAGGGGCGTTGTGATGGAATTAGCACCTGCTGATTTTCATCCTTTCTGACAATAAATTGCTTGTCAAGAAACTCGATGGGGACCAACTACCATCAGTTAACTATGCACTTGAGATAAATAATTGGAATGCAAAATGCAATGGCTCACAGCAATCTCCAAAACGTCCTGGCTCCTTGGGTTGCCATCCAGTGGGCTCTGCCTTGCTGCAGCTTGGCATCGGTCAAGGTCCTTTCTGCTCCTCTCTTTCACTCGCCAATGTTAATTGCTGTGGGGTTTTTTTACAAACCCTTGTTCAAACTTAAATAAAAAAAAGAGTCTTGAGCAGTCTGGCTGGATTGAACTATTGTGACTGCATCTTTTCAGCCCTGCCAGTGATACTCAAAATAAAAGAGTTGTTAGATTTAACCAAGTTTGCAATTAGAACGAAAACAAGGATCAACTGATTACTGGTCTCAGGGAAGTCTCTCAGCTGACACTGGTGTTTCAGTGTTATTGGCCACTTCGTATTAATAGCTGTAAAAATGAGAGTTGTCATCATCCTTCTTATACAGAGGCAGAAGTCCCGGACCCAAGGAGAAGTGACTTGCTAAGATTGCTCAGAAAAATAAGTGCTGAACCAGAAATTTAATCTCCACCTGGGGATTATTTAAAATTCTCATCTCTGCCACAGAAACAGGAGAAGGACCTGTACGGAGAAAAACAACGGAGATGTGGGTATACTTCAGGATTTATATTTCTATTACTTTTCTATGGTCAATATGTATACCTGCTCCCACGGGCTGGGCAGCATCCTGCACCCTCCCTTGAACGTCACGAGAGCCCTCCTTGGATCCCAACACCGCTCATCTTTGGAAAGGGAGGTAAGGTGTCAAATCAAGACCTGAACCCAAGGCTGAGTCTGGGTTTAAAAACTCCTGTCATCAGGGATCCAGTGAAACCCCTGGCCTCAGGCAGCTGGTAGTAGCAGCTGTTGGGCAGATGAGTTATACTCAGTCAGTTGAAAGATCCTGAAACCACAGTGGTGAGCCCTGCTGAGCACCCCTGGGGCGACCTGAATGCATCAGCCCATTCCCAGCAAAACTCTGGGGACTTTCAGACTGGGCCAAGGCACGGAAGCAGGAATGTGCTGCGGCAGGACCCCGTGCCCCTGCGAACCCACACCTGCAAACCCAGAGCTGAGACAGCCCAGGCTCCCCACGAGCACCTGGGAAATCTGAGCTCAGTCTAGCACAAGCCCAGAGGCCCAGCCAGCCTGAGCCGGCTCAGCAGCAGGGCTTTTTTCTATCACATAAGAAAACATCTCCTGCAGAAAACAGAGGAATGAGAGCTTATCTCCGAGATATGTCGTCTCCCTGTGCCGCCTTCAGCTCAGTATTATCATGGAGCTGCCGGGGGACTCTGACCTTTGTGGGAAATGTTAAATCATTGCGGCTTTCATATTGTTTAATATTCCTCATTGATTAGTTTTCATCTCCCTGAAAGCAAGAGGGTTTGATTGAGAGCCAGATCTCAGCAGTACCCAGTGCTGTGGGTGGTATTGAGCTTGAGAGAGAGAGAGAGAAAGCTGACATAAAATGCAGCGAATGACTTTCAAAAATGAAGACAAGAAAACAAATAACTTTCAGCAGGGATGTTTTTCCTGACGTGGACTAAAATCCTGCTACCTTTTCCATAAAGTTTTAACTCCCAGAGACAGACGAACATTGACAGCTTATTTCAGCTCTAAACCACGGATTTCACTTGTTGCAGCTACAGAAATATCATGTGGGCCTGTTTTTGGTTTTATTTTTTTGCCAAGAATTGGCTGTATTTGCCATGCCCACCCAAGAGTAGGCTTGTGGGTGCACCAGCCATGTGTCTTCGCCAGTGATCCAGGATGCTGGCGGCACGATGCTGTGTGCCGGCTCCCCACCTCGCCACCCGCTCGTGGACAGGACTTCCAAGTCCAGCCTCAAGCAGGCAGGAGGAGGAAGAGCAGCCTGTTCAGCCGGCACAAGCAGAGCTGCTGCCAGGGAAAAGGCTGGCAGAAGCAGGGCACAGAGCTCGAGGGAGGCAGTTTTTCACTAAGCGGGCGCCAGTGCAGCTCCCATGAGGGTGCCCTGCTTCTCCAGACCCAGAGCATCCGTCCTCACGTACATCCACTCCTGTGCCAAACGTGCTGAATGGAGCAGAGATGCTGACTAAGGAGGGGACCCATCGGTACAGCCCGTTTAATTGCCTCAAAGCTCGTTTTGAGGAACCATAAGCAGTAATCTCCCTCCTAATAGAATAACCATGTCTGGGCAGCACTTGCTACTTGATTAATCTCATCTCGGCCCCAGCCTCCCTCTCCCAAAGCTTCCTCCACAAAGCCCTGACTCGCCTCTTTCCACTGAGTCATGCATAGCACAGATCCCTCAGTTCCCAGGCTGTTTCTTCAGTCTCATATTTTTAAAGCCTGGGTTGGTTCTTTTCCTCCCCCTGCGTCCGGCCAAGTGTATGTTGGGATCTGGTTTATGAAGTCAGGTTTCACATCTCCTGCCAGGAATCCCAGTAACAGCCTCTAAAGGGGGTCCAGTGCTCAGCACATCCCATGCCATGCTGGCCACGCCACAGCTTTTGGCATCAGCTGAAGAGAAGCCCCGCTGCAGCAGCCGGAGAGGGGGAACGCATCGCTCTCTTCTGCCCCGTCATTCCCTCCCTGGTTCCAAGCTTTCAGGGTCTCCGGCATTTTCAAACGGTTGTTACACCTGCCCAAACTGCCTCCCTCCCGCTCTCCCCACCCGCCCGCTCCCCTGCTGCGGTGCTCATTGGCGGGGACCTCCCACCCACGAGGCTGCAAAATCGCTGCCCTCGCTTCTGCCAACAAGTATCGGAGACATGGAGAGGAAAAAGAAGAAAACCGAGAGAA
Organism: Sagittarius serpentarius; assembly: GCA_034782735.1. Classification (NCBI taxonomy): domain Eukaryota; kingdom Metazoa; phylum Chordata; class Aves; order Accipitriformes; family Sagittariidae; genus Sagittarius; species Sagittarius serpentarius. The sequence goes on along the minus strand of JAVKLA010000042.1, from coordinate 13,910,191 downwards.
AAACACAGAGACAAAGAGTGGTCATTGCTTTTGTTGTTTTAAGGGTTTTGTGCTATCCTATGGCAGCTTAGATGAGGTCAGTATAATAACAGGAGTAGATAATGGAGAAATACTGAGTATTAAGAAGTAGCTTTAAATTAATCTCAGCTTTATTTGTTTTTAAGTACAGCAGTGCACCTCCTAGCTCCTTTATCTTTTTGGGTGCACCTGGAACTGTGAAAGCTTTAAACATGCAAATCCAAAGCTTAAACAGGGGAAATAGTTTTGCTTCAAACACTCCAGAATCGTAAAAAAAAAGAAAAGGGAGAAAAATCATGCTCTATATTTGGCCTTTGGATTTGTTGCGTGTGCAGAAGAGGAAGGTTTGTGGACCTTATGGATTTGTACAGCAGCTGAAAACCTTGTGCCTGCTTAGCAGCCTTCATTGCAACACACGCAGAAAGGAGAGAGCTGCTCTTCTTCTTGCATGCCAGCGTGAGCCCCAGCACGGCCCGTCCATCCGTGCTGAAGGGTTCTGCTGCAACATGGGCACTGCAGATGGATTCCCCCCAACTCTACTCAACGTCTTTAAAAATTGTTTTTTAAACATCTCTTTTCCCATCTGAGAATAAAACTTCCCTTCCTCCCACTGCAGTTATTTGTGGAAGCTTTATAAAGTGTCCGGGAAGGAGAATCATTTTCCCCCTTCACCCCTGGGCCCTTCAAAATTCTAAAAAAAAAAAAATTCAATCACCTTCCTAGAAAAACAATAGTGTTGTCAGTGTGTCTGAATGATGTCAGGAGTGGTCATGGAGACAGCCCGGTAACTAACCCCTGAAGGATCCCCACGGGTCTCTGCGCCAAAGGAACCTGCCAGCGGCAGAGTGGGGAGCTGTGCCCTGCCCACGGCGCCGGAGGTGACTGTCGGCGGAGGATGCTCCGCCAGCGCAGATTTTCATCCCGCCACTAAAGAGCTCTGACAGCACATGCCAGCAGAAGTTGGGTGTTTGCATCAGCCTAACGACACCGCCTGCATCCCTTGCTGCAGAAATACACTCCAGCCACACCATCCGCGGCATTTCTGTGCTGCAGAACGTGCAGCCAGGGGCACTAGCGAAGTGGCTGTGACCTTGAGGCAAAGCCTGGCCGGAGGGAGGAGGACAGCTTAAGCCATTTCCCAGAGGCAGACACAAAGGGGGACAGGCCAAATCCCATCTTTCTGACATAAGTTAGTTTTCCAAGCCATTAGGAGCACAACAGAGTGAGTCTGTCGGCAGCGGGGCATTTCCCACTGCTTGGGGCTGTCCAGGATGGATGTTATTACCCCACATAACCCCAGTCTGAGCTGGAACCTAGGAACCAAGAATGAGATTTTCCCAGGATTTGGGGTATATCATGCCCGACTCTTCAAGGTTTAACTTTTGACTAGAATCTTGCAAGCTCTCAGAGATTGTGAAGAGGAGTTGTGCTACACAGTCCATCTTTTAGCTATTTGCAGCAAAACAGGGTACTGCATATAAGAAAAAGAAGAGCTGCAGCACCAATTCACTGACCCATGAACAAAATTTGATGAGGAGGTGCCTCCATTCAGTCCTGGCTCCTTTTTCCATTTACACCAGACTCCCCAGACCACCTGGTGGTTGGTAATGAACAGCGAGCAAATCTGCCCAGAGGACAGACTTGAGTTTGCTGTGAGTAAGAAAACCTAACATAAAGGTTTTTAAGGTTAAAACCCCTGGTTTTATGGTACCTTTTGGAGTTCAAGAGCAGGTTAATGTCCCAGCAGAGTCAGCTCCATTGTCCAGCTTTTCTTCGGGAAGGAAAGCCAAGGGTCCACATGCTTTCTGCAGGCTCAAAAAGCAAGGAGCTGGAGAGGGCTCCCAATCTATTCATACTAGTTATATTTCTTTCCAGACCTGACTTTTACAGCACTCCCCAATTTGAGCTTCTCATTTTTCAGTGTTTGGGACTAGCTGGCAGGTTTTCAGCTTCCATCAGTGAAGTAAAGCGGATGGTTATCCCCCAGTGCCTGAGAGTGGCCAGAAGAGCCAGGGGAAGTCTGGAGGAGGGAGCGGGATGGCTCTGTCCTTGCAGCGGAGAGAATGAAGAGGGACAGCCACGCCACAATGCGGCCCTACCTGCTGCTTTTCAGTAATCACCCAATTTAGCTGCGGGGTTTTTTTTGCCCTCTCTCTCCTTTTTTGCTATTAAGATTTATGGGGAGGAAGGTGCCCAGCTGCATCTGAGCGCAATAAACCTCTTGCGGCTGGTAAAATCCGACCAGCTATTCTTCCAGCTTGTTAGCAGTCAGGAAGATGGAAGAAAGTGGGAGGAATCCAGAGGGTGAGGTTTTCTAATGCCTCACTCATCACTGCCGAACCCAGCGCTATTTATGGTGCAATTATCACCGCAGACAGACTCCTTTATCATCCAGCCAATATTCTAGGTAGAAATCCTATTGCAGCCCAGCCACTCCATATATCATCCGGGCGCAGGCAACGGCCAGGTGAAGAGGTTCACACGCGGAGAACACGTCTGCCAGATGCTGCTTGTCCCTGGCATCCCTGCCCACCCCGTATTTATGACCAGGGAGCAGGCTGCCATCCTTCTGCCCTCCCAGCAGTGCCCAGAGCAGCGGGAGGAGGGGAGGATAGCGTAGGGCTGTTCTGCACAGCAATGCCAATGGGGTCTTCCCGTGACGAGGGACCGTTTTTTTACTGGTAACAGGAAAACAGAGCCAGTAACAAGTCTGCCACAAGGCAGGAGAGGGGGAATCAAGCGCCTTACGCCCTGGCCAGAACAGGAGGTGCCCTCGGTCTCTGCGTGCCCCCACAGCTCTGAGGTACCGTCCTCTCCTCCTGCCTGGCCCCATCGCCGGAGCTGGTGCTGCAAGCACTGTCCTCGAGGAGTCACCTTGGTGGGCAGTGCAGCACCGCAGACTTGAAATTTGGAATTTTTTTTTTCTTTTTTCTCTTCCTCAAATTCCTTTTTCTTTAGGGAGAAAACTGTGCCTTTCTCGTTGCTTTCTGCTGAAACCCCTCCTGAAGTTTGGTTGCACTTCTCCATGGGGCTAGAAGGTCTTGGAGCAAACTTCCACACAGCCCACTCCTTTGGCTGGTTTGGGACGAGACAGGAGCAAATTAGGTCATGGACAACACCAGTGAAGCCAGGTTTGCTCTTAAATACCCATCTGGAAAAAGACTGTGGTGTACTTTCTCTGAGGTCTAACAAGGGTTGAGCATCCCCTCCCCCTCCCCACTGGCAAATGCATTTCTCTTCTGTATTTCATTACCCCTTTTCACAGACCTTGTCAGGACCTCAATATATCCGGAAGCCTCTTCCCCTGTGTCAAACGTGGGTGGTACTGGGCAGCTGCTAGCGGGAACCAGCAAGGACGCATGCAAGGCTGCTGAATCACATAGCCTAATTTTCCTGGAGAATCAGACTAAACTCCCACCCATGTCACTGTTTCCACTGCCAGGGCAGAGCTGAGATACACCCTGGTCTCCACTCCACCATCTCCCCTTTACCTTTCGTTGCACAGAGCCGGGCTGGATTTATTAAGGGATGAGCCTTAATACTTGCAAGAAGTGAAATTCTTGAGGCACAGGAGCTAAAATAGCCATTGCTCGCACTGCCTGTTTACCTCCTAATTGTCACTGACTCCTGCCTTTTCACGTTCCTGGTGCTTAAAAAGGGAAGAAAAGATCTAGGCAATGTAATTTAATACACCAAACATACTGGCTTAATTGGAATCCCCATAAGCCAGCCACACAAAACTCTAAACAAATTCTATTAATTTATTTCAATTTGCACAAGTCTCCCTCTCAGACTGTAATTAATGGAGGGAAACAATTAAGGTAAACACAGCACAGCTGAGAGAGCTGTCCTTGCTAAAAGTCACATTTTATTTTAATAATGCTGTATTTATATAAGTTCTACACTTTTAACAAGTTTCCCATTTCCTCGATATTTAATCAGTCCTGTAAAAATTTTGCCTGGGCTGAAATGGTTTTGTGAAATCAGAAATCAACAGGAAGGGCAGGAGGCAGGGAGAGACCAAGTCACCGACAGGCACCTGGGGGCACACGGGCTGTGTGTGCAATGGGCCAGTATATGTGTAGGACCCTGTATAACCTTTCTCTCTCCGCACGCTGGCACGCTCCGATGGAGTATTGGTCATGGCTTGCTTTGCTGAGGGTCACTTTGGTTGCGTGGTGTTGCCCTACACCAAGGGAGACCTCACCGAGCGAGCAGTGCCCGTCGCTCCCATTAGCTGCACCAAACACCTCCCCCTTACCACCCTATACATCTGGAGTGAAGCTAATTGGTGTTCATTAAGACTTTGATAGCCTCCAAGAGAGCTGTTAGCATCAGTGATGGCTCTCTGCGATAGCGTGCCGTCCAGGGACGTGGGGCCACCTGGACCCTGCCATGGCAGGGGCTGGATAGAGCTGTGCTGGGGGGTAACCCTGCACCCCCCACCCCGTGCTCAGCCTCAGGTGTGTTGCTGTCATGGGACTGGGGACAGTCACATCCTGGGGGGGTTAATTCCTCCTCCAGGTGCTCCCCAGGGGGGGCTGAAAGGTGGCGCTGAATCGGGCAGCATGGGAGGGCTGGGAGGCCACCCCCAATCCAGGGCTCCCCAGCTGCAGGTTGGTGGCATCACTGGTGTGATGGGCCCAAATGGGATTTAAAAAGCCTTTAGGAAAAGCCTGTCCCAGTAAATCTGTTTACTAACAGTGTAAATTATCCATGGTCACACTGGCGCAGCTCCACCTGATGCATCTTCCCGGATCTCCTGCTTGGATCAGGGCTTGGCTTTGCATGGCTCCCGTGTGCAGCGCAGCCAAGGACATGCCAGCGAGGCACCTCCAAAATGCCACCGAACAGGAGGCAAAGGCTTTTGTCCGGCTGCCACGTGATATCTGCTCCGGGTCACCTTCGGCACGTGCCGGCAGTGACCCCGCTCTGCTCCGTACGGGACAGAGGCGGATTTCACGCCATACGCAGCCTGGCCGGAGGAAGCGATGGAGACATTTCTTCAGGGGGGTGGGCAGGTCCCACTCCAACGGCTCTGGCAGTGGCTTTGACTCACTTTTTTCAACACTTGTCATTTTCCAGCTTTCGATACATCCCGTGGGTGAGTTTTCTTGAAAGAAATGGCACATCTGTCTTCACTGCTCTCCTTTTTTTTTTTTTTTTTGAAAAAGCAGGAACGATATGATCCACCTTTCATTGCACCACCTGGTATTGCTAAAGGGCGGAAAAAATTAGGTGCTGGTTTTCTCCTTTTTCTTCCCACCTTCATTAACCTTAACATGTACTGCTCTCCTCTTCCAGCGCGAGCATGGCCTTGCTAAAGAAGAAAATCTTAGCTTGAACAATCTCATGTTGATTTTCCGCTATCTCAAGTACTGGCTGGTCTAATTAGTTTGGAAATGCGCCATTTGTTAAAAAAAGACGAGGCGCAGCCTGACACGTGCTGTATTAATTACTTGCCTCTTTAGCTAATTGCTTGCCCATACCATTAGGTGAGGGAAGTTGTCACTGATGTCTCGAGTTGAAGGTGCTGAACGGGAAGGGAGGAAATGGTGTTGTCGGAGAGGAGGTCGAGTTTCGGGATGATGGAAGCAGAGCCAGTGCTGGTGCTGATTTACACCTCCCCAGGGGTGTAAAAAACAGGTGCAGGATATGTCACAGCATCCACAGAGGTGGGGGCTGGATGGGGTGGGAAGAGGGACTCATTTGGGGAGTGGTCCCCTGACTATCAGGGACCTTGTTGGGTGACCCTGGGCAACACTTTGCCTCTTCCCACCCCTGGTTCCTGCCTGTAAAATCCAGAGAAGGATATAGATGCCCATTTGAAAAGCTCCGACGAGGAGTGTTGTATAAAAGCCAGAAATCATTACTAGGTGTTGTTGGGATGCGCAGGGGAAGGGCACACGTGGAGGTGGAAAAATACAGGGAGGAAACAAATCCGAGCAGCAGAAAGCAAAGCGCAGTGGTGCAGGCAGCCAGGTCCTCCTGTGCTGCGGGGCCGGGCAGCTTGTCTCCCCTCGGGTCCCGAGTGCCACCAAGGAGCCTACGCAGAGATGGACTCATCTCCCCACGACTCTGGCTGCTGATTTGGGGGTGAAGCTGCCGCATGCACTGCCGCCAAGTCTGGAGCAGAGAGGCCGGAGGTGCTGGTAGCTGCCAGCCCCAGCCGTGCCAGGCAGGACCAGATCCAGCCTCTCTGCAGGCTCATGGCGGAGGACGAGGTGAAGCAGGAGCCCTTGGAGATGAGGAAGGAGCAGCTCCAGGCTGTCCCAGGTCCTCTGTCCCCACAGACAGAGTCAGGCTGTAGCAGCCTGGGACCAAAAGCTGCCCAAAGTGGGCCCTGAAGAGTAGAGTATCTCAGGAAGGGATGGTTCGGTGGGAGCCAGAAATGAGCCCAACATCCACCTCACAGTCCCACCTGATGGTGAGGACACTGGGATCCCCTCATCCAGACAGACGCTTGGGGCAGGGTTGGGAAGGTGGCAGCATGGAGGTTGCTGGGTCCTTCCCAGCTGCCCCCATCCAGATCCCAACTGCTCAGTGAAATAACCGGTCACCCCAGTGGGGCTGAGAGATGCCCGGTCTGCCTTCAGAAGGGGTCGTGGGACGCTGTTCTGTCCCAGCTGTGTGCTGGGGCAAGGGGTTGCTTCATCTCCCACCTCTGAGCTGAGGCCATGCCCAGCAGGGAGGATGGGGAGGAGGACACCCCCCCACAACTGCCCCAGTCCCCTGCTCCAGTCCCAAGAGGGCAAACAAGACCTTGCTGGCCGGAGCGGGGAGAGCATCCCCCAGCACAGACCCTGTGCGCTTGGGGAACCGGAGGTGGCCTCAAGCGGTGCCCTGCGCTGGTCCCCAGCTTGACTTCTGTGCTGATGGAGAGCTCGGGGCAGCCCAGCTGGGGCCAGGGCTGAGAGCAGGGCTGCTTTTGGGGCGGGGGGGGTGAGAAAAGCACGGCCAAGGCTCTGGCAGCGGCTGATACTGCACATCCCCTCCGCTGTGCCTTCCTCCTCGCCCGCACTCAGCCTCTTCCTGACATCTAGTGGGAGCAGGGCAACACGGCAAAGGGATCCGGTGCCAGCTCCAGGCTCCCGGACACACAGACACAGGCTAGCCGCCCAGCCGGGCACAAGGCCTGGGCTGCTGGAGCCACCAAAGAGCTCCTGGGACTGGATGAGAAAGCCCCCTCCAAAAAATAAGGAGGGCTGGCATCTCTCAATGGGTCCCCATGGGAAATGCGCCCACCGGACCTTCTGGCCCCAGACCAGGCGTTCTGGAACCCTTTTCTGTAAATGACAGTGGCTCCTTTCCCACGCCCGCCGCGGGGCAGTGGCGGGACGCTGGTGGCCGGGCTGCTCCTGGAGCAGATGTCGCTCCTCTCTCTGAACCATGTGCGGGGGGAGCAGGACGGGGCACCAGCCACGGCCGTGGCCACAGGTGAGGCTGCAGGCACCGGCCACAGCACACAGCTGGGCTTCAGCAGGGCACAGCTCTTTCTGTAGAGAATTGCTGCGGGTGAAATTCAAGGTATAATTCTTCATGGAGCCAGTTATTAACAGCTTGGCGGAGACCCTGCTCTGAGGCATAGGACCTTTTTAGGGTTATCCACCATCTCAGACCACTTGAGCCCTCACCCTCTCTTCTGCAGTTGTTCCAGGTTCCCAGGCGGGGTGCAAAGCAGCGCTGGGCAGAGGAAGTTCCCTTCTTGCCCTTGGTTTTGGATGGCACATTTGGGAGAGGCAGGGAAGAGGTGAGGTGGGAGAAAGAGACAGGTGAGACCTGTCCCAGCAGGACATCCCCATGCTTGGGGCTGAAGACTGCCCTCTCCATCCCGGGCCATCCTCTCATTTTATACCCCATGCATGTCTCTCCGGACCGTCACTCATCCCTAATGCGAGCTGCCCAAAGCAAATCTGCTCCCGGCTCACAGCCCTCTGCCCACGGTTGCAAAGGCAGGACAGAGACAGATGCTCGCCACAGTTTTCAAGGGACAGACACACTCCAGGGTCATCCCATGCTGGTGAGCACCTCTACCAGACTGGTCTCCCAGTTCCCATCCTTCCCCAAAGCCTTTAGCTGTAATGACGGGCAGGAGCTAGTCCCTCCTGCTTTGTTTCACATGCTCACTTTCTGCGTGCAAAACCACCTTATTTTTTTCCTCTTGTTGCCATCTACCTTTGCTGGACTGTGTTCATTGTGTCTATCTAATTTGCTGTTTGAAGGCCAGAGAGTCACCTCTCCATATGTCACCAAAGCTCCCTGGTGATGCCCAAGCACTTTCATCAATAAGCAGCTGAAAGTTAAACACTAGCAACAAAACACCACCACCAAAAAAAAGGTCTTTATTTCAATGACCAGGAAGAAAATTTAATTCAAAGAGCAAAGATACTAACAGAAACCCCAAAGGCACTCAAAGCAAACTGGAGCGATTTGCACGAGTCCCTTCCCAAAGCAGCCAGGCAGATGTGGCTCTGGTCCCCAGCTCTCCCCCAGCACGGACACGGTGCAGACCCACTTCTCCCCTGCATCCCCCCATGCCTGCCCCTTGCTGCAGGGACCTGCAGTGGCCCAGGGAGCTCCCACACTTGGGGAACAGGCAACTTGGGGGGTAAGCGAGGGGCTCGGGGGTCAGGTGTCATTGGGTAAGCTCACATTGACCCTGTGGAAAAGAAAGGCACTTCCCGAACTTCAGTGGCATCCCGCCACTTGCACGCACCCACCCCGGGACTTGAGGTGTCCCTCCATCACCTATTCCTGCCCACCCCGATCCGACATTCCGACATCCTGGGGATACAACCCCTTGGGAGAGTCATGGTGCCCCAGAGAGAACAGCAAAGTGGGGGGACAACATGGCTCAAAGGTAGAGGAGCAAATCCAGCTTTGAGTTGTCCTCAGCTGCCCTGCCCTCACCATGGTCCCTGGGGAGCAAGCCTTCGCCTTACCCTGACTGTCACTCCGGGGAAGCACTTCACTGGAGAGAAAGGACCGAGACCTCTCTCTCCTGGAGAGAGCAGGATGGGGAAAGGCCCTGGGCAGGGACCCCTCTGGAGCTGTGTCCAGAGCCTGCTGCCCTGGGCTCAGCCCAGCAACACGTGCAGTAAGGAGCACTGTAGCCCCAACCTGATTTTCTTGCCCCCACACACATCCAAGAGCCCACTGAGCCCCCAGATGGGGTGTGGAACCTTTGGAAAAAGCAGGGATAAAATTCTCGAAGCAATGTTAATCCAACAGCTCAGTCAGTGGCTATCACTCCTAAAATTCAACCCAGCCACTGAAATCAGGATGAGCCCAAACCTTCAGGATTTCCATGGCAGAAAGCCTGGGCTGTCCAGCGGGATACTCTTTTCCCTGTGTTTAGAGACAAGAAGCAGCCAGGCACCTGCAGACAGGCACTTGCTCCCCTGACATGGGGCTGACAGCCTTGGTCACCGGTCCTGCCCCCTCCCTGGCTCTCCGGAGGTTCAGCTCCTTTTGACATCACTCTGTGCTCTTTCGGGGGATCCTGAACTGTTCTGGGTCCCAAGTGCAAGGATCTGGCCTCAGCTCAGATCCTGATTTTCTCCTGAGAAGGCAGAAAGTTCACAAGAATCACTGAACATGGGAAAATTGCACTATTCAAGGAGCAGAAAGTCTCACAAAGCCAATTCCAGGCTTAACTCCCTCGCACCTTCGGCTCCTTCCAGCCTCCAGGTCCGACCCCGCAACCTGAACCCAGCCAGGCTTGGCAACAGCAGCCTTTGGGTGCGGGGAAAAGCACCAACGCTGCCAAATCCCCACCCTTCCCACAGCACTTCACAGCAGTCAGGGAAGTGGCTGGCAGCCTCCAGCACAGCTCCGGCCCGGGGAAGCAGCCGGCAAGCTCGGCACAGCAAACACGGCAGAGCACTGAGCAGAGAAGCAGGAAGGGGACATCCCGACACGGACATGTTCAGAGAGCAGCATCTCCTCACTGTGTAACCACGGAGGTGGTTATGAGCAGCACTGTGGGGTTTGGATTGTTTAATTTAACCTTTCTTCTTATTTGAATAGAGATGAAGTCGAACTTGTAAGTGGAGGCAGAGCCACCTGCTCCATAGGCTGGGGAAAGCCGTTGGGACCTCTCTGGCCCCCAGTGCCACCTCTCCCAAGCCTGAAAATCTGCTGCACAGTGCAGGACCATCTACCAAAACCCCTACATTGTCCTTCAAAAAGGAAGAGGCGATCCTGGCACTCAGTCCTCTGACCTAAGGAGAGTCCTCCTTAGCGTCGGAGCAGCTCAGCAAGTGACTTTGGTTCCCAAGACACAACCCAGCTTTCCATCCTGGTCCCCCCTCTGATGGCACGGCCCGGCCGTGTCACCGAGCAGCTCCCGGAGGTGGTGCGGACGGTGTAGCGTCGCTGCCGGTGCGGCACCGGCCCCACTGCGCCGGGCAGAGAGCGCCCTACTTTCTGGGGGCGGTGGCAGGGGGGGGTTTCTCAAACCGCACGCAAAACCACGAAGCAACAAATACAGAAACCCAAAGGGGTGGAGGTCTCCCCTGCGGAGAGGGCGGGTGGGGGCCGGGGGGCTCAGACGCGGCCCCGGGGGCTGCGCTCGGGCAGCGGGTGCCTGGCAGGGGGCTGCTGCAGCAGGGCGGCGAGGATGCGCTGCAGCTGCGTCAGGCGGGCACGCAGGGAGGTGGTGGAGAAGAGGTTCAGCTGGTAGGACGGGTCACGGGGCAGGATGGAGATGAGCCACCAGCACCACGTCGGGCCATCTGCCGAAGCCTGGAGGGGAGAGAAGGAGAGACCCCCATGTCAGCGACTGCGAGGTGAATGCGTGGCCTTTGGGCAGCATCGCTGATGGGAAATAGTTGCTCTTGTCAGGACAGCAATGCCAGCTTTGGCTAAGGTATTCCTCTGAACGGCCCATTTGTCTGTCCAGGCTCAAAACTGCTGGATAAACTAATCTAATTTCCAGACAAGCAGTCCCCAGGGAGTCTCCAGACAGAGATGTAACTGGAGAAAAGTCTATGCTAAAAAAACCCAAAGAAATATCTTGTGCGTTTCCTTGTTTAAGGCAATGCTTTTTGTCAACACGGGCCAAATCCTGCGTGGTCGGTGTCTTTTGGAGCATTTGCCTTATCATCATTCAAAGAGGCGAAGTACAAGCCAGGCAGGCACAACCGCTGGGCAATGCTTTTATAAACTGGCTTTTTTAAAACCTGAGCTAAACTAAGAGGCAAATGCTTGATTCAGCTGAAGGAGGATGAATCGTTCAGTAATTTTGAGCACAGCGTTGATGTGACTGCTGGCCAGGACAGCCTTAGCCTGGGACAAGCCAGCAAGAGCGTATTTGTAGAGATCTAGACAGGAAACACTTTCTTAAAGGACTGAAAACTAAATTTGTGGATTTTTTTTTTTTCTCCAGAATCTGAATTTGTCAGAGCAATTTAATACGCAGACTGGATCCTGCCCTCCTAGCTCCTCTCCTCTGGCCAGCTATGGCTGTCTCAAAGGAACACAATGAGAAAGGAGACCGCAGACTCGCTGAGCTGTGGGGTTCATTTCTTTGCCCATTTGTTGGTTTGGTTTTTTGGTTTTTTTTCCCCAAGTGTTTTCAAATGTAGACAGTTCTGTCTCTTGGTTCTCATTTAGGAAGGTTCCAGGAAAGCTTTTAAAATTCATTGCTCAGTTTCCAAGAATGGTTTAAACCCATAAAGAAACATTAAACAGTTTTAACAAGCAAGGCCTACCATCTCTCTGAGTGAGAGATGCTGTAACTGGGGGGGGGAGCCAAGCAGGGAAGCAGGGTGGTTAGCACAGGAACGATGCTGCTTCACAGGCTCTCCTGGGACCCTCTTTTTTTAGAGCATCCCTTCCCCCGGGGCATTACCTGGATGTCCTCTTCCTTTTCCGGCAGCGGTCCATGCTGCATGAAAACGTGCCTGGAGGCAAGGTCTCCGTGCTCACAGAACCGCTGAGCCAAGCGGTAGGTGCTCTCATGCAGGCACTGCAGCTCCTGCAGCTCCTCCCCGGCCACCTGGGTGGAGGGAAGAAGAGGAAGACAGACGGTGTCCATGGGGAGGCTCTGTCCCCACCGCAGCAGGGGCTTTGGCCCTGGCCCTGCCCTCACCTTCTTGTCCTCCAGGTACTCGATGTCGGCAGTGTTGTAGCCATCCCTGTGTCCGCGGCTCAGCACCCGGAACCGCCGCCTGCCGATTGTGTCCACCAAGGACCTCCCGTCCGGCAGCAGCTCTATCTGCCGTATCTCCAGCATGCAGCCGTAGTCAGCAAAACTGGAGAGAGCCGGGGAGGGAAAAGAGGGGCTGAGCTGGGATACTGGTGGTGGGAGAGCTGCTTCTCCGCAAGGCACCACCTCCAAGGAGGAAAAGGCCCGGGAACAAGCTGGCTGGGAGGGGGCAAATTCGGAGATTCAATCAACTCTGTTGAGTTACCACTTGCTGCTGTGAGGGCAGGGAACAGCGAACACACTGTCCACACTCCCTTGGATTTGCCTTACACTGAAATTACTTGGGTCCCCGTGCTGCCCTGATGTCTACTGGTCCTGAAGATACCATCCGTTGCAGAGACATCCTCCCAGAGCCCAGAAAATGTTATTTATCTCATTTCACTTGAACAGGACTGGACCACGGGGAGGATATGTCATGTAAATACAGGTATTTAAGAAAGTACTTGGGTTAGGAGCCTAGAGACTGAGCCCACCTGAGATCTGGAGGTGCCACCAGGAACATAAAGATGGCCACACTGCACCAAACAAAAGCCCATTTAACCCAGTGTCCTCTTGCAGCTTGTTACAGACAGAGTATGAGAAATACGGCGATATTAAAGCGCTCACTAAGAGGAGCTGAAGGACACGGCCAGGGAACCATGCAGCTCAGAGACATCCTGAGCCAGAAGCTGTTCCCAGACCGTCGTGTTTAGCTGCCACTGCAGGCTCTGCCCAGCTCCAGCGCTGGCCCCATTCCCTGCCTGGCTGGTGGCAATGCTAGGAGGCAGCGAGATCCAGTTTCACTCTGCTGTGCGGGGAACACACCACCTCCCTGCTGATTTTATCTGCGGGTGCAGTGCGATAGGAAATTGTACCTTGTTCCTCCTCTCCGAACGACTCGGGATTTTAGACATTTGGGGCTGGGGCAGAGAGGGGCAAATCAGCCGGGGCAGAGGGAAGCCGCCTTGCCCGGGAGCTTACCTTTTCCCATTCTCATATATACACATGCCAAACCTCCTCGTGCCGGTCTCCTGGCACCGCCGGATCATGAGGCGGTAGCGAGGCTCAAAGACGTGCAGAGGGCAGGCGATGCCTGGGAAGGACATCGTGCATACGAAGATGGGGATGTTCTTGGTCAGGCTGAGGGACAGCAGGAGACCACTGTGAAACCTCCCAGAGCAAATCCCATCCCAAGGGCTCTGCATCAGCTTGTGCCATGACTGCTCCTCAAAGCAGATCTGTCCTTTACCCCAGGAAGTGATGCTCCAGTGCAGAGCAACACCAAAGTTTCTACTTGGCTCACCAAGAGCCCGAGGACAGACTCTGCCCACAAAACAGCTCCTTGCAGAGGTGCTCCCTCATCCCCAGGTGCCCCATGGGGCACGTCTGCACCCACCTGGCACTGCTGTAATGTGGTCTTAGAAGCGGGACAGACAGCACTTGAGCAGAACCAAGCCAGAGCAATGGAGTGTGGTGTGGACAGCCCCCTTGGAGCCCCTCCTGTCCCCCCCCTCCCCATGCACAGGCACGCACACACCAGAGCAGGTCCCTGCTTACTTGGAGAGCTCTGCCATCTCAGCCCGGTGCAGCTCACGGCGCTCGGCCAGCTGTGCGGGGAAGGTGGCCAGCATGATGTCCTGCAGCAGCACGGTGGGGCTGTAGCTTCCGGCCTTCAGGTACTAAAAGAAATTAGACCCAGAAATAGGTTGGAGAAGAGTGGCGGGGGGGGTAACCCTGTGGCCCTGCTGGGCTCTGAATCATGCTCACTTTTATTGGAGCTGAGGGTAATTTTAGATCAGAGAAAGTCAGGGATAAAACCTATCAGGGGATGTTGAGCCATCTAGCAGGACGGGATGTCAGCTCCACTGAGACCTCCAGACGCAGCTCAGACCCAGGGCCCGTCCAACGCAGCATCCTGTCCCTGACAGTGATGCAGTCCTTGTATGACAACCTAATTTCCCTGACGGTCTCATCCAAATCCCTTTTCATTAAAGATTAAATCAAATCTCCAGGCTAGCAGGTTTTCCATCCATATCCATTTTTAAAAGTAATTAGCATGCGCTTCTTTCTTTCTCTCTCTCCCTCTCCCCCTTGCAGTCCTGTTTACAATCTCACTAAATCACTATGGCATCTTGTGGAAATTAATCTCTTGGTCTTAATTACCAGCTGTCTGGTCATCCCCACATAAGTGGAGCTGACACCACCATGCCAGGGAGCCGTTAATGTAAGAGCATTGCTCCTTCCCACCCCAGCCCTGGGCACACTGCCGGCAGCCGGAGCCGGTGCCCGCCTCTCCCTCGGACTCCATCCCACGGGACGCATGTCCTCACCTCTCTCAGGCTCTGTTTGCAGAGGGGGCAGTTGGGCCGATGGTCCAGGCAGCGTTCGAGGCACTCCTTGCAGAAGGTATGCCCGCATGGCGTTGTCACCGGCTCGAAGAACATCCTGCAAAGGGACAAAAGTCAATGAACCCAAGAGAGCAACCTGGGGGAAGGAGCACAGGTAAGCCCAGCAGAGAGAGACTTCACAGAGCCTCTGTTCACAGGGCTGGGTGCCCTCAAAGCTGTCGTTCCCCAGGCCTGGCTCAGCACCCTGCTTTGGAAACCCCGGCTGGGCTCAGCTCCACGGTGCAGGGGTCCCACAAAGCACTCAGGGACTTGCAGAGGCCCAGGCCGGTGCTGCAAGGGTCGAGCAGGTCCGGGTGGGCAAAGCCACAGGTGCAGCTTCTGGCTATCCCCAGCCTTGTACCTTCATCTTCCTTGAATCACCTTGCTGAAAGCAAGAGATTTTGCTTCCAACAGGAACAAGGCATTTCCCATGTCCTTTCCTACCATTTCAAGGGAAATCTGCCGCCTTCACCAGCCTTCTGCACTGAAGACAGCGATGCTGCAGGGATGCGATGCCATGGAAAGCTATCTCACACTGTGTCTTCCAAGCCCTGGCAGCCCATGGCTATGAAACTCACCTTCACTAAAGCTGCGCTGGCTAAGCTTTGCTCACAACTCCTGTTAATTAAATGTAAATTTCCTAATTGGCTTATTCCTTTAATTAGAAGTCTGGGCTCAGACTTTTGGACTTGCACAATGATGCAAGATGAGAACTGTCCCAGGCCTGAGCACTGCTCCCCGTGCCTGTGGGGTCCCCACAGACCCCATCAGTACACACCAGGGCACCCCTTGGTCCTGGCAGGGCTGCAGCTCCCCAGACACCCACAGTGGTGTTTAGTCCAAAAGGCAGCGATGGGAAAGTGCCTCCTTCTCCCCTGCTCCAAGAGCAGAGCCAGCAGCAAGCACTCGGGTTGCTCACAGGAGGCTCCAGAATCAGAAATGAAATGAAGGACTCAGGAAAGTCCTGCTCAGCACTGAGCCCTGACTCCTCCTGAACATTATACTTCCCTGCTCTCAGAAGAGACCTAAATTCACCTAATTTGGACCAGATACAGCCTTGAGCTCTCTCTCCCCTGTGTCATTCCCCTGTGCCATGCCCAGACCTGGAAAAAGTTGCCGCACAAGAGACCTTGACTGTCTTGCACATTAGGCAGTGCAACACCCAGCCCTCTGCCAGCAGCCGCTTGCACAACTGCTCGATGTCCTGGGACTCGCCAGAAATAACAGCCTGGTTTCAGCATGCCCTGTAGCAGCACCCAGCCCTTCCCCGGCCACCGAATCGGCAGACAGACATCGCCTCTACCCTGTCCCCTTTTCCACTTCCAGCAGGCACAGAGCTCAGAAATGCTGCCCTCAAGGTTCGCAATATCCCCATCACGGACGGTATTCCCCTGGGGCAACACCTTCCTGTTCCAGCCTGCAGCTACAAAGGGCAACCACTCTTTCAGTCTTTGACCCCGCTGAACATCCCCACCTTCAGACGCATGTCCCAAGCGATACAGACCTAACGATGGTGTGCCCTGAGACAGGGCGATCTGAGCTCTTACCGCCTGGCAGGGCAAAGCATGCTTCTGTCTTCCCCTCTTATCTCTACTGAAACCTGCGTTTCAGCAGTACTGGGGACTGAGTTTGCTATTAAGATGTGAAGAAAGATCCACACCAGGAAAGAAAACCCAGCAGGTGCTAGTTCTTCATCCTGAAAGCTCTCCCGCTGGAGAACTCACCGTATGCAGAGGGAGCACTCCAAGTCAGATACGCTCAGCAGCTCCCCGAGGCACGGCTGGGAACACTTTGCTGCTGCTGTTTCCTCTTCATTATCTAGTGGCAAAACAGAAGAAAAGAGGAGAAGACCCCCCCATTTCAATAGTGAAAATGAATCTTTGCTTTCTGACCTTGTCCTGAGGTCTACGTAGTTAACTGCTACACAAAGTGCTTTGAAAGTTAAAAACAAAACTGCTAGGAAATGCGACATAAACCTCTCTATTAACCCACCTGTGTTCATCCATAGCTTTTACATCAGTGGGTGTCATGGTACTTGGTAGAGGAAGGGGGTATCTCTCGACCTCCTTTTGCAGGCAGGGAAACTGAGGCACTGGGAGGTGAAGGGGCCTAAGAAGCTCCCAGACGGAGGTCTTTGGAGGCCTGCCAGGAGTCATCATCACAGCTCTATGCAAACCCTGGTACGTGGCGCTCATGGCAATTTAATGCAAATGGCGGTGCTGCTTCCGCCAACGCATGGCACGCCATGTCCCTCGCAAGGGAATTCAATCTAAATCTAAACCCATCTAAACCCATGGGAACCAAAGGAAGCCTCTCCCTGACTCCACACAGGGAACAAGTGATGTCTGGCTTTAGCAAGAACTTTTCACAAAGCCAGACCCAAAATTTTCGTATAAGTTCACCAGCTCAACACAGGAAGGTCAGATCACAGAAGTCCATTATTGGTCCAGTCCTTAATTTTAACCCTCGCATGCATGAGAAGTGGCGAATGTACTGGCCAGAGCTGCCCCGTCGTGTGCCCCTGGGATGTCTGCTCGCTGAGCTGGCACACAGCGCAAACACTAAGTTTTCAGATTTTAAACAAGCATTTTGCATGAGATGACATTTTGGTCCCTTTGATGACACTCACCTACCAACCACCGGCCCTGCCTCTCTGCCGAAGTCTCTGGTTCTTGCCGTCGCCCGGGGTCGGAAAGGGTGGCTGTCCCCTGGCCGTGCTCAGACCCAGTGTCCCCTCTGCCATCCGCTGGCTCTGCCTCCTGATCCTAGGCATAGCAAAGACAAAATCGAGCCCAAAACCTCTTCTCCCTTTGAATGCACAGCCCCCTCTGTCCCACCAAGCCCGATGGCACCGGGAGACTTTCTGGTGTGTTGCTGTGTATTAACACCTTGCATCTGCAGGACAGCAGGGGAGTGTGGCCTTCCGACATTCCTGCTCATCTCATGGTTCAAACATGGGTTTACTCTGTCCAGAGGTACCAGCTGGTATTTGGGTGTATCTGAGCCCATTTTCTCTGATTTCCCCCTCTCTCCAAACCTGCCAAATTAGTCTTTAGAAAGCAAAGAGCAAAAGAGGAGCTTTCCTTAATAGCTGCTAATGGTCTGAACTGTTCTCAAATGTGGCTTTGTATTAAAAAAAACATTAAACCTGACATTTTCTTTTTTTTCTTTTTTTTTTTTTATGCATGGGGTGTGACTTGGGTGTTTTAAATGCATTGAGAGTCTAAAATCTTATCAAAAGTATTGGAGTGTAAAACTGGGAGAGGAATGGAGACAGAAAGAGCCTCCTCTGTTTCCCCAGTCCCCACAGCATCAGCTCTGATACTCTCCCACCCTCTACTACCTGCAACTTCTCATGCACAACCACGTGCACGTGGCTATGGTCCTGCGCAGCCTCCCCTTAATCACACCTCCTTTCCCATCTCTGGAAAACCCCAATTTGGGATGTCCCAGAGGGACATTAAGTCCCATCGCAGACTCGGATCATTGCAGGTCATCTTACCTGAGCTTGAGAGGAAGACGACGGGAGCGCAGGGCTCCATCCATCGACATGGGAACCAGTCGAGCCCCGGTGAGCATCACCCGGGTGTGCAGCAGCCGTGCGTGGCTGAGGAGCATCCTCTTGCATGAGGATCTGCAAGGAGAAAGGGGGGCTTCAGAGGGTGCTGGGAGAAGGAAGCAAGGAGGTAGGTGGGCTGCCAGGCTCCCTCTTTCCCCAAAGCAGCCTCCTGCTTGGCGCAGGGCATGTCGGGGTTACTTGTTTCAGTGCTAGCTGAGCTCTCTGTCAAACAAATGCCTTAGCAGTGTGTAAGGAAGAAAGCAGCACGAGGCAATGAACAAAATGGTGTATTTTGAGGGCGGGGAGCCATGTTCATCACCCGCAAAGAGCAGGAAGGGAGAGAGCTGTGGGGGGTACAAGGTCATTCCCCATTCCCCTGCCCTTTCCCTCCTGGAGGGCAAGTGTCCACGCAAGGCATGAAGTCCCCATGCCAGGGACACTGCTGAAGGCCCCATTGGTGACAGTGATTTTGGTACATGGGTGGGTGCTGGCCTGAAATCATCTGCAGAAAAGACACTGGCTCTTCAGTGGCAGCTTTCGGCTGGCTACTTTGCCTTGGGTGACAACTGATGCTTCCTTGAAGCCCACCTCGTGCCTTGTCAGCATCTAAACCCTGCAAAACCTGAGACGTGAAGATATGGACAGAGGAAGGGGAGTTCTCTTCACGGGTGAACCTGCATCGGAGCGATGGGAAGGCTCCTGGACCAGGACACGACTTCCCTTGACCCCACTGCTGGCCAGACCAGCACAACCGTGATGGATTTGAGTCCTTCAGAGGACAAAGGCATCTCCCTGTGTGATGTGAGGGCACAAGACCCTGCCACGGTACGGCCCACGCACCTTCTCCATCTCTTTCCGAGCAGGGTGGAAATGGGGACTGAGTGTCAGGCAGTGTTCCCATGCCAGCAGGGCTTCAGCTCTCTGTCCCATCTCCAGAAGTACCTTCCCTTTCCTGAAGAAGCCCTGCAGAGCAGAAAAACCTGTGGTGAGTATGAGACAGTGACCAGCTGAGCACGTACCCTTTCAGTTCCCATGCAAGCCCTGAGAGTATCTCCCTCCAGCCTCCTGCCTGCTTCCATCCCAGGCCAAAGCACCCGGACACGTCGCTGCTCCCATCCTCAGACTTGTCTAAAAAACACAGGTCCACCCACCAGGTACCCATAAGACAGGACTCTCCCAAAATGCCGTAGTTACAAAAGCCAAGCAAACAAACCCTATAGAGACCTAGAGGAGTCAAGGGCTTGTGCCTTTGAAGCCACGGAACTGCTGCCAGCAAGTGCTTCACTAATCAGCAAGCGAGCTCCCAGGGCTGATTTCTCCAAGGGCAGCTCAGCCTCAGGCCAACGCTTCCCCGAGCCCCCAGCTGCGATCCCGCGCACCAGCACGGCTATGTGCCCTCGCCGCCCGCACGCCAGCAAGGACGGACGTGGCACCGGACTTCTCCCACTAGTGCAACGCAGCGCTTGCAGCCTGCATTTGCAATTTACTGGGTCTGGCAAGCGTATTGCTGAGCAGGATGAATCCAACGGCTAGGAGAATTCAGGACAGGGGGAAACTGCTCCAGTACAGTAAGATTTGGCCCCAAGTGCAGCCGGCTGATGGGGCCTCCCCTCCGCTCACCTCGTGCTCTCCAGGCTCAGCCTTGCACACGGCGTCCAGGTCCTCCAGTGCCCGCGGGTGCTGCCCCAGCGCCGCGAATGCCTCTGCCCGGCACAGCCGCAGAGAGCTGGCATCCGGGGCTGGAAAGAGAAATGTCATCACTCATGTGACGCGCCCATGGTGAGGCAGTGGGGCTGCATGACGCCGGGGAGATGCTACCGCGGTGGGACAGCCCCTGCGCCGCTGCCTTGTGCTAAGCACAGCCAGCTCAGGTGCTCCAGTGATGGGAAAGGCGGTGTGATAAGGGGAGTGCAATGCACAGGAGTCACTGGCCTCGTAAGTCTCTGCAAGCAAGTTATTTCCCCTAAATATCTAGTTTAAAACTGTTTGAGGTTCTTCCCTTTGCTTCTCCCCATGTCCCCTGAACACCCTCAGCCACGGGGCCCCACCACTGCTCAGCCATGTTGGGATCTGGGCTCTCATCCATCCTTTTGGGATGCAGCAAAAAACCTGTACCATACACGTAGTCCCTACGGGGGCTGTTGCCACGGGAGGCTCCACAGTGTGATTCACCCAGCAGAGCCACAATAACACGTTAACAAACAAGCCTGCAGGTACAGAAACCTGAATTCCCAAAACACCGAGAAGCCTCCTGGACCCACCTGGCTGCTACGGCTCTCCCGCGGCAGAGGAGAAACCAGGAGGGGGGCAAGGATCTGCCCCCACCATGTGACTCAGGGTTTCCAGGTATGAGAAAAGGCTGAGATTTCCCAAAACAGAGAAGGGAAATGAGCACCCAGTTCCTCGTCAGTGAGACATCACTGATGGGGTATCAGTGCTGGGGGTGGGGGGCACAGCTCTCACAGGTACTGCTGGCTACGACACCCCAAGTGTCACAGTGCTGGGCAGCCCACACACTCCTGCCTGCTCCTAAATAACAGGCAGTGAGACTCTCTTCTCTCCCGCCTCAAGGAAACCCCATAAAGACCTTCCTTCCTACCAGCACTGCCAGCAGGGGAATTGGGGTGGGGGATGTCGGGGAGTACGAGCAAGCAGCACCTCAAAAGCCCACACTCATGGAGTAACCAGGTGTGGTAATGTTTGTGGGTTTGAACTGCAGAGATTCCCAGACCCACCCCGTTATACCACAGCTTGCCCTGAATGTGACCTACGTCCAGTGCTGTGCTGGCTTTCCAGCTAAGGCAACAGGTCTGGGCACCCAGCCCTGCATCCCCCGCAGCGCTGAGCATCGCCCAACGGCTGCTGAGGGCTGGGGTCGGGGACCCGCTGCTCCCCAGCCCCTCTGGGGAGGCCTCCAGCGTCACGCAGGTCCGTGCTGGCTCCCGGCTCTCCGTGGGCGATGGTAGGTCCAGCACGGCCAGCACATGCTGTGGCCCTGCAGGATGCCGGCTCTGAGGCCAACCTTGTATCATAAATTAGGCACCATCTGCAGGCAGTGGTGCCGCATTTACTGCGGCAAAGTGGTGCGGGCAACATCACCTTGCTGAAGGGCCAGCAGCTCCCTCCGGGGCAAGCCGGGTCCAAGGGCCTGGCCAGCTGCCGATCAGCAATCATCAGCAGACATGGTTGCCGATGACATCTGCCGTACTCCCAACCCCGGCAGCCTTTCCTCCGGCCCAGGTTCAAACACAGCGCTGATGCAGCTCTGCCAGCGAACTGCCAGTCCGGACTAGCAGCCCCATGACAGCAGGGCGCAGGAAGCCAGCATCTGCCCGCACCCCTGCCTGCCTCCGCTGTCACCATGCCCAGGTGCCCACTGATCTGCCCAGACACCCGCCACGTCTTACCATGGGGAAGGAAGCTCTGCCATGGCTATTGCCTCCTAGTCCCCGCTTCCCAGCATGGAGCACAGGGAGACCTTGCTCTCTACTTGCTGCCACCATAACCTAGCGAGCAGCAGAGTGCCCAGGCCCAGTCGCTCCTGCGCCAAGGCTGCGCTGGCCACGCTGAGCTCTGCAGCAGGGCAATGCATGATCCCTCAGAGCTTATTTTCATTTATAATGTTAGCCGGGACCTTAGGGCTCAAGTCAGGAAATGTAGGAACTTGTTGCTCGGTACCCCGTCCCACAAGCACACATCCAGGAGACGAAATATTCCAGCCCCTAACAACAGGTAAGGATGAACAAATGAGTACAAAGTCTAGAGGCTTATTTTCCATGTGGGCAAACTCATTCAAACATTTGCACAGCTCGGTAATAAAGCAACTGATTTGGCGAAAAAAAGTGTGTAAAATGGAGCGCTGAATTCTGCATTTCTCTTCTGCTGCAGCTATTTTTGATCTATGATATCATTAGACATTAGGGACGTAAGCCAGCTGGCGGCCCCGGCAGCTGACGAGTGACTGATAGTGCTCCCCAGCCTCCCGGCTCCAGGCATGTCAGGAGGCCTCCTGTGTTACGCGTTACAGTGCATTTATTTTGTTCACTTAGAAAACAGAAGATATAAAGTTGACAATTTATTTTCTTCCAGGCAAAGAGAGCCGCTCTTCTCAGTTGGGCTGAGCGGGACACTGCAAACTGGCCCGCAGTGCGATGCTGAACCACAAAAAAACCAAAACATTCTCTTGGGTCGAACATTTATCAGTGGTTATGTTTGAAAGCAAAGGGGAGCCCGTAAGAAGTTGGGCAGCCTGAAAGCAGTCTGCAGGCTGCAGGAGTTGGAAAACACCACCCACGTAGCTGAGCCCGAGCAGCATCAGCAAGTGCAGGTTTACGGGAGCTGCGGCTGTGATTGTAATTTCCTTGTTGCCCTAAGCCGGACTTCCCCTGTCCTTCGGGGAACAGCGTGCAGGGAAAACCAAGGACAAAGCTTGCAACGTTTCCTCATTATACTCGCAGAGGCTTTTTAAAGAGAGATACGTAATTGTACACCCCTATCAGACAGAAGCCTGGCAATAAGGAAAACGGTACTAGAGAACCGTGCACGTGCAGTTGCGCTGAAGGACGGGTGCCGCAGGGTATGAGACGGATGCCTTGGGAGGTTGCATAAAGGGACCTGCTTTCTGCTGCCAACACCAGGATCGGCTGGCCCGCTCAGCCCTTTGGCTCCGGGCATACCCTGAACCTCTGGCACTTGTCTCGCAGCGGGCAATGAGTAAGTGTCTGCGCCGCGGGAGGAGAGCTGACTGCTGTCATAGAAACGCCGTTGGAGAAAGGCCTCCACTGCCCCAACCCCCTGCTCCAGACGCATTGTATAACCCCTTTTATTTAAGCATTACTCTCCAAGAAATCCACTTACAGCCACACATTAAAGCAAATCAGCCCCCGCCTCCCCGGGCTCGATCCTGACCCTGCAGGCAAATGTCTCGCCAGAGCCGGTTGCAGAAGGGGGCCGGGAGCTGCCCGGCACCATGGGGCTGGTGCAGGAGCTCGGCCAAGGCTGTGTCCTCACCAGGCTCTGGGGGTGAGGACACGTCTGTCCCGGACTGGAAAAGTCCCAGCCACTTTACATAACGGCCAGTCCCCCTCGGGGCAGAGCTCTTCCTCTGACCCTGAAATATCACCGGGCGGCAAGATGCACGGAGCTGTTTGCTGCTCTTTCCTCCCTGGCCGCTCGCTAACTCCAAAAGCATGTGGCCGATGGGACACAAGCTGCGCGCCCTGTCCCGCCCACGGCCCTGGCAGCTGGGATGAGCAGCGGGACTTGCCCGGCCACCTCGGCAAGAGAGAGACATGGGACATGGGAGAAATGCCCAGTAGCCGGATGCCCCCTTCTCATCCCCACCAGCCCTGCCTTCCCAACGCTTCCAGCCGCCCAGGTCTCCCAGCTCTGGACCGTGCAGGCTCGGAGGGCACTGCGGTGCCGTGACAAAGCGACCCACGTTGGTACCCGCCTGCTCCAGCAGCACAGCCTGCGGCATCCTCGTCTCAGCTGTAGGGCTGGCCCCTCGCACCCAGCATCCCCACCCCCCCCAACCCACCCCGCCAGCCCGGCGGTGCTTACCCAGCTCGACCCCTTTCTGAGCCATCCTCAGCGCTTCCCGCGCGTCCCCACGGCCCAGGCGGTGCCGGACGCGTGCCACCAGCCAGGCCAGCCGGCTCTCCCGCTCCACGCATTTCTCCAGGAGGCCGCAGAGCACCACGTTGCACCTCGCCGCCTCGACGCCCAGCAGCTTCAGCCTCTCCTGGCACAAGGGGCAGCGGGAGGGCACGGCCCCCCCGAGGCACGCCTTGCAGAAAGAGTGACCGCAGGACACTGTCACCGGCTCCCAGAGGAGGAGGAGGCAGGAGGGGCATTGCAGCATGTCCAAGCCCCCGCTCCCGGGGCCGAGGGGCTGCCGGACGGGGCTCCCCCCCCGGGGTGGGGAGGACGGGCTGGCGGAGCCGCGGCTCATCGCAGCAGTTGCAGCCGACGAGAGGGAGCTGCCCCTACGGGCCGGCGGTGCCCGCACACCCCGCCCGCCGCCGGCTCCCCGCGCATTGCCCCGCTCCGCCCGGCTCAGACCATCCTCCCCGCGGCTCCCGCCCCGCCCCGCCCCGCTCCTCCCGGCCCGC